>OW387023.1:51150845-52413249 GCA_936439885.1 Nowickia ferox | reverse complement strand
CATATACATATACATATACATATACATATACATATACATATACATATACATATACATATACATATACATATACATATACATATACATATACATATACATATACATATACATATACATATACATATACATATACATATACATATACATATACATATACATATACATATACATATACATATACATATACATATACATATACATATACATATACATATACATATACATATACATATACATATACATATACATATACATATACATATACATATACATATACATATACATATACATATACATATACATATACATATACATATACATATACATATACATATACATATACATATACATATACATATACATATACATATACATATACATATACATATACATATACATATACATATACATATACATATACATATACATATACATATACATATACATATACATATACATATACATATACATATACATATACATATACATATACATATACATATACATATACATATACATATACATATACATATACATATACATATACATATACATATACATATACATATACATATACATATACATATACATATACATATACATATACATATACATATACATATACATATACATATACATATACATATACATATACATATACATATACATATACATATACATATACATATACATATACATATACATATACATATACATATACATATACATATACATATACATATACATATACATATACATATACATATACATATACATATACATATACATATACATATACATATACATATACATATACATATACATATACATATACATATACATATACATATACATATACATATACATATACATATACATATACATATACATATACATATACATATACATATACATATACATATACATATACATATACATATACATATACATATACATATACATATACATATACATATACATATACATATACATATACATATACATATACATATACATATACATATACATATACATATACATATACATATACATATACATATACATATACATATACATATACATATACATATACATATACATATACATATACATATACATATACATATACATATACATATACATATACATATACATATACATATACATATACATATACATATACATATACATATACATATACATATACATATACATATACATATACATATACATATACATATACATATACATATACATATACATATACATATACATATACATATACATATACATATACATATACATATACATATACATATACATATACATATACATATACATATACATATACATATACATATACATATACATATACATATACATATACATATACATATACATATACATATACATATACATATACATATACATATACATATACATATACATATACATATACATATACATATACATATACATATACATATACATATACATATACATATACATATACATATACATATACATATACATATACATATACATATACATATACATATACATGTACATATACATATACTACATATACATATACATATACCACTATAGATAATCTGGTGCAAACGATAAACAACTTTACAACAAATATGACTAGCATATTGCAAGAAATGTTGCGAATGCAGAATACACTGCTTCAAGCATTATTTAATAAACCATAAACACGTTAAAAATATGTTTCTGGAATGCATACGACATTCGCCAACATAAAAATGAACATGAGCATTTCCTCATGAAAAAAAATACTCATATAATGCTGGTCTCTGAGACCCATTTGACTTCGAGAAGTCTTTTTAAAATTAATAGCTACACCCTATATGATTCAAACGACCCGAGAGGAAGAGCATGCGGTGGATCAGTAATTCTAATAAAGTCGAGACTAAAGCACTATATTCGTGACAACATTTGCGAAGAACACCTACAAGCAACAAATATCTGTATTGAAAATTTGTATACAAATTTCGTGATATCATCCGATCAAGGCTAAGTCATATAGACTTATAAGCTTACTATCACCTATCTCAAAGCATTTCAAAAAGCTGCTCATGACTAAATTTTTAAAAATTTTTGCTGATAATGGGTGCATCCCTGACCATCAATTTGGTTTTAGAAGTCAGAATAGCACAATTGAGCAAACGCATAGATTGATTCAATTTATAAGGAAGACATTTAAAGAAAAGAAGTATTGTTCTGCCCTCTTCATTGATGTTTCTCAGTCATATGGCATGAAGGCCTAGTTTTAAAATTGTAGACATATCTGCCAATAAACATACAAACACTTTTCGAAAGTTATATTACTGATAGAAAGCTCACTGTTGTGGGAGACTTCATGATTGTGCCCGAATCTATGTCTCCTGGTGTCCCACAGGGTAGTAATCTGGGGCCAGTCTTGTATTTAATATATACTTGTGATATGCCTGCGAGCAATAATATCCATATCTCTACATTTTCTATGATACAACCTGTATGAGTATGCACGAAAACCCTTATGAGGCATCCCGCAATCTCCAGGAACATATTACCCAGCTGGAAATATGGTTGAACTTATGGAGAATTAAAGTAAATGAGCAACAGTGTGTTCATATTTCTTTACCTTAAGAAGAGGTACTTGTTCCCCTATTCAAATTAACAATCAAAATATTCCTCAACATTCTCAAGTGAAATACCTTGGTATACACCTTAATCGAAGGCTTACATGGAAACATCATATTGAATCCAAGCTAACCCAAATTAAACTTAAGTTAACTCAAATGTTAATATACAAGTCGCTTTTGAAACCAATATGGTGCTACGGAATTCAGGTATGGGGTACTGCTTCAACTTCCAATGTAGAGAGAATCCAACGAAGACAAAACAAAATTTTACGTTTAATAACATCGGCTCCATGGTACATTTAAAATTCAAATTTACATCGTGATTTAAATATGCCACTAGTGACTGAAAAAATTGCAAAATACGCAGGCAAGTTCCATCGACATCTCCTTGTTCGTAACATCTTGAATTTTACTGGACACTTCCGCTTAAAAAAGAGGAATACTACGGCTCTAATACTCAAAACTACAGATGTTACTGCTTGAATATACTTTTATTTTTTGCTCTCTTATGTATCATTAATTTACTATCACTAAGGATATGTCCGACACTGGTCGGGCCTAATAATTATATTTAAATTTAAGATTTTAACACTTATTGTTAGTTCTTATTTGAATATACAATAAATAAATATATGTAAAAAAAAAAATTTGTGCACATAACAATTATCACGCTTACATGTACAATTTGTCATTTTGATGCATGGAAAGAAAACGTCGATGTTTTTCGATTGTTGAGGAGCAAAAAAAATGGACATGGATCGATAAAAAAAAGATCCATGTTGTTTTCCATCCCTAGTTTACATGCTACGAAAGGAAAAACCAGCAGGGGTATGTTAGCAGAATGGTATTTCCATTATCGAAAGGACTACAGTCAACCATTTACGTTGACAGGTGAGTGATCTTATCCGACAGCAACAATAGCACGCCTCTTCAGAAAGCCTGTTCCGTTCTTTAAAAGGAGAGGTGCTATGAGAAGAGCAAAAACCGATCACCTGCGATTCCGCCTGCAAGACAGCAGGAAGACTCTCCAAATACCCTTGCCGATGCATAATTTATGGTCACCATAAGAATATGGAACGTGACGTATTATGGTGTAGAAAACTTAATGGAATTTATAGGGCGCTTGGAAGAACTAGCTGAAAGCTACGGCTTTAAACCCAGCCGTCTACTATTATCCTTGCTAGAAATTTCGAAAGGTAGAGCACTACAATGGCATGAAATCAAGCGGGATAAGCGGAAAGGATGTTGTACATGAAAGGAGTTCACAGAAAACGTAACACGCTTCTTTTTACCCAGGTGATACCTCTCCCAGCTAGAAAAGACGATCTACCATGGCAAGAAAGGCCTCAGAAGACGAGCTAAGGGTTCCATTATGATAACATTGATTAAACAAAAATTCAGATGTACATACGGAGAAAAAGATTTCCTTAAAATTATTACTGAATTTCAAAAACTAAAACAAGTTTCTACACATACCAGCTTAAGAGTGCTAAAGGCCTGTAAATCGTAAAATGTCTCTAAAATAATAAATAGGGAGAAAATCCCCCAACCTTTATCTCGCGTTGAACTGGAACTAAATGATATAAAATTGAGGAAAAATTAGACCCATCCAATCTATGGTTTAAAATATCTTTATACCGAAAAATCACAGTAAAAGGACCATGCAAGCTGTCAAGACCCGTACAGTGCCATAATTGTCAAGAATATGGCCACACAAAAACTTACTGCAAATTACCTACTGTTTGTGTTGTGTGCTGTGAATTACACGCTAGTGCTAGTTGCAATAAGCCAAAAGATCAAAAAGATAAAAAGTGCAATAATTGTGGGGGTAATCACACTGCTAACTACAGAGGATGTCCTGTGTACTCTTGCGTTAAACAGACTATGAGTCAAAAACAGAAAGTAACCCTAGCTCTTACAGGAAATACGTACTCCGCTACTTGTCGTTAAATGACGCAACTAATTACCACTCATCATGGTACAATTATACTAGGTACATGCACAATCCCAGCCCAATGCAGAAAGTTGTTAAACTTTGTTTAAAAGCTGCAAAAATGTTACTATATGTGTGAATAAAATGATTACATATTGGTAATGAATTTGCACATAGCTGTGTCTCCAATTACACATTGAAGAAAATGTCACTACACATCTTTTGTGTAGGTTAAAATTAAAACAAAAATAAATAAAAATAGAACCCAAAGTATAATTACACATAGATTATACATGAATCTCATTACATGGCCTACACATGAGAGTAGAAATTACACACTGTGTATTACACACATATTGGCAACACTGAATGACTATAATCATGCATGAATGCCGCGTCTGCAATTGTTCTTTAGTTACCCTGTAATTGTTATTTTTAAAAATAAAAGACATCGGTTTTTTACTAATTTCTTAAGGTCGTGCATGTACCTAGTATAATTTTACCATGCTACACATGTATTGTATACAGACGCTGTGAATATCAATTATATTCCTACGCAGAAAGTCTTCCCACTAAGTAATTCAACAAATGCTTTGAAGCCACTATTGAAAATCTGATAATTCCTTGAAGCCATTATTGATAATGCAGTGAATGCAGAATACACTGCTTCAAGCATTGACAAGGCATGAACACGTTAAATTTATGTTTCTGGAACGTCAACGGCATTCGCTAGCACAAAATTGAACTCGAGCACTTCCTCTCGGGAAATATATAATGTTGGTCTCTGAGACTCATTTTACCTCGAGAAGTCTTTTTAGAGTTAATGGCTACAGCTTAGATGATTCAATGGACCCGATAGGAAGAGCATGCGTTGAATCACCAATTCTAATAAAGTCAAGACTTAAGCACTATATTCTTGACAACAATTGTGAAAAACATCTACAAGAAACAAAAATTTTTTTCATATTTTGTGATATCATCAATTGACTCCTCTCTCAGATTCTCAATCACTAAGGATCAATATGAGAATTTCTGCAAATCCCTTGACCTTGTTTCGTAGCAGCTGGAGACTGCAATGCAAAACACGCGCTCTGGGGTTTGCGTCTTATTACATCAAGAGGAAGAGCGTTGTTCAACAGTTTCAAAAATGGGCTTGGACGTAATTTCGAGTGGGAAGCCCACTTACTGGCCTACTGACATACAAAAAATTTCGGATGTTATAGATTTGGCGTCATGAAAAATATCTAGGGATTTAATTCATGTTGAAGCTTCAAAAGATAACTCAGTAGTCATTGTACGGAAAACATTTAGCTAAGAACATCCGACGATATGGAATCTAACATTGACAATCTTAACGAAAATATTAAACAAGCTACTGGACATGCCACTACTTTTCATCCGCATACTGGGTTTAATAGAATTTATTCTACGGATATTGAACGTCTCGTATGTGAAAAAGAAGAGCTAGAAGGAAGTAGCAACAGCACAGATCACACCAATATAAAATCAGACTTAAAGAGTGCACTAAACGACTTCAAGACTTGCTGGCATCGGAAAAAACTGTATCTCTTCAAAACTATCTGTGGCGCACTGCGAGAAAGCTTAAAACACCCGTTGAGTTTAAACCACCTGAAAAGGGTGAAATATTTACTGAGCATTTGAAATCCATATTTACCCCAAACACATGAACTGGTGCTGCATGGATGCATCACAGACCATCAATTTGATTTTAGAAGTCAGCATAGCACAAACAAACGCATAGATTGGTTCAATTTATAAGAACATTTGAAGAAAAGAAGTATTGTTATGCTCTGTTTATTGACGTTTCTCAGGCATTTGATAAAGTGTGGCATGAAGTCCTAATTTTAAAATTTAAATCATATCTACCAATAAACATTCTTAATCTCTTGGAAAGTTACGTTATTGCCCGGAAGTTCACTGTTGTGGAAGTAGACTTCATGAGTGTAGCCGAATCTATATTATCCGGTGTGCCACAGGGGAGTATACTGGGGTTTTGTATTTGATTTATACTTGTGATATGCCTGTGAGCAGTAATATCCACACATCTACACTTGCAGATGATACAGCGTACTAGAAATTTTATCACCGAATATAAGTTGGAACAACTAACGTGGCGGCGAACTTAATTCAACGAAACACTCTGCTACCAAATACACCAGACCCCTAGCTACAAACAGAAAAACTAAGTACCGAAAATTAAGGGGCAAACTACGAAAGCCCTTGCGACAACTTACTATCCAATTTTCACTTAAATGCCGAAATGAGGAAAACCGTTGAAATAACTAGCAAATAAAAAAGAATTTCAAATGGCCGAAAACCTACCGACCCTTCCACCTGTAAAAATTGTTACCATCCTCGTGCACAGTGCCACCGTACAACAGTCACCCCAACCTCCTGCCGCAGCAGTCGGCAAATCATATTAGAGAGGAGAAGACTCCTGCAACGATATGCTCAATTTAACCCACGATTATGAGCCGATAACAGATCCGTTTAGATATATCACCATCAGGCCGCCACCCATTAAGCGCAAGGTCCATTGCTGGACAATCTACTTTCCAGGAAGACCTAAGGTGGAGGTGAGAGTAAAGAATGGTATTGTCCGACTACGAAGCTAGGGGCAGGTCCAAATGTTTGCTCTCAACGAACCTTAGCTCCTGAAAACTACCGTTGAATTATTTTTATTATATGAAGTATTTTTCACTTACCGAATTTTTTATAGAATTTGCCTGATTTGTTGTAATAATTATTTTTCACTTATCTGGTTGATTATAATTATTTTCGAAGTATTTGCCCGAACTATTGTAATTATTTATCCGATTTATTATAATAATTATCTTTTGATTATTTTAAGTACTTGACTGAAATATTGCCATTTTTCCTGAATTACTGTAATTATTTTTGTATTTATCTTATTTTTAAATAATTGCCTGAGTGATAATAATTTTTTTGTACTTTCCTAAACTCTTGAAATTACCTGAATGAATTATAGTAAATATTATTTTTAAGTACTGACCTGAATTATGGTACCTGCCTGAATTAGTATATTAGAATACCTGTTCAAAAAATTTATGAATTGAGCCGAAATTAGAACTCGTTAAAAGATTAACTTCAAGTTAGTGCAGATCGTAAGAGCAGAACTCATTTAATACCGATTTTTTTATTTTTATTATTTTTGTATTTTATTTTAAAGTAAGAGGGGACTGTAACGTTCCGTCACAAATGACACTATATTTTCTTCCACACTGTATGGTTTTTACTTACATTTTTATTTTTAATATATTACAACAACACCATTAGTAGTATGGGATTCCCAGTACGGCCCCAATTAAAATTGTAAAATTTTCAAATTTTAATTACCCAAATTTTAAAATTCTTGGAAATTTGTGAAATTTGATACCTATGTGTGTGTGTGTGTGTTTTCGGTGGCGCTTTGATGTTTTTGTTTACATAAGGAGTTTTTTGTTTACATTAACCCTTGTGTGAACGGGTGATTTTTTTTGTGGTGGCATTAATTGTGTGAACGGGTGATTTTTTGTGGGGGTGGATTAAGGGGTTTCATAAGTATATACATATAGATATACCGACGGGAAAATCATGAAATGATTTTTCCTAATACCAATGGGGAAATTGTGAAAATGATTTTTCCTAATACCAATGGGGAAATTGTGAAAACTATTTTTCCTAATGCCGACGGCAATACATAATTATTATTTTTTTCAAATGCCGACGGCAAAACATGATTATTATTTTTTTCAAATGCCGACGGCAAAACATGATTATTATTTTCCTAATACCGAAGGGAAAATCGCCAGTGTTGCCAGACTGTAGAAATTTGTGTATACATGTATGTATATGTATATATGTATATATGTATGTATATATGTATATATGTATACATGTATATGTACATATGTAAGTATGCATGTATATATGTATGTATGTATGTATGATTTTCGCACGCTAATAATAAATTTATCATGTCAACATTTAATACCATAAAATGTTCTCATGTATGTGAACCCCCTATTGCTTGTGTGTGGGTGGGTGGTCCAGTTTGTTTGCCGCTGGTATTTTGTTTATTTGTTTAAGAAATATTTATTTCACAACATTGTGAAATTCATGAATGTGTATGTATGTATGTATGTACATACATATGTATGCGCGATCGTGAGAACTTGTGCGTGGAATATTTTGTGCTTGTGTAGAATACATTTATATTTTGCAACGTAGTCATTTTCTTTGTCTACAATTCTTTTAAAGCAGAGGATTTTCAACTAAGTACAGTCATCAGCAGAGAAACAAAAAGTAAAAATTATGAATGCCGCAAGGCTACTGCTACTAATTTTCGTATAAATACGCCAACTTGTATAACCAACACATCAGTACATTATTGTATTTACAAGTAGTATCATCAGCAATTGTGTTAAATTCAAATATAAATTCTATAAACTAATTAAAAATGAGTTCTTCTGGATATATGTGTAATAGATGTCATAAGGTATATAAATACCAAAAGTCCTTTTTGGACCATGTTAAATATCATAGTATGCAGGATCAAGAGATCGTAAGTCGGGACAGAAATCAAGAGCAACCGCAGTCATCTCTTCAAAATCATCAACAGCAGCTAAATACATTTCATCATCAGCAACAACCCTCTTTACAGTACCCCCAATATCAACTACCAATGAATCATCAACAATACGGTATGCCTAACTGTTACCCTACATCAATGTCATGGAATAATCAGTTTTTGGAATCAGGAGTACCAATGCAATATGAGTATCCAAGTTACAATTATAATCCCGTCCCACCAGATAATCAAATGCAGCAGTATTCTAATTTGATGCAATGGCAACCACATACTTATCATCAACAAGAGCAGCAGCACCAGCAGCAACAACAACAACAAGCTCAACAACAAGGTGTGGATATCCTTGGAGGGACCTTATACAACGATGCTATGTACATAACTTTACCGGAAAGTGATGGAGAAGTAGATGTAGAAGAAATAGGAGAAGAAACTCTGCCAACTCCAATGAGTACTTCCCATGTCAGGACAGAAGAAAATAATGTGAGATATTATAAAATATAGAAAGCCTTCAAAAATCATATCGCCACATATGCAATTCTAAATAAAAAAGACCAACTTCTCTTGGAAGAGTTTATTAAGGAAAACAAAAATATTTTTATGGAGAGACTTCAAATGAATTTAACTAAACATACAATAATTAAATTTCATGTGAGTATTGTGGCGGAGTATATAAAAATTGTGGGAGAGGAATTGGAGGTGTGCATAATATCACATGTAGCCAAAATGAGTTTACTGACGAAGGCAGACAATATAGAAGAAATATTACGTAAACAGGTTGAGGAGATTTCAACCAAAATGTCCGAATTCGAAGAGCGAGATTCTGGTTGGACTTTATCACGCATAGTCCGAGCAGAAATCAACATCAACAAATCGTCGCTCGTCAAAGGCTCGAATTGGATATCCACACCTCAAAAATTAGAAAGAAGAAAGGCTTGCATCAATATTCAAAACGATGATGAATACTGCTTCAAGTGGTGTCTGATTGCTGCTATGGATATTATCAAATACAATCAAGTACGTTGCAGTTCGTATTATATTCAGGACATTGCTGCAGAGACGATTGTTACGCGAAATGGTGTAGCGTTAAATTTCAAAAATTTAAGCTACCCATTAGCACTTAACAAAATCAAAGAGTTTGAGGCAAACAATCCGACTATGAGTGTAAACGTATTTGGGTATGATGAGGGAGCAGATCAGATCATTGGTCCTTATTATGTGACCAAGGACGAGAAAGTGAACCACGTCAACTTACTACTTTTAGAGAATGCTGCAGGTCATCACTACATATTGATAAAGAATATATCAAGGTAAGTTAAAAAATTATACAACTTTTTATTTTACGGATACATATACCTGTTTATATATTTTATTTTAACTATGTACATTTAACTTATAAACTTTTATTTATTTTTTTATTATTCACAGACTTTTACAGAAGCAGACTACCAGGGATGGACACAAATTAATTTTCTGCAATAGCTGTCTCCAGTACACCCACATCGAAAATGGTATGACAAATCATAAGGCGGAGTGCGGTACAATTGTTACAACTATGCCATCAGGTCCGGATGCAATTCTGAGCTTCAAGGGACATCAAAGAAAAATGGATGTACCCTTCGTGGTATATGCGGACTTCGAATGCATCTTGGAAGAAGTTAGTAATAGTGTAAGTAATAAAACTAGTCTAGTCAAAAAGCACACTCCTTGTGCATTTAGCTATTATATTAAGTGTCTCCATAGCAATAAGTTAGATAAATTAAGGATATACACAGGAAAAGATGCCTCAAAAAAATTTGTATCATATTTAATTAAAGACTGTGAGGATATATACAATAGTCACTTAGTAAATAATAGACAAATGGATACTTTATCCCCTTCTGATATTTATAATTTTTATAGTGCGGTGAATTGTCATATTTGTCAAAAATTTCTAGGTAAAGATCGCGTTAGAGATCATTGTCACATTAGTGGTAAATATAGAGGTGCAGCCCACAATAACTGTAATTTAAATTACCAAATCCCCAAGTTTATACCAGTTTACTTTCACAATTACTCAAATTATGACTCACATCTTTTTATTAAAGATCTAGGTGAAATTTCAATGCAACTGAAAGTACTCCCTCTCAATAAGGAACTTTATATATCCCTCTCCCGATTTACAGAAATGACGGTCATAAGCTTGAAATAAGATTTCTTGATACAATACGGTTTATGGCTGAGAGTTTGGAATCATTAGCGTTCAATTTGTCGGATAATGATTTCAGAACTATAAGGTCCTTATTTCAGTCAGAAAAAGAATTTCAGCTTATTAAGAAAAAAGGTATTTTCCCGTATGAGTACCTAAATTCATTCCAAAAATTAGATGAGTGTCAGCTGCCTTCACGCAGTGATTTCTTTAATAAGTTGAACAATAAAGAGTGTTCTTTAGAGGAATACTCACATGCTGAAGAGATATGGAATACTTTTGGTTGCAAAACTATGAAAGATTACATGGAACTTTACTTAAAAACAGATGTCCTCTTACTGACAGATATTTTCGAGAACTTTAGAAAAGTTTGTAAAGGTATTTATGAGCTCGATCCATGCCAATATTATACAGCTCCTGGCCTTTCTTGGGATGCAATGCTCAAATACACAAAAATTAAATTAGAATTATTGACAGACATAGACATGTACAATTTTATGAAAAAAGGTATACGTGGAGGGATCGTACAGTGTAGTCAAAGATATTCGAAAGCGAATAACAAATATTTGGAAGATTTCGATAAAGAGAAGCCCTCAGAATTTCTCGTCTATTTAGACGCTAACAATTTGTATGGTTGGGCGATGTCGGAATATCTTCCTCATGGTGGGTTCAGATGGTTATCGCAAGACGAGCTGAATCTGGACCCAAACAGCACAGCTGACAATGGAACAGACGGTTATGTATATCAGGTCACGTTGGATTATCCCTCTCATTTACACGACTTGCATAATGACCTTCCTTTTTGCGCTGAAAATAAAAAAGTTATGCAAGCGAAGTATAGCAAGTTGATAACCGATTTCTCTACAAAGCAATCATACGTGATACACTTTAGAGTTCTGAAACAGTGCTTAGAATATGGCTTAGTTTTAAAGAAAACTCATCGTATTCTAGCATTTAAACAATCTCCATGGTTAAAAGGCTATATTGACCTAAATACCAGACATAGGACCACTGCCAAAAATGCTTTTGAAAAAATTTTTTTCAAACTACTTAATAATGCAGTGTATGGTAAAACCATGGAAAATGTGGATAAGAGGAGAGATGTTAAAATTGTTAATAGTTGGGAGAGAACGAATCGGAACCATTTGGGTGCCCAAGATTGGATATCAAAACCAAATTTTCATAGTTTATCTATATTTTCCGAAGATCTGGTAGCAATTGAAATGACTAGAGTCAAAACCTGCTACAATAAACCAATTTACTAAGGATTTTGTGTACTCGAGCTGTCCAAATGGAAAATGTATAATTTCCATTACGGGTACATGCAACCTAAGTTTAAGACAAAACTCTCATTGAACTATATGGACACGGACTCTTTTATATATTCAATAAAAACGGACGACTTTTACGCTGACATCAAAAATGACATACAAGAACAATTTGATACATCGGACTATCCTACAGACAATATTTATAATTTTCCACTAGTAAATAAAAAAGTCATTGGTATGATGAAGGATGAAAATTGCGGTAAAATAATGACAGAATTTGTTGGGCTGCGATCAAAAATGTACTCATTCAGTGTACAAAATCAAAATGACGTTAAAAAATCGAAGGGGGTAAAGAGAGCCATATTAGATAAATATAGTTTAGCTACTTATAAAAATTGTTTATTTAATAAGACTAATGTGTATGATAATATGTTAACATTTAAATCTAAGCTACATCAGATATATACTAGTCAACTAAATAAGGTAGTCTTAAGTTATGGAGACGATAAGAGAAAAATTAGATCAAATAACATTAATACATATGCATGGTATCATTTTCGTATTAAGGAAACTAACCCTGAATACGAACTTGATATATTGCTAGATGAGATTGCTAGAATGCAAGAAAATTGTTAAAATTAATTAATTTTTAGTTAATTTTTAAATTGTAAATAAAATCATATTCATTAAGAAAAATTGTTGTATATAAAATCCTATTCATTAAGAAAAATTGTTGTATATAAAATCCTATTCATTAAGAAAAATTGTTGTATATAAAATCATATTTATTTTTTAAGAAAAATTATTGTACATATCTATATGAATTTTTAAGAAAAAATTTGAAATAAAATATTGAAAAAATAATGAAATGGTGTTTATTTCTTTATTGGCTTTACTTCGTTGGATCAAACAGTTTTTGTTTTTGCTTATTTGTAAATTCTTGTTTTCATATTGCTTAAACATGCACAGTCTTGTCTTCACATAAATTAAAAATGCACAATCTTGTTTTCTTTGAGAGGTTCTCTACAAGAGAAATTGAATTTCACAATATTGTGAAATTCCATTAGATATTTTTATAAAGAGACACAATTAAGATAATCGGATAAGTCCTTATATTTTTCACCACTTACAACTTTCTGTTATTTTGTATTCGAACAGATGATTCCTAATTTTCCTTTAGAAAAAATAATACAAAACAAGGAATATTTTAATAATACAATTTTATTTATTTTAATTACAATGATGGAAACATTTCAAATTACGTTTTTTAAATTATGAATAAAAAGACATTAAAGAGTTTTGTAAAATATAAATGTTTGTGTTTTTATTTAATATTTTCAGTTATTTCATAAAGAAATTTAAGACATAAATGTCCACAGGTAAATGTATTAAAATTCTGATGTTGATTATAGTTGTATTTTATATTTGTACCAAGATATTTGAGTACTTCTGAAGGAGGTTGTAAGTTTCCAAAGCTGTCGAAATATTCTTTTTCGTTGATGTTTTTATAATATGCTACCCAATGTGTACCAGGTCCTGTTGATACATCTAAATTGATTATTCCACATTCAATTTTCTTTGTTCGTTTTGGTAGAGTATTCAACATGAAAACACCTCTAAAATATGGAATATTTATAGAGAAACGGTTTAGGTCCACATCAGAAAGTGGTCTGTTGGGCAGCATCTCTTAGAGTTTTTTGATTCCTCTTTATGAACTAAACCATAACCCTTTTTATATGGTTTTAAGTAAAGTCCTTTTCCAACTGCTATAGATTCCGTCGCTCTATTATGTCTAGTTGCTTCATCAAGTTGATTTTTTGCATTCCTTGTTGCATTAACAGCCTTAGCTATAGCAGCACCTCCAGTTGCACCCAGAGCAGTTAAAATCGGTATTAGAGGTAAAAAACCACCAATTTTTGGGACACGAATCACACGTGGTACTATAATTTGAGATTTTCTTCCTTCTAATGACTTGTTAATAGTTTTTCGTGCAATTTTAATAGCTGTGTTAATATCTAATGGTTTTTCTTTTTTTAGTATTTTTGTTGCAGCTCTAACTGATGTTCTAAATAGTGTTTTAACATTTAGTTTGTTCTTTTTAACATTTTTCTTTTTCTCCACACCCATACCAAATTTTGTTTTGGCTTTCATTGCGTTAGTAACCATATATGCAAATGATTTTTCAGCAAGACTACTATCTTTTGTATTTTATCAGCTTTATGTCTAGTACTTAAATCCTTATTTTTGGAATAAGCAATATCGTGATTTTTGCAAGCAGAGTCCAATAAATTAATTCCTTTATCACCTCGATTTAAACGTTTTTGTAGCTTTGCTCCAGGTCCACAGTACTGATATCCAGGTAGATGAAGTTCAACAGGTAGAGAGTTTATTATTTTGTCTACTATACCTCCTCCTCCAACGAAGGTGTTTTTATGACTAAAAGTTTTCTGATATCGTATAACCATATTATCTAATTTTTCCTATATAAGAAGTAATATATATGAAATGCATTTAGTTACAAAAATGCGGTTAGTAAAACAACATAAAAATATTTTAGTTCGTAATATTGATGATTCAGCGAACATCAGTTCAAAAATAAAGCATAGTCCTCTCTTACCAAATTCTATTCGTGCTCTAATAGTGGGACCATCAAATTGTGGAAAGACTAATGTTATGATTGGCTTGCTGGAAACTCCTAATGGACTCAAGTTTAAAAACATCTATTTATACTCAAAATCTCTCTATCAACCTAAATATGAATACCTGAAGAAACTAATTTCACCAATTAAAGGTATGGGGTATTTTACATGTACCGATAATGAATCAGTTATTCCACATGACGAAGCTAAAACTAATTCAATTATGATATTTGATGATGTTGCATGTGAAAAGCAGAATAATATACGTACATATTTTTGTATGGGGCGACATAGGGATGTTGATTCATTCTACCTGTGTCAAACATATACCAGAATTCCCAAGCATTTAATAAGAGACAATGCAAATGTTATTATAATGTTTAAGCAAGATGAGACAAATATGAAGCATGTTTATAAGGATCATGTTGCCAGCGATATGAGCTATGAAAAGTTTCAAGAAATTTGTCGAGAATGTTGGAAGGACAAATATGGATTTTTGGTGATAAGCAAAGATAATGAATTAAATGATGGTCGCTACAGAAAGCAATTTGACTATTTCATAACTATATAAGCAAGTACTCATAAAAAATTACCTTTAGTTATTAATCTAAATTTAAACTTGATACATCTATTTGCTATAACCTCATCTGATACCTGATAAGCTGATCTAAAAACCAGACCAGGTCCTGATAAGCTGATCTGAAAACCAGACCAGGTCCTAATAAGCTGATCTGAAAACCAGACCAGGTCCTAATAAGCTGATCTGAAAACCACATCAGGTCCTGATAAGCTGATCTGAAAACCAGACCAGGTCCTGATAAGCTGATCTGAAAACCAGACCATGTCCTAATAAGCTGATCTGAAAACCAGACCAGGTCCTAATAAGCTGATCTGAAAACCAGATCAGGTCCTGATAAGCTGATCTGAAAACAAGATCAGGTCCTGATAAGCTGATCTGAAAACCAGACCAGGTCCTGATAAGCTAATACCTGATCTAATAGCTGATACCTGTTATTTACTATTATTAAACATGGATGAGAAAATTTTAAAACAGTTGGTGTTGACAAGAAATGTCTTGAAGAAAAGGCTTCGTAGTATAAAAACTGGTGAAATAGATACACGTGAACAACTAAGAGATACATTTAAACCTATAACAGAACCACTCAAAGAATTCATAAATAGTTCTAAAAATATTAAAAGAATTCCCATAAAAGAAGAAAGTAAAATGAAGACAGAAGTTGAAAATAATACAAGTTTTAAACCTGAAAAAACATCAGTCAAGATAGAGACAAGTACACCAAAGAAACTAGCAGAAGGAACAATATTCGATAATACCATCTTGTTTAATGATGCTAATACTGTGAATGATGATGACGATGATGAAGATGATTTTTACTCACAGACTTCCAATACAGAAGATACTTATACTGACTTATCAGTCTTGGAAGGAAGAAATGAATTAGATACAAACTATGGTCCACATAAAGATTTCAATAATGAATGGAAATTTGGTGATAGTAACCTCAAACTTAATGAAGATAAAATACAAGTTGGTGGTCAAATATGGGCTCTAACACCAGGACTATTTTCTCTAATGTTTCATAAAATACCAAAAAATTATGATAAATTTGAACTCGAAATCTATAAAAAGATTTTAATTACTACTAATGCATATAGAAGGGACTATAAACCTGATGGTCAAATTAAGGGTACTAGAGGATATAAATACAAACATATTATTAAGAAATTTATTGACGAGAAAAACCAGAAGAATTTAAACGAATCAACAGGATCTAAGTCAAAAGGTAGTTATTTAGGTGATGGAATGATGGAATTTAACGTTCATAAGCCAAACTATATATACTGGGACGATCCAAATGCGTTAGTAGATCGTCTTCGACTACTGCTTGCATCACAAGGTGCAGGTCATACTAATCACAATAACGAGATTGTATCAATTATTGAAGAACTACATGAAGCAAATATAATACATTAACTTTAATAAAGTATATAAAGTATGTCTGTTGATAAATTTGGACACTATTTAAACGATACTAGCAGCATAATTTCTTTGAAAAATGCACCTAAACTGCTGGGGTTCTTTATGGATACGAACAACAACATTGATGTCCAAAACAAAAGAATCAAAAATGTTGCAAAAGCTCTGGAGGAAAATGATGTTATCAATAAATTGTTTCTGCAAACTCAAATCGAAAAATTAGAAGAGAAATTATTAACATACTTTAAGGAAGATAATACTATAATTCGAGAAGATATTCAAATGCAAATTGAGGAGCTACAACGCGAAATAAAATTAGATATAGAAGAAAATTATAAAATTCAAAAAGACATTCTACAAATTAAAACATTCATTGAAGAACAAATTGAACAGCTTAATGAGAAAATTTATAGATTGGAAAATTACATGTTTGTATCAATAGCTGAAAGTGCGCCAAGTAGATCACAACACTCTCCCAAAAATCTGTAAAACAACTTAATGTCTTCAAAAAGAAATTTAGTAAACGAACTACATAAGCAAGCTCGAAAAGTTTTTATGCGTCGTAGAGTTGTAATGAAAGGAATAGATGATCTTTGGCAAGCTGATTTAGTTGAAATGGGGATCTATTCTAGAGAAAACAGAAATTATCGATTTTTGTTAACTGTAATTGACACATTTTCAAAATTTGCATGGGCAGTACCACTAAAAACTAAAACTGCACTCGAAACAACCAAGGCGATGGAAAATATTTTTGAATTAGGACGAGTACCAAAAAACTTACAAACAGATGATGGTAAAGAATTTTTTAACAAACACTTTGGAAAATTAATGGATAAATACAACATTAATCACTACTCAACATATAGCAGTATGAAAGCATCAATAGTAGAACGATTTAACAGAACATTGAAAGGAATGATGTGGAAAGAATTTAGCTTTAATGGTTCATATAAGTGGATTGATATATATAAAGATTTACTTAATGCATACAATAGAAAAGTTCACCGTACCATCAAAATGTCTCCGATTAAAGTCAACTCAACAAATGAGCAAAAGCTACTAAATACAGTATACAGTCATTTGAAGATGTACAAAATGTCGAAATTTAATGTTGGAGATCATGTACGCATAAGCAAATATAAGCATACATTTGAAAAAGGTTATACTCCAAATTGGACTACAGAAATTTTCATAATTACAAGAGTTCAAAATACAAATCCTACAACATTCATATTAGAAGATTATCTTGGTAATCCTATTAAAGGTGGATTCTATACTGAAGAACTTTCGAAAACTAGATATCCAAATACATATCTAGATGAAAAGGTTCTTAAAACTAAAGGAAAGGAGGCATACGTTAAATGGTTGGGATTTTCTAATCAACACAATTCTTGGATAAGTAAGAACGAAATATTATAGCTGAATACCATCATCAACAACAATAGCAGTAATATTAAGAAACTAATGTTAATTTTAAAATAAGAAAATGAAATAAATATGTAAATCATGCTTATAAACCATATGTTGTACTAAACTTTATTTAATTGTAATCAGACAGTTATAATGTCAATAACACTTACTCTGAGCTCTAACTCATCAGAGTTATCTGCTAGTTACTTTCCTCCTATTGAATTACATGGTGCATTTGAGTGTGCTCTAACTGATTTTCATTCATACAACAGCATTCCAAATGTAGACACCTACAACAATATGTTTCATATAGAGGAACATACAATTGAAATACCAATTGGATCTTACGAATTGAATGATATTGTAGATTTTATACAAGAGCAATACAGAAGACTCTGTCCAGAAAATAAGATTTTTATTGAAGCCAATAACAATACAATGCAAGTTAAAGTTAATAGTTCCAAAGATCCTGTATATTTTAATAAAGACAACACAATTGGAAAACTTTTAGGATTCAATAGCAAAATCCTAACACCAAACAAATATTATTACTCAGATCTTCCAGTTAATATTTTTAAAGTGAATCTCTTGCGAATTGAATTGCGCATACACTTCATGAATTTCCGATTAATGTGCCTCCAGGCTATAAAATAGATGAGGTTCCAAGAAATCTTATCTATTTACCTGTGAACACCAGAGAGATAAGTTCACTAGCGCTGCGAGTAGTTGATCAACACGGTGATTTAATTAATTTTCGAGGAGAGGAAATTACAATACGAATACATTTGAGGTCAACTAAATAATGCTAATATACAACACAAATACATTGAAAAATAAAGCAGTAACAACAACAACAAGAACATTAAAGCGACCACTTCAACAGAAAGCACTAACAACATCAAATAAAAATTTTCTAAAGCCCTTGAATTTTAAATTGAAGACAAAATGAGTTCAATAATAGATGTCTTGGATAAACCTTTCTCTGATGAGAATATAATCAAAAAGGATTATCATACATATGTACCATACTTACAATCTTACAACAATAATGATGAAATTAGAATTTCAATACAAAATCAAGATTTATACGTGCTACCCAGTGAGAGCTACATTTATGTAGAGGGGTTTGTTGCCGATGATAATGCCCCTAAATCTTCTTCTTCAGAGAACTTTAAATTAAAAAAAAACTTTGTAGCATATCTATTTGATGAAATTCGCTATGAGCTCAATGGAATTGAAATTGATCATACAAGATATTTAGGAGCCACGAGCACCATAAAAAACTTGGTTTCTCTATCACCAAACGAAAGCAATGTGATGCAAAATGCTGGATGGAACAAAATTGACGATGTCACTCTTGCCAATGGATTTTTCAATTTCTATGTACCTCTAAAAATGCCTCTAGGATTCGCTGAAGACTACAACAAAGTTATATTAAATGGAAAACATGAATTGATACTCCTCTGCAATAAGAACGACGAAGATCTTGTACGCTCGAGTGTTTCTACTTAAAAAGCTAAACTTACAATTTCACTCATCTCATCGAGAATACCTCATGTTCACTTATCTGACCTTAGCAAATTGAATATGATTAAAATTATTAACAATGGTGCTTCTATACCATATTTGGAATGTTAAACTGGCTGCAAATAGAGAACGCCCCCGTTTTGTGTTGATCGCTTTTCAATAAGAAAATAAGTTTGTTCATTGTGATTTGACTAATTTAAAAGTACATTTAAATTCAGTCTCATACCCGTATGATGATCTAAACATAAAGTTAAAAAATAAGATTCCAACAAAGCTACTATATGAAAGAATCTCAACCGCTTCTAATTGCATCAGAGTTTAAGACAAAAGCTCCTATTATTGTAGTAGATGTCAGTCATCAGAATGAATCACTCAATAATGGACCGATTGATATAAAAATATAATATTAAACAGCAACTAATATTGCAGCAAAGACATCAGCTTACTGCATTCTTATTCATGATCGTATAATAGAATATATACCCATCAAAGGACAAGTTTGAAAAGTGTTATAAATTGAATAATATAACATAATTTTTATAGACGTACAAGGTTTCAAAACGAATTCAAACGATTTCATCGCAAAAGAAGTAGCGATTGTTTTCAACAATTGTGAATATAACAATTTCATTATAAAACCACCATTTGATTTTAAATGCTTATCAACAAAAAAGCAAAGAGAAGCAAAGTAGCTAACAAAAAACTATCATCACCTAAGATGGACTGATGGCGCGTTAGTATGGTGGCCCGCCTTGCAGAAGGCCATCCATCGTGGAACCATTGAAAGGATTCTAAGATCTGCAGCCCTTGCTATTACGGGTGCACCACGGACCACTCCCTCCAAGGCGCTCTTCGTGATGATGCACTGGCTGCCAGGGGATCTCATGGTAAAGCAAATTGCTATGAACTCTGTAACTAGATTACAGTCGGCAAATGCGTGGAAAAAGCTGACTTGCGGTCATTCTATAATAGGAGATCAGTTGAATGATCTACCGGCCAATATAGATTACCGATCACCCATACCTCTGCCTGACAATAGATTCAAATCTAACACATCGGGCGCATCCAACTCGTCTATAGGGGCAGAGGGGGATGTGCTCGAGGTGTATACGGACGGATCGAAGTCACACAGGGGCGTGGGTGGGGGAATCTTTATTCCTCGCTTTCAAAAGAGGATAAGCTTCAAGCTGGACAGTAGGTGTAGTATACTACAGGCTGAAATCTCAGCGATAAGTAGAGCGGCTAAATGGTTGAGGTATTATAGGATATACAACTGGGATATCCGTATATTCACGGACAGCAAAGCTGCCATTAAAAACATTGCGGGCGTCTTTACGACATCGAATCTGGTATATGACTGCCGAATCTCTCTTAACAAACTGGGAATGTATGCTGACCTGGAACTACAATGGATTCCAGGACATGCGAATAGTGTTGGTAACAATATTGCGGATGAGCTGGCTAAGGCTGGAGCTCAAATGCAGGATGAGGACATTGATAGGTTGGTAGGTGTTCCGATGAATTGCTGTAAAATGCAAATACAGCAGAACCTTTTCAGGGTTGCACAGGCTAGATGGTTACATGAGGTCACATGCTCAACCTCTAGAATGACATGGCCCTGTTATGATATGAGGAGGTCCGCAATATTGGTGAGGATTCCAAGAGGACAACTCCGTAATTTGGTCGCAGTCCTAACAGGACATTGCTACATAGGCATACATGCTGGTAGATTAAATCTACCTTATAATGATTTCTGCAGAAGCTGTCAGGACGAGGAAGAGGAGGAAACTGTTGAGCATTTTCTCTGTCATTGCCCAGCACTTGCGGAGGTGCGTTCACTCCACATGGGGGCTCCGATACTGCAAGGTTTGGAGAGTCTGTCGGAATGTGAAATCGGTAGTGTGAATTCATTCATACGCCTTTCGGATTGGTTTCAGCTGAATACGGATAGTGTATAGGATAAATGAGGATGGGCAGCCCACCTCAATCCGCCCAGGCAGCACAACGGGACCTCTAAGGACCCAAGTGGGCTGGTTTACTATAAATCGGCAGCCTGTTATAACCTAACCTAACCTAACCTAAGATGGACTGCTGGATCAGTTTCATTTCATAGCGTTTGCAATTTTTTAAAAGCCAACGTAAGATGTTCTAAAATTTATGTAAAAGGTGAAGAAAAAAGACTATGGTAGGAAAAAATTTTACACCGAAAAATTTCTAACGTTGAGGATATAGGCTGCATCAACTTTAAACAAATGGAAATCAAGTATCCAGAATATTTTTATTGTAATTATCATAAATTTGGTGTATGCGCATTAAAAAATGCTATTTTACTAAAAAAAGAAATGTCTTGCTTTAAATGATCTTTTTACTTTTTAAAATATTAATGTATGTATTATTATAAAATTTAAAAAAATTTTAAACAATAAATGTATACAAAATAAAAGAATGTACAAGTGTTTTCTTATTTCAAATACAAACTACATAAAGGGAATAGAAGGAGGTGGGGAGGAGGAGAAGTTCACTCTTTTGCTTACTTGCAAATGTTTGCTTTTTGTTTCTCTGCTGATGAGTGTACTTAGTTGAAAATCCTCTGCTTTAAAATAATCGTAGACAAAGAAAATGATTACGTTGCAAAATATAAATGTATTCAAGAAAATATTCCACGCACAAGTTTCCACGATCGCACATTTATACATTCATACATTCATTTATACATGCATACATACATTTATACATTCATACATACATACATTCATACATACAAATATACAATTTCTTAAACAAATAAACGCAATATACAATTACCAGCTACAATCAAGCTGAAAGGAGAAGTTCACTCTTTTGCTTACTTGCAAATGTTTGCTTTTTGTTTATCTGCTGATGACTGTACTTAGTTGAAAATCCTCTGCTTTAAAATAATCGTAGACAAAGAAATGTCTGCGTTGCAAAATATAAATGTATTCAATAAAATATTCCACGCACAAGTTCTCACGATCGCACAAATGTACATACATACATATGTATGTACATACATACATACATACACATTCAAGAATTTCATAATGTTATGAAATAAATATTTCTTAAACAAATAAACACAATATACAATTACAAGCGACAATCAAGCTGGACCACCCACACACAAGCATTAGGGTGTTCACATACATGAGAACATTTTACATCATAAAATGTCGGTATGATAAACAATTTATAGCGTTAGGAAATCACACAAACACATTCCCACGATTCATATGAGAATCGCCTAGTAGTCATCAAATCTATTTTCTCTGATATTACTGATATAGTATTACGATAAGAAATTTATACAGTCTGGCAACACTGGCAATTTTCCCTTTGGAAAAATAATTTTCCCGTCGGCATTAAGAAATATAGTAATCATGTTTTGCCGTCGGCATTTGAAAAAACTAATTATGTATTGCCGTCGGCATTTGAAAAAAATAATAATCATGCATTGCCGTTGGCATTAGGAAAAATAATCATGTTTTGCTGTCCGCATCAGGAAAAATAATCATGTTTTGCCGTCGGCATTAGGAAAAATTAAGTTTCACAAAGGAAAAATTATTTCTTGACTTTCCCGTTGGTATTAGGAAAAATAATTTTCATGATTTTCCAGTTGGTATTAGGAAAAATCATTTTCATGATTTCCCAGTCGGCATATATACATACTTATGAAATCTTAATCTTATGAAACCCCTTAATCCACCCCACAAACATACATACATATAAATTCCCACGGTTCATAAAAAACCTGACTTATTGAACCACCCTCGTATGTAGTAATAATAAAAAAAACTCCTTATGTAAACAAAAAACTCCTTATGTAAACAAAAAATCGGACGGACTTATTGAACCACCCTCGTAGGTATCAAATTTCACAAATTTCCAAGAATTTTAAAATTTGGGTAATTAAAATTTCAAAATTTCACAATTTTAATTGGGGCAGAACCCCCAGTTCCCTACTACACAAAACTATTCATAAAAAACATGTGCTGAAAAATAAGCCTCGCATTGTGTGAACGCCGAAGATAGTTTAAAGAATAAGTGATAAGTTTATCAGAAAGACTTGTTTAGTCTGAACATAGACTTATGGGCTTACCTGGTTTGAGTGTATCCTGATTATCTTAATGTGCACAGGGTTGTGATATTGTTGAGATTTTTTCTGTTTTTATGTTTTGCTACGCGTCAACTGCATCGGGGGTTTTTAAAATTTTTAATTTTTGTTATTGAATGTATGCATGTGCATTAGGCTTATGCATAAAATAAAAAATTTGCAAAACGCGAAGGGCTCACTGGGTTTTCATATGCGGGCAAAAATTCTAAGACAAACTGCGTTTTTACTTTTTTGATATCTTAAAAAAAAGTTCCGCACCAAATTCATTTTCTGCAGCAAAAATGTGGATTTTTTAATTCCAAAAAAAACTCATTTTTTGCCGATGATAATGCCCCTAAATCTTCTTCTTCAGAGAACTTTAAATTAAAAAACAACTTTGTAGCATATCTATTTGATGAAATTCGCTATGAGCTCAATGGAATTGAAATTGATCATACAAGATATTTAGGAGCCACGAGCACCATAAAGAACTTGGTTTCTCTATCACCAAACGAAAGCAATGTGATGCAAAATGCTGGATGGAACAAAATTGACGATGTCACTCTTGCAAATGGATTTTTCAATTTCTATGTACCTCTAAAAATGCTTCTAGGATTCGCTGAAGACTACAACAAAGTTATATTAAATGGAAAACATGAACTGATACTCTTGCGCAATAAGAACGACGAAGATCTTGTACGCTCGAGTGTTTCTACTGAAAAAGCCAAACTTACAATTTCACTCATCTCATGGAGAATACCTCATGTTCAATTATCTGACCTTAGCAAATTGAACATGATTAAAATTATTAACAATGGTGCTTCTATACCCATGGCATTTCGCAGTTGGGATTGTCATATTAATCCACAATTAAACACAGGAACTAGCCATATTTGGAATGTTAAACTGGCTGCAAATAGAGAACGCCCCCGTTTTGTGTTGATTGCTTTTCAACAGGAAAATAAATTTGTTCATTGTGATTTGACTAATTTAAAAGTACATTTAAATTCAGTCTCATACCCGTATGATGATCTTAACATAAAGTTCAAAAATGAACGTTATGCAATTCTATATGATATGTATCTAAGATTCCAACAAAGCTACTATATGAAAGAATCTCAACCGCTTCTAACTGCATCAGAGTTTAAGACAAAAGCTCCTATTATTGTAGTAGATGTCAGTCATCAGAATGAATCACTCAATAATTGATATAAAAATAGAATTTGAAACAGCAACTAATATTGCACCAAAGACATCAGCTTACTGCATTCTTATTCATGATCGTATAATAGAATATATACCCATCAAAGGACAAGTTCGAAAAGTGTTATAAATTGAATAACATGGAAAATAACATAATTTTTATAGACGTGCAAGGTTTCAAAACTAATTCAAACGATTTCATCGCAAAAGAAGTAGCGATTGTTTTCAACAATTATGAATATAACAACTTCATTATAAAACCACCATTTGATTTTAAATGCTTATCAATAAAAAAGCAAAGAGAAGCAAAGTGGCTAACAAAAAACTATCATCACCTAAGATGGACTGCTGGATCAGTTTCATTTCATAGCGTTTGCAATTTTTTAAAAGCCAACGTAAGATGTTCTAAAATTTATGTAAAAGGTGAAGAAAAAAGACGATGGTTGGAAAAAATTTTACACCGAAAAATTTCTAACGTTGAGGATGTAGGCTGCATCAACTTTAAACAAATGGAAATCAAGTATCCAGAATATTTTTATTGTAATTATCATAATTTTGGTGTTTGCGCATTAAGAAATGCTATTTTACTCTCAAAAGAAATATCTTGTTTTAAATGAACTTTTTCACTTTTTAAAATATTTATACTTAAGAATATATTACTGTATGTATTATTATAAAATTTTATAAAATTTTAAACAATAAATGTTTACAAAATAAAAAAATGTAAAAGTGTTTTCTTATTTCAAATACAAGCTACATAAAGAGAATAGAAGGAAGTGGGGAGGAGGAGAAGTTAACTTTTTTGCTTACTTGCAAATTTTTACTTTTTGTTTCTCTGCTGATGACTGTACTTAGTTGAAAATCCTCTGCTTTAAAATAATCGTAGACAAAGCAAATGACTACGTTGTAAAATATAAATGTATTCTACACAAGCACAAAATATTCCACGCACAAGTTCCCACGATCGCTCATTTATACATTCATACATTCATTTATACATTCATACATTCATTTATACATTCATACATTCATTTATACATTCATACATACATACATACATACATACATACAAATATATTTCTTAAACAAATAAACACAATATACAATTACCATCGACAATCAAGCTGGACCACCCACACACACACAAGCAATAGGGTGTTCACATACATGAGAACATTTTATGGTATTAAATGTTGACATGATAAATTTATTATTAGCGTGCGAAAATCATACATACATACATACATATATACATGCATACTTACATATGTACATATACATATATACATATATACATACATATAGAAATATGTACATATACATATATGTATACACAAATTTCTACAGTCTGGCAACACTGGCGATTTTCCCTTCGGTATTAGGAAAATAATAATCATGTTTTGCCGTCGGCATTTGAAAAAAATAATAATCATGTTTTGCCGTCGGCATTTGAAAAAAATAATAATTATGTATTGCCGTCGGCATTAGGAAAAATCATTTCATGATTTTCCCGTAGGCATTAGGAAAAATAGTTTTCACAATTTCCCCATTGGTATTAGGAAAAATCATTTTCACAATTTCCCCATTGGTATTAGGAAAAATCATTTTCACAATTTCCCCATTGGTATTAGGAAAAATCATTTCATGATTTTCCCGTCGGTATATCTATAAGTATATACTTATAAAATCTTAATCTTATGAAAGCCCTTAATCCACCCCCACAAAAAAATCACTCGTTCACACAATTAATGCCACCACAAAAAAAATCACCCGTTCACACAAGGGTTAATGTAAACAAAAAACTCCTTATGTAAACAAAAACATCAAAGCGCCACCGAAAACACACACACACACACACACACACACATAGGTATCAAATTTCACAAATTTCCAAGAATTTTAAAATTTGGGTAATTAAAATTTGAAAATTTTACAATTTTAATTGGGGCCATACTGGGAATCCCATACTACTACCATTGTTATTCATTTAATTGAAAGCAATATAACCCGACGTCGTTTTTAATGTTTTTTGGCAAATCGGTATTCCCTGTATGATAGAAATATTTTTACAGATCTGGCGGGACTTGAAAGCTGATTGCGAAGCAACAGGAGTCGGCGTATATAAACAATTAGTACTGAGACCCTTTGGAGGAAGCTCCAATTTTCAATAACTTTGATCTGATCAAATTTTGTTTTCAAAATTAGGCTCTATTGTATCCAATACATGCCTAAATGATGTTTTATTCAGCCGGAAATAACTTTAAAACATTAAAACGATGAACATTACTCATTATTTTCCAAATTTATAACTGAATTCATCTCTTACTTTTCATCGGGTAACTGACAAATGCATGAATTTTGTCTGAGAAATCTTCTTTTCAGTATTAATTTTTTTTCTCCGCCTCAGTCGAAAGAAAAACATTTTATTTTAATTTATTTACAAAGCTTTTACTTATTCAAAAACACTTTTACCAAAAATAGTAAGCAAAATGAGTCAGCTGACTCAAATACTAGATAAGGGTATTGTATTTACCGATAAACAGGCAAAGTCGTCATAACACTGTTAGGGAATACAAAGTTAGCATTGATGATGTTTCAAAATTGACGACGATGTTGCCAACGCCAAATAGAATAAGGGGGAATAACAACAACTACACTCATGCATAGGGTTTCCAATTTTGAAATCGTTGAAACCAGTATATAAGAGAAAAGAGAACAGTACAATTGAAAAAAAAAGATCAGTACAACACTTTTTGCAATATAAAATTACATTTTATTGACATAAAAGACTTTAACCCTTCTCAAAACAAAACTTGTATTCAATGTATAATATGTAAAAAGACAAAATTGTATTAATAAAATAATATTTTTAAATTTTTTTTCGAAGAATAAACTTATAATTCATTATTTGCAAGCATTATAAATGACTAATAGCAATGTTTCTTGCTAATTTAAATTTCAAAAAAAGCTCAATAAAATTAACATTAATTTAAATAAAAATTGATCACCTTCTAATTCTCTTTCTTTTTATATGTACGAGTATTAAATGCAATTTCAAACAAATTCGCTGTACCTGGAATAGTCAAATACCATAAATGAAAGCTTTATTGTTTTTGTATATATGATCTCTGACAGTTTCAGGAAAAATTTGCTTGAATTTAACATTGATATCACTTTGAAAATAAATTCGCTTTAAAGCGAAAGTGAAGTAAAACTCCCTGTGAGATTCATAGAAAATAAATAAACACTACGACAGGCTATCTTATACACTGAACAAAATTAATATATAAAAAAAACAGTACATACATGAAAAAATCAGCACATGTACTGACAAAATCAGTACGACTGGCAACCCTACTCATGCAGTCTAGTTGCGATCGTACCAACAGAAAGAAAATAACAACTACTACACACATACTTTTATAAGCATACGTACTATATAACAAGAGAAACAAATTACAACAGCGTGCATGCTTTTGCAAGCACATACACGCTATTTAAAACGAATAAAATATAACAACCACATGCAGACTTTTACAGATTTCAAATTGAAACGAACAAACCATACAAATAGGAAAATAAGTCTCAACAAGTTAGAATCATAATTACTACAAGATTTCAAGTTTAAGCCACAAGCAATTGGGGTGTGCTGGACGTTTTAGTACGGTAAACAGGGGCACGAGAACGGACATCAACATAAAGGCTTGTTCTAATTTTTTTGAAGAGAAAGCATGCAAGATCTATTTCAATTAATCTTGAAAACTTGTTCAAGATATACCGCATTCATCTTGAACTTCTCGTCTTATGTTCAAGATCCCCCGAATTCATCTTGAATTTCTTTCGCGACTTTATTTTTCAAGATCTACCGGATTCATCTTGAAAACTCGTTCAAAATCTACCGCATTTATCTTGATCTTTTCGTTTTATGTTCAAGATCCTCCGAATTCATCTTAAATTTTCTTTGCCGCTTTATTTTTTAAGATTTGCCGAATTAATCTTGAAATAATTTTGTCTATTACGAGAGCCACCGAATTCCTCTCATCTACTAAAAGGCCTCAAGGCCCACCGAATACTCCCATAATAAATTGGTATTATTTTTAGCTGTCACCGCCTGTAAGTCACTGGCAATATACCCTGTAGTTATACGGTATCTTAGTAGCATAAGTTTCGCTAAATAAAGAAAACATTCAAGCGGAGTCATTAAACTTTGCAATCTCTGTTCCTGTTGTTCACTGAACAACTGAGCGAAAAGAACAACTGAACGAAAAGAACAAACTAGTTCTTTTTTTTTTGTTAGGAACAAAAAGTATAATCCGCAAAAAGAACAACTATGCCCAGCTCTAATCCTAACCAAACTTGGGATAATTGCGTAAAACAGTTTTCATGAAGGTTTGCGCCATGTTGCCTATTGTGCTCTCAGCACAGTTATGTTTCAAATCCATGATCTTTCGTTGATACCATATAGCGAGTTTTTGTTAATTTTTAATAAATGGAAATAAAAATAAAATTTATCGCTAACGAACAGTCATAGCTATAAAATAAATTAAAGGTAATGTTAAATTTCATTTCCCTGAATCTGTCCCTTTCTGGTGATCAAAATCGAAAAAATTCTTTAGGAATAAACCGTTTACATAATACCGCGATATATACCATTTGCAATGGGATGTTTAAATTGAGACACTTAACAGTTTTGCAACATCCAAGATTATTAATATACGGGAAAATATGTACAAAACAAGTTACTTTATTTGGTATGAAGTTACAATACCAAGACTATTTTGGGGTTATTAAATAGTAGCACGGTTTTTGAACATCTTGAGAGTGAGTAAATAACCTCCAATTTTTTTAGTTTACATTGACGTGACGTCGATGTTGACAACTAGAATAAGGGTGCATGTAATATGTTTCTTAAATACAGAGTGTATTATCGAAAATAAAATATTTGAATCGAATTTTTATTCGAAAAATACCGAGAGATCACTTACTAAAAATTACACTAGGACAAAAAATTTATAATTTTTTTACAAAACATTTATGTATCTACATATGTACTTATGTATGCACCTGTATACTACATTCTTATACGTAAGTCGGTGAAGGGTATATGTATAAGATTCGACACAGCCGAATAAAGCACTATTACTTCTAATAACATATGTCAGGTAGATGTGCTTATGCTTCTATCTATATTTTATTCAATGCATATTTTCAAAACATTTCTTTAATTATCGTTTTCATTAATTGCTTTAATATTTTGTTTCAGTTTGCCAGTTGCCTCACGGTGAAGAACAAGAGGGCGGTGTACAAGGAAGTTTCGTAGCGTTTGGTGGCAGCGCAATGCCGACAGTAAAATTAAACTTATTTATGGCAGTTATAGCGGTTGGAATAATAGTTGTGATTGTTCAACCAGGTAAGTGTTAAAATATTTTGGTCCAAAATCTTTGATTAAAATTATGTCCTACTCTCTAAAATAACATAGTATGTGCATACTAAAGATCTGCAAGAATTCAATTACAACGGAAAATTGTGCATGCATTCTCAAAATGAATTGTGTATACCCGACTATCATAATATTTAATGTTCAAAAGTGTGTAAGCTTTCCCATCGTCGTGTGTATTTCGCTAATAATTTTATATGCATTCACTTCAACTTGGTGTAAAAATACAGACTGACTAGAATGAATCGTAACACAACACAGTATGAATGCACTGCATCAAATCTTTTTATTTCTCTATTGTGTTTAAAGTATTGACCAGCACTACCATGTTTTTAAAATTTTTTCATTGCTAAGCAGGTCGTATACGATATGTTTTTTACATCTGACACGTCTGTCAAAATTGTTGTTTCAGAGAAGGTTTATAATGGATCACAAACCTACATGTTAATTGCTTCTGACATAAAGCTCAGTAAGCCGACTGTGTGGAATGTAACAGCAACGGTAGGAAACAGCTGATGGATATAGTTATGTGAAAATCAATGTCCAGATTCCTACTGTGATGATAAGTAAATAAATAAATTAGTTGTAGGTATTTATTTTAACGGCCGCTATTGCGACCGTTTTGGTCTTTCTTTATTTACTTAATGATAACCTTAATTCTAATTTCCTAAAGCTAACTTAACTACCTGTGGGAACATGCAAACTCAGCAGTACCCACAGCTAAAGTTTGGCCGGTTGGACAAATAACTCATAAAAATTGTTGAATTTCAGTTGCATACAGATGGTATGTCAACTGCGGCTAGTCAAACACACTACATCTTCCTTTTTACGGAAAAAAAGAATAATCAATACTTAGTTGGTACTTTGTTGATTATTCTTTTTTTTTTTAGATACTAAACTTCTGAAAAGTTATGGGGAGGAGCTGTTACCCCTTCCCGTTTACAAGAGAAAAAAATTACGTAACTTTTTTACAGTTATATTGTATTAATATCTGTGGCAATAAGGAAAATGTATTTATGTCATATTTTACGGTTTCGCAGAAGATCACTTTTAAGCGTTCAAGTCGATTTTCAGAAATTCATTTCTTTTACAGTTAAATTGGAAAATTCTCTGTTAACGTTTATTTTTTTTAAGAAAACATCGTCTACGCACTGTAAATATACATTCAAGTTGGAATATACCAAAGTATAAACTAAATTAAGCTATTATCCCAAATGAGATTAGAAATATAAAAAAGATAAGTCACAAGTCATAGTGCTATAACTTCCTGAAAAATCACACAAATTAATTGAGATTTTGCCCAGAGGTACTTTTAAGTATGCAGTTCATGGAGGTACCATTTACTCAAAATCAGCTTATCTCGACTTAAGCACATTTTCCTTTTGGATACCTTACCCATGGTCATACAATATGCAAAGTGTATACTGACCAACTTCAACTTCGTAGGGTGACCTAAAATAAAAACGATTGGGTTACAGAAGTTGAAGTCTGTTAAAGACTATTGTTCTCTTGCATATTGATGACACATGTTATCTTTAAGTTACAGCTCAAATGTATTGACACATTTTTCAAGTTAAATGTACATATGTTTGTAATTTAAGTGTACCTTAAGAACATTGAGTGATTCAGAAATCACTCAATACTAGATAAGTGAAATAGTATATATGTAAGTAGAACAATTTTCATAAATAAATTAGACTTTAATTATTGTTTTATTTATTTGTCTCACAACTTTTGGCACTTCCTTTGAGCGCCTACTAATTGAGCTGGTCTCCATGACAGCTGTTTAAAAAAACAAAGGACTATAGGGAAACCATCTACATATACACACCCCTAACTCGTCACAAAACGAACCTGCTGTCCTACACTGGACACCACATGGCGATCCAGCCACTAAAAACAAAATTTTTTCCTGCCAACTAAAGACCAAACATTGCTCCTGCCAACCACTGTTGTCAGATGTGGCGATATCTCGCCAAACGTGGCGACGAAAATTTATTTTTGGCGATGAAAATGTTCAAATGGCGATTGGCGATTTACTTGGCGATATTTGAACTCCTTGGCGATATTTTTGGCGATATTTTTACGATTTCAATAAAATACAATAATGTTAAAAAATTAAATTTGTAAAGAATTTTTTCTATAACATAAAATATTTCGTGTATGAAATTCTAAATGTGACTCTTTATCTCAAACAAAATTTTCTGAACTTCAAGAAAATATGGCCCACAAACACCAAATGAGATTGTTTATAAAACACAGTGGGGAAAGCTTTCTTTTATTAATTGGAACCAACATTTTGATAATGAAGCACCAAAAAGCCTGCACGAGTTCTCGCCTGTGCCACCCATACACTACACTTAAGTCTGGCACTGAGTAAAATAAGCTTGAGACACACACTATACAAGTAAACTGTGCAGTTTTTATTTTAATGCTCCATAATGCAGGCGATTCTTTGTATAATTCTAGGACCTCTGTCCAGAATATTTTTTCAGCGCAACTGAGGGTTTGCAACATACACTACACAAGTTCACTGTACAGTTTTACAAACTTGAGGAAATATCAAAATGGTTTTGATATTTAGTCAGGTCACTACGTAAATAGCACAACCATACCCATACACTACACAGACGCACTGTGCAGTGAACTTGTGTAGTGTATAGCTGGCACTAGAGTGTATGAATACAACGATTCTGATGGTACTTACCACTTCAAGGACATGATATGTGTACTTAAATACACATTTAAGTAAATGTTACTTAAGTTTTTTCACAAGATTTATATGTATAATAATTTTTATCCTGGTGTTCAAGTTCAATTTATCCTATTCGCATTGATCTTTTGGAATAAGTTATTTTTAAGTATTTTTTGTACTCCACTATTTATATGTTAATGTAAACACTTTTCTTAATTTTTCTTATATAGTATAATTTTTATGTTTTACAATAGACGTTACCTGCTGAATTTAAAATTTAACAATATTTTTAATATAATTACAATATGAAAAAATATTTTTGTAGCTATAATTTAATGTTTTATTATATTGGCGATATTTGGCGATATTCGACAAGTCATTTAGCGACAAGGCTCAAAATAAATCTGACAACACTGCTGCCAACTAAAGACAGAAGTTTTTTAAACGGTAGAAGAACACACAAAGGCAACAGCACAAATATATAATAACAAAACCAGCAACAAGAATAAACGAAAATGGGCTGGCAAAAAATACCAAATCATAAAGGAGACAGCCATCCTCTACAGAAACTTACAACGTCAGCAAAACAAACCATCAAAGAAAAAATTCAAACAACAGAAATAAAAAAGTAAAAATTTGTTTTTAGAGTTTATAAATGGGGAAACCACAAAGTAAAGCGGAGATCCCAGAAAACATTTTAACAATTTGTGGATTCACTAACAAAGAACATGCAATACCACTAGATCAAATAATTACTTTTGTAAAGCCTACAGTACACGGCATTTAAAAAGCCAAATGCGTATCTGGCGATGACGTCACGGGAATTTTCAGCATGTTGGTTGCATTTTTTAAAATTGCTAGTAGTGGCTACAGGCCTTAAAATTTTGATAGTATTTTGCTCCAAAAGACAAATGTGGCACATGTAGCCGAATCGAACACATTTTCTGAGGCAGCACATCTGCAAGCATGTGAATATCTACATGTACATATGTTACTAGTACAGGGCATGTAGCAAATGTAGCTTCGTGATGACATCAAAACTACGCCAGAACCACATGCACATATGTTTTTTTACATGCAGTGTACTGTAGGCTTAACGATTCTAATATTTCAAAACATAGGCTATACAATTAACAATTATTTTAAAAGTTGCGTTATAAAACACGCGTCCAGGAATAACAACGCAATAACAGACGTTTAAAACAAACAACAAGATTTTATCATAATGGTAGGTCCAATATGGGGAAACCCAATTAGAAAAATAGAACAAAATAAACCAATTGTAAAAGATAAAACAGCTAAAACTTATGTACTTTCTATACAAGATCTTTTATTAATCTTAATTGCCCTACTAAGTCCTAGTTTACATTATGCAAGTCTTATTGCTAAGCTGATTAGTTTGTTAGGAAATAGGGACGAGGAATAGGGAAAAGAAACGTTACTGTTCCCCTCGTCTCTCTCTCCATCAAACTAATCAGCTTAGCAATAAGACTTGCATAGTGTAAATATGGTCTAATTGTAATATTTATATTGAACCAAATTTTAAATAACTTGAAACACTACATAATTAAACATAGAAATGTAAAGTTAATTAATACAATAAAAATCAAAAACAAAGAAAAGTCCAGGCAGAACATATACAAAGAAACCTGTACAAGCAAAATTAGAATTCATTGAAAATATCAGAAAAGATTTTAACTTAGCAGAAAGTGAACAGAAAGATAATGATAAAACAATAGCGTTCAAATTTGAATTCAAAAACATTTACAAAAGTATAAAAGATTATTTAATAGAACAGCAAAAAGATATAGAAACATAAGACAACAACATGGCAGCATTCAGTCTAGAAACAAATTCAAAAGCACTGCCATTATTCAACGGCAATTATCTTGAAATATAAAGTTTTATAATAACTGCAGAACTGATTAATAAAACTCTGTCAGATACAGCGAAAATAGATTTCCTTCAATACGTTTATCATACTAAATTAACATCCCTAGTCAGAACAGCTATTGGTAGCTATACTAAACCAGCAAATTCTGAGGAACTCAAGAAGTTATTAGAAAAACGTTACAGAAGCAACAAAACAATTCCAGAATTACAAACTAAACTTAATACATTATGCCAAAAGAATACGTAAAATAATTCGTATAAGGAGGAAATAAGAGACATTATTGATAATCTGAATAAGTTAAGCCTACAGTACACGGCATGTAAAAAACCACATGCACATGTGGCTGTGACGTAATTTTGACGTCATCATGAAGCTACATTTGCTACATGCCGTGTACTTCCACTTTTTGTGCCACTCACATGCAGTGCACCTTGCAATGTGTACCGCATGTAACATCATAGACACATGCATACATGTGTATTTTTGACATGTCGTGTACTAGCTTGGTACATATGAATTTTGAGATGTGCAATATTTTTACATGCGTATGTAGCTGTCACAAATATGTAACAGCAAGAATTTTTGACACAACATTTGCGGAGTGTATGTAGCCATTAGCAGTGTTGCCAATGGTCGTTGCTCACTTTCACATTTGATAGTATTGTTTTGTTTGCTACGATAAAACGTTAAATTTACTTTTTATTTAAGTTATTAAGGCTTATTTATTAAAATTATTAAGGCTTTATAATGGCTTAATAAGAACAACTTTGTAGAATTAACTGTTTTAAATAGGACTGTAATAAATAAACTTGCTTGAAAATAAAAGACATGTATATCAAAAAATACAGTTATTTTGCTTGATTTATTATAATAGCTAAAGTAAAGTTTCCAACGTGATATTGATATATATTTATATATATATTCATAAATATATATAACATAAATATATATATATATATATATATATATACATAAATGTACATAATATGGTTACGTGTAGACTTCAAATTAGTGTTATCTCAATCTTATAAGATTTTTTATGAGAGCGTTGTTATAAGAAATCCCATAACAACAATCTTATGAGATGAATTGTCAAAAAACACACGTACATGAAAATAAATTCGTATGCATGTGTGAGTGTTTCTTAAAATAAATGAAAAACAATGTTTTGGACAATATTTCTGGGATTTTATATGTTCAAATGTGTTAAACTTAATTTGTGAATTAAAGTTTGTGCGAAAAAGTGAAAACAAAATATATAATTATACAAAAATAATACATGTTAACTCGATGAGAATTTGCATAAAATGAAATGTTATAAGAAAAGTAGAATTACGTTGTCCTGTTGTATGAGATGAAGAGAAATATCGGCATTTTATTTTTGTTATTCTGCCGCCGTTCTCTCACATATTATGTCAGAGTTAATCGCAGTTGTAGACGCTATGTAAATTTTTTATTAGAACTTCTTAACAGTGGCAACACTGAAAACTATAAGCAGCTGGTGTTATTTTAATCCGTTTGTGCTGTTTGTTCGATTTTTGTATTTGTTTGATTTTTTCTGTTTTATTAAAAATATGTGCGATAACTATAAAACTATTATTATCGGCGACGATGATTCGAGCGCCACTCCTTCTCAATTGAAGTCTCGTCGTCAAAGGAAATCGACTGCAGGCTTAAGAAAAATTCAGCACATATGGACTGACGTGAGCATCGTGAGCTCTGGGATTTCGCTTCACCAGAGTACAAGTTGACGAAAATGGATGGATGGCAAAGTGTCGCAGATGAGTTAGGAGTTGATATGCATGAGGTAAAAGTGAAATGGTCATCGCTACGTACGACTTACATGGTCAATTTGGCAAAGTTAAGAAAAAGAAAATCCGGACAAGGGGCAAATGAGTCACCTACCGTTCAGTGGAAGTTTTTCAAAGGAATGATGTTTTTGCAAAGCAATCTACAACACTCAACTTCTTCAGCATCAACGCTTAATTTTGTATCATATTTCTTCTTTTTATCCTATTTTTCATATTCAAATATTAATTTAATGCTGGTTATAGGAATCTGATGACATTAATCGTTCGATTGCAGAGGAGTTCTCGGCATCGTCATCACAATCAGAGTTTGAGTTCACAGTCGGTAATCAACGTACACGTTTAAGATCGAGCGCGTCTATGCCTACAACTTCATCTTCATCATCGTGCGACTCTGTGAACTTGAATGCCATTTCGATTCTTAACACAGCCGTGGCAGCATTGCATTCATCTGATACTAATTCAACCTTCTGCGATAGTCTCTTGGCTGAATTGAGAACACTTTCGGAGCCAAGATCACGAACCAAGTCAGGAGCCAACACCAATCTAACCTGCTCGAGATTTGAATCAAAATAGACAAGACCATGAGGAGCTACTTAACTGCGTCGATACAATAGAAAATGACACATTAAATTTTAATTGAAGCCGATAAAAGAATTAAAATTTTCTCTGCTTTCCTAATAAAATCAGAAGTGCCATAACTTAAAGAAAAAAAGAACAAATTTTAATGTGATGTGATGTAGTATGTGTATAAATGTTACATATCGAATTTAACTTTTTTTTACCAAAATAAGTTGTTGTTTAAGTTAACAAATGAGTAGTGAAATAAGATTAAACTGTATGGAGTAATTGTCGAAAACACGCCATGAAAGTAAAATTTTTAGTGGAAACAAAATCAAAATTACTTAAATTTTATCAACTTATTGTTTTTCATGCAAATTTTAAAAATTATAAAAAGGCAGAGCAAATCCTAATTCGAAGTTTATCAAAGATAATCAAAACTTTTCATCTGCATACATATGTACATATGTATGTATGTTGAAAACAAAAACAAATTCAGGTGTCTTGGTTTTGTTTCCAAAATACATACACATTATGTACATATATAGATAAGCAGACGAAAGTTTTGATTATATTCGATAAACTGCCAATTAGGATTTGCTGAGCCTTTCTATAATTTAAAAAATTTTTATAAAATACAAAAAACAAATAATGATAATATGATAATATTTGAGTGATGTTGTGTTTTCGGCAAGTAGGCCTCAAACTTGAAGACTGAATTAAGTTATTTATTGTTAAGGAAATATTTTTATTTATTTTTTAATTTTATGTTAATAAAATAAATTTAAATTAAACTTTTAGAGAGCAAAAACATTAGACGATCTTCTTATTAATTAATTTCCGTAATTTACAAAGGCTTTTATTTCACTAGCAATTTATGTAAATATCTGTGTTTGTCGGGTGCAATGTTGCAACTCAACTTTAAAGCAGGTAACTTCAACCGACTGAGCTGAAGTTTGGTATACATGTTTACTTTGGAACACATTGCTTGGTTAGCAATGTGTTCCAAAGGACGGATCACAAAAAAGGAGACTAGTTTTTTTAATGTGCTCCTACAATATGAGTATCAAATGAAGAAGCATGCTAAAAACTTTTAGTTTTGTTCCTTTTTAATTTTATTTTAAATTGTTTTCAAGTTTGTATACTTAAGTTTAGATTTAAAATGGATTTCAAACCCTTATCGTGGTTGGCAAACTTCGAATTTGCCTAGGACATTTTGGTCCTATATTAAAGAACAAATCCACTCTTTAACCTATTACAAAAACGCCGTAGTCGGAGTGGAAATACGCCAACCACGATAAAGGGGAATATCTTCTCATTCAGCAACATTTCATATGCGATCATATTGCCATGGGACGTCACCTTCATCAACAAAATAAGTCGCAAATTTACTTTGAATTTGTTTTGCATCATCTGTGCAATATTTTTGGCTTTGGAAGGGAAACCATGTCAATTCAATCTGCTCTTCTGAGCGCCATTCACCAGGATTTACCATATTTCCCTCGTCATCGTATTGATCAAACGAATTGTTCGGAGCGTATTTAGCTTTATTTGTTGTCATTAAATAGTTATGAAGTGCGCAGATGGAAAGCACTACTTTTTTGGTTTTTTCAGCATCCAAATATATTGGTTTCCGTAGCACACGGAAGCGTGCCGACATAATGCCAAACACGTTCTCGATAATTCGTCGGGCATGACTCAATCTAAAGTTAAAAATACGTTGCATCGTTGACAATCCGCGCTGAGCATATGGCTTCATCAACTTTTTTCTAAGGGCGAATGCATCGTCCGCTACAAGGACATACGGGACGGGCATTTCTCTGCCAGGAAGTGCTTTTGGTGGAGGCAAGTCAAGGCGACCACTATCCAGAGCTCGAGCAAAAGAGCAACGATTAAATACGCCACCATCTGATTGTCGTCCATTGCGACCAACATCGATATACAATAATTTATATTCTGCATCAGCAATTCCCATCAACACAATGCTGTGCGAGCCTATATGTATAAGTAAATTAACACATTCCAACGTTTGGCATACACATAATACAAACCTTTGTAATTATAAAAAACACTTCCAGAGTTAGCCGGAGCTATCATCACAACATGCTTGCCATCGATAGCTCCAATGCAATTGGGAAAATGCCACCTCGTATTGAACTGCTGTGACACTCGTTCCCATTCTTCCTCACTTCTCGGTAACTACGTGTAAAAAAATTAATAATCATAATAAAATTATTGTGCACTTAAAAATCAAAAACTCACCTTAAAATATTCTTGAACAAGTACACTATATATTCCATCAAGCACTTCTGGAATAATGCGTGAGATAGTCGTCTGCGGAATGCGGAAAATCTACTGCAGAGATGTAAAATTTTCGCCTGTTGCCAAGTAGCGGAGCGCCAACATCAAGCGATTTGCTGGTGAAATGCTCAATCGCATGTTAGTGTCATTCTTCCGGATGTATGGTGTCACCAAATGCAGCAAATGATCAAATTGGTCTGCTGTCATACGCACAAATCCGCGCTACAGATTAGGCTCTTCAGCACGCAGTTCGTGCATCAATTTAGCACAATACCCTTCCGTATCGCGTTTTTTTAACAAATTTTTCGTCCACACACTACGCACACGCTTGGTTTTTTTACGATCTTGCCCATCGTCAACATCATTTAAAATATAAGTAGGCAAAATCACGATTGCAGCGCACTTCCTCTTTGACATTTTAATAATTTTTAATCAACCAAAAAATTTAATGCACTAAAAGGCCACATAAACATGGTTTTCGCACATGCTCATACGTAAAACAGATACATATGCTGCATGCCGTGTACTAGTAGCATACATGTAGCCAGTCACATGCTTACACATGTGCTGCCTTTGCAAATGTGTTCGGTTCGGCTACATATGTCACATTTGTATTTTGGGACAAAAACACATTTCGTGTACTAGCAAAATTTTACGGCATGTACCCACTTCTACATACTTAAAATGCAACGAACATGTTAAAAATTTTCGTGACGTCAGAGACACATGCAAATCTGGTATTTTACATGCCGTGTACTATAAGCTTTAGGAATAGAAGAATTAGCCAATCAAGCTTCAGAAGCTTAGACAAACATCATAATTCGATTAAATAATAAAATGGCTTTAGAAACATTCAAAAGAGGGATAAATGAGTATTTTAAATCGACCATATACGCTGCGCGACTAACTACTTTACAAGAAGCGTCAGAACTTCCAATTGAACTCGAAAATGAAAAGAAAACAATTCATAACGAAATTCTACATGTCAGAAAAGAAACAGAAAGTAACAGAATTCTGATTTGGAAGCCCTTGCAACTGAGGGAAGCAATATATTGCTTTCTTGATAACGAAAGCTTCGAAAAATGCTTCTGAAAAGCACTAACGTAAGGCGGGCTCTCTAACAAAGTGGAAAAAATAAAACAAAATGTAAACCAGAAACTTTTGCATTTGAGTACACAAAAACTATACATTATTACTTCTGTGAAACGATTTATTAAGGCAAAAAATGCATGGCTTTTTGGAATCTGAATGTATTGCTTCTAGCTGGCTTACAAAAACTCTTCTGGGAAGCGTTAACTTTTGCTGGGATGGTGAAGTTGAAGAAACAAAACAAAGTATCAGAAATTTAAAGCTACATAAAAGAAAAAATTTACTCAGAACTGATTAATTTTGGATTGAAGTTTATAATTATAAAAATTCAACTAATGATAATCCATTTCTAAAACGGTAAATATTTGCTCTAGGACTATTAACATTACCATGTACAAATGCTGAGGTGGAAATAACTTTTAGCGCTAATAACTATTTTAAAAGTAAGTTAGAAATACAATTATGATTTTTAATACATCAAATTGTTTAATTCATATAAAATACGGTCTAAAAAGAAAAGACTTATGTTGTTCAGAATGTAACATACTGAACCATGTTCATATACAAATTAATTCAAATTAAACGCCTAAAAAACCTAATTAATTTATTAAGATGAAACGACTTTTTCCTTAAACGAGGAGTATAATTGTATATTAATACAAATATGTATTTATATATACACAGCCATACATAAATACTTTTTGTTAATTTATTTTAATATTGACACATACATGCATAGTTATACACATGTACATATACATAAATACATATACAAGTGTATAATTAAGTGTGCTCTGTAATCTGCAATTTGAAACAAAAGAAAATTTGGGATTACTAATGCGTTAAAAAATTTTAAACTTAAATTGTAACTTTTAGTATTACTAGTGTTACCTTAGACTGATTTTTTGGTCAGTTTATGTTTTAAATCATGAATAAAACAATATTATTTAAAAATTTCTCTGTCTAAAATTTTAACATTTTGAAAGCATATGTTGTGTCCACTCTCTTTTACATGTTGAGATAGAGCCGTGCTTTCTCTCCCCTTCTCAACATCGGCTACATGTTCAGATATTCTTGTTTGTAGTCTTCTTTTCGTTGTCTCCACGTATATTTTGTTGAATTTTTCTGTATCATTTCCATCACATTTAATTTCGTAAACAACATTGTCAATTTTCATCTTATTTATTTTTGTTTTTTTGGGCGAGTTAAGGTCAGTCTGAAGGACGTTAGTACTAAGATAAATATTTTTCAATTTAATAAACAAAAAAACTACCTACATATGTATGTATGTATGAACACAAATAACAAAGAAAAACACTAATGATAAAACACAACATATTTTTTAAGCATAAATATTCCTTTGTTAAGATTTTAGAAATATAGAATTATAAACACCCTTAGAGATAAGAAACAAAACATGATCAATCTTGTTTAAGAAACAAAGAAATAAGATTTATTATGTTAAATGTTGGTAACTACATTTATAGAAATAAGTTACGATAAGAAACTAATTATTTTAGTATTTAAGGAAAATATTTGTAAATTGTAAGTCAGTGAAGGTTTAGCATATGTACTAAACATAACTCATTTAAGTGTAAGATATTAAATAAATATAATAAAGTGAGACGCGTACGTGCCGGAAAAAAATATATTTTTTTATTTAATACTTATACGAAAACATTAATTGGCGATCCCGCCAGGAGAGTTTTTTAATTTACTCTTCAGCGAGCGGACCGAAATAATCCTTTGTCGCAGCAAAGGTGTGAAAATTCTTCATAGAAGAAAAAATATAATACTTTGTAAAAAGAAAAAATAAAAATCTTAAATTAAAAATTTATCAGAAGATTCCAAAATAATATATATAACAAAGAATAATAAAATTCATACTTCTTAAGCGGACCACACAAATAGAAATCGAGACTACAATAACGAAGAAATGGCTACAAACAACGAAGTCTCTGTAGCAACCCTCACCGCGAGACTCCATTAAATGGAAAACTCCTACAAAGCTATGATGGAAAAATAGCAACCTTAGAAATGAATTCTCCATACCAAACAACACAACTAGACAAACTGGAAGACGTCATTACAAATTACCAAACCCCTGCAGACATATCGCCGGAAGTTTTTAAAGCTCTTCCAGTATTTACCGGTCAACAAACCGAATACAGAGCATGGAGAGAAGATGCCTCCAGACTAATGAAAGATATCAAACACTTTGATGGTCATAGCCGTTACTCAGAGGCTTTGTCCATAGTGAAATCCAAAATCAGAGGTCATGCATCGGATATACTAATAAATAACAACACACCATTTAATTTCGAGACAATTAGAAATAGACTGGACTACACGTATGCCGATATGAGACCCCTTTATGTACTCCAAGAAGAAATGAGGCGAATTACACAAGGCAAGCTATCTCTATCTGAATATCACGATAGAATAAACCAGGCATTAAATCTAATAACATCCAAAATTTCAATGTCTGGGGAACAACCAAACACAATTGATGCAAAGATATGATAAGGAATGCAAACGAGGAAGCAGTGCGTGTATTCACAACAGGATGTACAAACACATTTATAAGGTCAACCCTGTATGCCAACACACTTAAAGACTTAGAACACGCATACGCAATGGCAAGAACGATAGAGCGCGATAATCATCATCAAAATCTACGACTATTCCACGATACCGGAAACAATCGAAGTCGTAATAACCATGGCTTTAACCATCAAGTTAACGCACAACATCACTATCCACAACATCAGAACTTACATCATTCTAATTTCAATTACCAAAATTCACAATATAATTCCCGTAACCAAAACTTACAACATCACAGACTTCCTAATTATGAATACAGAAGAATTCAAACAATACCACAAAGACTCCAACAAACAAGACCTGTACCAATGCAAACAGACTCTAGACAAGCCATAGAAGGACAAAGAAGAATCAACACGCAATACAACACTCAACATCGGTCATCTCCAACTAATCCGCCATGGAAAAGAGCGCATAGCGGCCACTACCAGAGTAATAAACAACAAAGGATCAACCAATCATCACAACAACATGAAGATGACAACAGCAGCATATATGCGGAACCGGAACAACAAACGGTAAATAGCTTAAGATTAGATAATTTAAACTAAGAAACGGGTTGCCATACCTCACTTTAACTAGCAGCTTATCTCATAAAAAATACGATATTTTAATAGACACAGGTGCAACCCATAACTACATAGATGCTAAGTGCGATTCATCAGATAAAATTAAAATTAAACCAGTTAAGATTAAGACTATACATGGTTTTTCCATGATAGATACCAAAAAAATTATAAAACTAATGAACAACAAAATAACATTTTTTTAATTAGAAAACATAGAATCATTTGACATGATAGGGTTAAAAATACTTAATGCCGAAATTAATTTAAGGGACATGACCTTAACCACCATGAGCAGTGATAGTCAACCCGAATTAAATTATATTGTAGGAGAAGAAAAGTATAGGCAAGAAATAGATAGTCTGATGAAGGAAAATAATGGCATAGGATCATTACTCTTCACAACAACTATTGAAGCCACAATTAGGACCAAAAATGAGGAACCAATATGGGCCAAACAATACCCGTACCCGATAGCAGATAATGAATTCGTTAACAAGGAAATTAAGAAACTATTACATGAAGGAATAATTCAAAAGAGTAACAGTCCATACAACTCTCCAATATGGACAGTCCCAAAAAAGGGTTTGGACGAATTAGGAAAGCAAAAGAAAAGAATGGTCATTGACTACCAGAAACCAAATGCAAATACAATTACGGACAGATATATAATTCCAGATGTCAATATGACAATACAAAACCTAGGAAAAGCTAGATATTTTACATTAGATTTGGAATTTGGATTCAATCAAGTAAAAATAGCCGAAAAAGATAGAGAGAAAACAGCATTTTGTGTAAATGGCGGAAATATGAATTTATTAGTATGCCATTTGGTTTAAAAACTGCACCCTCAATCTTTCAGAGATGCGTAGACGACATACTCAGGGAATACATAGGGAAATTTGCATATGTATACATCGATGACGTACTTATATATTCCTCTACACTTGAAGATCATATGAAGCATATTAGAATAATATTTGATGCGTTGAATGAAGCCATATTAAGGATTTCTGCAGAAAAATCTAAATTTTTCCAAACGGAGGTAGAATACTTAGGTCATATAATTAAATATAATAAAATTACCACAAATCCAGAAAAAGTAGAAGCAATAAATAATTACCCAATACCTAAGACATTGAAGGAATTAAGAGGTTTTTTAGGAATGACTGGATACTATAGAAAATTCATCAAAGGATACGCTGGCATAGCAAAACCGTTGACAGTACATTTAAGAGACAACGGACAAATAGGAAAGAGCCAAAGCAAAAATACCCCAGTAAAACTTGACGAACAGGCAATAAAAGCTATTGAAATCTTAAAAACAAATTTAAAAGAACAGGTAGAACTCTTTCAACCTGATTATTCTAAACCTTTCGAACTAACAACGGACGCACTTGGATCAGTCCTTAGTCAGGAGAAAAAACCAATATTCTTTCTTCACGCACTCTAAGCAAAACAGAGGAAAATTATTGTACTAATGAAAAAGAACTCTTAGCAATCATCTGGTCTTTACAAAACCTAAGAAACTACATATATGGAGTAGCTGATTTAACAATTTATACCGATCACCAGTCTCTAACATTTGCTACATCGAAAAAAAACCCAAACACAAAATTAAGGAGATGGAAAAATATAATTGAAGACTTTAGTGCAAAATTAATATATAAACCAGGTCAGTTAAACGTCATAGCTGACGCCCTCTCGAGACAACAAATAAACTCATCTACAATTACACTCATCCGAGAGTTCACCAGTAGATTCCATTAAACAAGTATCACGACCATTTAACACATACGCTATACAAATCGAATTTGTACGAAATAAAAAGATAATTGAAACGAGAACACGTACAGTGTTCCCTAATAAAGTTAGACACACGATAAACTTCACGACTGAGCAAAACTTAATAACAGAACTAAGAAAAATACTACAACCAAACAAAGTGACAGCAATACATACAACAAGAGAGGAAATTTATGCATTAAGCGCTGTGATAAAACACATTCAACAACATACAATTTGTATTTACACCAACAAAACTAATGGACGTTCAGAACACAAAAAGAAATAGTAAAAAACACACACGACAGAGCTCATCGAGGTTATAAGAATAATATGCAAGAAATACTCAAAACCCATTACTGGCCTGAAATAAAACAACAATGTAAAGCATACAATAAAAAGTGTACCCCATGGCAGATACGAAAGACAACCTACACGGGAACCTCTAACAGACTCAGACATACCGACAGAAAAGGGAACACATATACATGCGGACATATATTACAATGATAAAAACACTTTTCTGGTTGCAATAGATAAATATTCAAAATACATAGTAATAATAGAATGTGACTCAAAAGAACGAATGAGTGATAAGCTAGAAGAGCTAATCATAAATAATTTTCCGAACTGCAAACGACTTATGACTGATAACGAACCATGCATGACATCACCCTCAATAAAATTGATGTTTGAAAAATACAACATAGAAAAAGTAGAAACTCCAATCTATAGATCAACAGCAAACGGTCAAGTTGAACGAGCGCACAATACAATATCTGAATTAGATAGAATATTTAAAATTCAAAATAGTACAACAATAATAGAAGAAATATTCAGAACAGTCAAAGCACTTAATGACTCAATACATACGGTAACAGGATATAAATCCAGCGACATACATTTTGGAAAAATAGAATACAGACATCAAGAAATATCTGATGAAGTAAAGTCACCATCAAAAAAGACATTAGAAAGACTGAACAAAGGAAGAAACCCCGCACATTTGAAACAGGTGAACAAATACTTGTAAAAATATCTGGACTAAGAAAAAAAACGACGCTAGATATATAAAATATATTGTGAAAGAAGACCGTGAGGACACTGTCTTAACTACGAGGGGGGTAACCGTACACAACGATAATATTAAAAATTACACATTTAACAAAGATGATTCTCTTCCTGATGTTACTCGCGGTGGTCGCACAAAAAATCATAGCGGAAGTACAAATAGACAGATTACAAGGAAAAAAGTACGTTCTAACGAAGACGGATGATGTCTTCATATTTGACGATTATTCATACCTCTTCAACGTTACCAATCTAACAACAATACTTACACCATACATACAAATCGTTACGACAAACTATAAGCCCAATACACAAGAACCATGAAGAAGACTTTGAAATCATGAACATACTAACATCGGACAACGACAATGCGTTTAACAATATTGACTCCATAAAAAAAATTCATTATCCCATTTGAAGAACATCCCATCAGGTCATTTTTCTATACTATGTTTGCTTTCATAAATTTATTATTAATAATTTTTCTTATACTAAAAATAATGTCATGCATAAATGAATGCAGACGCGTATCAGCAATTAACAATTTCAATAGAGCATACGAAATAGAATTACAACGTATTAGGAAAGATCGGGACGATCTTGCTTAACCTAGAGGGGAGTTAAGGTTAGTCTCAAGAAAGTTAGTACTAAGATAAATATCTTTCAATTTAATAAACAAAAAACTACCTACATATGTATGTATGTATAAATACGAATAACAAAGAAAAACACTAATGATAAAACACAACATATTTTTTAAGCATAAATATTCCTTTGTTAAGATTTTAGAAATATAGAATTATAAACACCCTTAGAGATAAGAAACAAAACATGATCAATCGTAATTAAGAAACAAAGAAATACGATTTATCATGTTAAATGTAGGTAACTACATTTATAGAAATAAGTTACGATAAGAAACTAATTATTTTAGTATTTAAGGAAAATATTTGTAAATTGTAAGTCAGTGAAGGTTTAGCATTAGAGCTGTGTCAAATCGTTCATTTAAGTGACCGCTCATTTTCGTTCATTTTGTAAAAAAGAACGAGTTCGTTCATTTCCTTCATCCGATCTTTTCAAGAAAAAGAACGAAATGAAAAAACAAACAGTTGATTCGGTCAATAAAAAGAGACAAATGCAATGTTTTTGTTATTTTTTGGCAAAATGACCAAAACAAACAAAATAACACAAAGGAAAATCAGCAAGTAAATTTTTTTTTCCAATATTAAAGTATTTTTTTGTGTGACATAAAATAAGGAATTTGGAAAATATTAATAGCATTAAGAAATGTTCAAGATGTGTTTTTATTTTTCCACAATTAAGTCTCTGCTGGTAAATAAATCTATGGCCAATGAATAAAAGTCAAAAACCAAGTATAGCAAAAAAAAAACGAATTTTTTTTATTTTTCATAAAAATTTTAAACGTAGTTTTTTACAAAAACTTCCTATTATTATGTTTTAAAAACTTAAGAAATATAAATGGCAATTTAATTAATTTTATAATGGTAACACTGTTACTAAAAGTAGATAAAAAGGCAAATGAAAACGAGAAAATGACAAAAAAAATCCCACATGAACGATGAAAAAGCAAAACAAAACAAAAAAAAAGAGCCAAGTGCGCTCGGTCATCGGTCGTTCATTTCGTTCAATTTATTTTTATGTGTCAGTACTACTGAACCAAAACAGCTCAGTAAAATGACCGGCTCACTTCGTTCATTTGAGTGATTCGTTCAATTTTATTCGTTCGTTCATGAACGACACAGCCCTATTTAGCATATGTACTAAACACAACTCATTTAAGTGTAAGATATTAAATAAATATAATAAAGTGAGACGCGTACGTGTCGGAAAAAAATATATTTTTTTATTTAATACTTACACGAAAACATTAATTCACGTGAATATGTGTCTAGTTGTGTGGTTGGATTTGTGTGCTATTTTTGTTTTGTCATCGCTTATGAACTTTTGTAAAAGTCTGGTTTCTGTAAATTTTGGTATCTATTGTACACTGTGAAAAATAGTATCCTCTTTTTGTTGAGTTGTGTTTTTATTATTTTTATTTTTAACTGTTTCATTTATTAATGTATTTATAAACTTCATGGGATAATTGTTTTTTGCTAGTATTGTTTTTAGTTTATTTATATTTTCTTTTTTGAATTTATTATGGCTTAAGTTCAGTACTTTTGTATTAGATTTGTTGCCGTATTTAATTTCAATGTAACAATTCCCACAAAAAACACTAATTATTAACTTGACAGCACCCGGTCAAAAAAATACTTGTGTTGAAACACTATTCTTGAATAGCTGTTGTTGTATTTACATTTATTTTCTGTACATACTCTTACAACTACAATTTGAACCTGAAAAAAAGTCAGCCAATGTAGTAACGATAAATTCAAGAGATTCATTATTCGACATATTTTCATAATTATATTATAAGTGAAATTTATTTGCTGGTGGTTAAGCGATGTCTATATGCATTTCATTGTTGCTTTAACAAATCGTCAGTAGACTTCAACATGGTGATTATTGAGTTCTTGTTTCAACTTTGTTATTTGTTGAGCTTCTTTTTTGCTTAAATGAAAGTTTAACATATTAACACAGAATACACAGAAGTGAAGAAAGTGACAGGTAAAAAAAAGCTTCAATCAGGTTTTTTAAAATTCGTGGAAAAAAGAGAAAAATGTATTGTATTTGATACTGTAGTGTATTACTACTTATCAATTAATACAGCTAATAAAAAGCGTTGTAGTTTTATTGCACTAGAAAGAAGAATCAAAACAAAAACGCCGACAGAATTTGAGGGAAAACGAGATAAACAGAAAAATACCCTAGGTTCCCTGATGATATGCATTAGCAACAGTGAAATGCGCATAGGATCCAGCTAAACCCCTCAATAATCATATTCAATGTATTTTTAATAAAAATAGTGCATTAAATAATTTTAAACGAAAATTCTTTCGATTTGTATGCTAATTACACGCAGAACGCATTTTACTTCGATTGGAGTTAAAATGTACCCCCGGTAACAAATAGAGGTACCCGATATCGACCGAAATCCTAAAACATTTCCAGATAAATTTTATTCAAATGTTTTGATATTTCATCTATACTGAATGATTTAATTTAGGCAGTTATATAAAAGACTACAAAAAATTTTAATTGAAACCATCATCCTGTAAATAAAATTCCGCTGTTTCTGGAATGTTGCTTTAAGGATTATATATATAAGCCTACGAGTTCTGCTTCATTTTTACAAAATTATTAAATCAAATAGCCCATTACAATTGGTTAATTTATTTTCATTCATGAATTCTACCCGTAACATTCAAATATCTGTTCCTTTAGGCTGTACGTCTCTCGTAGATAACACTCTTGTTAAGATAAAACACCATAATTGGAGTGTCTTGCCAAATGAACTTAAACTATTTTCCTACTCATATTTTACTTATAAGCAAAATCGAAATATGGCTCGATAGAATTGAAATTATTACAAAAACCTATGAAATGTAGTAAATTTAAAATTGTAGTTAAATTAAGTTTCTAATTTTACCTCATTCAATACATATAAAATATGTGGGCTTGCTCTGTATTGAAAAAAAATTAATAAATAAAAAAATACCTATGTACAATGTACATATGTATTGCATTTAGTGCTTTCTTTATGAACGCACAGTGCTTTTTGCTCTGAAAAAGTTGGCATCACTGTTCGTGTGGCATTTTTTATGTGTATTCACACAAATACATATCATACGCACGTATATACGTGCATACACACAAGAGTTTAATTAATGGTAAATAAAAAACAAAACTAGAACCTTTTAGTTCAGAGTTTATTAGTGAAAAGCATAAAATGTATAGTTACAAATTGGTTTTATTCTATCTGGAATAACAGTTACTCGCAGTTACTGCGATCAACAATCATTCCCGATTCATACAATATATCTTTTAAAAATAAAAAAGAGTTCAAAATTTTCTCTTAATTAAATTAACAATCGACAGAGGATTTAAATTACAAGAAAATCAAATGACAAGAATGTGTTGAATAACAACTCACAAACAGAAACAATTATTCAAGATTCAAATTACAAGAAGTCAATCAATAAACATTTATGAGTTTAAACAATCATTCGAAACTCAAATTACGGGAGTCAAAGAACAACTGCTTACAAACTCAAACAATTACCCAAATTACAACTGGACATTTGCTCATATTAGTCATGACAATATCGTTGGGTAAAACTCCCCTAGACGAAGATTGGTTCCCAATTTCTGAAGGACATTTGGGAAACAATATAATTCCTCTGCTTACTGTCTTTTCAGATTTGAATTTAATAATCAAGTAGATAATGATTAAAATTGTTAGAATTATGATTACAATATAGATGGTTACATTAGCTGTCTTTTGATTGTGTCTTAATTCCTCTATGTATCTTATATTTCTAATGTGTTGATAAGTTAAATTTTTTATTGATAATTTTTCCTCAAAAATTAATTTGTATTTCCTGAGGAAAGTTAGGTATTATTATACTTTCAGTGTATGTTTTTTTTATCACACCATTTTTCCAGAATCTTAATTTTACATTCTTCAATTTTTATTAAGAAATGGCCGGTAAGTATAATGGGTATATTATTACAAGTTTGATTAACCGTTACATTATTCATATTTATAGCAAATAACAAATCAGTGTTTACTTCAACAATAGATGTGATTGGATTTTTTCGGTAATCACAAAACATTTTGTTATTATTTAATATGTTCTCAATACAGTTATTAGTTGAAAAATATATTTTATTATCTCTTGAAATATATCTATTTTTATCTTCACTTAATTCTAAATTATTTTTATTTGGAATTGGTTGGATGTATAAGGAACTATAAAGTTCTTGTGTTAGTTGAGGAATTTGGATTATTAACAGAATGTAGTATTTTTACGTTTTGTAATTTTTCGAAGGTAATATTATACTTTATTATTTCTTCATCAGTTATTATGTTTTGGCTGAGAAGTCCTAGTCTCGATGTCAGTATTATTCCCCCAACTTTGTCAATTATCCTTTCAAGTTCAGCAATTTGAACATTTAAATGTGTTTTCTCGATTTCGAGCTTTTTACCAACTGTTTCGTTATTGATGTTTATGTATTCCAAATAATTCTTCTTTGCTTCTAATTCATAAACTTTAGAAAGTTTTGCTAGTTGCTCATCAAAATACTAATTTATTTCTGTTTGGCTATTAGATTGTTCAATTACGTCATGTGTGTTCATTTCCATTCTCTGTAATGTTTCTTCTACTTTTTTTCTGTCTTTGTCATTCATTGTTCCGAATAACTATTTCATTCCCGCACCAAAAACATTTATTAGCCCTGTCTTTTGTCAGTGAGGAGTAAGACTTATCAACGATGTCCTTAAGTGCTGTATCTTATGGTTCAGAAATTCATCATTCAGTTTAGTCACGTTTTTCTTTAGATCCCCAATATATTCCTCATATTTAGTAGCATTAAACAAATGTAAAATGCTGCAATAGTTTTCAATCAAATGCCTCTGTCTTAATTTTGTCATGCTGAATCCGTTTCCTATTGTCAGGTCTCTTAAATCAATTCTCTGACCGCGTGTTACGCAGGCTGCAAATACCATCAACATCACCAATAACATCTTCTGAGATTGCATATTCGATATAATTGTCTGTAGGATCAACCCGAACGTCCAAAGATCTAAAAGTATTTTTGCTACGTATTAATTGGTCCTTAGAAATCCTTTGGTTTTTATTCTGATAATTTTTGTTATTTTCCTATTCAGTATCTATTTTTCCTTTTTTGTTTCTGTCTTATGTGCTCTAAAGTCTTTTTTAAAATTTGTATTTACGTCTTGATCTTTGCGATTTTTATTAATTTATGCTTTTTTTCTTTTCTTTCTTCAATTATTTGTCTAATTTTTTGGTTTTCTAACGGGTTATTGTTTAAATGAATCTCTACAGGTTTCATGTGCGTTGTCAGATGAAAAGTGTTATTATCAGGGAAACCGCAAATATGCAATTGCATGTTTTTTCTTGTGTGACGTATTAATGCGGGGATTCGCGCGAATTTTAAATTTTCTGACAAGTCACGCTAATTTTTTTTTTAATCTCCTTAAGTTAAAGAGAAATTCAATAATAGTTTTATTTCTTTATCATAATATATGTACATATATATATTTAGATATATACTTATATGTTGTGCAGTGTATCTGAATTTTTGTAAATATGGTGCCTAGTGAGAAAATTTTTGAAGACGACTACAGAAGAAGAACCGTCAGATAAGATTTTTGAGCTCGCGATGCATGTAATTTGTAAGGAAAAGGCTCCAAATATTGTCCTTCTTTCATGCAAGCATCTAAAATAATGCTGTGACACTCAGGTGTCGTGAAACTAATGGCAAATACAATTTCGAATGGGTTGCAAAAAAAAAATGCGGCTAAAGTGATTAATTTGTTTCATTATGTCGGATGTCTATTGAGGCCTTATTTCATTTTTAAAATTGGAATTTTATACATAAATAATATGTAGCTTCCATATGTAGTATGTAGATATCACAAAAAAAAATTTTTTTTTGTCTTAATAAAAGTCATCATGCGTCTCTACATATGTATGTATGTACATATATACATGTGCATTTACTTTGATATCTACATATATCCATACATACATACATACCTACTACCTACATTAATTTCTACAATAACAAAATACACAACAAAAACATATCACTTTTCCATCAAAAATTCTTCCACTTCTACTCTACATCTATTTCTAAATACATACATATACATATGTATATGTATGTTTGTATGTAGCACATATGTATATGCAGGTACACATCACCTCATAAAAAATACATATTCAAACTAACAACAAAAATATATGTAAGTATACAAACATACATGTACATATGTATGTAAGTAGTATGTGTATATGTCCACCCACATATTCACTTTCTTTCCTTTTTAATATTGTACACAATTGAAATTCTTCAGCAATGCTTAAGCATGCTGAAGTCAGCAAAAACCGTAGTTTTGAAAATTTGCTCATTGCTGATGCTGACAAACTTTCACAGCACAGCAAATCAGCATCAGCAATTTTTCAAAAAAATACTATTGCTGATGCTTACATCAGCACTTTCTTTCAGTAATTTCATTTTGCTGATTGCTTGTGCTTCAAACATTTCACAGCACTGCATTAGCAAATAGTTTTTTTTTTACATTGTGTGCTGATGCTTATTGCTGCTGCTGATTCATTTGCGTTAGTTTTAGTTCAGCAAAAACGAATTGCTTGAAAATAGTTAAGCTAATTCAAACCCTGAATTAAAGCTACAAAAAATGTTTTTATTTTGTAATTACATAACAAATGTTGTTCAGTAAGCAACGTCTATCGTAAAACATAAAAATTATATTGTTTGAGAAAATTAAGAAAAGTGTTTACATTAGCATATGAAATACTAGCGTTTAAAAAAGCTTATTCCAAAAGGATAAATTGAACTCGAACATCAAGATCCAAATTATCATTTAAATCCTGTGACAAAACTGAATTAAAATTTACTTAAATGATTTTTTTGGTGCTTCATGATCAAAATAGTCGATCTAATTTATAAAAGAAAGTTTTCCGCATAGTGGTTCATAAACACCAAATGAGATTTTGTGGACCACAATTTTTTTAAAACTTCTTTAACTTCACAGAAAATTTTGTTTGACATAAAGATAAAGAACATTTAGAATTTTTTGCACGAAATATTTTCACGTGAGCCAAGATAGCGTCGACGAGTTAGCGTCGATTTTGGGAATTAAAAAACCGGGAAAAAATGGGGGGAAATCGTGGGTATTTTTAAAAATATATTAAGAAGCCGGCATCAATCTTGTTAATTCAAGGGTGGAAATTAAAGAAAAATCGTGGATGAATTTTCCCAGTAGCACTCATGGACCCCCACATACATTCATAAAGTGGACACTTTGGTGAACAAAATGAGGTAACCGTGCGAAAATTCTGCCCACCCGTTTTTGAGAAAATCGACTTAATCGAAAATGGCCAAAAAAAACCGTGGATGAATTTTCCCAGGAGCACTGTTGGACTCCCACGCCAAAACTTTATAAAAGTGGACATGAGTGCTAATGGGAAAATTCATCCACGATTTTTCTTTAATTTCCACCCTTGAATTACCAAGATTGATGCCGGCTTCCTTTTTTAAAAATACCCACAATTTTCCCCCCCATTTTTTTCCGGTTTTTAAATTTCCAAAATCGACGCTAACTCGTCGACGCTACATTGGCACACTTAATATTTTCTGTTGTAGAAAAAATTATTCCTTACATTAAATATTTCGTATTTTTAATATTATTATATTTTATTGAAATCGTAAAAATATCGCCATTTCAAAATTTTCATCGCTAAAAACAAATTTTTGTCGCCACGTTTGGCAAGATATCGCCATATCTGACAACACTGGGTTCAAGTGATGACGAATTAGTTAGATTTAGGTGAAACATGCATGATTTTTACATTAGCTTGTCATTGGAGATCATGTGTTTGTGCGACAATTGAAATACTGTGATCTCCATTAAAATCAATGAATTTAACCAATGCAAGTTCCCTGATTCGACCCGTTCTGTTATCACTGTCACGGCATACTATCTACCACTGAGCTATTGTATTCTTGTTATTTCTTGGAGATAAAACTTGTTTTATGAAAATGTGTCAATGTGATGATTATTTCCGTTTTTGCGTGCTTTTTCGCTGGATATTTTTTTCAACGTATTACCCAGTCATATCGCATGCGTTTTTAATGAGTTTAAAAACTATGGAGCCTGTTCTGCAAATCACGTCATTTAAAATCACGGTGATTTGAAAAAAATTAGTAAAAGCTAAATCATTGATTTTGGAAATTTCACTATTTAATTTAATTTAAAAGTTTGTTTCTGAAATCACAGTGATTTAAATTACCGTGGTTTTCAGAACAGGCTCGTATAGCATTATTAACGATTTGCGATCATATCCAGAATACATTCGAAGAAACAAATGCTAAAGAAAGCATCAAACAATATTTCATTTGAACGCTTTCATTTATTTTTTGCTATGTAACCACATACATACATAAATTTACAACCGAAAATGTATGTCATGCCACAGATATATACATACATATGTGCCATATCAACTTTTACAAAACTTTATTTAATACCCGTATTCTAATCTCTGTGACAGTGAGTCCATATTTACGCTATGCAAGTCCTATTGCTAAGCTGATTAGTTTGATGGAGAGAGAGACGAGGGGAACAGTAACGTTTCTTTTCCCCTCGTCCCTCTTTCCTATCAAACTAATCAGCTTAGCAATAAGACTTGCAGGACTGACTAAATATAACAAAACTTAGGTGAATGACTATTTGTATATTTTTGGTATTCTGAAAAATATTGTCATGAATAAAATATGACAAATTTGTCACCTTATGAAAAGCTCATACCAAAATGAAAATTTATTTATTTTAATTTTAATTTACTTTTTAGTTGTCAGAATTAAAGAGAAAAAACCGTGATTATTGCAAAATTGTTAACATCTTATGCCAAACAAAATTTCTTCGTGCAAAAAGTGAAGGAACATTTTTTTTCACTTTTTTTCAAAACACTTTTTTCCAGGCACTCCTGATTTTTTGCCAACAATATTTACAAAGTTGTAGCTACGGTGAAACTAGACAACTTTATATATTTTTTTATAATATCGTCGGTTGGTTACTGGTTTGCCGCATCAATAATGTATTCTCAATATCTGTGCGGCAAACCAGTAACCACCCGACGATATATTAGTACAATTTGAATACGCACCCTAATAGCTCATACTGATCACTTTTTACCTTAAAAATTTTAGTTTTCTGAATTTTCCGACGATAAATTTTGTTTTTCAAAATCGTATGATCAAGTGCACGCATCTCGACTGAGCTTCAGTAACACTTTGTGCAAACAAACTCAATTTTTGCTCTTTTTTTAAATAGAAGTAGAAGAACGAATATTTTGTTTTCAGTTTTTTCAGCATAACTTACAAGGACTAATAACTTTTCACTACTAATATTTGGCACATCAACAACAAAACCTTTAAATAGTAAATATTAAAATCTGCAAAACAAGAAATGCAACAATAACAAAGAAAGGGGGGAAATGCTGTAAAAGTAAAACTCTTAACTTTTTTAAATAACAAAGTGGTCTTAATGAGGTAAATAGGGCACATAGATACGTTCAGATTATATTAATGTGTTCACAGAATTTTTCCAGCTTTAAGGCCATGACTCACTATCATACAAAGTCGTGCGATCTACGAAAAAGTACAACCCTGGTGTGATGAATTGTTACTGTCTTTTGAAAATTTTCATAAACTCCATCATACCAGGGTTGTATTTTTTCGTAGATCGCGCGACTTTGTATGATAGTGTATAACGGCCTTTACCGTAGATACAGATTTCCCAAATATTTTTAGAAAAAAATTAGGAGTCACTGAAGTTATTCTGAAAAAAGTGAAAACAAATTTTTTCCTTAATTTTTGCAAAAAAAAAGTGCAACAAGAAATTATTTTTTTGGCATAAGATGCGAACAAGATTTGTTTGGTAGAGGGTTTTACTACCATTATACCATTACAATTTTTCTTCCACAGATTTCACAATCAAGGAATGTGTAACCAACCCTTTTTCTGGAGAAACTACCAACCTCTACTATCTAGTCCGTGTGTTTTTCAAAAAGTCTTAATTTCTTGCATAGAGTTATTATTAGTACATTTCTACAAGTATGACTGCGACCACCGTTTGCTATTTACGCATGTAAATGCAAGATACTCCTTTCTTTACATTCATAATACATACTTTTTTATTATTTTTTAAATAAATAAATACCTATAGTTGTCAATTTGAAGTAAATCTCACCATATTATGTTGAAAGCTTTTTGAGCTTTTTCTTGTCATATGAGCAACAGAATGCCATGACAATTTTATTTAAAAATGTATAAAAAGAAACTTGACAAAATTGTATGACAAAAAAATTTATTAGAATACGGGTATAAGCAGGGTTGCCGTTGAAAATGTCTAAAAAGTGTCATAAAAAGGGTATTTAAGAAAAAAAAGGTAAAAAAGATATTTTAATGTAAAATAGGGTCAAGTTTTTTGTGAACAAAAAAAATATTATTTTTTTCAATTAAAAAAAAACAAACACGAATTTTAACAATTAATTAAATGCATTATCATATTATCAAAAAAGAAGTTACCTTTACAAAAACGTTTGATAATGCTTATCACTGTTTAGAAATACTTATTCCATATTTTGTAATTAATTTTTCACTTGGAGTCCATTCTTCGAGCTCTGATTCGGGCAAATTGAGAGAGGAAAGCATGGACTCACAAGTTTCTATTTTAAGTATGTTTGTAAGTTTATTTTTAATCAGTGATAGTTTTGAAAAAATTCGTTAATTTTTTTTACTTCACGCCACTGTGTGGTGATGTTATATATAGTATATGTATATAAATCAGGGCCTACTCACAGTTTATCATCAGTTCATTTTACACAATTGATAAACTTTATCTGAAAAAAATTGGTATGAATGAAATATGACGGTTGCATAAAAGTCAGTAGTTGTAATAATAATATCGCATGCAATTTTTATATGTACGTTCACAAAACTCATGTATGGAAATATGTACTCGTATACAACACACATGGATAAAAGTGTACTAAGAACTTTCGTGAGGAATATTGGAACTTTAACTTTTTTCAAAAAGTGGCATTCATTTGGTTAAAATGATAAAAAGGGATAAAATAAAAAAAGAGTCATCAAAATTGATAAAAAGTGTAATTGGCACGAAAAAGGGTCAAAAGTGATACTTTAGTATCAAAACGGCAACGCTGATTGTAATTACATGGATAAGTACACACATATATTAACATAGTGATGATGAATTTATATCATGATTCATGATGAATGTCAAAGTGATATCATGATGAAAATTCATCACGTATAGACTCAATTTATTAATATTATGGCAGCGTTATGATATAATCATCAGGACTCCCGGCCTGATAAATTCATCTTGATATCAAATTTCATTTTATGTGTTACTGTGCGTTTAACGTTTATTTATTAAACAATTTTCGTTTAAAAAAGACGGCACAACAATTATTTGTGACCAAAAAATTAAACAACACGCAAATTAGATATTTTTGGCAAGTATTTTTCAAATATTTGTTTGCTTTATCATGATATAAAATCATCAACGTCTACCACTTTGTTTTGATATTAATGAAAAAAGACAGTTGCTCTGCCGGCGTCATATTACGAGTTAAATATAAAATGATCAGGTGTGTACACTCTGTAAAGTCGCTCTTTTTATATATTACCAATGTTACCAGATTTCAATAAAAATAATTATCCCTGAAGATGTTGGAAGATCCCAACGAAACGTGGCACAGTGGGGCCTTTTGACTTTTTTCGTTGCAAAAATCATAACTTTTGAACTGATAAAGATATTTAAAAATTTTAAAAAGCATTTGAAAGGAAACTCCTTTAGCTTTAATATACATGATTTGCACGGTCATATGTTAGGCACAGCACTGTGCACAGTGTCTGCTTTCGACTGTTTTTATTACAAATATCATAACTTTTAAGGTAAGAAAGATATTTTAATAAAAATTAGTATCATTATTGGCCATAGCTTTGTGGAGGCACTATGCACAGTGGTTTTTTTTTGTTGAAAACATCATAATTTTTGAAGTTACTAAGAAATTTGTAATGGGGAAAAACACTTGATTTTTAAATCTTTTAGGATCAAAATAAGTGCTCCCTTATTGGACACGATGACACCTTTGACCTTTCTTGTCGCAAAAATCATATATTTTCAAGTAATGATATTTTTAAAACTTCTCAAACATTTAAAATACAACTTTTTGTGCTTTAAATGACATTCTCATAGGGAAGTCTAGAAAAAAATGTTATATTAATATAACTATTTTTATTTATATTACAGATAAAAATTATTGAAATATTTTTAATACTAATGTTAATTTATAATATTATTTTATAGTATGATATATTATAATATGATATTGAGTTATTTTTATTAATTTTTTTAATAGTTAGTTTTCTTCAAAATAGTCATTAACATTTTGATCGATTTGTAATAGACTTAACATATCGGAGCTAAATTATATTCTTCCAAATCCTTTCGAGATCTTACATGTGTCCGCGATGAAATCAGTGGGTCTGATACTTCAGTAACTTTTACATTAGATGGTACTGCTTTTTTTTGGCAGAGGTAACCTTTTTATATCTAGGAAGAACATTCATATTATGATTCTTTAAAGAGCTTCGAAAAATATTATATTTCTCCTTTGACAATCCCAAGTCCATAAATAACGCTAAGGCTTCTTCTATGCTATACTTTGTGGGTAATGCATTCGGAGGAGTTGGAATACTTTCTTTAATCCTTCGTAGTCGATCTGGGCTGGCAAGCTCCACAGCTTTTGTAATACCAGACCTTGATTTATCTTTTACGTACTTAAGACATAATGCTTCTGACAGATTCGATGTAGATATATCTTTTGTAGCATTTATAAGTTTACGTTTCTTTGTGTACTCCGAACACTCGTTTATAGTTTTAGCAGGCCTTCCTTTTCTGCTGTTCAAGGTTGTATGCGGTTCTTCGATGTTTTCAAAAGTTGTTACTCCATTTAGCCAGTCTGAGTACTTTTCCATAAAGGTTTTTGTCGTACGGTTTGAGGCAAGCCATTTTCTACGAATATCCAAGAAAACGAAGTGAATTTTGTTTTTAACATCCTTTTCGTGGTATCCTGGTAAACCGTGCAATTTTTCCACAATAGCCAAATTAAATACATTTTCATTATGTGATTTTCTAAATAACTCGAACAATTCCGAATTTTGAAATGACATTATGAGTTCTGGTACTGATCACTACTTTTGCAAAGTAAAACCTTAAATAATTGCATTACACAATTGCAGATTAATTTATACCCAAAAATAAAAAGGTTCAAACTACCTGATTTGCGAAACATAAATCTAGGCCACAATTAATTGGATTATATACAACTGCAGTTTTTATTTTACTCAGTATAAAAACCAATATTTAAAATTACCTGCCTATTTTCATAATGTGTTCTTAAATTTAAATAAATAAACAAATTGTATTAATTATGCCTACCTGATTGACACAGCAAAATATTGTTTATCATTTATATGGGATTCATACTATGACTTTTTATGGTGACTTTTGAAGACTTTATTGACGAATGGTGTACAAAGGCTTTCAACTTGAAAGAGAATTAAAGAAAAATGTAGGGAAAAAGTCACTGCAAAAATTTCGTATTAACGAGAAGCAATAAATATTAGTAACAAGTGATGCAGTGAAAACAATTTTATAGGGAGAATAATTTCTTTTCATATTTGGAACGCATCTTTGTTACACATATAAAATAATTTTTTATCTTTTAGTAATAAAATACATTTTATAACATAAAGTACAAGTTATTTTTCTCTTATGTTTGTAAAAAAAAGAAAACTAAAATTTGATCTTTCTATACGATTATATATATTTCAATGAAATAAGGCTACATACATATTTATAAGTAGGCACATATGCATACATTAACAAAAATATGTCAATCAGTTCCACTTATATTTAAATTTTTGTGCTGTAAGATAACATAAAATAAAAAAACATTAAAATTTTGGTAGCTTTTTTCCTTATTAGGCAAATTTTTTTTTTTAATTTTGGTTGCAAAAATATCTTGGCTGTGGCAGCGCTGGGTATAAGATTGTAACATCTTTCTTCAAATTTCAAGAAAACCTGTCATTTTTTGTGTCCCAATTTAGCTTAATTATTTAAAGTACTGTGTAGTAAATATGCTAAGAAAATATTGGGGTGACCATTTTCGCCCATTTTTAGATATTCTCTATTTTATTTGTAAAAAGTACCTAAATATAGGATGTCTGAAAAACGGCAAATGCCGAAAAAGTATTGTATCTGGTGGAAATTTTCTTACTTTTTTTTAATAAACGATAAATATACCTTTAAAACAATACCAAAAAAGTAGTGATCACATAGCAATATTTCTGACACTTCAATTCTAAAATGTTTTTTTCTCTCAAAATCACATTTTTTTGGACTTCCTAAAAAACTGTCGACTTTAAGCAGCTCCACCAGCTATAATTTTTATCCAATTAAGAAAAACGTTTTTGAATTCTTATCAGTAAAATGGTATACGATGTGTTCATTCATTTTACAAAATTTTGTCATCAAATTTGGTATTTTTGCCTCGGTTTTTGGGAAAAGGCGCCACAGTGCGTCGGTTACATTAAAAATGAAATAAAAAAGTCTTATTGACATTTTGAAGAAATTGAATCACCTTGAATGCCTGAATATATACAATATCTATAAAACCATATTAATTGATATTAGAACTAAGGTCGAGAAATTACACACAAATACAAAATTTTAAAATTTTCCTGAAAAAGGCATGTTTTTTAAGAAAAAGTATCTTCATTATTTTTAATTTTGTGAAAAACTTTGTGTAACGCATGCACTTTTAACAAACATAGCGCTAAAGACAATCTATTCAGAAGAGCCACTTATTTTGTATTTTGGACATGTACCGTTTATTCACCAGTGTTCGCAAATCGGCAGTTTTAAAAATATTTTTTGTGTTTAAGTGCTTATAAAAAGTAGTGACGGTAGCTTTTTAAAGTTTCAACTATAACATTTTATTATATAGATAGTTTTCAACATGTTTAATTAAGATTTTAGAGAGCTTTTTCATAAGTGTAGACATACCTGCAGATTTTCTAAAAATAAATTAAAAATTTGGTAAAATATTGTTTTGTACTATAAAAAATATATACATATTAAAATAATTTCCTTTTCTTATATTATCATTTTTGACTTCTATATGAGTCTTTTTACTTTGCATGAAAAAATTATTCCAATATATTTAACTGATCTCGAGATATTCCGATTGTAGGATGCACACAATTACACACAATTAGCTTTTTACACCTCTGGTGATTTCTAAAATTCTACCTAAATAGAAAAATAACATTAGAATAGATGTGCTCATTTACTAAATTTTTTTACAAATTTGTAACAATTCTTCCTAGAAAGCGTTCATTTACCTAAAAAATTTGCAACGAGAGAGCGTCGAAAGAGCGTAAAAAATTGAGAGACAGAAAAGTTTTCCAAGTTTTTACAAGTAAAATTTTTACTTGCAATAATTATTCAAATTATTCGAATTGTGTTTACAAATTAATTATTTCAAAAATATCTGAAAAAGGAAAACTCAAAAATGTGAATTTCTTTATTGAAAAAATATGTATACGTATGTAAAAAGAAAGCGTATTTTCTTAATTTATTGTCTTTCTTTCATTAAGCCACATAAATTCAATTTTATTGTCAATGAATTTTTTTTGTTTATCATATTTGATCAGAGATGGAAAATGGGTTTTTTGTATTTGTTAATAGAATAGAATTAAAAAATAATGAAAAATGCATAAAAAATAGTAAAGGCCATGACTCACTATCATACAAAGTCGTTCGATCTACGAAAAAGTACAACCCTGGTGTGATGAATTGTTATTATCTTTTGAAAATTTTCATAAATTCCATCATACCAGGGTTGTATTTTTTCGTAGATCGCACGACTTTGTATGATAGTGTATCAAGTTCTTAAATAATACATGAAGCTGTGTAAAGTATTTCATGTCGATTTGTAAAAATTTTGTAATTTAAAATATTAGCAAACAAGATTATCCAAAATACATTAGAAAAAGTACAATTGCATCATGATTTCCATCCATGGTTCTGACATGAGTAAAATTTTCTTGCAAGTTTTTGCAAGTAAAGCGTTCATTTACTTTTTCGTATCTGGGAGAGTAATTTTGTAAATTTCTGCCTTGCTCTCTCGTTTCAAGTCTCTCCTAGGAAAGTAAATGAACACACCTAATATTATACAATAACGGTATAATTCATAAGAAATATTTTAGGTTTATTACAGGTTTATTTGACAAATTTCCCATAGAAATACGTAAAATAAGCGCTTCATAAGCCTGAAATATTTTTTATGAATATGGCAGTAAGTATGTACAGTTTTCGCAATAAAAAATATTTCTCGTAATTATACGATATGTTTTTGCATATAAGTGTAGCTAATGCTAATAACAGGTAGCATTTAACGAATCTCAAAACACATTTTTAATGGATTTGAAAAAGATTTTCGCGCATTACTTTACAACGGCATCGGAAGGTACTACCTGATTATGCTACTACTTAAAATAAATAACACTTCACAGTACCAAGGTAATTAGACAAAATAAAGAATCAATGCAGATATTAATAAGTTTTTTTACTTATTTTTATTTAAAATTTTGTCAAAAATTGAATGCTATCTTTTAATTTAAAATCCAACAATATACTAAAAACGTATAGGTAAAATACTAAAAAAAAGTCAAGGCAAAAAAAATTTTTTTGTCTAAAGTCAAATATCTTTTAAGTTATGAGAGATACAAAAACACATCTGGTGACATTATTTTTAGAACATTTTGAGCTTAGCTCAAAACCCTTCATCCCATAAAAATCGGATAATTTTTTTCTAAAAGTTACAAGCTTCAGAAGTTTTTTGAGTCCCATGCGGTCAACTTAGGCCCACTGTAACTCCTGTCCAGCTTAAGCCAGAAGGCTGCAAAGATATGTGTTATAAATAAGTTCTCCTATACGGGTGTTTGAAGTTTCATATAAATCCAATCAGTAGCTTAGAAGTTCCAGATTTATTACCATTTATTTTGCATAAGTCCCCACTATCTATAATAACAAATTAGTTTGAAACATTTGTGATGTAGATGTCGCAAGTAAATTAGGAAAACAGTTTTTGTAACTCAAAGTATCTATGAATTTCAAATGAAATTTCCATACGAAAAGAGGGAAGCTTTTTCCTCCTTCTCATAACCGATTTTCTTATTTCCAGCAAAATACATATCATAGTTAGAAGTCTTCTCCTGAGTTCCGGACATAATAAAACAGAGATATGTTAAAATATAAGTATCTGGCCTTTAACGCCGATGCGCGTCCCCAAAACATTGTCCGATTCAACTCAATATTTCTGCACTGAGCTCAAAGCGCCGCATCCGTGATCGTGAATGGGATTTCAGTGCGTTCACGTATGTCATAATCCCTGATGTCACAATATTCTGATCCGCAGCCCTCCAGATTGTAGCAAAATTGTTATCCATAGAAATAATTTTTACTCTCGTGTACTATACCTATGAATAATGCCTTATTTTCTTGATTTTTAATGCTTGCTCACTAGATATTAAATTTATTTTATTGTTATTTTTGATATATTTTCAGCAACAAGTTTAGAGCATGCGAATGTAAACAGTCCTCCCATTTTAATCGTACCAGACCGCAATTGGCGAATAGCGGAAACAGAACATGTTGGTCAGATAATTTCACGCATTCGTGCAGATGACTCTGAAAATGACGAGTTGGTTTTTGGCTTGGAGCCAGCATATAAAGGAACAAATAATCCATTTAGCATAGATCCTGTTGGAGGTGTTGTGTACCTTAATAAAAGTCTTATTGGTCGGGTAAGTTTCAAAATGTTTAATTGATGCAGAGTGAAATAAGCTTCAGCCGAGCTTACATCTGTGTGCAATGTGCCCAAAAAAGTGTAACCACTAATTACTAATGAAAAACTTTTTGGTTTTAATTCAGTTAAATTTAAAAATGTCTCACTTAAATAATCATGGGCACGTGACAAATATATGTTCACTTGGCAATCACAATTTTAATCAGATTTGATTGAAGATTGTTTTGTTCTAACGAAGCGGGGATGGCAAATTTTTTCCGTGAATTACTCTATTTCTGCGAACGCTCTAATAGCAGATAAGTCACAAATCATACACGCACGCTTTACCGATATATAATACGATTTTATTCAATTTTAATCAGATTTGAAAATCACTCTCGTTGTACCTTCATAGTGAACAGACGTAATAGCGGAATTTTTCTTACATACATACTAAACAAAAAAAAAACATACAACAAAATATTCGTAGTACATATTAACTTTGATAAATAAGCTTTTTTTTTTGCTTTGCTAATATTTTTACATATAGAAATAAAAGATGCACTCGTCCTCCAGGGATTTAAGGTAAAAAGTGTATCGAACATAATAAATAGGGAGAAGATTCCACAACCTCTATTTCGCGTTGAACTGGAGCCAAATGATATAAAATTGAGAAAAAAATGAGACGCACCCAATTTATAATTTAAAATATCTTTTATACCGAAAAATAGCAGTTGAAGAACCACATAAGCGTTCTGGACCCGTACAGTGCCATAATTGTCAAGAATATGGCCATACTAAAACTTACTGCAATTTACCTACTGTTTGTGTTGTGTGCGGCGAATTACACGGCACTGCTAGTTGCAATAAGCCAAAAATTCAAAGGGATAAAAAATGCAGCAATTGTGGAGGTAATCACACCGCTAACTACAGAGGTTGTCCTGTGTACTTTTTCGTCAAACAGACTATGGGGCAAAAACCTAAATTAGCTCCAGCCCAATCAGCAAACGCTTTATCCGCCACTATTCCGCAGGTGAGCCAACCAGTTACTTCACGTGTATCGTGTGCCGATGCTGCTAATACAAATTTTATTCCTACTCAAAATGTTTCACTACCAAATAATTCAACAAATACAAACTCAAGCTTTAATTTCAATCGCCTTGAAGCTACTATTGATAATCTGGTGCAAACTATAAATAATTTTACAAGAAATATGACTAGCATGATGCAAGAAATGCTGTGAATGCAGAATACACTGCTTCAAGCATTTGTTAATAAACCATGAACACGTTATAAATATGTTTCTGGAACGCAAACGGCATTCGCCAACATAAAAATGTACTTAAGCACTTCCTCACGGAAAAAAATATTGATATAATATTGGTCGCAGAGACTCATTTGACTTCGAGAAGTCTTTTTTAAATTTCTGGCTACAACTTATATGATTCAAAGGACCCAAGAGGAAGAGCATGCGGTGGATCAGCAATTCTAATAAGGTCAAGACTCAAGCATTATATTATTGACAACATTTCTGAAGAACATCTACAAGCAACGAATATTTGTATTGAAAATTTTTGCACTAATTTTGTAATATCATCAATTTACTCCCCTCCCAGATTCGCAATTACTGAAGATCAATACGAGGATTTCTTCAAATCTCTTGGCCCTTGTTTCGTAGCAGCTGGAGACTATAATGCCAAACATACGTTCTGGGGTTCGCGTCTTATCTCACCCAGAGGTCGAGCGTTGTTCAACACAATTTCAAAAATGGGCTTGGACGTCATTTCGAGTGGAGAGCCCACTTACTGGCCTACAGACATACAAAAAATTCCGGATGTTATAGATTTTGGCGTCATGAAAAATATCTCTAGGGATTTAATTCAAGTTGAAGCTTCTCTAGATCTCTCGTCCGACCACTCTCCCACGATCGTTTCAATTTGTAGCCCATTAAGAAGTGACTTACCTCATCCTTATGTGAAGATGATAAATCGTGTTAATTGGCTGGGATTCAAAAAACATCTTAGTAGTCATTGCACAGAAAATATTACGCTAAGAACACCCGATGATATTGAATCTAACATTACCAACCTTAATGAAAATATTAAAAAAGCTGCTGAACATGCCACTACCTCCCATCCGCAGACTGTGTTTAATAGAATTTATTCTACTGATATTGAAAGTCTCGGGTGTGAAAAAAGAAGAGATAGAAGGGAATGGCAACAGCACAGATCACCTCAACATAAAACTAGGTTTAAAGAGTGCACTAAACGACTTCAAGAGTTGCTTGCATTTGAAAAAACTGCATCTCTTAAAAATTATCTGGAAGGTCTTGATGTCACACCAGCATCTAATTACTCTTTGTGCCGCGCTGCTAGAAAGCTTAAAACACCCGTCGAGTTTAAACCACCTCTGCGCACATCTACCGGAGATTGGGCAAGAAGCGACTCTGAATAAGGTAAATTATTTGCTGAGCATTTAAAATCCGTATTTACCCCAAACTCATGTTCTGGTGCTGTTGATTTGCCGGGTGTAGTTGCGCTACCCCCTCGACCCATAAAATTTAAGACGCGTGATGTACAAAAACTAATTGCTGAACTCAACCTGAAGAAAGCTCCTGGTATTGATGAAATTAGTAACCAGATGCTGATGATGTTGCCTCGTATTGCAATTAGAATCCTGTTATTCATTTTTAATGGTATTTTACGTCTGGAGTATTATCCAAACAGCTGGAAGCTTGCCAAGCTTAAAATGATTCCAAAGCCGGGCAAAGGTCTTACCAAGGCTGAGTCATATAGGCCAATAAGTTTACTGTCAACAATGTCAAACCTCTTTGAAAAGTTACTCATGATAAAATTGTCCCCAATTCTAACTGATAATGAGTGCACACCAAACCATCAATTTGGTTTTAGAAGTCAGCATAGCACCATTGAACAAACTCATAGATTGGTTCAATTTATACGAAAAACTTTTGAAGAAAAGAAATATTGTTCTGCGCTGTTTATTGACGTTTCTCAGGCATTTGATAAAGTGTGGCATGAAGGCCTAATTTTAAAATTAAAGACTTACTTACCAATAAATATTATAAATCTTTTGGAAAGTTATATTATTGCCCGGAAATTCACTGTTGTGGAAGGACACTTAATGAGTATGCCTGAAACAATCTCATCCGGTGTGCCACAGGGGAGTATACTGGGGCCAGTTTTGTATTTGATTTATACTTGTGATATGCCTTTGAGCAGTATATGATACAGCCTGCCTTAGTATGCACGAAAACCCTCACGAGGCTTCCCGATATCTTCAGCAACATATTACCCAGCTAGAACTATGGTTAAACAGGTGGAGAATAAAGGTAAACGAACAGAAGTGTGCTTAGGTAACATTTACCCTACGAATAGAAACTTGTTCCCCCATTACAATCAATAATCAAATTATTCCTCAAAATTTTCATGTGAAATACCTTGGTATACACATTGATCGAAGGCTTACATGGAAACACCACATTGACTCTAAGCTAACACAAATGAAACTAAAATTAACTTAGTTACATGGGCTGATTGGTAGAAATTCCACCCTGAGTCTAGATTGTAAGCTTTTGATATCCAAATCGCTTTTAAAACCTATATGGTGCTACGGAATTCAGCTATGGGGTACTGCTTCAGCTTCAAATATAGAAAAAATTCAACGAAGGCAAAATAAAATTTTACGGATAATAACATCGGCTTCATGGTACATAAGAAATTCTAATTTACATCGTGATTTGAATATGCCACGAGTAACAGAAGAAATTGCAAAATACGCAGGCAAATATCTTACAGAACTCGAGTCTCATCCTAATCCGCTTGCTCGTAATATCTTGAATTTTACTGGACACATCCGCTTAAAAAAGAGGGACACAAGGGCTCTAATACTCAACACTCCAGAAGAAACTGCTTGAAAATACTGTTGTTTTTACTTATCATTACTTATGTATTATTAATAACTATCACTAAGTTTATGTCCGACACTGGTCGGGCCTAATTAATTATATTTAGATTTAAGATTTGAATAATTATTGTTAGTTCATATTTGAAGATACAATAAATAAATATATGTACTAAACTTGGCAATCACAGTTCATATATTGGAAGGTAAGAGCAACTGTAGAAAGCAAAAACCATGTAACATAATATCCACTATAATAATACTTACATGTATGTACCGACAGTACATCGAATAAGTAAAAATAACTAATGTGATGATCGTAAAATATAGTTAAACATATTTAGGTAGAGTGATATAACTTCGTGCTAACCTGAATAGAATATGAAAAAAACGGAAAAACAGGAAATGAATAGTGATACTTATAAATGTATTTAATTGTATACACAACATAATAATTTAAATTTCTGATGGTAATAACAATCTCTACCCCATCTGACATGGGTGCTGAAGAACTGCGTGGCTGCACAGAAAAATATCGGTATTTCTCCCAGCTAATAAAGTCTACTTTAATTTTTCTTCTCTTCTTTAGAAACTCACATTAATTATTAAAATTTTTTTCATGTTCCCTGATTTGAAAGCTTTTCGATTGTTAGTTTTCATCATTAGTGAAATGACGAATTGATTCGGATTTCGAAAAGCTTTAAACATGAATCCATTTCACGTAATGATTAAGAAGGCGTGAAAATTAAAAATTCTTTGACTTACTTAATTTTTTTCTTTGCTGGGAAGGCACAATATATTTTGTTTGATCATTTATATATATGTATATATTATTTCTAGGGTGGAGAAAATTTCTTTCTCTACATTACCGTTACGGATGGACAGTTAACTGCAAAAAATGAAGTGTATGTAAATATTTTACCAACAAAAGAAAAAGATGATGGCAGACCCAGACCGCTAACGCCATATTTATCGAATGTTGTACACAATATATCGCACTTTTTGCCTTCATTTGATAGTTTACCTGGAGTACAATCCATAAGAAATCAGCAACCAAACAGGAAATCATATAATACTTTGCCACCTGGGTTTGGTAATATATACTCGCCGCCCATCTTAAACTTTAATCAAAATCAGCCATTGTGGCAGACAAGTATTGTTAATGGCAATAATGATGAACGCGATAATGATTATAATATTGAAATGTCCACCATGACTACACAAACAATAGCAGCAACTACAAGTCGAACAAAACTGGCACCTATTACTCCTTATACAATCAAAACACAGTCAGAAGTTAAAACAAATTCATCATCAACCAATGGTAGCAGCAGCGATGGCAACAGCCTGGAGAAGGAGCGCGAGGATTCTTTATTACATACAAAAAATACACATAGCACATTTTACGGCCTTAGATTACAAATGATTCCCGTTGTATTGGTTTCTTGTGGCCTCTTTGTGGCAGCTGCTATCATCGTTGGATTTCTATACCGGAAGCGTTTGTGTGCTTTTGGTAAAACATTACAGAAAAAATCAAAAGGAGAAATGGCCAAGAAGTCGAATCAAAGTAATTCGAAGAGTAGCAATGTGACAGACGACAGTCGCAATTCAATGGTTATGCAACATTGGAACGGTCCCATGGCTTATGGCAATCGTTACGTACCATGGGAAAGAGAACAACATCCACAGGAACAGATTCACATGCAACAGCAAAAAATACTGCAGCAGCCAATGGTGAGTACATACATATGTATATACTTATTTGTGCCACATAATTATTTATTTAAGTTTTATGTCCAACAAAACAAAAAAAGAAATTTCGCACAGGAGAACATTGAATCTTAAAATCGACTAAAGTACTTACTTCTACAATATTTAAATTCGATTGCTTGAGTAGATTCGTCCATTAATTGTTAGCAGATTTCTTTTTGTAAATGTATTTATTTCAAAACTACATACATACATACATACATACATACATATTTATTTAACCTTAACAACTTTTCTAAGATTACAAGTAAATATTACATCCGCGCTTACTACTGTCCCAATTGACAATCATATTTGCCTCAAAAAGAAATATTCCCACAACTTTCAGATATACTTCTACTAAACTCGCCTACGTACTTAGATGGGAGGGAAAGAGTTGGTAAATATAAGTATGTATATTGTATTTGTTTTTGTATACTAATTTTGAGATATCTATGAAACAATATAGGAAGAATTTTAAAATTTTGTAGGCAAAACTCTACTTATATTGTGCATTGTCTCTGGAAACTATTTCAGAATTTAACAATTATGCATGGAGCCTCTCATATATTACTGATGGTCTACAAGGAACAATATGCCATAAATTTGTTATAGTTTAAAGTCACTTTAATATATCATGTGCTTCGTTTCTGTAAGGAATGTGTGAACTTCTCGAGCCGAAAATGTTTATATCTTTTCTAAGAGTATTTAAGTTTTTAAATGAATAACATTGTAAAGAATAAAATGTTTTAATTTTTCTCAATGGGGGAACTTCTCACAAGTTACAGAAACTGACTTTTGATTACTGGTAACAACTGGTAACAGTCAGAACTTTGAAATTTTTTGTGAGTACATATTAACGGATTGCACATTGGAGAAACAAGTAAGAGTGCTTTATTCGGAACTTTATTCGAAACAACTTATTTTCATTTTTGTTCGAACGAATACAAATTTTCAATTTAGAATAAAAAAAATTTGGAATATTTTTTGTCGAATATTCGAACAATACATTTCATAACTTTTTAATTTGTTAGGCTGAGTTTACATCTGGCATTTTTTGTGTGTCATGTGCCCAATAAAACGTAACCACTAATTACACTGTGGAACATTTTTGGGATTATTGTCTGGGGGGGTGAGAAATTCCAAGTCAGGGTGATGGTACTAGGTCAGTATAGTAAAACCCTCAAAGGGTTTGACGTTCGTATGTGTCAGTTTTTTTTTTGGCAAAAACGTAGTTTACTCGAGAACCACTTGTCCGATTTTGCTAAAACAAACTCAAAAAAATTTAGAATTACAATTTCTTTAATCCGTTCATATAACGTTTTTCTTTATAATCAACAGTTTTGCCGGTAAAAATAAATTTGTGGAAGCAAAAAAATATTTTTTTGCCTAAAAATTAAATTTTTTTTTTAAATTCATAAAAAATCCAAAACGGAAAAAAGGATCAAGTGTTATTAATTTCGTGTAAAGTCACATAACCTATAAACAAAATGCGACTTAGATCATAGAAATCGATTAACGCGTTCTGCTTTTATTATATTGCCTAGACTTTTTCGATGGTGGTTGTTCGGGACTAGTGGCATCGCATTCATCGCTATCATCAGTTTCTGAACCACACATAATGTCAATGTGTGACTCCACTGTTGGCCCTTCTGCATCTCCTGAAAATTCTTTATCATCAAGATCATCCTTGTCTTGCCACACAAGCTTACTCCACCAGCAAATTCCCGCAATTATTGCACTCGGCGACTGTAAGTTTTTGTTTTATTAAAATGAGTTTGAAAAAATAAAAATCAGTATTACCTCATTTCAAATGGCATAGCAACTTGATGATAGCGTTCACCTTGTTCATCAGATTCGGTAGCCAATTGTTTGCTGAAGTAGTTCAGATGGTGATGTAAATAATGGATTTTCAAGGACATGTGGACACCAATTTCCGAGAATGCTCTTAACATCCTTGCGACAGAAACATCGTAGTTGTTAGAACGATGCTTTCCCAACAAGCCTTCTATTACTTCTTTGATTGCCTGCCATGCATTCAATTCAGCGTCAATCAAAATATTGTTGAATGCGTCACTTTTAATCAGCTTTCGTATATCTGGACCATTTAGTACGCCTGATTGGAAAAATTAATTTGTTAAGATGGAAAATCATGGGAAATGAATGTGATATTATAACTTACCTTCTTTAATTTTACTTTCGCTGAGTCTCGGGTAAATTAGTTTCAAACACAAGAAAACTTCATCTCTTTTGGCGACAGTTTTGATAAAATTCTTAACAATTCCAAGTTTAATATGCAGTGGAGGCAGCAATATCTTCTCCTTCTGCACTAGAGGCTCACGAATAATATTGGCCGTTTGTAACCTGCTGTGCTCTCTGAGTTTCCATCCGTGGCATGCATATTGGTCACCGGAAAATCGTGTGTCCCAATCGCACAAAAAGCACATATATTTTATATAGCCGCTTTGAAGACCGCAAAGCATTGCTACAACTTTTAAATCGCAGCATATGCGCCACATATGTTTGGCGTAGTTAACCATTTTTAAAATATTTTCCAGTGCATGATATGTTTCTTTCGTTTCTGTACTATAGGCGATTGGAACTGAAGGTTTTTTATTGGTCTTATGCAGTAAAACCGCCTTCAAGCTGAGTTTTGAACTGTCAATAAATAATCTCCAGTCATCTGCTTCATATTTTATTTCCATTGCGTCCATAAATTTTCCTACATCCGGGCAATATGCAGAAGTTTTTTCATCATTCACAAGGAATAAACTTTGGAGTGTTGCCTGACGACTTCGATAAGCTATGACTTTCAAACCGGGTGCCAACAAATTGTTTGATTTCAAAATGGAAGCCAGCTCTTCCGATTTATGCTGTGTTAATTCCAACTTGGCAACAATTGAATCAAGCTTATTTTGATTTATTAAAATTGCCACATTGGATACTGATGGCTCATATGGGGGATCATCACGTGCATGATATGTCGGAGCAGTCGTAGAAGAGAAAATATCTGGGCTAGAAGCTTTTGGCACAGGAATGTGGTCCGAATGAGGCAATGGTGTTGCGGCACTTGCAACACCAACGTAATTATACGATTTTCTTATCCTTTTTGCGGCTCCTTTATTCGCACATACATAGCAATTCAATGGATTGTGACCTTCGCCAGGATTAGTCCAAGTCATTGGGATACCGAATGGCATACTTTCACGTCTTCTATTTTTCCAATCCATTAGACGGTTGTAGCAGCTTTTACACACTATATTTGGTACCCAATTTTCGTTCACTATAACATTTTGGTTGAAGTACATCTCGTATGTTTGAACAAAATCAGTACTGAAATTTCCACTTTTTTTATGTGTTGAGACATATTGACTACAGCAGTAGCAAAAGCTATTTATATCTGGCTTGCACAGTTTAATATTCTGTTCTCTTTTGTTCACTTTTAAAAAACTGGAGAAAAATCACTTTTACTGTTCGCGTTCGTCGGCACTTGTTGAATGACAAAAATCACAGAACCAGTGTGAGAAAGAGAAAATGTATAATGACAATGCATGTTTTATGTGAACATTACAGAACCAGTGTTGCCACATCAATATTTCTCTTTTAGTACAGTAGAAAAATATGAGAGAGTTCGGCTTGTGAGTGTCAATGTTTTCTCCAAATAATGTTGTGCATATCTGGAGCAAATTTTTGAAATTCATACATTTACCTAATTGTGAATAAATGAGAAACGCGTGCATCGATTTTCATGATCTATCCCTTTTTTTGTTCATGAGTTATGTGATTTTACGCGAAAGTAATTAGTTTTGGCGCTTTTTTTCATTTTGGATTTTTTATGAATTTTAAAAAAAAAATATTTAAATTTTTAGGCAAAAAAAACTTCTTTCCCTTCATACATTCATTTTTAACGTCGAAAGTGTTGCACATATAGGAAAACGGTATAGAAACAGATTAGAGAAATTGTAATTCTTAATTTTTCTAAATTTGTTTCATCAAAATCGGACAAGTGGTTCTCGAGTTATGTTAAACTACATTTTTGCCAAAATGTTACAACTAAGCGAAAAAACATCAAGATAAGGAAAAAATTTAAAAGGTCATAAAAAAAACTGACACATACGAACGCCAAACCCTTTGAGGGTTTTACTATACTGACCTAGTACCATCACCCTGACTTGGAATTTTTCACCCCCCAGATTGGCTGTTGTACTGTGTTACTAATGAAAAACTGTTTGATTCAGAAGTGTATTTATTGATTTAAACTGTTTCCAAGCATGTTGGATTCTATAAAATTGTCTATTAGTTATGTGTGAAAGTGTTTAACTTAATAAAAACGTGTATGAATCAAACAGTTTTTCATTAGTAATTAGTGGTTGCGCTTTTTTCGCATGTGTGGCACATGGCACACAGATGTAAACCCGGCATTAACAATAGGATGTTAAATAATCAAATTACTCCAAATTATAAATACATGTGTAAGCTTGTTTGTATATGTTAGAAAAACGCATGGTAAAATTATACAAGGTACTTGTACGATTACAACAAAATTACAGCACCAAAAAACACACGCATTTTGTTGGTAGAAACAAACGGATAACTGTCAGAAACAGATGTCTTTTGTTTTTAATAACAGCAATCAAAGCGTAACTAAAGCACAATTGCAGACGCGGCATTCATGCATGATTATAGCCATTCAGTGTTGCCAATATGTGTGTAATACACAGTGTGTAATTTGTACTCTCACGTGTGGACCATGTAATGAGATTCATGTATAATCTGTGTGTAATTACACTTTGGATTCTATTTTTATTTGTTTTGGTTTTAATTTTAACTCACACAAAAGATGTGTAGTGCAATTTTCTTCAATGTGTAATTGGAGACACAACCATGTGCAAATTCATTACCAATACTGTAATCATTGCATTCACACACATACACCAAAATTTTTCCAGCTAGTAAACAAAGTTTAACAACTTTATGCATTGTAAACATTAACAGGCTGGGCTTTTGCATGTACCTGGTATAATTTTACCATGGCAAAACGCAACTTTTGTATTGTAACGTCGTTTTCTGTCGGGTATACTCAGCCTGAAAATGCCAAGATCGTTACAAGAAGTAACACGTTTTTTATCCTTAATTATTAGTATTCTTTATTTAATATTGAATAAATTTAGTTTTTTTTTTCTTAAATACAGTTCACTTGATTTAAAGTTCGTAGTTTCATGCCATCTGTTTCGCTTATGGCTTTTAAGCTTCCGGATTATTTTTGACTTGGCTTCCTGTGAGTTATCTTCTATGCTTCCATGTTCAACCTTTACATTACTCCTGGAGTCCCATATGTTGCCTTATCAGGAAGATTGGAACCTTATGGATATTCTACTTATGTTTCTGCACAGTTGAACGTACCAACTACCGGCCTACTACTTCCCGTTTCAGTGGTGACGTTGTATTGTTTTAGTGGGGAGAACTATCGTGGCAATACTATCGAGCTTACCCTTCATTGCCTTGCGACAATGTTTATAAATATTTGCTTATCGATGTGCTACTATATTGTTTCGCGACTAGCTAATCGCTGACAAAGCTTATTAATATGTATTTATCCGTGTTTTACTGTATTGTTTCGCGACTACGCAATCGCTTAAAATGTTTATTAATATTTACTTATCCAGATTCTACTGTATTGTTTCGCGACTAGGCAATCGCTATCAATGTTTATTTAAGTCTACTTATCTAGGTTCTACTGTATTGTTTCGCGACTAGGAAATCGCTAACAATGTTTATTAAAACATTAATAAAAAAAAATCCTGATCCACTGATGACTACCATGTGACTCATGATTGTTTGTAAAATCTTCTGCCTTTTATACTCTTTTTTCCCTTTACGTTATTGTTGTAATATTTACAAAGATTTCTATATGCTTATGTTTTGTTGTTGCTACTGTCCCTAACTTATTTTAATGTACATGTTTGTATGTATATTTTTGTTAGTGACGGTTAATCCCTTTGCTTTTAAATTATTTTGTTTAATGTTTTGTAGTTGCATGTTTTTTTCTTTTGTTTATTTCTCTCGTAATTGAAAAATAAGAGTTTTATTTTTAAAGAATAATATTACTGTTTTTTATAAAAGTTTACAAAGGAATGAAAAAAATATTTTTTTCAGAACAAAATATAAAACAAAGTTTCTATGATTGAATCACATAAACCAATACAATTACAAAATTTAAAAAATCCAAAGATTTTGTAAATATATCAGCTACTTGATCTGATGTTCCAATTGATATAATTTTAACAACTCCTTTCTCGACATTATCTCTAATGAAATGATGTTTAATATCTATGTGCTTTGATCTCTTAGACTCAATATTTCTTGCCGTACATGCACAACCACGATTATCCTCATATATGATTACAGCTTCATTTTTTAAAACATTTAAATCTTGTAATAGTCCTCTTAACCATATGGCTTCAGATACAGCTGTACTTAAAGCCACATATTCTGCTTCACTCGAAGAACTAGTAATTTTTTGTTGTTTCTTACTGGACCATGATACTGTGCAACCAAACACTTCAAATATGTATCCGCTAACAGACTTACGATCTGTGACATCACTACCCCAATCCGCATCGGCATATCCAAGCAAAATATTATCATCATTAGCATTGTATATCAATTTCTTTTTTATTGTACCTTTCAAATATCCTAATATCCTTTTCCTGTTCTTGTGAAGAATTTTGCTGAAATCTTCCTAAATAACTTACATGATAACATATATCTGGCCTTATACAAAGCATTATGTACATAAGACTCCCCAAAAGCTCACGATATGGCTTGTTAAATGTATTATCACCATTATATGTCAGTTGCAATCCTTTTTCCATGGGTGTTTTCACAGGATTACAATCAGTCATTGAAAATTTATCTAAAACTTTTTGTATATTAGCTTCTTGCGATATTTTGATATTGTAATTGTCGACTTCAAACTTCATTCCAAGAAAATACTTTAGATTCCCATAATCGTAAACCTCAATATGTTTCGAGAACTCAATCTTAAGACTTTCAATAATCTTTAAATTCGAACAAGCAATCAATAAGTCATCAACATACATAATAATATACAAAGTATCATTATTATTAGTTTCATCAGTTTTTGTATAGAGACAATAGTCATGTTTAGAACTAACAAATCCCAGATTTAAGAGAAATTCGTTCAGCTTATCATTCCAACATTTTAGTGCTTGCTTCAATCCATAAAGGGATTTCAGTAAACGGAAACATAAACCTTTTTTGGCTGAAACCCCTTCTGGCACTGCCATGTAAATTTCTTCACGTAAATCTCCATTTAAAAAAGCTGTTTTTATATCTAATTGATAAAGGTGTAGTTTTCTCTTAGACGCAATTGCCAGTAATACACGCAGAGTTGAAAGTTTTGACACAGGAGCATACGTTTCATTGTAATCTATCCCGTACTTTTGTGAAAAACCTTTTACCACTAATCTGGCCTTGTACCGTTCAGAATTATCACTCACATTGTGCTTAATGCTGAAAACCCATTTAGACTTAAGCAACTTCACATTTTTAGGAGGTTTTATTAGTATCCGGACTTTATTATACTGTATAGACTGTAATTCTTCTTCAATAGCTCTGAACCATTTGTCTGCATTAAGTCTACCAGATATATCAGAATAAGTTTCTGGATTTCCAACACAAATAGATGCTTCCGTAGTAGCTAGTAAATTACTAGTAAAATAATCCAGAAATCTCAAAGGTGATGTACGTTCTCTAGAACTTTTTCTTATATCTGTTGTTTCTTTATCATTGATCTCCTTATCAATGTTTTCAGGTTCTTCACATTCGTCTTCAGTAATTATGAGTTCGTCATCACATACATCCTCTGTAACGGGCATATTTTTATTTATCATTAGCTCTTCCTCTTCTTGTTCGTTACTTCTTAGTATTATGTTCAACTGCTCAAAATTATTAGCAACTTCTTTACATGGATAAGTCATTTCATCAAATTTTACATCTCTAGCGGTAATAATCTTTTTTAACTTCATATCCCATAACTTATATCCATTTGGAACATATTACATCATAATTAAACATTTACACTTGTCATCAAGCTTACTTCTAATATTCGAATATTCTCAGCATTTTGACATTAGGTTTGTAACCATACCACATTTCAGCAGGTGTTGCAATACCATCTAAAGCTTTAGTTGCTTCTTTGAAAAAAAATTTAAAAAAAAGTTCTTTTTTTGTATTTATATAAAAAATAATTTAATATATTCTACAGTGGATTTTTTTTTCTTAGTTGTTTTTTTCTTCCCGTCTTACGGATGCCTGTCCAAATTTAGAGACTCTTATTTGGTATCGCTTACCTCTTATTTCCTTTGCTAGGTTTACCCTTTTGCTTCTGTCCTGCAGCACTATTTTTGTCGCCAAATCCCATACTTCAACTGGTGGGTCTTCATTTGTCAGGTTTTTAATCGTATCAATCTCTATCAGTATAGTATCGTGGTTTTCGGGTGGTTAATGTGATTCCATCGTTTTCGGTGTTGGATCTATCTCCTGGTCTTTTCGTGGGCTATTGTCCTTCACTGCCGAATCTTCATTGAATGACCACTCCGTGCAGATGGACAACACGTCATCATTAAGCCATGTTGATGTTGCTAGGTCTAGTTCCCTCTGTAGTTCTTCCGTGCAGCTGATTACGGGTTGCGAACATTGGAGCGGGAATAGGTCATCTTGATTATCTTGTGTGGTTTCCTCGTCTGACTCAGATTCGGATATTTCTAGATCCTTTTCTAGGTCTGCTACCTAGTTTCTTGTGTCTTTGTATATCCAGGACTTTTGTACGTTCCATACTTATAAACTTGGTCCTGTGTCAAGTTCCTCGTAATTTCTTCGGAGACGTTGGCATGATTTTAAAAATTTTTGATGATAATTCATCAAAAAGTAGTTTATAACCCTTATTTAGTACCTAGATTTTTCAGACATTTCCCCCTTTTACCCTTGACTTAGACCTGAAGGACAGCACAAGATTAATAGACGTATAATCAAAAGTTACGAGTAACATCAAATGGTTTTAATTCCCCGATATGCGCTGTTCGTTCTTTTCTTCCTTCTGCTGCTGTTTTTACTATCACTAGTAAAATAAAACCTTTTACTATGTACGGGCCATCGTATTTTGGAGCCAATTTTGCAGCAAACCCCTCTACCGCCTTTGATAAATGATGTTGTTTTATTAGTACTTGATCTCCTTTTTTTGATTTCCAGTTTCTTCTTCTTAGATTGTAATAAGTCTGTTGTTTTTGTGATTCTAATTCCAAATTTCGTCGTACTAATTTAAAAACGTCTTGCAGCATTTGAGAGTGTGTTCCTATTTCCTGATTTTCTGTGCCTGTACCGCTAGTAACTTCGGTGTATACAGCCTTGGGTTATCTGGGCTCTCTTTCTTATGTTATGAAGCTCGGGGTATAACCTGTTGATTCCGAGACACTTGCATTTATTGCAAGCATTATTTCTGGTAGTTTCTCGTTCCAAGTGCATTGATTTTCCCCTGCTTGTTGTGAAATCATTGTCTTGATTGTTCGGTTGGCACGTTCCATAGGATTATGAAGTTCATGAATCCGCGGCTGGTGAACTGCGTCCCATTATCGGTGATTATAACCTTTGGTACTCCAAATCGACTCATTATACGATCTCGTAATGCTTTTTGTACCACCTCACTTGCTTTTCGTGCTGGGACCAACTCGACCCATTTAGAACATTTGTCGATAAATACCAATAGCATTGTGTTTCCGTCTTTTGATCGTGGTAGCGGTCCTACAAATTCTGAGCAAACTATTGCCCACGGCTCTTCTGCGATCTCCGATACCATCTTCCCTGCCGGTTTTTGTTGGCTTACTTTGTATCGTTGGCAGGATTCGCAACTTCTTACGTATTTGCCCACATCTTTAAACAATCCTTGCCAGTAGTAGCAGTTCGCAATTTTTGCAATAGTTTTTCGTATATATGTGTATATATATATATATTCTTAAAGACTTTGGTACACACAACTTCCATGGTATGCAACCATCAGCTTCGTCCTTACAAGCAATGTGGCGATATAACTGGCTATTTTCGATTGTGTCTCGTACTTGCTTGTATGTTCGATCTACCCAAGCGCATTCTTGTTTTTCTACTTCCTTGTTTATATTGCATAATTTGCCTATTAGGTCTCGTGACAAAGCGTCTGCTATTACATTACTTTTTCCTTTTTTATATTCTATTTCGAATGAATACTGTTGTAATTCCAACGCCCATCTTGCAATTCTACCCATTGGGCTATCAATACTATTTAACCATTTTAGTGACAGGTGATCGGTTATTTTTTTAAAATGGCATCCCTCTATGTAGTGTCTCATTTTTCTTACTCCCCACACTATTGCCAATCATTCTTTTTCTGTTACTGAGTAGTTCTTTTCGGCTTTCTCCAATCGTCTGCTTGCATAGGATATTACACGTTCTTCTCCTTCAATGTCTTGTCAAAGACTATAGATTTATAAAGATGTTGCACTGCCTTACATTGTTCTGCCACTGTTAAATTCATGATGGGATTTTCCGAAAATCACCTTGTGTATGACTAATGATAGAATTCTCATCAACGGAGAGCAAAATACCAAAAAAGAAATAAACTATCAGCAAAAGCAATTAATACTTATGAACATTGTTTATGTATGTGTGTTTACTTTGCCAATATTTTGCCCACCAAGCAAACAGGTATGCTTTCAGATAAATAAGTACTAATTAAAAATATTATGTGATCAAGCCTTTTCTTAGTCCACTAGCATTTAAAAAGCAATTAATTTCTTTTGACTTTCTAAACAAGAAAAAAAACAATTATTCTAAACTGCGCCTCAGATTGTAAGCTAAAGTTATATACTATAAATACGACTAGTAATAAACAACGTACATCAACATTTTTATATTGTTTGTTTTGCTCTTTATATTGTGTTTGTTGGGCTTTACAAATTCGAATAATATTATCACGTATTGTATGCAAAACAAATTGGATCTTCTGTGTTGCCGTAGCAAAACCATACAGTTTTTTTTATTTTATAAATAAAACAGCATGTTCTGTCGTCGGATTTTAGATGCCTTATGAACCAATAATTTCATTAAGGCAGTTGATATTGTGATATTTTTTTTTTGAATTTTACTAGCGGTACTTTCATTAAATTATTAAATTTAATCAGTCTTATTTATAAAAATTTTCAAGGGCTTTATTAAAACCTTATAAGGAAAAACCGAAAAAACGTTATTTATTAATACAAATTTACTTTATATGCTCAAGTTGTCAAAATTCTTAATAAATTATAAGTGCTTATTGCATTAAAGTATATGGCGTTACGTTACGAAAAATAGACTTTTCGCTGGAAATGCCCATATAATATTTCTTAGACTCCTAAGATACCAATATTTGATTAATATCTATATATATATATTATGTTTTATATTTTAGAGATTCTTGGGTATTATAAGCTTCTTTTAAGAGTATGAATAAAAAAGTAAATGGCAAGCCCTTATTCTGGTTGATCTATATTTGATTTTCGTTATTTTGCTTTAGCACTTCTTATACTGTATTTTCTCAATGTAGTTTTAAAATTTTTATAAAATATTTTAGTATCAAAGCTGCAGTCAAAAACTATAGAGCTACAGTGGCATTTCAAGAAAAATACATTTATCTATATTATAGACATACATAGTTAAAAAAAAATAAAATAATGCATAAAACAAAAAAAGTTGAGTTAAATAATGCTGTGAAAAATAAAGTTTCAAAAAAGGCAGGCAATATATGTTCTCTGCCACATTGTAGCAAGTCGAAAATAAAATTTCCTGAAATTAAACTTTTTGGTTTTCCAAACACAAACTCACCATTATTTAAATAATGGTTAAAAAAGTGCAACTTTGAAAACCAGTTTGTGGAAAAAGCTACATTCCTCTTTTTATGTGATAAGCAATTTTCGCCTGATTTAATTTGTAAAAGATATTTACAGCGAGGTGACTTACCAGTCAGAAAGTATTGGACAAGGAAACTGTTCTGAAAATGAGAATACCAACGATTATTTCCTTCGAAGTCCGTCACCTAAGCGAAAAAGATCCCAATAACCGCCACCTTTATGCTCAAACTGCCTTAAAAGCTTAAAAAAATGAAGAATTTTATAGAAAGAAATTTTTCAACATGTTTAAAAGACTTAAGGGTATAACACAACAAAACCGATGTTTGAAGTCGAAAAATTAATACTTGAAGAAAAGGTTGAATGTATTAGAAGCAAAGCTAAACGTAAAAGCCTCTGTTGAAAGCGAAATTGATAAACTTAGTATCAACCCTAATGCAAAAACATTCTGCAGAATTCTAATGAAGAAAAAACAAACGCTCGATGGGAGGATTGTGAAAAAAATTTCGCTCAAAGCATATATTATAGATAAACTTCTACGTACTTGTTCTTGCGTAACATTTTGAAAATGAACGTTCCAAGCAATTCATCTTTAAGTCGGTGGAGCGATATTACGAATTTGCAGCCAGGTATCAATGTGTGCATATATAATGTTCTTAAGAAAACGGTTTCTAAGATGAAACCTCTTGAAAGAGAGTGCGTGTTAATATTTGATGAAGTGTCAATCAGAAGAAATTTAAGTTATAATGATTGTGCGGATCTTATAGATGGAGTTGTTGATATAGGATACGAGCGAAGAAATGAAATGGGTTCTAAAATTGGTGTTTTCATGATTAGAGGAATTATAGAAAATTGGAAATCTGTTTTAAACTACTTTGTAACTGCTAGTTCCATAAAAGGAAAAATATTGAAAACACTTTTAATATCAAATTTAGATGTACTAACCTAAATTGTTACATGTGATCAAGGTCCTAACAACAGGAAATGTTACGACCTATTGGGAGTGTCACCGGAACAGCCTTATTTTCTTTATAACACTAATAAAGTGTATTTGTTATATGATGTTCTTCATATTTTTAAATCCATAAGAAATGCTTTTATCAAAGGTGACCTTAAAACACCTGATGGAATAGCGCGTTTTGATGTCATTAGAAAAGTTTTTGAGCTAGAGCATGGGAAAGCCACAAAAATGACAAAGTTGACAATATCCCATATAAATCCAATGAATTTTCAGAAAATGTGCTTGGGCTTAGCTGTTCAAACTTTAAGCCGTTCTGTTGCAGCTGCGATTCAAACTGTTAACGAAAATCGTAAATTTACAAGGACTTCATCGGAAATAGCATCTTCTACATACGTATTTATAAAAAAAAACTTGATAGTTACTTTGACTGTTTAAATAGTAAAAATTTTAGTGATCCCAATACTCTAAAGCGTGGCTTAAAGCTTAATAATAATAATTGGCAAGTATTGCAGGAGCTAATAACATACATGCAACAAATTGAATATGTCGACAATAAAATATTTTTCATCCGCGGTAGTATCCAAACCACCAGGGGTATATTATCTTTAAGTAAAGAAATGTTTCAAGAAAGTTCTAATTGTTTCACTATTTTAAGTAGCCGGTTTAATCATGATTCATTACAAAACTTATTTTCATATGTTCGCGCAAAAGGCGGATACTATAAGAACCCTTCAGTTCACGAATTTAACATCGCAATGGCAAAGCTGATATCTTTAAAAATAAGCCAGTTTAGTTCGTCAAAAAATTGTGAAAACGACGATGGAATATTTTTACCTGTGGATTTTCAAAGCTCCGTCGAATATAGTGAAACTGTATCAGCTGATAATCAATCTCCCGTGATAGATATCGTAGACATATACCAGAATAATGAAGAATATTTTAATGAAATTGCCGACTGTTTTTACTCTCCGAATGTCTCAATAGAATTTACTTCAAGCCGATATTTCATTGGATACATAGCGCAACGACTATCATGCAGCAAATGTAGAATGGATATAATAAAACCTTCACAAATTGTAACATATCCATCACAAATGCATATCCACACAAAAAACTATGAAAGTGATTCAGATTTGGAAGTTTATGTGCACCCTCTGACTTGTTTTTCGAAGTTTGTAAGATTCACATAAAATTTTTCGAAGAGCTTTTTTCTACCAATAAAGCAATCAAAAATATTAAAAAAGTCATGATTCAACAATGCATAGAATGTACTAATAGTACAATTTACTCCTTTTGGTTTGACGAGAAGAATGCTTGTTACAATCATAGGCTGGAAATTTTAAATTTTCTTATACTAATATTACTAAGAAAGCATTCTGCCTGGGAAACTTACTGCAGTATAAGCCAGCACATATTGAAAAAGTAAAAATTTTAATAAACTAGTTTCAATATAAGTTAAAATAAAAAAATTATACAAAATAAGTACTATGTTCACATGTCGTTTATTTTATCTCCCTCTTAGTAGATCTCATACCGAAAGCTGTGCACAGTTGAATTAACTTCAGAAAATAAGTAAATAACAGCATCATGACTTCTGTGTGAACGTAAATACTTTCATTTATACAACAATAAAGTAAGTATACTTGCCCTACAATAATGAAAGAATCATGTTCGTTCCCTATTTATGTTGAACATCCATTGTATGCTGAGTACATTAATAAAGTAGCTAGCGAAACTAAATTCATTTTTAATTTTAAAACAGAATTAAAAATGTGTGAAATAAAAAAAAAAGAAACACCAAAACCAATACACACACCCAAACACCAGTATTCATGGTAAGCATATACATGAATAAATTTGTGTTTCTGTGTATAAAAAATTCTACTCTCTTTTCTGTTATTGGTTTTGCTCAATGCAAAGACAGTATTTTCTATTTACCCTTTAAACGTTCCCCCTCGTCCACGGAAGCTTAAAATTTCTGTTTATGTAAAATGTTCGCAGTGCAACATCTTTATAAATATATAGTCTTTGGTCTTGTGTTAACACTGCCCCTAGTCCAAAATCACTGGCATCTGTTTGTAGCTTAAACTGTTTACTGAAATCCGGGTATGCCAATACTGGTGCTTCCGTTAAACGTTTCTTTAATTTTTCGAATGCTCTTTGTTGCTCGGGATTCCATTTAAATTTCTTATTTTTCTTGAGTAAATTTGTTGTTGGTGCCACTAGAGTGGAAAAATCATATACAAATCTACGATACCAGGATGCCATGCCGATAATTCTCCTTACGCCTCTTAGGTTGGTTGCTGGCTGCTTTTCTCTTACTGTCGCTACCTTTTCTGGGTCGGTTTGGATTCCTTTTTCTCCGATTACGTGGCCTAGATATTTTATTTCTGTTTTAAAAAATTAACATTTTTCAGGGTATATTTTTAAATTGGCTAATTTGAGCTTATGGAGTGTTGTCCTTAAGTTCCTCATGTGTTCCTGTATTGTTCTACCGGTGACGATGATGTCATCTAGGTAGGCAAATGCGTATGGCTCTAGCTCTGGTCCTATAACTTTATCCTGAGCTCTTTTGAATGTAGCTGGTGCGGAATGTAAGCCAAAAGGCATTACTTGTAAATGCAGTGTAATGTCGGCTGTTTATATCCAATGGGATTTGCCAGTAACCGTTTTTCCAATCCAAGCTAAAATATTTTGCATTCTATTTTAATGAATTCAGCCAGTTGTTTCCGAAGTTCCTCGACTGTTCCTGTAGTTTTTAGTTTAAATTCTTCTGTATATTGTATCGGCTCTTCCTTTCGAAGACTATAGATCCAGTTTATCTTTACCATCCTGATTCGTGGTATTTCTCGTTTTATATTTTTTTTTATTGTTACGTGGTTTCCTGCTTCGTGGTATTTTTTTTCAAAAAAAATTTTTTTTTTTAGTTGTCACGTGTTTTTCTTGTTTTTATCCAGAATTTGCTCGGGCGCCACTTGTAACGTCCTTTTCTGCCGGGTATACTTAGCCTGAAAATGCCAATGTCGTTACCAGAAATGACAGGTTTTTTATCCTTAATTATTAGTATTCTTTATTTAATATTGAATAAATTTAGTTTTTTTTTTCTTTAATATTAATTAATCGTAGTTTTATACCATCTGTTTCGCTTACGGCTTTTAAGCTTCCGGATTATTTTTGACTTGGCTTTCTGCGAGTTATCTTCTATGCTTCCATGTTCATCCTTTACATTACTCATGGGGTCCCATATGGTGCCTTATCAGGAAGATTGGATCCTTGTGGATATTCTACTTATGTTTCCGCACAGTTGAACGTACCAGATACCAGCCTACTACTTCCCGTTTCAGTGGTGACGTTGTATTTTTTTAGTGGCGAGAACAATCGTTGCAATACTATCGAGATTACCCTTTATTGCCTTGCGGCAATGTTTATAAATATTTGCTTATCGATGCGCTAGTGTATTGTTCCTCGACTAGGCAATCGCTAACAATGTTTATTTATATCTAATTATCTAGGTTCTACTTTATTGTTTCGCGACTAGGAAATCGCTAACAATGTTTATTAATATATACTTATCCAGGTTCTACTGTATTGTTTCGCGACTAGGCAATCGCTAACAATGTTTATCAATATCTACTTATCTAGGCTCTATTGTATTGTTTCGCGACTAGGAAATCGCTAATAATGTTTATTTAAATCTACTTGCTTACCCTGATTAATCCTGATCCACTGATGACTACCATGCGACTCATGATTGTTTGCAAAATCTTCGGCCTTTTATACTCTTTTTTCCGTTTACGTTATTGTTGTAATATTTACAAAGATTTCTTTATGCTTATGTTTTGTTGTTGCTATTGTTCCTAACTTATTTTAATATACATGTTTGTATGTATATTGTTGTTAGTGACCATTAATTGTTGGATGTTTTGTTGTTGCATGTTTTTTTCTTTTGTTTATTTCTTTAGTATATTTCGTTGGGTTTTAAAGTCATACGGTTTGTACTTATGTTTTTGTTAGTGTCCCTTAATACTTTTTTTTATAAATCAGTGTTGTCGATCATATTTGTTATTTTATGTTTTACTACCTTACAGGGTGTGACATCAGTTTGTGTATAAACTGTTCGTTACAGTATTCTTTAACGGAATTAGAAGGTCTCTTACAATTCCCGATAAAGAGTTTAGAAAAAATAACTGTTTTTTTACAGATATAATCAAAAATCTTAAGAATGGAATTAATGATCGACGCAAAATCATTAAATGCATTAATATTATTCCTGAGCTTTCCTGTCCAATACTAACTTTTTAAAATATGACATAAAAATGGAAACAAAGATTACGTTAATACTTTGTTTCACGATAATTTTTAATCAAAATATCCCCAATAATCTCAAGTACGATGAAGTATTAGATGACATTTCTTAAGTAACTGATAATGTTTTATTAACTAGGGTTGTTATCCGTCCTCTTTTTCCCGGACACTGTCCTCTTTTTGGGATCTCTGTCCTCGGTAAAATTTGTGTCCGGGAAAGTCCTACTTTTTAAGGAAATTTCTTCGCTTTCGCATTGCTTGAAAAATGGTATTGTATGTCCATGAGGGTTGTGGTTAGGGATGGACACTGTAAAAAACATCGATGTTTTTTCCATTCGATTGTAAACATACATCGATGTTGCATCGATATTTCATAAAATACATCGATGTTTTTTATACATCGATTGTTGTTATTTTAATTATTTATTTTAAAAAATCTTAAGTTTATTTTACATCTCTCAATACTTTTTTCAATACTAAAGGGTGTTTTTTATTGAGGTATAGAACTTTAAGTTGGCATCATTTTTTTAACTGGCGGTCATTTTGTCAGCTGTCAAGTGATTAATATTTAGTTTGGTTTGCCATTTCATCATGAACAGGTTGACAAAAGAACAACGCTTGCAAATCGTGCAAATTTATTTCGAAAATAATGGTTCAGTTCGCGAAGTTTACCGCAAGCTCCGTTCATTTTATGGTCGACATAATCGTCCATCAGAGCAATTAATTCGGTTAACCGTGGATCGTTTTCGCACTACGTTTACTCTATGTGATAATACGCATCCGCTGAAGTCGCTCGTCTACGCCAACAAACCAGAAACGTTAGGGGACTTGGAAGCCAACATTCGTGGCGTTATTGCCAACATACGGCCCCATATGCTCGAAAAAGTGGTTGAAAATTGGACCTGTAGAATTGGCTTTATTCGAGCCAGCCGCGGCGGCCACATGCCCGAAATCATATTTAAACGTTAATGGCATAAAATTATCCTTCCAATAAAGCCAAATTGATGGACATTAAAACGATTTTCTTGTGTTTTATTTCAATTCGAAGTTCTATACCTCTAAAAAAATACCCTATATTTAGAAATAAAAGTTTACCAAGTCTTTCATAATTCAGTATGTTTCATTGTTGAGTCATCACCTGCGCCGCTTGCGAAAACCGGACGGAACCGATGTTCCGACCATTGTAAGGTACTTAAAAGCGATCGGAGGCGGCTGGTAAAAACTATTCGACGGGTCGGCTTAGCCTATTCTCAGCCGATCGGCTTTAGATACTCCTTGCACGTGGTTAGCAAGCAGGGCGGATTCAGTATCAGGTGACCTTATCACTACAACAATACAACTACACAAAAAACAACATGTAGTTTGCTATGCTACAACACCAATCTGTCAGAATATTTCTAAGCAAATTTTGACATTTTGTTTCAAATTGCTCAATTTGGCATCAATAGCTGATAATCAGCCGGACGGAAAAGGTCACCTTATACTGAATTCGCCTTGGTTAGCAAGCTGCTTGTTGGGAGAATTGTTGTGTTCTATGTTCCAAATGGAACAAAAAATCACAAAGGCACGTAGCCAAATAGCTAGGGTAGGTATCTGTAGAAGCTTCCTTCGGTAGCTGCAAAAGACCTATACCTTTGTATAGGAAGTTTCCCAGATGCACCCTAGAGTTTTTATGGTCTGCATCAGCTAAATCTTATTAAAAACATTTGCACTTTATAATGGAAATACCCCAAAATAACTAACTTTAAGCGATACAGTTAGTGGCGGTAACCAATAACAAGTGCGAGTGAGACTCAAAACTGTCTAAGGCCAAATAACGCACACAAGTCTGATCGCACTTTAGAAATAATTACTATAACGCGAGAGCTGTTCCCTAGCCCAGAGTATAATACAATAATATATGTACCCGCGAATTTACAACAAATGTACAATAAATAAAACAAATTGCTGTTTTTTGATGACAAGTGTCAAAAAACCAAGAGAAAACAAGAGACATGTACTTGCGTTTTCTCTTGTCTTTGCAAAGTTTTGTTTGTACAGTTTTAATAGGCAACGTGCGCGTGGATTGGTAAAACGTAATCTAGTCAGCCTAGAACCATATCACTTTTTTTCTCTAGCGACAATTGCACTAATTAAAATGTCGACAACTTTTCTTTTATGCGCGAGTAGAGATACGTTAGAGACAACACTTCTACCGTATTTCTGGTGACATTGTCTTCTTTTTTATTATGCTATGCAATAATGTTAAAAAATACATATGTATGTTTGCATGTGTTTAAGTTTGTTGCCCCAACCCTTATAAAATTTTAGACGAGGGTCACTAAAATGTACTAGTGAATCCTTGGTTCAAATGTCTCCTTATGGTCGTACAAGATTTTCAATGACAACACTATGTTATATGTCTATAGGCGATTACATTGGCTGGGGTACACCTAGTTAGTGGTACTATTGGCAACGCCACTAGTAAATCGCTACAATTTTACTATTGACATCGAGCGAGGAAATATCGATATTGTAGACTAGAGCCCCTAAAATTTACTAGTGAATCTTTGGTACCAATTTGTCCATGTGATCCCAAAAGAACTACTTAGTCTGTAGTGCTACAGTCTAGTGGTGGATTTTCAATGACAAGCTAATGTTAAATGATGATTATATTGGCTGGTGTGCGCTTGGTCAGAAGTACTACTAACAATGTAACTAGTAAATCAATACAATTTCACTATTTGCATTTCCTGTAGGGCGTAAACAACATTTGGCAGATCATATCACGAAACAAACTCCATCAGCTGGCGCTTCGAGGTTACCCGTATTTTTGTATCATGGCCCAGAGCTGTTGTACGACTGTTGTTTTGAGTAAAGATGCCAGACACTAGATTATTCGCCGCTTATAATAGTGTTGCCAGTTGTTCACATAACATTTAAAACGTTTACATGTACTAACTTGAATCACGCCAACACATATACATAGATACATACATATGTATACACGCTTATATGTATATCAATTTACACGTCCTGTGTACAATTTGTCATTTCGATGCATGGAAAGAAAACCTCGATGTTTTCCGATTGTTTAGAAGCAAAAAAACATCGGATTATATCCATGTTTTGACACAAAAGATCGATGTTTTTTGTCCATCTCTAGTTGTGGTATGTTATCTTAAAACGTAGAATTATTAAGATGTATTTAAAATATCGATGGAGTTGCGTAGAAAGGGCCAAATTAATAACAAATTAAGCAATAGTTCAAAATCTTTATTTCATGAACAAATAAGACATTGCAACCAAACAATGAAAGTTTATTTAAAGATGTAGCCCTACCGTTAGAGATATTTGGTGAGTAATCAGTTGAACTTTGGGTTCTCAGTTGATGAATTATTACTTTTTAATTTTTAAGTCTTGTGATATAAACTTTATTGAAATGTATAAACGACAAAACCATAAGTTTAAAAAAATGTTTCCAACATTTTAAATGATATTTGAAGTTATATTTCTGTGCGTTTATGTATGTACATACATATGTATGCAAATATTCCCAAATGTGTATATAATTTTGTAGGTACTATTAAATGTAAAAAGATCCAATATTCTATGTAATTATTAAGGGATTTAATAATTAAAAAAAAAATCATGAAATGTCTCACATACCTACGTTTTGGTGCGTTTTTTTATAATGGTGGAGTTCACGCAACGTTTGGTAGCTATTTACTCGTTAAATTTTTAAAATTTTCTATGTATTATGTTGTAAAATGAATTTTTTTTAAATTTTGACAGCAAATTGTATGGGAAGTTTTAAAAATTTAAAGAGTAAGCAGTTGCCGAATGTTGTGCAAACTCCATTTCATTTTGAAATCTGAATTGATTGCAGTTTTTAACAGCTCTGGTAGGTATGCATGAATGACTAGAAACAAAACTTATAAATTAATTCAAGTGGATACAAAACTAAATAAAAATTCATTTGTGTAAAACAAAAAGCTCCAATCGAAAATTCAGCAGTTCTGATATCATTGAGATAATTTTTTAAACTTTCTTTCTTCCGTTTTTCTAATTGGAATTCTTTTATTGGCATGTTTATATTATGCTCCCTTTCTTTAATTTCAAGTTTTCTCCTTTCAGTATCAATAAGTTGGTCTAATTTCTCCAGCATTTCTTGTTGGTAATTCTCTGTGGTAAGCAATTTTTTTCTAAACAAAGTGGTTTTTTAATCCCTTGCGGTTTTATTTTTGGCAGCTCTTTATACATAAATGACTTTTCTTTTTTTAAATTTTCTTCGTCATCAACATTTTCACACATTTTCGTCAAATGAGATTATAAGGAGTGAATTATCATAATAGCTCTTTTATTATTTCGTTGGGAAATTTTGGCATATATCATAACCTTTTGCTTGTGTGAGGTCTTCCACTTTAGTAGAGCCAAAAGTTTAAACTGCCTTTAGCCCGTCAACTGCAACTTCTAAGTCTGCTGCTGCCAATATATGCTCCTCAACTTGAGAGAGAACTTTTTCTCTCCAAAGGTCCACCACCGGTTTTCTTTATTGATGGTTTGTTAAAATACAGTTTCTTTTTAAAATTTTGCTATTGGTCAGCATATACCTACATGAGTACATAAAGATGTAGAAATATAAATGTCAATAAACAAATCATTGACTAATAAAGGTATTATATTATCATACCTTGCACCAAGACTTTGAATCTTTTGTTGGTGGACCTGAAGCATTTAATTTTAGTGTAAGCTCTTCCCAAAGTTGGTTCGCTCTTCAGCTTTATCTTGAGAGGTATTGGGCAATATGCCCTTTGCCAAATTGGTATAGGCAGCCATAAAATTAGCTAAGACCTCTTTTTGCGTAAATTTATTTTTGTTGCTGATAACCTAAAATTAAAAGGTTATTAACACAATTATTTCTCATTTTAAAAAATGTTATACTTACATTTTCCTTTTTGTTATTGCTGGTTTGTTTACGAGTAAAAACTCGCACGGTTGCATTCGAATGGTCAACCGATATCGAACACCATCATTAAGGATTTCGAAAGCTCTTATTAGAGATCTAATAAGAGAATTTCAAATAAGCAAAAACTCGCACGATCGAGTCAGAATTCACTCGTAAGAAAATGCGAAAATTAGAGCCCACTTAAAGAGAAAAGGTCGATTATTTAAAAACACAAAACTCATATTCGTACACAAAATTAAGAAATTAGATAAAAACTAATGCAATTAATTATAAAAGAAAACTTGAAAATTTGCTTGTTTTTATGGTTTAGCAATTGTCTATATGCATTTCGTTCCTGCTTTTGGAACTCGTCAGTAGACTTCAACCCAAAAAATTTTTTAATTAAGTTAACAAACTTCGTATGTTTATAGTAAGAATCACAGTATACAAACATAATAAGTTTGAAAGCTTCAAACAAAAATTTTTACAAAACAAGCATCTTTATTCGATTGTCTATTGTCTAAAAAAACATAAAAATGTCTACAGAATCCCTTTATTTTTTATCAAATTAATGTATGAATTATCCTTTTGATTATCTGATTTATTAAATAGGGCCACAACGTATAAAATCGTACAAGAATGATATTTTTTGTTACAAGTTTTTATTTTTTTTAACGTTTCCAGATACATATTAGCTCATATATTATCATACATTTCATATATTAGTCCATAATATTATTTTATTAGTTCATATATATTAGTTTTGCCATATGTGTACGTATAATCCCATTTTCATACATGAATTCATACATATTCATATATATTTATATACATTCATATATTAAAATTATATGGACCATAGATGTTTTTTTAGCTGGGATATATAAATATTTATATATTTTTTTATTAAAAAAATTTTTTTATGAAAACAAAATACATACTTCAGTCGACCATTAATATTTTATTCCCGTCACAAAACGCGTTTAACTTTGTATATATTATATTTTTATTTTTAAATGATGGACAAAAAATTATGTCCCTACTCGGGCGCCAATGTAACCACACGTTTTCCGCTGGTGGCTGCGATAGCTTTAAGACTTGATTCGCAAACTCGTTTATTTATTGAGTAAAGTTAAAAAAATAAAACTAAAAACCAATTCAGTCTCTTAGATATAGCGTTCTGCCAACGATTGTTTAGTTCTCACGCAGGTGTGGGAGTAGTAGGAAACTACCAATTCTGGGACAATTCAAATTGTGAAATTTGTTTTAAATTTCTAAAAATTCTGGACTGAAATTTTTGAAATTTTAAAATTTTGCTGAAATTTGTCTGAAATTGATGTTTTTTTGTTTACATTAAATGTTTTTTTGTTTACAGTAACTGTTTTTTGTTTATATTAATTGTATGTATGTATGTTTGTATGTATATATTACCGTGGGAACTTGTGCGCGGAATATTTTGTGGGAATACATTAAGGGGGTTTATAGGTTTGAAGCTTTTATATGTATATGATTTTCAAATGCCGACGGGATAACATCTTTATTTTTTTTCAAATGCCGACGGGAAAACATGTTTATTTTTTTTTCGAATGCCGACGGCAAAACATGATTATTTTTTCCTAATGCCGACGGGAAAACATGTTTATTTTTTTCAAATGCCGACGGGAAAATCATGGAAATGATTTTTCCTAATGCCGACGGAAAATTTGTGGGTGTGTCTAGCTGTAGGAATTGAAGTTTGGCTGTGCTTGGTGGAGGGCTGGATGTGTCTAGATTGTGAGACCTTAAGGCTGACCGTGATTTGGGTAGGTGAGGGTGTTTTGTAATATGTAACCGTGGGAATTCGGTGACGTTTATGCTTGCTGGAATTTAAGCCAAGCTGTGCTTCGTAAGGGGCGGGGTGTATTTGAGGTAGATCGACTGGTGGAGGGCGGGGAGTTGTTGTAATATGTATCCGTGGGAATCTGTGTACATGTATGTATGTATGTATGTATGTCTGTAAGAGTTTAAGGCTGTCGGTGATTTATGAAAGGCGAGGTGAGAGTGTTTATGTAATACGTATCCGTGGGAATCTGTGTATATGTATGTTCGTAGGAGTTTAAGGCTGATTGTGATTTGAGGTGGTGTTGTTGTGATAGATAGATAGAATGTGCCTATGGGTGTGTGTATGTATGTATGTATATGTAGCAGTTTAAGGCTGTCCTTGATTAGAGGTAGACGGGGGGTGTTATTGCAATATGTATCTATAGGAATTTGGGTGTTTATATGTCTGTAGGAATTTTTGTGCATGTATGTCTGTAGAAGTTTAAGGCTGATAGTAATTTGGATTGTTGAGATTGATCGATTGTATGTGACCTTGAGATTTTGTGTATGTATATCTGTAAGAACTTTAGGCAGACTGTGATTTGTGAGGGGAGGGGCGTTGTTGAAATAGGTTTAATTTTTCGTAGATGAATTTTAGTATATGTTTGTGTATGTGATTTTCTCACCCTAGTATTTATATGTACGTAGAAATAAATTATTTCTCATATGAAAATTTTTGTTAGAAAATATTATCATATATCTGAAACCCCCTAATCCTAGTATATTTTTCATATTGGAGAATGAGATTGCTTTATATTTTATCAAGCTTAAATTTGTCCAGTGTTAAAGTCTGTCGATCAGAAATTTGTTTATATTTGTATAAATATTAATTTCAGATTTTGCAAAATTCTTTTGTACGATCGTGGCGACTTTGTGTGTTTATGTGTGTATGCGCAATAGAGTTTGACTGGTCTGTGATAAGTTTCTTCATTTAAGTACATTTATCTTCTTTGACTTTCGTCTTCAAGCATCAATAGCTTGGAGAACGGTTTGTATGTTTTCATGATGTAGATATGTAAGTGTGATTGTTGAAATCCAATAAATACTTGAGCATGGGTAAGAAATTAGATAATATGTGTACATATGTACATATGAATCTACAAATTGATTTTATGTATGTATGTATGTACATACAAATAAGTTTGGGGCTCCCTGTTTAAATACATTTTTTTTGTCATGTGCGGTCTTTTGTTGTTGCTGTTGTAAATATTCGCCTGGTCTTTTGTGTATAGATGTGAAATATCTCCATAGTTTTTTTTATTTGAAATTAAAAAAATGTTCTTGTAATTTTTAGATGTATTTACTTAAAAGTTTGTAAGCAGTTTCTATTTTAAGTAAAATTGAATTCCTCTCTAGTTGTAGTAACTATAGTATAAATATTTAATATATTTCAATTCCATTTGTTTAAAATTGATGTAGCCTATATAGTCAACGTTAGAAATTTTTCGGTGTAAAATTTTTTCCAACTATCATCTTTTATATTTTAGAACATCTTGCATTGGCTTTTACAAAATGACAAACGCCTTGAAATGAAACTGATCCAGCAGTCCATCTTAGGTGATGATACTTTTTTGTTAACCACTTTGATTCTCTTTCCTTTTTTATTGATAAACATTTAAAATCAAATGGTGGTTTTATAATGAAATTGTTATACTCATTATTGTTGAAAACATCCGCTACTTCTTTTTGTAATGAAAATCATTCGAAACCTTACTCGTCTATTAAAACCCTTTTTATCATTCATATTACTTAATTTATAAGACTTTCAGGACTTTCAATTATTCGATCATCAGTAAAAATGCAGTAGCTGCAAGAACCTCAGCTTGCTGTTTCAAATTAAATTTCTATATCAATTGGCCCGCTATTGAATAAAAGGAGCTTTTATCTTAAACTCTGATGCAGTTACAAGCGCTTGAAATTCTTTCATATACGAGTAGTAGCTTTGTGGGAATCTTAGATATATATCATATAGAACTGAATAACTTTCGCTTTTAAATTTTATGTTAATATCATCATATGGATATGAGACTGAATTTAAATGTACTTTTAAATTAGTCAAATCACAATGAAGAAACTTATTTTCTTCTTGAAAAGCGATCAACAGAAAACGAAGTCATTTTCTGTGAATTTAGGTCTAGCCTCTCGACGGTTCCTCTAGTATACAAGATGACTTTGCATGTCGGAATTTCTGGCTGTCCTTTGTCGGCGTTATGGGTAATTAAATGTTAAAATTTTAATTACCCAAATTGTGTTACTTCATACTGATAATATGTTTTCATTAATAAGGTATATGTTTATCTTATGAAGGTTATTCGCCTATGGCTTTTATTTGATGTTCTAGATGATTTTTTTTCTCATTTTATTAAAGTTCAGCGTATTGTGCATATATTTCTGATATATTTAAGTGCGCTTTATTTACCTGTCAGACAAAGTGTACGTATCAGTTGATCACTCAGTCTCTCTTTTTATTAATTTTTTTCTTTTAATGTGTCACTACTATTTTATCAGATTTTACTACTTGAAAAAGAGAATATTTGTGTAATTTTAAATGTATTCATAAATACATATAGGTAAATATATATATGTATGTATAGAGAAATTACTTTATCTACAAAGAAATACATGTTTAATAATCAACTATTCTACAAAATCGATCTCAAATAACTCAGTTACCTCCACCATCAATTCACCGTCGGTGTTTTCATAGTGTCAGAAACATTAGAATATCTTTGTTTAAGAGAATTTTTACATAGAGTTTTTCTACATGAGGTTTGCTGGTTGATCCCTTGAAGTTATTGTTGACGTAGGCTGGGTTGTATCACATTCAGATGTAATCATTTCTTACTTAAAAAAGGTCATCATCACCATCAACCATACTGTATACATTTCATTCATGAGTTGGGTTGATTCAGATACAATTGCTGTCTACAGATTAATGATTAGAAACAAGTTTCTCATCACCTTCTAACAGATTTATATATTTAGCTAGCATGCATGCCTTAGCATGCTTCTATCGATAGTGACGCGAGAGTCCGACATGTAGTGGTGTTTCAATTAAAAATCTATACTATTAGAATTTACAATTTCGCTTTTTTGAATCTTTTACAAAGTAGATACATACTTATGTATTTATTTCATTTAGTGCAGAGTCCTAAAATTTCTTTGCTTACAAAATTGTGTGAAGTAAGGAATTCTTTTAAATTTGCATGCTTCAGCCTGCTTTCAATATTTTTTTTTAAAATGTTAACATTTAATTACCCATAACGCCGACAAAGGACAGCCAGAAATTCCGACATGCAAAGTCATCTTGTATACTAGAGGAACCGTCGAGAGGCTAGACCTAAATTCACAGAAAATTACTTCGTTTTCTGTTGATCGCTTTTCAAGAAGAAAATAAGTTTGTTCATTGTGATTTGACTAATTTAAAAGTACATTTAAATTCAGTCTCATATCCATATGATGATATTTAAAAGTGAACGTTATTCAGTTCTATATGATATATATCTAAGATTCCCACAAAGCTACTACTCGTATATGAAAGAATTTCAAGCGCTTGTAACGCATCAGAGTTTAAGATAAAAGCTCCTTTCATTCAATAGCGGGCCAATTGATATAGAAATTTAATTTGAAACAGCAAGCTGAGGTTCTTGCAGCTACTGCGTTTTTACTGATGATCGAATAATTGAAAGTCCTGAAAGTCTTATAAATTAAGTAATATGAATGATAAAAAGGGTTTTAATAGACGAGTAAGGTTTCGAATGATTTTCATTACAAAAAGAAGTAGCGGATGTTTTCAACAATAATGAGTATAACAATTTCATTATAAACCACCATTTGATTTTAAATGTTTATCAATAAAAAAGGAAAGAGAAGCAAAGTGGTTAACAAAAAAGTATCATCACCTAAGATGGACTGCTGGATCAGTTTCATTTCAAAGCGTTTGTCATTTTGTAAAAGCCAATGCAAGATGTTCTAAAATATATAAATATATGTAAAAGGTGAAGAAAAAAGATGATAGTTGGAAAAAGTTTTACACCGAAAACTTTCTAACGTTGACTATATAGGCTACATCAACTTTAAACAAATGGAATTGAAATATATTAAATATTTATACTATAGTTACTACAACTAGAGAGGAATTCAATTTTACTTAAAATAGAAACTGCTTACAAACTTTTAAGTAAATACATCTAAAAATTAAAAGAACGTTTTTTTAATTTCAAATAAAAAAAATATGGAGATATTTCACATCTATACACAAAAGACCAGGCGAATATTTACAACAGCAACAACAAAAGACCGCACATGACAAAACAAATGTATTTAAACAGGGAGCCCCAGACTTATTTGTATGTACAAACATACATACATAAAATCAATTTGTAGATCCATATGTACACATATTATCAAATTTCTTACCCATGCTCAAGTATTTATTGGATTTCAACAATCACACTTACATATCTACATCATGAAAACATACAAACCGTTCTCCAAGCTATTGACGCTTGAAGACGAAAGTCGAAGTAGCCAAATGTACTTAAATAAACAAACTTATCACAGACCAGTCAAACTCTATTGCGCATGCACACATACACACAAAATCGCCACGATCGTAACAAGATTTTTGCAAAATCTGAAATTAATATTTATACAAATATAAACAAATTTCTGATCGACAGACTTTAACACTGGACAAATTTAAGCTTGATAAAATATCAAGCAATCTCATCCTACAATATGAAAAACATACTAGGATTAGGGAAGTTCAGATATATGATAATATTTTCTAGCAAAAATGTTCATATGAGAAATAATTTATTTCTACGTACATATAACTACTAGGGTGAGAAAATCACATACACAAACATATACTAAAATTCATCTACGAAAAATTAAACCTATTTCAACAACGCCCCTCCCCTCACAAATCACAGTCAGCCTAAAGTTCTTACAGATATAAATACACAAAATCTCAAGGTCACATACAATCGATCAATCTCAACAATCCAAATCACTTCAACAGACATACATGCACAAAAATTCCTACAGACATATAAACACCCAAATTCCTATAGATACATATTACAATAACACCCCCGTTTACCTCAAATAAAGGACAGCCTTAAACTGCTACATATACATACACACACCCATAGGCACATTCTATCTATCTATCACAACAACACCACCTCAAATCACATTCAGCCTTAAACTCCTACGAACATGCATATACACAGATTCCCACAGATACGTATTACATAAACACTCTCACCTCGCCTTTCATAAATCACAGACAGCCTTAAGCTCTTACAGATATACGTACATACATACATACATGTACACAGATTCACACGGATACATATTACAACAACTCCCCGCCCTCCAGCAGTCTATCACCGAATTCCCACTTTTAAAAATTACAAAACACCCTCACCTACCCTAATCACGGTCAGCCTTAAGGTCTCACAATGTAGACACACCCAGCCCTCCACCAAGCACAGCCAAACTTCAATTCCTACAGCTAGACACACTCACAAATTTTCCGTCGGCATTAGGAAAAATCATTTCCATGATTTTCCCGTCGGCATTTGAAAAAAATAAACATGTTTTCCCGTCGGCATTAGGAAAAAATATTCATGTTTTGCCGTCGGCATTCGAAAAAAAAATAAACATGTTTTCCCGTCGGCATTTGAAAAAAAAAATAAAGATTTTATCCCGTCGGCATTTGAAAATCATATACATATAAAAGCTTCAAACCTATAAACACCCTTAATGTATTCCCACAAAATATTCCGCGCACAAGTTCCCACGGTCATACATATATACATACATACAAACATACATACATATAAATAAAAAACAGTTACTGTAAACAAAAAAACATTTAATGTAAACAAAAAAACATCAAAGCGCACCGACAACACAATTTCTCAAATTTCAGACAAATTTCAGCAAAATTTTAAAATTTCAAAAATTTCAGTCCAGAATTTTTAGAAATTGCACACAAAATTTCACAATTTTAATTGTCCCAGAATTGGTAGTTCCCTACTACTTGTGGATACTCTGGGGAATTATACAATTCCTTGCCAAAAAAAAATGTCAAACGATGTGGGACGATCACCACGATAGTAGTGCAACAACAGAAATAGTTTGAGGAAATTACCTCACCCAAACGTCCCCTGGTGTATGTTGACTACGGCTTGCCTCTCTCAGGGCGAAACAAACAACACGAGCTCCTGAAACGAATTCTCAGCCACCTCTATTAGTCAACAACTAATAAAAACAATCACTAGAATTAGTCTAGTTGCCACGTTGAGTTGGCAACTCTTGTGATAAGACGTACTCTTTGTTTTTTCTAAAATAGCTCCTAATATATAAATTATAAAATTAGGTAAACCATACGGTGTTTAAGTCAAGTGAAATACGAGCATGTCTAGAAAACCTGCTCGTCGTAGTATGGCAAACTCCGCTAAAAAAATATGTATGGTCCTTATATTTTATATAATAATAATAATAATAATAATAATGATAATAATAATGATAATAATAATAATATATATTTTATATTTAATATTTATTTAAATGATATTAAAAATCTGAACTTAAGCGATGAGCTGTGTATGTTTGCTGATGATGTGTGTGTAATGTATCTATCTAAACATGAATTTTTGAATTTGCGAAATTAAATAGATTAGTGGTGAATTCTGGTAAAACCAATCTTATACGATTTAGAACACATTCTTTGAGTATCAATAATAATTTTGATGTATACGTTGATGGAAAAATTGTGTATGAAACCCATTCAGTATAGTAATTAGGAATTATTCCTCAAAGCAACTTATCATGCGATCTGCAAATCAGTGACGTGAACAGAAAGATAGCTCCAGCGATTAGAATTTTATATAAGTTGGAAAAAATATCAGAACTGATTATATATCATTCTTCAATTTAATCTCATTTGAATTACTTGGCTATAATAAGGGTCCGCCAGATAACTTTTTTTTTTTAAACAGGGCGCAAAACATCGAGTGTAGCTTCAAATGTTGCCAATATCCTTCTCTTCAATTTTTGTGAACAAAAATTCGTTCAACATGGCCCGATAACGATCGCCATTGACTTTAACGGCCACTCCTTGCTCATTGGCCCAATTATGCCTCTGGATCAAAATCCGCACCAAACAGTGACTCGTTTTGCGGGTTTTCTGTGCCCCAAATGCGACAATTTTGCTTGTTTACATACCCGCCAAGATCAAAATGAGCTTCATCTGAAACGATGATTTTTTTTGGCAAAATCGGCATCTTCTGTAAGTCGATCGCAGGCAATATTTCCCAGCGTTGTTCAAGCGTATACACAACCATATTCGTTCAGCGGAAGGATAAAACTAATTATCTGTCAAATCAGACATGAGCTAAGTGTTACCATTCACGAAATAAGCACTAGTTCAAAAAAAACGTTAAATATTTCCCAGCGTTGTTCAAGCGTATACACAACCATATTCGTTCAGCGGAAGGATAAAACTAATTATCTGTCAAATCAGACATGAGCTAAGTGTTACCATTCACGAAATAAGCACTAGTTAAAAAAAAACGGACCCTTTATATGCTTACAATAACAACAACAATCTACATATTTAAATTTCTTCAATGTATGCAAAACAAAGCTTTAAAAATTGTATACAATTTACCATTGTTGTATTCAAATATTTCGTTGTATAAAGAAATATGCAAAACAATATTATCAATTTATGGGATGCATGAATATCAAGTTTTAATCTTTGTGTTTAAATGTATTAATAATATTGGTTACCATACTATAACATTCACGCAAAACCAAATAAATTTTAATACACGACACAGAACAAAATTTTTTAATTCTTAGATGCAGATAAGAAACGACTAAACAGTGAATTGATTATATTGGTGGAATAAAATTTAATAATTAGCCTATAGCTTTAAAATCAATTGATCGGATTTCTATTTTTAAGTCTTCTTGTAAAAAATACTTATATAATGCAATTGAAACGCGTAAAATACCTATAATTTTTTAATATTTTATTATAATATTTTTTTTTCTTTTATTTATTTATTTTAAAAATACTAGCTGACCCAGCAAAGGTAGTTTTGCACAGAAATTATTCCTAGAAAATTTCTAGGGTAGAAAATAATAAATAACTCATTTTAAGTTTGTGAGGATGTAGTATATAAGTGATTGAGGCGGGGAGTGTTGCAAACGATGACGGAATATAAAAAAAAACCAACCACCAAACTTTTATTGTTTTAAAATTATTATAATTTATAATTATAGATTGTATTCAAATTAAATTATACCAAATTTGATGACTGCTGCTATTATAGTTTTCAAGATATAAGATTTTTATAACTTCTTTGTTTTGAGGGTGACCTTTCCCACGGTCTTATTTTGTATTACTTCGCACCTCGCTCTCAAAAGAGTCCATAACAAATTTAGGGACTCTTGTTGTTATCGCTTTCAAGATATAAGATTATTATTAATTAGTTTGTATGGGGTGTGCCCGTACCCACGGTTCTATTTTACGAATATCTTGGATAACCTCGCGCCTCGTTCTAAAAAGAGTCGATACCAAATTTGGAGACTATTGCTATTACAGCTTTAAAAATATAGGATTATTATTAATTATTTTGAATAGAGGGTGCCCCTTCCCCCGGGCTTATCCGTTACGTTTTAAATTACGTTGCACCTTGCTCTCAAAAGACTTCATTCCAAATCTGAATACTCTGACTCCTATGTAAGAGGGGTATTCATTTCCGTAATACTATTCTATCAATATTTTAAATTATTTCGCACCTTGATCTCACAGGAGTCCATACCAAACTTGAGGACTCTTGTAGTTATAAAATGATTATAAATTACTTTGTATGGAGGTGCTTCTTCTCCCGGTCCTATCCTACTAATATTTTGCACTTCTTCGCACCTCGCTCTCAAAAGAGTCCATACCAAAATTGGATACCCTGACTCCTATAGCTTTCCAGATGTAAGATTATTATTAATTGCTATGAAAGGGGGTGCCCCTTCCCTTGGTGCTATTCTACCAATATTACTTCCCACCACGCTCTAAAAAGAGTCCATACAAAATTTTAATACTCTGACTCATATAGCTTCAAGATATAAGATTATTTTTAATTACTTTGAAAGGGGAATGCCCCTTCCCATAGTCCTATTCTATCAATATTTTAAATTACTTCGCACCTCGATCTCAAAGGAGTCCATACAACATTTGAGGACCCTGGCTATTATAACTTTCAAGGTATAAGATTAGTATTAATTACTTTGTAATGGGTTCCCCTTCATCCGGTTTTATCCCACTTATATTTTGAATTTCTTCGCACCTCGCTCTCAAAAGAGTCCATACCATACTTGAGGACTCTTGTTGCTAAAGCTTTCAAGATATAAGATTATTATCTACTACTTTGTATGGGGGATGCCCCTTCCCCCGGTCCCCCTATTAATATTTTTAAAATATTAGTTCATTCATATGGTCGTGGCACGTATTCTCAGACATATCGAATACACATAGAAAATTTCGAAAAATCGGCTAAGCCGTTTCGGAGGAGTTCAGTTACAAATACCGTGACACGAGAATTCTACAGATGTATATCTGTAATATATTCTATAAGTTACTTTTTGAACTATTTTGCTAACTTGCCTCAACAATACCTTCCTGGCGCTGAGGCCAAATAGAAATTTGTAAAATTTATTATGTCCAAATAAAATAAACAACTACAAAAAACACACACTTCAGGGAATTATCCAATTCCTCACCAAAGCAGACTTTACTGTATATATGTAAACACAAAAAAACAACAACTAAAAACCACCTCTAGGAATTATACAATTCCTCACCAAGGCAGGCATTAGCGTATAACGAACCAATGGCAGTTGATGCTGAACGTAAGAATTATTTTGAGGAATTATAGAATTCTTTAGCAAACTAGCTCGTACCAAAAGATGTCACGAGAAAAAAAAGAAAATTGAGAATTCTCACGTCTCGCTCATACCAAGCCTGTGTCTTATTTAATTTTTCTTTCGTAGTGGCATTAATTTACCATATTTGCGTCTTACTTTGTGTACTCATTCGCTATGCAGTTTTTGTAATTAAAAGGTAAAAATTAATATTTATGAATCAAAAGCTTAAAGTTAATCAGTAACTCTTTTCTGTATTTCTCGTATCGTAAAATTTCCCGCATGAAATGAGGGAATCGTAACAAAAACAGTGTCAATTGAAACACAAAATGGATTTTCTCACATAAGTGAGAAAAAATAAAAATATAACCCAAAGTAGAATTACACACATATTATACATGAATCTAATTACATGGCCTAAGCATGAGAGTTCTTACACGCTCTTTGTATTTACACACATATTGGCAACACGGAATGACTATAATCATGCAGAATGCCGCGTCTGCAATTTTACTTTAGTAACCCTGTAATTGTTATTTTTAAAAACAAAAGACATCTGTTTCTGGCACATATTTGTTTGTTAAAAAAAAAAATTCATGTGTTTTTGGTGTTGTAATTTTGTTGTAGTCATGCAGGTCGAGCATTATAGTTGACATGTAGGTGGCGGGGACCGTTATATATGAAATACGGCTGGCAGAACATTTAAGCCCAACTGGTGTTTTAAGCTTTCTAGCAGCGCGCCACAGAGAGTAATTGGATGCTAGTGTGAATTCGAGACTTTCAAGTATAATTTTTAAGAGATTGTTTTTTCATATGCCAGCAACTATTGGAGTCGTTTTGTGCACTCTTTAAGTCTGATTTTAGAGGGTGGCGTTGGCTGAAGTAGTTAGCACGTTGACTACAAAACCTAAGATCCCGGGTTCGAGCCCGGTCTCCGACAGTCATTAAAAATAATAACACCACGCATTTTTCTGATGTGCATTAGTGTCCTTTGAATCAGTTGTTGTGGGAAAAGTTGTAGTGATGCAGGCATAAGGACTGGTCACTAAAAACTACACCTGCATCATCAGATACTAATCCTAATGTAACATCAGAGCGCCCTCCTTCGTTGTGTAGCAGAATCATTGGCGAAGTAAAATAACTAATAAAATAGCTACTAAACACAGCTTCAAAATTTCATACGCCTCATTTAACACCAGAAGGCGCTGCAACACTGCATTATCAAAAAAAGCGTGCAAAAAAGCAGAGTTGTAAAAGAATGAAGCTTTCCTCCATCTTCCTTCACCACTTGTCTTCTCTATCACTATCCCTTCCCTATCACCCTCTCTGACTATCTTCTCTTCAACTAACAGGTAACACAAAGGGATCATTGTATTGGACCCAAGTGAGCTGGACTCTAAATTTCACCTTTCCTTACCAGCAGCCTGCTAACCTAACCTAACCTAAGTCTGATTTTATGTTGGTGTGATCTGTGCTGTTGCTACTTCCTTCTAGCTCTTCTTTTTCACATACGAGACGTTCAATATCCGTAGAATAAATTCTATTACACCCAGCCTGCGGATGAGAAGTAGTATCATGTCCAGCAGCTTGTTTAATATTTTCGTTAAGATTGGCAATTTTAGATTCAATATCGTCGGATGTTCTTAGCTTAATGTTTTCCGTACAATGTCTATATATATAGAGATATCTTTTGAAGCTTCAACATGAATTAAATCCCTAGATATTTTTCATAACGCCAAAATCTATAACATCCGGATTTTTTTGTATGTCAGTAGGGCAGTAAGTGGGCCCCCTCGAAATGACGTCCAAGCCCATTTTTGAAACTGTTGAACAACCCTCTTCCTCCAGATGTAATAAGACGCAAACCCCAGAGCGCGTGTTTTGCATTGCAGTCACCAGCTGCTACGAAACAAGGTCAAGGGATTTGCAGAAATTCTCAGTGATTGAGAATCTGGCAGGGTAGTAAATTGATGATATCACGAAATCTGTACAAAAATTGTCGATGCTTGTAGCTTTTCTTCACAAATGGTGTCAAGAATATAGGGCTTGAGTTTTGACTTTATTAGAATTGCTAATGCACAGTATGGTCTTCCCCTCGTGTTCTTTGCAAAATATAAGGTGTAGCCATTCATTTTGAAAAGGCTTCTCGAAGTGAAATAACTCATATCAATATTTTTTTCCATAAGGAATTGGTCAAGTTCATTTTTATGTTGGCGAATGCCGTTTGCGTTCCAGAAACATACTTTTAACGTGTTCATGACTTGTTGACTAATGCTTGAAGTAGAGTTTTCTGCATTCGCAGCATTTCTTGCATAAAACTAGTCATATTTGTTGTGAAATGGTTTATAGTTTGCACCAGATTATTAGCAGTGGCTTCAAGGCGACTGAAATTAAAGCTTGTGTTAGCATTTGTTGAATTATTATGTGGTCATACTTTCTGCATGTATGTATTTACATACATACATATATACATAATTATGCAAATTTGCTGATATTGCTTTTTTGTCATTTTAAAATATTCAAGGGAACTTTTTAGCCGTTATGTAGCTTTATTTTTTATTTTTATCGTTCCTAGTATGTTTATTGAATACTTTTTTTATGTTGCTTTTTTTTCTAATACGCATGAACATGCATGTGTATACATACATATGTATTTTGCTTTGCAAATTAAAGCTGGCTGGATCTTGTTAGAATTTGCTGTTTTGCAAATTCAGCGATTTGTTTATATGTACATATGTACATACATACATACATACATATTTATAAGGAATAAAGCATAAAGCATAAAGTAAGAAATCTGTTTGACTTTTTCAATAGTTTTGGCTTGAAGAAATGTCGTCATAGCTTTTGCGATTGTTTGGCACTTCTGTTGTGGAAGGTTATGGTTTTCAGTTGCTGTGCAAACTGAAGCTACATACATATACATATATATACATACATATGTATATATCTGCTAATTCTTATTTGTTCGTTCATAGGTTTCGCGATTGTTTGACTCTTTTTGTTGGGGAAGGTTAGGGTTTTCAGTTTGCTGTGCAAAGTTTAATAATATCTATAAAACAATTTCTTCAATATGCGAAAATTGATCAATAAGCAAAATAAAACATTTAAAAATTTATTTTTTTGTTAACATTTATTATTTTAATAATATTTTATAATAAGTATCTATTAAATTATTCAGTACCATCTTTCGTAAAAAGAATATGTTGCACCTACAAGTGTCGGGACCTTCCGTACTATCTGCATAGTACCAGGGACAGCGTTTGAAGTGACCGTCATCTTTATCTTCGTCCTCCATAATTTCAAACTCCTCATTTTGCCCAAGCATGCTTATAAAAAATTTTATAAGTTCCAAGTGATCATAGAGCTGGAACCACTCAAAATCTTTCAAAAACTGGTTTAGTTTGCACCTTATTCCACACATATTTTTATTTATTTTATGAAGATGATAGTTCTGTGAGGGTGTCTTTGTTACTAATGGTATTTACACATTTTGAAAGTTCTGATGTTTTAAAAACAGTGTACATATATAATGAAACTATTGTTACTCCCCTTTGAGCATACACTATATCTTTATCTCTCTCTCTCTCTCTCTATAACTTTTCCCAGATAGACATATTCACTATTTTACAATAAATGTTTTCATTTAGGCTTCTTAGAGTCATCAAATCAACATTTAATATCAATTTTAGTAAAATACTAGAAGAGAGAAGATATTAAAATGGACTCGCAAAATTTAATAAAAAAGTTTAGTTCATTGAACAACATGTCCTTGATCCATATCAAGGAGTTGGATATTACCAAGAAGTATAGAGTTGTTAGCGCCCAAAGAACAACGAATAAATACGGTGCAACTGTGAAGAACGAGTTGGAAGAGAACTTCATGTTTTTGCCAAACAGATATAACTCCCTATCGGATGCGGAGCTCAACCACCTCTCCGATGGAACTTTCCGAGTTCAAAGGCAAGGGGAACGGAATTTAGTCCTGGATAAGGATGAGGTAGATGAGTTTATTTTGTCAAACGGTCAATATCCTATTTGGGAATAAAAAATAAAAAAATTCTGTGTATATATTTTCTAATTAATAAAACCAAATTTTTTAAATTTTAATATTTTTATTTATTTATTTCATAAAGAAATTGAAGGCATAAATGACCACAATTAAATGTATTAAACTTCTGATACTGATTATAGTTGTATCTTATATCTTTACCCAGATATTTGATTACTTCTGCAGGAAGTTGTAAGTTTCCAAAGCTATCGAAGTATTCTATTTCTTTGTTGTTTTTAAAATATGCTACCCAATGTGTGCCGAGTCCTGTTGATATATCTAAATTGATTATTCCACATTCTTTTTTCCTCGCACGTTTTGGTAGAGTGTTCAACATATAAACTCCTCTAAAGTATGGAATTTTTGATGAAAATTTTTGTAGATCAAGATCGGTCAATGGTGTAGTGGGCAGCATTTCTATTAGTTTTTTGTATTTTCTTTATAAATCAAACCATAAAAGACCTTCTCCTACCGCTATAGATTCTATCGGTCTATTATGTCTTGCTGCTTCCTCAAGTTGTCTTTTTTAATTTTTTGTTGCATTTACGGTCTTTGCTATAGCAGCACCTCCAGTCGCTAAACTGCCAATTGCACCCAAAGCAGTTAATATTGGAATCAATGGTAGAAAAGCACCAATTTTTGGAACACGTATTATACGTGGTGCAATAATTTGTGATTTTTTTCCCTTTAAAGAACTGTTAATAGTTTTTCGTGCAATTTTAATGGCTGAGTTAATATCCAGTGGTTCTTTCTCCTTCAACATTTTTGATGCAGCTCTAATTGATGTACTAAACAGCTTTTTAGCATTTAAATTATTTTTTTATTTTTCTTTTTCTCCACACCCATACCAAAGTTTGTTTTGGCTTTCATTGCGTTAGTAACCATATATGTAAATGATTTTTCTGTGAAAGTGCTATCTTTTGACAGAACTTTGTTCTCAAGTATTTTATCAGCTTTATGTCTAGTACTTAAATCCTTATTTTTAGAATAAGCAATATCGTGCTCTTTAAAAGCAGAATCCAATAAATTAATTCCTTTATCACCTCTACCTAAACGCTTTTGTAGTTTTGTTCCAGGTCCACAGTACTGATATCCAGGAAGATGAAGTTCAACAGGTAGACAGTTTATTATATTGTTAACTAAACCTCCTCCAATGACAGTTTTTTTATGACTAAACGATTTCCGATATCGTATAACCATATTATTTTATTTTTTCTATAATTAAAGATAGTATTTATAAATTGCATTTAGTTACAAAAATGCAGTTAGTAAAACAACATAAAAATATTTTAATCCGTAATATTAATGATTTATCAAACATCAGCTCAAAAATAAAGCATAGTTCCCTCTTACCAAATTCTATTCGTGCTTTAATAGTTGGCCCATCAAATTGCGGAAAGACTAATATTATGATTAGTTTGATAGAAAGTCCTAATGGTCTAAGGTTTAAAAACATATATTTATACTCAAAATCCTTATATCAGCCGAAATATGAATACCTGAGAAACTTAATTTTACCAATAAAAGGAATGGGATATTACACATTTACAGATAATGAATCTGTTATTTCCCCTAACGAAGCTAAAAGCAATTCAATTATGATATTTGACGATGTTGCATGTGAGAAGCAAAATAATATACGTGCATATTTTTGTATGGGGCGACATAAGAATATTGATTCATTTTACTTATGTCAAACTTATATCAGAATTCCAAAACATTTGGTAAGAGACAACGCCAATGTAATTATAAGGAAATTTGTCGAGAGTGTTGGAAGGAAAAATATGGATTTTTGATGATCAGCAAAGATAACGAATTAAACAATGGTCGTTACAGAAAACAATTTGATTATTTCATAACAATATAAATTACTTTACATAAAAGGTATTCTTTAGTTCTTAATCTGGCTTTAAACTTCATACATCTATTTTTTATAATTAATCAGATGCCTAAAACCTGATTTGATAATCTGATCAGCATTTAATAATACCGATCTGATAACCTGTTCTGCTACCTGATAACTGGTCTGATAACCTGTTCTGATACCTGATAACCGGTCTGATAGCCTGTTTTGATACCTTATAACCGGTCTGATAACCTGTTCTGATACCTGATAACTGGTTTTATAACCTGTTCTGATACCTGATAACCGGTGTGATAACCTGTTCTGATACCTGATAGCTGGTCTGATAACCTGTTCTGATACCTGATAACCGGTCTGATAACTGATCTGTTAACCTGATCTCATACCTGCTAAGTTGATCCGATAGCTAATAAGCTGATCTGATATTTGACGCTACTAAACATGGATGAGAAAGTTTTAAAAGAGTATAAAAACTGGTGAAATAGACACACTTGAAAAACTTAGAAATACATTTAAACCTATAACAGACCCTCTCACAGAATTTATAAATAGTTCTAAAAATATTGGAAGAATCCCCAAGAAAGAAGAAAGTAAATTTCAAACGAAAATTGAGAATAACAAAAGTTTAAAGCCCTTGAAAGCATTAGTACAGGTAGATACAAGTACACCAAAGAAACTTGTAGAAGGAACACTATTTGATAACACCATATTATTTAATGATGCTAATGACGTGAGTGATAAGGATGAAGATGCGTTTTACTCACAGACTTCCAATACTGAAGAGAGTTGTGCAGACTTGTCACTCTTGGATGCGAGCAATGAATTAGATACTTACTATGGTCCACATAGAGATTGCAATAACAAATGGAAAATTGGTAATAGTAATATTGAGCTAAATGAAGATAAAATTCAAGTTGGCGGTCAAAGATGGGCTCTAACGCCTGGTTTGTTTTCTTTAATGTTTCATAAAACACCAAAAAACTATGACAAATTTGAACTTGAAATCTACAAAAAAATTTTAATTACAACGAATGCATGCAGGAGAGACTATAATCCTGATGGTCAGATCAAGGGGACGAGAGGATATAAATATAAGCATATAATTCAAAAAATATTTAAAGAAAATAGTCAGAAGAATATATCTAACGCAATAGCAAATGCAGCAATTCCTAATTATAAAGGTGATGGAATGATGTGCTTTAACCCCAAAAACAAAACTATATATATTGGGATGATCCCAATGAGTTAGTAGATCGTCTCCGACTACTGATTGCATCACAAGCTGCAGGTCATACTAATCACAATAACGAGATTGTATCAATTATCGAAGAATTAAGTGAAGCGAATATAATACATTAACTTTAATAAAGTACATATTTATGAAGTATGTCTGTTGACAAGTTTGGACATTATCTAAACGATACTAGTGATATAATTTCTATTAAAAATGCACCTAAACTGCTGGGGTTTTTTATGGATACGAACAACAACATTGATGTCCAAAATAAAAGAATCAAAAATGTTGCAAAAGCTCTGGAAGAAAACGATGTTATCAATAAATTGTTTCTGCAAACTCAAATCGAAAAACTAGAAGCCAAATTATTAAATTGCAATAAGGAAGTCAATACTATAATTCGAGAAGATATTCAAATGCAAATTGAGGAATTACAAAGCGAAATGAAATTACAGATAGAAGACAATTATAAAACAATTGAAAAAGAATTTCTAAAAATTAAATCATCTTTCGAGGAACAAATTGAACAGCTGAATGAGAAAATTTATAGATTGGAAAATTACATCTTCGTATCAATAGCTGAAAGTGCGTCAAGTAGATCACAACACTCTCAAACAAATCCGTAAAACTACTCAATGTCTTCAAAAAGAAACTCAGTTGACGAACTCCATAAGCAAGCCCGAAAAACTTTTGTACGCCGTAGAGTTGTGATGAAAGGATTAGATGATTTTTGGCAAGCTGATTGAGTTGAAATGGGTAGTTATTGATCGATAGAAATTATCGATTTTTGTTGACTGTAATTGACACATTCTCTAAATTTGCATGGGCAGTACCGCTGAAAACAAAAACTGCACTCGAAACAAGCAAGGCAATGGAAAATATTTTTCAATTAGGACGTGTTCCAAAAAACTTGCAAACGGATGATAGTAAAGAATTTTTCAATACTCACTTCGGAAAATTAATGCATAAATACAGCATTAATCACTACTCAACATATAGCAGTATGAAAGCATCAATAGTAGAACGATTTAATAGAACATTAAAAGGGATGATGTGGAAAGAATTTAGCTTTAATGGTTCATATAAGTGGATTGATATATACAAAGATTTACTTAATGCATATAATAGAAAAGTTCATCGCACCATTAAAATGTCTCCGATTAAAGTCAACTCAACAAATGAGCAAAAGCTACTAAATACAGTATACAGTCATTTGAAGATCTATAAAATGTCAAAATTTAATGTTGGCGATCATGTACGCATAAGCAAATATAAGCATACTTTTGAAAAGGGCTATACAACAAATTGGACAACAGAAATTTTCACAATTAAAAGAGTTCAAAATACATATCATTACGACATACATATTAGAAGATTATCTCGGAAATCCTATTAAAGGTGGATTCTATGAAGAAGAACTTTCAAAAACTAGATATCCAAATACATATCTAGTTGAAAAGGTTCTTAAAACTAAAGGAGAACAGGCATATGTTAAATGGTTGGGGTTTTCTAGTCAACACAATTCTTGGATAAGTAAAGATTATATATCGTAGTTGTAGTAAAACAACAACAACAACAACATTACTTATATTTAACACATAATGTAATAATATATATTTATAATAAGAAATAGATCTTTTTTATAAACAATACTTTAGTAAGTTTTATTTATTTGCAATCAGATTGTCATAATGTCAATAACACTTACTTTGAGCCCTAACTCATCAGAGTTATCTGCAAGTTACTTCCCTCCTATCGAGTTAAATGGATCTTATGAGTGCGCTCTAACTGCTTTTCATTCATATAATAGCATACCGAATGTAGACGTCTATAACAATATGTTTCACATAGGAGAACATGTAATTAAAATACCAATTGGATCTTATGAATTAAATGATATAGTTGATTACATAGATAAGCAATATAAAGACTGCAGTCCAACAAACAAAATTCGAATAGAAGCTAATAACAATACAATGCAAGTTAAAATTAATAGCTCTAAAGATTTAATAGATTTTAATAAAGAAAACACATTTGGAAAGCTTTTGGGATTTAATACTAAAATCCTGACTCCAAACCATGATCATTATTCAGATCTTCCAGTCAATATATTTAAGGTAAATCTCTTGCGAGTTGAAAGCAGTATCGCTGTTAATGCATACATGAATAATTCGAAGGCACATACACTACATGAATTTCCGATTAATGTTCCTCCAGGCTATAAAATAGATGAAATCCCTAGAAATCTAATTTATTTACCAGTCAACTGCCAAGAGATTAGTTCACTTGCTTTACGCGTGGTTGATCAGCACGGTGACCTAATAAATTTCCGAGGAGAGGAAATAACCATTCGCATACATTTGAGACCAACTAAATAATGATCATATATGTATAACACTAACATATCAAAGAATAAAGCCGTATGTAATTCTAAAACTATATCAGAACCTAAGGGACAGTTGAAAAGATCAGTCAAACGAAAAAATCTAACCAAATCAAATCAAAACTTTCTCAAGTCCTTAAATTTAAAATTTAAAACGATAAAATGAATTCAATAATGGATGTACTAGATAAGCCATTATCTGATGAGAGTATAATAAAAAAAGATTATCACGCATATGTACCATATCTACAATCATACAACAATAATGATGAAATTCGTATTTCAATACCAAATCAAGATTTGTACGTATTGCCCAGTGAAAGTTATATATATGTGGAAGGATTTGTTGAAGATGATAAAAGCTCAAAATCCTCTAATTTAAGCTTTAAATTAAAAAACAACTTTGTAGCGTATCTATTTAATGAAATCCGTTATAAACTTAATGGTATTGAAATTGATCATACAAGGTATTTAGGACAGACAACCACCAAATCCACCAAAACCACAAAATCTGATTTCTTTATCACCAACGGAAAGCACTGTCATGCAAAATGCTGGATGGAACAAAATTGATAATTTGAATATTGAAAATGAATATTTTAATTTCTATGTGCCACTTAAAATGCTCTTAGGATTTGTCGAAGACTATAATAAAATAATACTAAATGGTAAACATGCAAAAAAGTGTTTTTAATATTGAAGATATTGGTTGTATCAACTTTAGTCAAATAGGGATGAAGTATCCAGGACTATTTTATTGCAGCTATCACTCCAATGGTATTTGTGCTTTACGAAATGCAATCTTATTTGAAAAAGAAACATCAGAATGAAACCAAATTGATATGAGTTATTTTTTAGTATATTATTTGTTTTATTTTAAACATACATTTTAATATATATATATATATATATATATATATACATTAATATGTTAAAATTCTAAATTTAATTAAAGTGTAAAAATAAAACCTAAATAATTATATTTATGTTACAAATTTATATAGTTACGTATACATGAAAATAATATTTTAATAAATAATTAAAAGTGGATATGTGATTTTTTCTTAAAAGTAAATAAATGAATGTAGTAATGTAATACATAAACATTTAAAAAACATTTGGATTAAATATACATTCACAAATCAATATACATATGTAATTAATTTTTGTAATATACGTCACTGTCATCTCATATATATATAACTTTCAATCGATTAGTCAACTACCATATAGTCACTAAATCGATCTCTATAATGACCCCAAGCTCGTGTTTTTACATGATCTTCCAAAATATTTCTTTTATCATCATTGTAGTTAAGGACTACTTTAAATAGCTTTTGTGTGTACAGTTTGTGAGTTTTTGATCTAATCAAATACATTTCATCTGATATCACTTTCTGATCAAATAAACAATTTTTGTAATCGCTTAGAGTTAACTTCTTGACAGCAGATTTTTTAACTCCTTTAGATTTTTTGACTTCTTCAGAGCTATGAGTTGAAAATGAGTACATTTTAGATCTTAAACCTAGAAACTCTGTCATTATATCACCCTTGTTCTCATCCTTCATCATTCCCAAAACTTTTTTATTTGCTAGAGGTAAATTAAACTGATTCTCTTCAGAATAATCCGATGTATCGAAATTGGAATCAATATCATTACGAATATCATCATAAAAATCATCAGTTTGAATCGTGTAGATGAAAGAATCTGTATCCATATAGTTACGAGAAATATTATCTTTAAACTTTTGTTTCATGTAGCCATAGTGGAAGTCGTACATCTTCCACTTAGATAATTCTAAAACTGCTAGACCTATGTATGTGGGTTTATCGTAATATGGTTCCAGTTCTTTTAACTCAACTGCATACATATTATCACCAAGTTTTTTTAAACTTAAAAAATTCGGTTTAGAAATCAATGCCCTCAATCCTAAATGATTTCTGTTTGTAGTTTCCCACTCTGTCGCAATATGGATAACTTTTCTTTTATCTACATTTTCCATAGTCTTCCCATAAACCGCATTATTAAGAAGCTTAAAAAAGTCCTTCTCAAATGCATTTTTGGCATTTGCACGATATAAAGTATTTAGGTCAATGTATTTTTTAAGCCAAGGGGACTGCTTAAATCTTAATATTCTATGTATTTTATGCAATACAAGCCCGTTTGAAATACATTGAAGTAAGATTTTATGGTGAATAACATAATTCCTTTTGAATGTAAAGCCTGCTATGAACTTCTTACTATTATACTGGGATGTTCTTTTGTTTTGGGGACAAAAAGGGATGTCATTATGTTCGTCATGAAATGAGTCTGGATACTCAAATCTACTTCTAAAAAGTAATCAACTTCTGGTGTATTAGTAACTTCATTGATAATATCAATCAATTTCTCCAGAACTTGAACGAATCCTCCATAAGGTAAAGATTGAGACATTGCCCAACCATATAATTATTTGCATCTAAGTACATCAAATATTCTGAAGGCTTATTATTATCAAAGTCATTCATGTATTTGTTATTAGATTTTGAATATCTTCTTGAGCACTGCACTAGCCCACCCCTTATTCGATTTTCAACAAATGAATGCATTTCGCTGTCTGTAATTAGCTCTAAGGTTACTTTTATAGTTCTCAACATGGCATCCCATGATAGTCCTGGTGCAGTATAATAATGAGCTGGATCTAGATTATAAATACTCTTACATATTTTTCGAAAATTTTCAAAAATATCTGTAAGAAGTAAGACATCAGTTTTGAGATAAAGCTCAGTATAATCGAGAAGGGTTCTACAATCAAACTCAATCCACACTTTTTGTGCATGTTCATAGTCATCAACAGAACATTCGTCATTGCTTAAAATATTAAAAAAGTTGTCTCTACTTGGAAGTTCAATTTCATCAAACTTTAATATAGAGTCCATATAAGAGTATGGATACACTCCTTTTCTTCTTAATAATTGAAATTGGTTATCATTTGGAAATATTTCACGAACTGTTTGAAAATCAGAAACGTCAAGATTTTTTGCCAAAGAGTCTAAACTTGAGGCCATAAACCTGAAAGAGTCTATAAAGCGTATTTCGAATCCACGATTCTTTTTTAAGGAAATATAAACTGAGAGGGAAATATAGCGCTCTTTATTTAGGGGTATAACTTTTATAGTAGCATTTTTTATTGAGGAAAGATGATTAAAAAAGAGATGTAAATCATACGCAGAAAGATTGTGGAAAAGAACAGGGATAAAGCTAGGTACTCTATAATTTAAATTGCATACATTATGAGCTGCACCACGATAACTACCCGTAAGATGACAGTGATCTATAACTTTATCATTAATCAATGCTTTTTTACAGATATGACACACTTGTGCGTTATTGTGGTATTGTACATCTTCGCTAGTCATATTAATGCATATAGTTTTTGATAAATGCTCCTCAAATATGTTTGATGCATCTTCTACTATTTTTTTAACAAACACAATTGCTGCATCTTCCCCAAAGTAATACCTATGCATATTATATTCTTTCTTAAAGCTACACTTAACATAGTAACTGAAAGCACAAGGAATATGCTTTTGAACATTTGTAGTATTACTACTTACTTTTTCGTCAACTCTTTCTAAAATTGACTCGAAGTCAGCATAACTACAAATGGCACATCCATCTGTTTCTGAAAATTTTTGAAGTAAAAGAAGACATCTTCGGGCCTAGGCATTTTAACGACTTTCTTCAAACAAACGTTCTTGTGATGTTTATATGTACATTCATCGTGAATGTGATATAAACAGGTGTTACAAATAAATATTTTACATGCGTGTGATGTAATGCTGGATCGTAAAAGTCTAAAATTGAAATATATAGATGATATCAAAGAAAAATTTATATACTATGAAAATAAAAATATTTCTGATTATTAGAAAAGACTTACTTTGAAATATCTTTGATGTACACATAGTGGTAATTTTCATTTGAACTGAGCAAAAGTAAGTTAATATGATTTTCTTTTTCTCCACTGGTGACATAATATGGTCCTATTAGTGATGATTCATTATCTCCAAAAACGTTTACGCTAATATCATTCTTCTCTTCAAACTTTTTTAGTTGTTTTAAAGGAAGTGGAAAATCTAATCCTTCAAAGTTGATTTCCTTGCCCATAAAACAATCCTCTCACTTCTTATATTTTCTATGTTATACGAGTAGTGGAGTTTTCTTTCTGTAGCACTTAGCATATCATCTTGATATAAAGCAGCAACTAAGGACCATTTAGCTTTAGGTTTTGGCAAGGGGATGAAATATGAACCTCTTATAATTGATGACTTCTTAATGTTAATTTCAAGCAATTTTATACAGATTAACTTCCATTCACTGTCCCTCTCTTGACATTCATCCATTTTTATAGCTATTTCATTCACATGCTTGTTGTATAATTCGTCTACATCATCCGAAATGGTGACCAAGGTCATTTTTGATATGTGCACCAGTGGAGAAACAATCATATCATCGTTCATCAGTTTCATATATTCACATGTTAGTTCAAAATTAAATTTAAATGTAACATGCTTCCTGCTACATTCATTTAATTGACTAGTGACACTATTTCTTGCATTTGAAAAAAATTCCTCTGGAAACAATATCTCCTCATTTTTATTAATGAAGGAATATATTTCAATCCTCCCATTGAAGTCGCTGCTTATCTTTGTCAGATCATTGCTAATTTTTACTTGCTCAGAATTTCTTTTATGCTTTGTGGTTCTAATATGAGCCGTCCATGATGATAAAGCTATTACATCATTGCAAGCTTTGCAATGTCTGAATCAAATATTCCTAGAGTTACAAGCAGCAACTGTGTTCTCCAGGCTGGCGGAAGAATGTGTTTTTATATGATCCTTCAGCTTACCATGCGACATGAATAACTTTTTGCAAACACTGCAATGTAGCTTCATATGCACATCCAACATTTTGGAACTGCTAAGAGTCATCGAGCAAACTGAACAAATTGTGGAATTCATTTCTCTTTAATTATTGTTGCTATTAGTTTTCAACACAATTTCAATAATATATAACTTTTACACTACTTTTTCATTTTAATTTACTATAAAAGTTTTAGAAATTTTTAATAAATAAATGTATTAACTGATTAATGGGCACAGCTTTAAACGGATTGTACGTAAGAGGAGTACTACAGCAAACTAATAAAAGTTGAAATATTACTTTTCATTAAGTGCGATCAGAACTGTTCACTGTGAAGTAATGGGATAAAAATTATAAGAAGAAGAAGAAATGAAATTTGTATAAATCTATATAAAAGTTAAATTTATTAGAAAGCAATAGGAAGCAATGCTCTACAGACCTCCCCCCTGCTAACACGGATATTGTTTCAATTTGCACAGCAAACTGAAAACCCTAACCTTTCCCAACAAAAAGAGTCAAACAATCGCGAAACCTATGAACGAACAAATAAGAATTAGCAGATATATACATATGTATGTATATATATATGTATGTATGTAGCTTCACTTTGCACAGCAACTGAAAACCATAACCTTCCACAACAGAAGTGCCAAACAATCGCAAAAGCTATGACGACATTTCTTCAAGCCAAAACTATTGAAAAAGTCCAACAGATTTCTTACTCTATGCTTTATGCTTTATTCCTTATAAATATGTATGTATGTACATATGTACATATAAACAAATCGCTGAATTTGCAAAACATCAAATTCTAACAAGATCCAGCCAGCTTTAATTTGCAGAGCGAAATACATATACATACAAAAAAAAAAGCAACATAAAAAAAGTATTCAATAAACATACCAGGAACGATAAAAATAAAAAATAAAGCTACATAACGGCTAAAAAGTTCCCTTGAATATTTTAAAATGACAAAAAGCAATATCAGCAAATTTGCATAATTATGTATATAAGTTAACAACAATTTTATTTTCTTTCTTACCTTTGCATATTTCTTGTTCACTGAACTTTAAATAGGTAAAACTCAAATTTCATTTATTTTGTAATTCTTTTTATTCATGGGAACATGCCCAATAAGCAAAATATTGTTAAAATTCAAAATTAATTTAAATTGTCTTTTTTATTGTATTCTTTCGCAATAATTGTATTTATGGGAAAATGCCCAATAAGCTAAAATTATTATAACAAAATGTAATTGAATATTATGATAAATAAAATTATCAACTACGAATTCTTTAGTCGTAGTCACTGTTGTTTAAATATAAATTAAACTAACTGGCGCCCAACGTAAATAAAAATCCTAAAGTAGGATAAAATGAATAAAAATCCTAAAGTAGGAAAAAAAGTAAAATAAAAATCCTAAAACAGGATAAAAATTGTTTAAAAATCCTAAAGTAGGAAAAAATAAAATTAAAATAAAGATCCTAAAATAGGATAAAAAGTGAATAAAAATCCTAAAGTGGACAAAATTAAAGAAAAAACCTAAAGTGTTTAAGTACAATAACTTTAAATAAAAATCTTTAAAATATACGATAAATTAACTGGAAATCCTTAAATAGGATAAAACTGACAAAATTCTCAAAAAAACTTATAAAAATCTACCAAAGTGATTTTAATATAAAAACTGAAATTACCTCAAATATATTTTTAAATACTTAACAATAAAAGAAAGAAACAAAGAACTAGAAAAAATTTCTTGGAAATTAAAATCCGAAATCTGTGTACAAAAGCAAATTAGCTGGTGGAATAATTCTTGCTGACATCTGGAAAATCTACAATACGCAGCCTTCAGCGATACTAACAGCAGAAATCTTCTTCCAAAGGGTTCGAAACTACATCCAATAAGCAACAACCACAACCTTTTGCAGCTATTTCAACTATCAACGAAAGGAAGGAAATATTTAGCTCAACAACCCACAACCTTTCGCAAACCATGAAAGCAGTAATACTTCTGTAAGTCATTCTTTTATATAAAAAAAAAATTGTAAAAATTAAAATTCATTGCTAAATAGAATATTTTCTCGAAATAATAATTTTAAGCAAACATAATAATTTATCTAACTGTCAACCTAGCAATTAAGTTTAAACAAAAACTGCGATTCCTACGGGACCCTCCAGTTTCAATAACAAATAAAAATTAAATAATAAAATCAGAATTTAAAATAAGAGAAATATACCAAATTAGTTATGGCTAATCCTAATAATTTAATAAGACCATTGATTTTAGATAATTCCCCATCTCCTGGTCCCAGTAACCCTTCCAATCCTCAAAATCCATTAAACAATCCCCAAATGGAAGCAGCAATAGCAAATCTAGTTACTCAAATATGTAGGGAACAGTGTAGAGTTATGGTGGAAAATATATTGCACCCCAATGCCGACATTGTAGTAGGAGATCAAATCATAGAGGAACAGTATAGGGAAAATCTCGGTGATATGGACAAAGTGCCTGATATTGTGCGTAGCCTGCGAGAATTTTCTGGTATCCCTTCTGAATTCAGCTCTTGGAAAAAGAGCGTCGAACGGGTTCTGAAAATTTATGAGGGACAAAAAGGTACACCAAGGTATTTCGCTATTTTGAATGTGGTCAGAAATAAGATCACTGGAGCCGCCGACTCAGCACTTGAGTCCTATAACACTCCTTTGTGTTGGGAGGCAATTTTGCGTTGCCTAACAATTCACTATGCAGATAAACGAGACATAACTACCTTGGAGTACCAACTCACAACACTCGTACAAGGTAATTTATCTGTGCACGACTTTTATCAGGAAGTCTACTCGCATTTATCATTAATAATTAACAACATTAGCTGTATGACTATAGGTAGGGAGGCTATGGATGTTTTGATCCAAACATATCGGGACAAAGCATTGGATACTTTTATAAGGGGACTAAGAGGCGATCTTTCTAAACTTCTATGTATACGGGAACCAAACAGCTTACCTCAGCCATTACACCTTTGCCTTAAACTTCAGAATCAAAATTTCAGAACAGATCACGCCTTAAACAAAAATCCTAAAATTAACACTAAGACTCAGAATTATAGACCTCAAACAATGCCTACATTTCCCCCTCAGCCAACATCCATGATCCAAAAAAATAATCAACACACAATACAACATCCAAACCATTATCCTAACCCTTATTATTCCCAACACAATTACCCTGATAATAGATATTTCCAAAATATAACCCAGTTCCAAAATCCCCAAAGACAAGACCACAATACTTTCCAAATACCTCCACCAAGACCAAATGCACCAAAGCCATTACCAAAACCCATTCCTATGGAAATTGATCAGTCCATCCAAACTAGAAATGTTAATTATATAAACCGACCCAGGCCCGACGACAGATTCATGGGAAAAAGACCTTTGCAACCATCTGTATTACAAAAACAAAAAATACAGAGAAATTACAACATTCAAACATATAATAATGACGAAAACGAAGAAGTTCATTACAATCAACAACTGGAAGCATATGAATCTGAAAATAATTTACAACCACTTGAAGAGTATACTAACCAGAATGATTTATACGCTACTGATTATGAATCAGAATCTATTAACGAACAAGATCTCACCGATATCCATTTTTTAGAATAGATTCGTCTTTGCCATATTTCGAGGCAAGGACGACAGACGGAAAAATTCTTAAAATTTTAGTTGATACTGGATCTAACAAGAACTACATCCAGACATCATTAATGAAGTTGGCCATTCCTAACGAAAAAGACTTTTTTGCCAACTCCGCGGGAGGAAAAATCCGCATATCTCACAATACTTTCATAAATCTGTTCGTACTGAAATCTACTAATCTAAAATTTTTTGGCCTACCAAATCTCAAATCCTTTCATGCCATATTGGGCAACGACAGCCTAAAGGAATTATCAGCCGTTATCTATACAGGGAAAAGTTTGATGACCATTAAAGACAATATAAAAATTAAGCTTAAACAATATGTTTCAGAGAATGTCAACAACATTTCACAAACCACAAACTATATACGAATAAGGCAAAAACATATGACAGAAGAGCAAAAACTAAAAATTACAGAACTAACATCAGAATTTCCAAACTTATTTATCGAGCCTAATGAGCATCTGACCTATACAACGAAAGTAAGAGGCGAAATAAGAACAACAACGGATAATCCCGTTTATTCGAGATGTTATCCCTACCCAGCACATCTCAAGGACGTAGTGGAACAACAAGTCAGAGAGTTACTTGACCAAGGAATTATTAGACCATCTAAGTCCCCATACAACTCACCTGTTTGGGTTGTTCCAAAGAAGATGGATGCCTCAGGTGAAAAAAAATACAGAATGGTTATTGATTACAGGAAACTTAACACAGTGACTGTACCGGATTGGTACCCAATACCGGAGATAAATGAAGTTTTATCACAACTGGGAGAAAATAAATTTTTCACGGTATTGGACCTTAAGAGTGGATTTCACCAAATTCCTTTAAAGGAAAAGGATATCGAGAAGACCGCATTTTCCATTAACAACGGGAAATACGAGTTTACTTGCCTTCCTTTTGGGTTGAGAAACGCGCCGTCTATCTTCCAAAGATGTTTGGATGACATCCTAAGAGAGCATATTGGAAAAATATGTTACATCTATATTGATGATATCATTATATTCGGAAAAACTGAACAACAACATCTCGAGAACATCAAGAAGATTTTTTGCACTTTAGAATCAGCCAACATGAAGGTGCAGCTAGACAAATGCGAGTTTTTAAAACCAGACGTTGAATTCTTAGGATTCATTATATCAACATCAGGAATACGTGCCAATCCACAAAAGGTGGAAGCAATCTGTAATCTGCCCACTCCCAAAACTTTGAAGGACTTAAGATCATTCCTGGGTATGTCAGGGTTTTATCGCCGTTTCGTGAAGGATTACGCCAAGCTTGCAAAACCACTGACATCCCTTTTAAGAGGGGAGGGAGGACAAATGTCCAAATCTCTATCTAATAAAATAATTTTAAATCTTAATGACGAAGCAATAGAGGCATTTAACAAGATTAAGAACACATTAATTTCTGACGATGTAATACTATCATATCCCAATTTTGACAAAGAATTTCAGTTGACAACGGACGCCTCCAAATATGCAATTGGAGCAGTGTTGGAACAAGATGGTAAGCCCATTACATTTATTTCACGAACACTGAATAAGGCCGAAGAACACTACGCCACAAACGAAAGAGAAATGCTGGCAATTGTGTGGGCCTTGAAGAAACTTAGAAATTATTTGTATGGAGCAGCAACTATTAAAATTTTTACCGACCATCAGCCCCTAACGCATGCCTTAAACAATGGAAACTCTAACAGCAAGCTCAGAAGATGGAAGGCTACTCTTGAAGAATATAACTATGAACTGATCTATAAGCCTGGAAAAGCAAATATTGTAGCGGATGCATTATCTAGACCACCGCAGCAAATGTTCGAAATAAGGTCAACAGATGCAACACAACATAGTGGCCAAAGCTCTCCACAAAATCTTATTCAACATACAGACGCACCCCTAAATGTATTCAAAAACCAAATTATTATAGAAACAAATGAAACACAGTCATATGAATTCGAAATCATCTTTCCAACTTACCATAGGCATATTTTTTCGGAACCAGATCCTAGTAAAAAAAGATTGGAAGAAATATTTAAAAAATGTTTAAATCCTTCAGTCGCAAACTGTATTAAAACTTCCGACGATATATTAGGAAGAGCGCAAGAAGTATACTCTAAGTCTTTCAACAGATTTAAAGTCCTCTATACGAGGAAAATAGTCCCCGACATATTCAACGAATCAGACCAAGAGATAGAGATAATAAACGAACACAATAGGGCCCATAGGAATGCCGAGGAGAACAAAGCTCAACTTTTGGATAGGTGCTACTTTCCGCAAATGGCGGCAAAAATAAAAAGAATTACTAAATCATGCAGAATTTGTAGAGAAAACAAGTATGATAGACACCCCAATAATATCTCCCTACAAGAAACCCCCATACCTCAGTATCCCGGCCAAATAGTACATGTGGATATTTACATAACCGAAAAAACTTCTATTCTGACAGCCATCGATAAGTTAACAAAATACGCACAAGCAAGGACGTTAAATTCCAGAGCAGCGGAAGATATTAAAAAACCATTAAGAGAAATACTCCTAAATTTCGGCATGCCCGAAATAGTCGTAATGGATAATGAGAAATCATTTAACTCCAAAGCGATAATATTCATTTTGGAAAATCAATTTAATGTCAAAGTGTTTAAAATTCCACCATACGCTAGCACAGTTAATGGACAGATCGAAAGGTTCCATTCGACCTTTTCAGAAATTATGAGGTGTATCAAATCAGAAGGAACTCAAAGTAATATGTGTGAACTCTTAGACAAAGCAGTTTACGAATATAATAATACTATCCATTCAACATTAGGTAGGAAACCCTTTGAAGTTTTTTTTTGGTAAGAAATCATTTAGTGATACGGAAGAGTGGGAAAAGGAAAAAACTAAAATGATAAAAGATTTCAAAGATAGACAGCTGTCAGTCCTAAAATATCATAATAGAAACAAGAATGAGCCAATGGATTATAAGGTGGGTGAACAGATTTTTGTAAAGGAAAATAGAAGATTGGGTACCAAATTGTCAAAAAGGTATAAACCAGAAATAGTTAAGGAGAATAGGCATACAACTGTACTGACTACAAGTGGAAGAGTGGTCCACAAGAATAATATCAGAAGCTAAAATTTCCTTTTTCCCTTTCTTCATTTTTTAGGATGGTGATAACCGCCATAGTGTGCGAAGTAAAGATATTAGATTACACCAATTCGCGGATAGTCGCTATCGATACTGGGGTTGCTAGAATGCAATCGGGTACAGTGAAATTAGTCCATGTGGTGCAAATTAAGAAATTAAGAATTACGAGACGGTAATAGATGACATACAATCAATCATCAGGGCTAACGTGAGCGTTTCCCATCCTCTATATCCCTTCCTTTCCTATGAAATAACACAGCTTAAAACTCATATTAGCAACCTTAAACCAAGAAATAAGAGATCTTTAGATTTTATCGGATCTGCATGGAAATGGGTTGCCGGTAACCCAGATCATGCCGACTTTGAAATTATAGAACAAAAAATAAATAATGTATTAGAAAGCAATAATAGACAAGTTATAATTAACAGAATGTCTCTAGAAAAACTAAATGAGTTAACTTTAAAAACAAATAAAATTTTAAAATCTGTAATAAATGAAGAAACAGTAAATTATTTAATAAGTGAATTGAAATACAGACTGGAGATTTTGAATAGGGAAATTTTGAATCTTAAGTATGCAATAGATTGGGCAAAAGTAGGGGTCATTAATTCATTCATACTATCTAACTATGAAATGGAAGTGATCAAAACTCTAGCCAATAAAGAAAACATAAATTTTTTAAGTATTGAGGAATCTCTTAATTTTGCTGATGTAAGAATAGCTTCCAGCATTGATTCTATAATTTATATTGTTAACATTCCAACTATTTATAATGAATCATGTAACAAGATTACCATCAAACCTGTAAAAATAAATAAGATAGCTACTAAAATTGAATTCGATGATATCTTAGTCTGTAACACAAAAATATTTGGTATCAAAGATAAATGTAAAACTTTCAGTGAACTAACAATATGCAAGGATAGTAATGTTAAATACATTACAGATTCCGAATGTCTTCCCAACTTGATTCGAGGAAAACCCTCAACCTGTGCCATGGTGAATAATCTTCACATGCCAACTATACAGGAGATACTCCCTGGTACCATTTTACTAAATCAGTTCAATGGTACAATTTTCGTAGGTCAAGAGCACTATGATCTAAATGGTACTTACCTCATAAAATTCCAAAACGAAACATTGTCAGTAAACAATAAAACATTTTCTTTCTCAGAGATTTCTACTTCTAAAGCATTACCACCGGTGGTACAGCCAATAATGGGTAAGCCGCATGTGGAAGAATTGCTAACATTAGAACTAATCAAAGAAATGAATACTAACAATACCGCAGCTATCGAGCTCCTAAATATAGAAAGTAAATTCGGTGATGCAATAAGTTATGTGTTGGTTATTTCCGCAGTGATGATAATACTATTAATCTTTCTAAAGGAAAAGACTAAACATGGAAAGAAGCATCACTCTGAAAATGCTAATATCAATTCCGCATTACCCTTACAAAATATTACCTTGAGTGCCAATGACTCAAAGGGACCACCAATAGCAAAAATTACTCAGATACCCTACTTTTGATTGTGGACAATCAACTTAAGGGCGGAAGAGTTAACAACAATTTTATTTTCTTTCTTACCTTTGCATATTTCTTGTTCACTGAACTTTAAATAGGTAAAACTCAAATTTCATTTATTTTGTAATTCTTTTTATTCATGGGAACATGCCCAATAAGCAAAATATTGTTAAAATTCAAAATTAATTTAAATTGTCTTTTTTATTGTATTCTTTCGCAATAATTGTATTTATGGGAAAATGCCCAATAAGCTAAAATTATTATAACAAAATGTAATTGAATATTATGATAAATAAAATTATCAACTACGAATTCTTTAGTCGTAGTCAAGTACTCGAAATAAACTGTTGTTTAAATATAAATTAAACTAACTTATATGTATGTATTTACATACATACATATGTATTTATGTTTGTATATTCATAAAATCAAAAATTGTCAAGTACGCATATTAATGTATTGTACATATATACATATGTACTCGTAAACCAACCAAAAAATAACAACAGTAGAAGCAACAGCCAACAAATTTGAGCTAGGAGAACAGCTATCTCAGCACGTTAAAACATTTCTATGATCCCCAAAAATTATTGAACTACGCACACGCATTTGCAATTCGATACACATGCACGCATGCATACATACATACATGTATACAATTGCCATCCAAGCAATTCAACTAGATCAAACGCTAAAAAGTAACCACACACGCACAAAATATAAAAAATAAAAAACAAATAATAGAAGTCCCAGTTCACACTACACATGATGAAAGTTCAAAGAAAAAGTAATAAATTTAGCAATAAGACTTGTGTAGAGTGAACGAGGACTAAGTATGTAGATCGATTAATACAGCAGCACACAAATTTTTTACTGGGCGAGCATCTATTTTAGCACTAGAAAAAATTTATCCATACATAGAATATTAAAAATAATAAATATGCACACATACAACTAAGCGCTATCAATTATTGATAAGTGTCCCCCAAAATCTATCTCTTTCTAACACTATATCTATATCTATCTGATACGGAAATATTCACACATACAACTAAGCTATCAATTATTGATAAGTGTCCCGCAAAATCTTTCTCTTTCTAACACTATATCTATACCTCTCTGATACGGGCACACATAGATCCAACACTAAAAATGTACACACCCACTACATTATTTTTTGTAGTAGGAGAGCGAGCATGTATCCCAACTGAAGAACCAACTCCTCTGATACGAGCACACATACATTTATCCAACAATAAAAAAAACTACACACATACATACTACATAAATTCTTATTAAGTCAGTATGTAACTGCAGAAAACAAATTTCTATGATTACAATATTATTTATTGATGATAGGCAGGCAATGACGAACCTCAAAATCCCTTATGATGCGACACATATTAAACTGGAGAACCAAATTTCTATGATCATAATATTTATTAATACCAAATATCGAACCTCTAAATCCATAACGATGGGATATCAGAAATTATAAGCCAACTCCTCCAGCTCTCAAATATAACAAAATATAAAAGTCAACGCCCCCTCTCTCTCTATTACACACATGCATACTCATATCTGACGTCACAAACCATGACCTTACACAACTGACAGAGATAGAAAGAGATAGGTATAGTGTTAGAAAGATACAGTTATTTCCCTCCTCCATTACGTATCTACTCACAACAACAATAATAAACAATAATATAGTATATCCTAACAGTACTTGAAAATATATCTCTTAAAAAAAGAACCTAATCCATTTAAGTAAAACTTTAAGAAAAATCTGAAAATATGACTGACTTTATAATAATGAGACATACTATATTTAGTACTACGAATATTTTTTTGTATGATTTTTTTTTGATAAGTATGTATGTAGGTATATATGTAAGAAAAACTCCGATAAGACGCCTGATCACTATGTAGGTTCAACGAGAATTCATGACATAATGACTCCAAAAGAAGAGCCAAATGTTTACGCCTCTGTCTAAAATTAAAAAAAAAATTTCACATGATAATTTTTATAGAATAATTTGGCTTAGGTTAGGATTATTAGGTTAGGTTAGGATTATTTGAAAACAGGAACCATTACGATAATTTTCGAGGACATACATACATATAAACCAGTCCAGTCCTGTTGTGCGCTCTCATGTAAATTAATAAACGAACCTCATTTTTATAGAAACTTAGTATAGAGCACGGAGTCTCTCAAGCTTTTCCAGTCAATATCTCTAAGGTGGTTAACGCATGGTAAGGTGTCATCCCCAAAAAACTGGATCGCAGCTGAGTGAAAGCTGGACAAATCTTTTATCATGTTCTTGCAAAAAAAAACGGTCCTAGAATTTAGTCTTTCGGTTGTGATTGCCCTCATTGCTGTCAGTAAATATATTGGCTTCTTTGGCCCTAATATTTACACTGGTCCATTTCATAACCTCCGAAGACTGTATTATGGTAAGGCAAGCGGAAGCAAATATCGGTCTCCGGTTCTTCTATGAAGGAACCTAGGCCCGTTCCCTCTGCTAGCATTGATCCATCCGTGTATCAGCAAACTCCCACGGGTGTTTGCTCTAGGGTTCGATTGACCCAGGAGTGTGTTTCTGGTATCAATGTCTCGCATTCAGTTATAACACTAGTCTCACCCCGGTCGGAAATTTAGAAAGTCTGGTCGTATCCGGTCAGTAACGTCCATATGTTCTGTGGTCTGTTGTCTTGTCCGATCCTTTCCCTCATCACTTGTAGACGTTTTGTAGCAAGAGCTGCTTCGTATCTAATACGAATGTCTATAGGTTGGACATAAAGAATGGTCTCCAATGCCATGGTGGATATACTTCTCATAGCATCACTTATACCGAGGCAGCACATTCGTTGAACCTTCTCCAAAATTTTAGTGTTGCACTTCCTAAATGATGGCCTCCACCATACTACCGGTGCGTATGTTAGAATTGTTCTGATTACACTCTTATAGAGACAGTGTGCCGCAATAGGGCTAAGTCCCCATCTGGACCCAATGGCCCTTCTGCAGAGAGACCAGCACAAGTTAGCCCTCTTGACTCTTTCTTCTATGTAATGTCTCCACAACAGTTTCAGATCTGGAATCACTCCTAAATATTTAATCCTATCTGATAAGGTGAAGGTCTATGCCCGGAAATCAGGATCAATATACTGCATGATCTTTGCTTTCCTGGTGAAAAAACCTATTTTTATTTTTTCAGGGTTAATATTCAGTCATCTCGGCCGCGCTCAGTTTAGCACAATGTTGAGAGTTTTTACCGCCTTCCTGCAAAGTTTGTTAAGGTCCTTGTACCTGGAAGTATCCTGATGTCGTCCGCATAGCAGACAGTTTCATAGCCCTCATTAGTCAAAAAAAATGAAATAAAAAATAAATAAAAATTAAGAAATATTTATGTATGTATGTATGTTTAACAGTTTTAATATATTAACTATTGAATGACGTAAACATTTTAAATATCGATGTTATTAAAAATTTAAGTTTTGGCCAATGAATTCAGTTAACAAATTTTGTATTTTGAGAAGTAAGATATTTTTTTATTAAAGACCATGACTCAGTATCCTACACAATTATGCGGTTTTTGAGAAAATACAACCCTGGTATGATGGAGTGTATGAAAATTGTGAAAAGACAATAATAATTCATCAGATCAGTGTTGTATTCTATCGTAAATCGGGTGATTGTATAGAAAAGTGTGTCACCGCCTTCATGGTTGCACCATTCTGTATTTTTCTCTTGGCTCACACCTCTTTTCGTCATAATAAACATTTAAAAATGTAAAAAATTTATTCGTTCAGGTATAATAATAGGTTGGTACTATAATTTCCAATTCAAAAATTAAACCGTTTTTAAATTGTCAATGAACTTGTTTTTAGGCAACTTCACAACTGTCAAGAAATACTACAAATGGTGGCAGTAGCTTCACCCACAACGTATTGTTGGGAGGTGCAGTATGTGGACCACCACCCACGCTTGGTTGTAACAGCTCTAAAGGTAGGGATATTCTTGGAGTCACAACTCTCACACAACAGGTGAAATACGATTCGTGGGAATTCCCGCGACATCGATTAAAGTTTTTCAACATATTGGGAGAAGGTGCTTTTGGTCAAGTATGGCGTTGTGAGGCAACAGACATTGACGGTGAGTAGTGTATTTCTTGTAGATATGTACGTATACAAATTTATGTAGCCTGTGTAAAGACTTAACGAAACAATCTCTTAATAATTATTCGGAGTTTTTGCAAAGAATTCAATATTTTCAAGGAACGAACAATTCATATAAATTTACATTTATACATACATATATACACACATATTCCTATACCCAGCAAAAAATAAACACGGTTTTTGAAGCAGTACAAGTTTTTTCTGCCTTAAGAGGGTGTTTCACAGTAAATACACACAGAAAAAATTATTGTTGAAATTTTTCAATTAAGTGATTGCTTAGAAAAAATAATATTTTTGATTAATATTTTCATTGAATACCAGTATATGTTTATATTAATTGAACTTACAGCTCTATCAAAAAAATGTTATCAACAGAGCTTAACTCAGAATACTATGAATTGGTTAACAATTATTACATATTAATTGTTTTTTATGTGTAATTCTCAAACTCAATTAATCTTTTAATTGGTTTTGATATTTTATATGAGAGAAAAAAACTACTGAGCTTAATTTTTTTTATTCGTAGTAATTTTGACATGCGTTGAATAAAAATAAAATATTAAAAAAAAACCAAAAATTCATTTTGTTTCTTTTTGTTGAGAAACAACAAGCAAATAACAATAATAAATACAAGCTTATAGACTAAATGAAGATGGTAAAGTTAGTACATTGGCGGTATTTGGGGTTCGATGGAAATGGCCCTGCGTAAGTACATATGGAAAATATCGTAGCCTTTCTTTAACATCCAATCGCAAAATACACACACAATTCAAAGAAAAAAAATTTCCACTTTTTGAAATTTTTCGTACATACTAACAAATAATTTTTTATATTTTTACACTATTAGATTTTTTCTAGATTTCAAATACCATTTTAATTGAATCTTTAAAAATTTTTAATTAGTTTTTTAATTGAATCTTAAAAAATATTGCAATTAATTTTTTAATTGAATCTTCAAAAATATTTCAATTAAATTTTAATTAAATCTTTAAAAAACCATCAATTAAAGTTTTAGTTAATGTAATATTTTTTTAATTGAAAAAATCAAAAAAAAATCAATGAAAATAGATGAGTTACTACTACAATTTCCGTGATTGGTTGAAAACCAATTAATTTTTTAACTGAATCTTGTTTTTTTTAATTGAATCTTGTTTTTACTTTTTTCTATGCATACTTATGTATGTATTAGAGGACTGCACAGGTATATCTGTTTGCATCAGTTTTGCTTGTGTATTGGTTCTGGTATGAACAAATATGTAATTCAACGTTTCTGTTACTAGTTCATAATGTTGATTTTTTTTAAGCAATTATTGTATTGTTGGGCAATGAGCAAATGAGAACATCACATATGTTTGTATTTGTTTTTTTAACAAAACAAGATAAAACTGCCTTTACCATGATGTGTTGACAAAAAATATAAATGGCTGATGATTGAATGAATAAACCCAGCGGGAAAAAGAAGGAATACGAATGCCTTCTAAAAGGACTCTGTACTCCTTCTTTTGGATGTACAAGGCCTGCTCGCTCCATCCCATATTCATATCTTTTTTACAAAAGCCTTCAAATTAATAGCCCTTTACGGGCCTTCCAGAGAATGGCTGTTAAAAGGCATTCAAATAAAGGTCATATTGAAAGGGGTTTCATAAAGGTTTTCAACTGCTGGGGCAGTGTTGAAATACAAGTAAATTGTTTTGAAAATATATTTTTTATATGAATATAAAATATTTTCCCACCTGTTTTACTTGTATTACAGCACTTGTAAGTTTTGAAAAACAGGTCCGAGGTATTCAATATACACATACATACATATAGTGTTTTGACTTTTATTTTGTGATCAAAAGGGTCGCATATATTGAAAGGAAACTTCTAAAAATAACAAAAGCCACATAGTATACATAATATTGATCGACCGTTCTGTATTTGGTATTTTTATATGGAATTTTGTTTCTTATAACTTCATCTGAATTCTTTTGCTTTTACTTTTGCAAAAAAAGCAAAACAAAATATTTTACTCCTTCTGTTCTCCCTTCTCATAGAAGGGAATGTGGAATGTGTATCCCATCTTTTTTTACTAAAGAGCAGAAGTTTTCTATGAGGCCTTCTTCAGAAGTTACATAAGAATGTTAACTGAGTCAAAAACATGAATTCATTTGCTTTTGTTTTGGCAAAATAACAAAACAAAAAATGTTACTGCTTCCCTTCTTATAGAAGGGAATGTGGAATGTGTTCCTTATCTTTTATGCGGAAAAACCGAAGCCTTCTATAAGGCATTCTTTAGCAGTTTGATAAGAATGGTAATGGAGTCGAAAAAATTCCTGAGCAGGCCTTTAATAAGGCCTGAAGTAAGAAGATCTTCTTAGTTTTAAGGCTGGATACGTAAAATTTCACATGCATCCATACATATGTAAGTAAATGATACATGGAACAAGTGAACCACACGCAATACCAGAATTTTGGACAAGAAAATCACACACATGCTTATGCTCTTTTATTTAGTCGTCACTGAGAAAGCACAAAGTAGACCAGAGTTGTAGAAAATGACTTATGAAAAAGGCTAAAATCCGCTAATTTGATCACTGTTAAAAAGGGACAAATATAGTGTGTTTATTATTGAATATTGTTAGTACAATAATCAAAACAAACAACAGAAAATGTATACTTAGCGAAATGAACAATTGAACAGCTTTACAAAATTAAATGAAAGATTTTGTAGTGTTGAACTAAAAAAACAATATTCAGTATTTATTTTTATTGACCTTTTTCTATATTTAGTTCAAATACTCTTTTAAATGGGCTTTTAAGGTCAGCGAATTAAAATAAACGATCATTTTTTTTATTAATTATTTCATCCGACGTTTCGTTGGAAAATCCCAACTTCTTCAGGGATGTTTTTATTTGTTAGTCTGGTAACATTGTTATATAGAAAGAGAAATATAAAAGCAAATTTAGAAACTTATCATTACAAAATTGTTTTTGTGATATATATGTACATACATATATATATAAATTAAGTATTTATAAATTTTATTTCATAAAAAAATATAATTTTATTTAGTCACTTTTTAAATTACAACTTTATTAATTCAATTTCAAATACAACTTTATTAATTCATCTTCAAAAAACTACTGAACTTATAACATTAATTTTAGTCATACAATAGCTTAAACTAAATATTAATTTGCATGGTAATCGAAATGACACGCGCTGTAGTTATTTTGCAATACTGGTTCTTTAGAATTTCATTTACCTGTCTGCAATTTGTGTCAGCAATTTAATTATTGTGAAATATTTTGTAATAAGGGCATTCAACGTTTTCTGCGTTAACACCTCCCCTTTTAATTTCGAGCGTCCCGTTCGATTAAAAATATGGAATATTAGAGATTCTTGTTATGCTGGGTTTTTCAGGTTTGCTGATGTCCGATAGTTCTGGCATGGATGTATGCACCGATGGGATTGCTTCTAGCGTCGTTGGAATAATGATTGTTTTACCGCTTCTTTTAGTATCTTTGTTTTAATCATCAGAATAACCATGAATACTATCGTCATTAGAGAGAGACTGAGATTAGCTGCAAATCCTTTTTTGTTTTTATCTTCAAGCAGATCAATTACTTCGGTGTTATTTGCTCGTAATTCTTTCACCATTTCCAATGATAAAGTTTCTTCTATATTTTGGTGGAAATACTTAGTTTGTAAGATAGCTGGTAAAGGTTGTAGTCGTACTGTTTCAAAAAAATCATAAGTTCTATTGGCTATAGTCACAGATGTATTGCAGAACTGTACCACATAGGTTCCCGTAAGATTCTGTGGTTCATTATCGATAAGAATTGTTCCATTGAATTGGTTCAGAAGAATTGTTCCTGGTGCAATTTCTTCAAGAGTGGGGATGCTTCGATTGTCTATTAAGCTGCAATTTGCTACTTTACTTCTAATTAAGTTCGCTAGACACATATCGCTTTCAATATAATCCAAATTATTTCTATTGCATATTGTAATATTATTATAACCTTTGCATTCATTTTTCATACCATACATTACATTATCGCAAATGAGAATATTTCGATATTTTATTTTGTTTACATATTTTCCGAACTTAATGGGTCTTATTAACATTTTATTACATGAATTTGTATGTGTGGTAGGTATACTTAATATATAAATAATAGAATCATGATTAGACGCTATTTTTATTTCAGAAAATTCAAAAGCTTGTTCCAGGTTTATAAAAGGTATGGAATCTGTATTTATTATGTGCTTTACGGTATCAATTTCTTCAGCTGTTAATAAGAAGGAATTAACTACACCTACTTTTGCCCAATGCATGGCATGTTGAATGTTAGTCAATTCTTCCTTAACACTGTCTAGTTTATATTTTAGTATTGTTATTAATTGTTCTTTTAAATTTTCACTTTTATTATAATTGTTCTTATAATTAAATGTTTCAATTATGCTGTTTGTTATATGAGTTAGTTCATCAATTTTTTCCAATGTTACTTTGTTAATAACAACTTGTTTGTTGTTATTTCTTAGTACTTTATTTGTCTTTTTAGTTAGTATTTCGAAATCTTCATGATCAGGATTTCCTGCAATCCACTTCCAGGCAGAGCCTATAAAATCCAAGGATCTTTTTGACCTTGGTTTTAGTCTGTCCAGATATGATTGAAGTTCTGTAACTTCATGATTTAAAAAGGGTTGCAGAAGGTGAGAAGAGCTAATATCATGGTTTAATGTTTCTTGCAGTTTATTTATTAAGTTCTGATATACATTTGTGTCGATGACGTGGATTAATTTAAATGTCCCAGTCTGTAATTTTGCTAGTCCGGAGTTCCATGCTACTATTTGTGAATTAGAATAGTCCAATATTTTTACCTCGGCCGAAACCAGTGTTAAAAATGACCTGAAAATTAAAGCTTTTTTTAGTTCTTGATATTATTTTTGTGTACTATTTTTCCTGATTCTGTTAAGACTGTTGTGTTTCTATTTTCTTTAACTGTTTCTTTTCGGTATGTTCTGCTAAGTTTCGTTCCTAATCTTTTATTTTCTTTTACATAAATGGTTTCTCCAGGTTTATAAGTCTTGGGTACTGTTTTTCTCTTGTTATGGTAATTTATGTCTTCTAACTGCTTCTCTTGAAGTCTCTTGATAGTATCTAATTTAACCTTTTCTATTTCTTGCGGATTGGTACTTACTCTACCTAAAAAAAATAACTCTATTGGCTTTCTTTTGATGGTTGAATGTACGGAATTATTGTATTCGTAGGTTGCTTTATGCAATAGTTCTGGAAATGTTTTATGTGAGTTTTCGGTTTTTAAACAACGCATTAATTCTGCGATTGTGGAATGAAATCTTTCTATTTGTCCATTCACACTACTACTATATGGTGGAATCTTAAATAGCTTTATACTATATTCATTTTCAAGCATAAAAACGATAGTTGTAGAATTGAAGGATTTTTCGTTATCCATAACGATTGTTTCTGGTATACCAAAGGAAAGTACGAGTTCTCTTAGAGGTTCTTTAACATCCTCAATGGCTCGGGACTTTAATATTCTTGTTTGCGCAAATTTGGAAAACTTATCTATAGCAGTTAATATTGCTTTTTTTTCTGTGATGAAAATGTCTATATGTATGATCTGGCCAGGATATGATGGTATTGGTGTCTCTTGGAGTGTGATTTTATTAGGGTGCCTATCGTATTTATTTTCCTTACATACTTTACATAAACCAGTGATCTTTTTTATCTTAGAGTGCATTTGGGGAAAATAAAATTTGGTTATAAGTTGTGTTCTATTTTCTCTGCTATTCCTGTGTGGCCTATTGTGTTCTTTTATTATTTCGCCTTCCTGTTCTTCTTCATTCTTTAGATCTGTTACCATGGTTCGAGTATATTTTACTCTGTATTGTGTAAAATTATCTCTATAAATCTCCTGTAATTTTCCCAAGATGTCATCAGTGGTTTTTATACAATTTGTCACGGAGGGATTCAAGTATTTTTTTAAAAGTTGAATGAGAAAATCTTCTGTAATATGGGGTTCATTAATGGTATGCCTATGAAAAGTTGGGAATACGATTTCAAAACTATAAGCTGATTGTATTTCTTCATTGGAAATTATTATTTGATTTTTAAAGGCATTGAGCGGTGCGTCTGTAAATTGTATAAGATTATGAGATGAGCTTTCGTCGCTATGCTGAGTGGCAGTTAATGTATTTATTTGAGAGTTTTCCTGCGAAGGTCTTGATAAAGCGTCAGCTACAACATTAGTACTACCTGGTTTATAATGCAACTCATAGTTATAATCTTCAAGAAATGCCTTCCATTTTTTCAGTTTGAAATTTGAATTTTTGCAACTTAAGGCATATGTGAGTGGAAGGTGATCAGTATAAATTTTTAACTTTGGAGACCCATATAAATAGTTTCGAAGCGACTTTAATGACCATACGATTGCGAGCATTTCTTTTTCATTAGTAGCGTATTGCTCCTCTGCTCTGCTAAGTGTTCTAGACAGAAATACAATTGGCCTATTGTCCTGCGATAGGACAGCTCCGAGAGCATAATTTGAGGCATCTGTCGTTAGACAAAACTCTTTATTGAAGTTTGGGTACGCTAACATTACATCTTCGGAAGTTAATGCTGTTTTCAGTTTATTAAAGGCATCTATAGCGTCTTGTCCAAGTTCTATTGGTATCTTTTTGGAGGTGTGCTTAGACGAACGTCCTGCCTCCCCTCTCAAAAGCATTGTCAGGGGCTTAGCAATTTTAGCGTAGTCCCTGATAAAGCGCCTGTAATAATTTGAAATTCCCAGAAATGATCTTAAATCCTTAAGTGTTTTGGGTCTTGGGAAGTTTAAAATTGCTTCTACTTTCTTTGGGTTAGTTTTTATTCCTTTGTTTGAAATTATAAAGCCTAAAAATTCTACTTCTTCCTTCAAAAATTCACATTTGTCTAATTGGACTTTCATGTTTGCACGCTCTAAGGTTTTAAATACAGTATCCAAATTTTCATAGTGTTTTTTTTCATTTTCCGCAAATATAATTATATCATCCATATAAACAAAGCATATCCTTCCAATATACTCCCTCAGAATATCATCTAAAGTACGTTGGAATATGGATGGTGCGTTTTTCAATCCAAACGGGAGTCGTGTAAACTCGTATTTGCCGTTATTCACTGAAAACGCTGTTTTTTGCCTATCTATTTCTCTCAGTGGTATTTGGTGGAAACCGCTTTTAAGGTCCAAGACCGAGAAGAACTTATTTTGACCAAGTTGCGGAAGTACGTCGTTTATTTCCGGAATTGGGTATCGGTCTGGTGTTGTTTGTTCGTTTAGTTTTCTATAGTCAATTACCATCCTAAATTTCTTTTGTCCTGATGCGTCAGCTTTCTCTGGAACTATCCAAATCGGGGAGTTGTAGGCCGATTTGGAAGGCCGAATAATCCCTTGTTGCAAGAGCTCTTGTATTTGTTTTTCTACCTCTTTTTTTAAATGCATAGGGTAAGGATAATAACGAGAATATACTGGTTCATCTGTTTTTGTATGAATTTCGGCCACTACAGCCGAAGTATATGTTAAGCTCTCATTTGGTTCACTGAAAAGTAATCTGTTTCTTAAAATGATTTCTTGTAAATTGTCTTTCTGTTCTTTGGTCAAGTGTTCCGTTCTAATGTCGATATTGTTCACTGAATGAGATGTTTTTTGTTTTATTCTTACTTTTAATTTGCCATTTATTATCATGTAATTTCCGGCTGAATAAATTACTGCCGACAGTTCTTTAAGGCTGTCATTTCCTATAATGCCATAAAATGACTTAAGTGTTGGTAATAAGAAGAACTTTAATTTTTTTGTATGATCATCGAATAAATTTATAAAAGTATGTTCAGTAATTTTAATATCCCCTCCTACCGAGTTGGCTGAGAAGGATTCTTGATTTGGTAAAGGATTCTGCACTAGACTTGGCTGAATATAGTTCTTGTTTGATCCAGTGTCAATCAAGAAATTTAAAATCTGTCCGGTTTTCGTCCTGCATTCAATATAAGGCAAGGACGAATTAGTTAGTCTAAAAAATGGATGTCAACAAAATCGTTAACTTCTAATTGATTTGAAGATTCTGGTTCATTTTGTAAATATTCATTTAAAGTTGGTAGTCCTTCCTGATTTTCATAACTAAGTAATTGCTGTTCGTAATATTGTTCGTCTAAGTCCTCATTTTGCTGAGTTTCTATATGGAAATTTCTTTGGATTTTTGGAGGAAGTCTTCTTTGTTCAGATTGTTGTACGTTTGGTCTTTTTCCGAAAAATCTATCGTTTTGAGCAGGCCTATTCATATAATTAATGGCCCTGGTTCTAACTGACGGGTCTATGTCCATTGGTTCGGGTCTTGGTTGAGGTTTAGGTTCGGTTGGTCTTGGTGGAGGAAAATTTGGATTTATGTAACCCTGGGGGCGCATTCGATTGAAATTGTTCCCATGGTAGATCGGAGCGGGTACATGAAAGGGTCTTTGTAAAGAGGAAGGTTGTGGCATGTGCGCCAACTGTGGAAAAAATTCTTGTTGATAATTACCACGATTGTTCTGCTTATTATTGGTAGGCTTGGGATGGTTATGCGAGTTCGCAAATTGCGTTCTCACAAACTGATTTTCCATTTTTAGGCACAGATGAAGTGCTTGTGGCAAGTCTCTTGGTTCCTTCATTCCTAGATGTAAGGACATATTTCCTCTAAGGCCTCTAACAAACGTGTCTAAGGCTTTATCTCGGTACGTTTGTGTAAGTAGATCGAGTGCCTCTCTTCCTATATCCATGCAGGATAATTTATTCATGATTAAAGAAAGGTGAGAGTATACCTGTTGGTAGAATTCTTGAATTTTATTGTTACCTTGCACAAGAGTACTCATTTGGTACTCCAATGTTGTAAGGTCCCTTTTGTCTGCATAATGTAATGCAAGACATTTTGTAATACTTTCCCAGTTTAGGGGCGTATTATAAGACTCCAGTGCAGCGTCTGCACTACCCACAATCTTGTTTCTGATAGTGGTTAAAATGGCATAATATTTTGGTGTTCCTTTCATATTTTCGTAAATTGTAGGTATCCTATCTACGCTCTTTTTCCAAGAGCTAAATTCTGAAGGGTTTCCGGAGAATTCCCTTAAGCTCCGGACAACGTCAGGGACTTTGTCCAGGTCAGTTAAATTGTTCCTGAATCTTTCTTCTATAACTTGGTCTTCACCACCTATGTTCATATTCGGATCTAAAAATCGTCTGAATGCAAGTTCACACTGATGTGCGCAGATTCTAGCTATCCTTTCTTCTTCATTTTCCCTATTTCCCTCAGCTATGGGTGCCACGTTTGGAAGGTTTGCGTTGTTAAGGACTGCAGGCCTGATCAAATTGTTTGGGTTTGACATGATTCTTTAAAAGTAAGTCTTTATTCTTATTCAAGCTTTTTGTAAAATTTTTCTTTAACTAAGAAGGTTTCTTTTTTTATTTTGTTATTTCTATTGGAGGGTCCCGTAGGAATCGCAATAGTTTTATTTATTGTAGTTATTATTTTTTTTTTGGTAAGATTTTCTGATTTATCTATTATATTTTGAACAATTGCTTTATAAGCTTTCAAAACTTCACTATTTTAAAAAAATTTTTTGTTAAAAAGGTTTGATTAATTTGTTTAGAATTTTTCAATAAATATTTAATGCTTTAAGAGCCTCAAATAATTCACTATTAAAAATTAAGTTTTTGATTAATTTGATAATAATTTGTTTAAAATTTCTCAATATTAATAAATTTTTATTGCTTTAAGAGCTTTAAGTAATTCACTATATAAAATTTTTCAATTTTATTATAAAAATTTTTTTTTTTTTTTTTTAACTTTTCACTTTTTTTAAAAATAAAAAATATCTTACATGACTAATCTTACAATCATCCTTATGAAGCTGGTAGAGGGCATTTTATCCTTTTCTCAAATATACTGGGGTTACCGCACTAATCCAAGTTCCTCACTCCAAACGTCCTTATTTGGCAGATGGTTGTATTAATTACAGCCTGTGGGGTGTTGATTTTTTTTGAAAAAAGTCTTCTTCTAGCTGCAGCCTATGGGGTGTCTTTGAGATGAAGCTTCCTTCAGTTAACAGCCTATGGGGTGTTTTTTTTGTTGTTGGAGTCTCCTTCTTATTACAGCCTATGGGGTGTTTATTTAGATGGAGATCCTTTTACGTTGGGCGCCAATTAAGTATTTATAAATTTTATTTCATAAAAAAATATAATTTTATTTAGTCACTTTTTAAATTACAACTTTATTAATTCAATTTCAAATACAACTTTATTAATTCATCTTCAAAAAACTACTGAACTTATAAAATTAATTTTAGTCATACAATAGCTTAAACTAAATATTAATTTGCATGGTAATCGAAATGACACGCGCTGTAGTTATTTTGCAATACTGGTTCTTTAGAATTTCATTTACCTGTCTGCAATTTGTGTCAGCAATTTAATTATTGTGAAATATTTTGTAATAAGGGCATTCAACGTTTTCTGCGTTAACATATATAGTCATAATTTTGAATGTTGTTTGTTGTTGAATGTTTTAGTTTTTTAATATCGGTTTCATGTTCACTTGTTCTTATGCTTAAGCTCCTCTTTGTTGTTCCTATATATGTATACTTTACCACAGTTGTCTGACGAATTTCCTAAACATTCGATTTGGTCTTTTTGTCAACTTTTGTTTTTGTGAATAAAGTACTTATCGTTTTGTTTGCTCTATATGCCAGTGTAACTTCTTTGTTGTTTATTAATGTTCTCTAGAAGTATGCGCAACCTATGAAAAAGTGCACCGTATTGTATTTTTTTCAAGAGCGAATATTGTTTGTAGTCATTGTTGCCATTTTGGCATTTTCACTGCCAGATCTGGCATTTTCATTCGCTGAAAAGCATTAAACTTTTAAAAAATTCTGCCAAATGCTTTCTGGCAGAATTTCTTGAAAATAAAAAATGTTTATTTGTTACAATTTTTTTTAGTGTAGAGAATAATTATTTTCATAAATGCAAATTTTTTTGCAATTATGTGTTTCCTACTTATTTCAACAACTGTGACTGATACAAAAAAAATGTAAATAAACTTGTCAGTTCAGATTTTTACCTTTGGTTATTTTTAATGTCAAATTTCGTATGTAAAAAAGAAGGTAATCAATCATCTGTGTAAAGAATTTCTGGATGTAGATGTTGCAGAGACGTGCTTATCTTCGTTATTTGCAATAAATTCGAAGTAAAAGAAAGAACAGTTATTTTTTCATACCATAATTTAGTACATATGTATGTACATAATACCTTGAATTATGAATTTAAAAGCGATTTTACAAAAATTGAATTTGCGTTGTACATACTCGTAGTTAAAAACATTGCCCGAGCAGATACATATGTACATATGTATATACTATTATGGAAAAGTAAGTTTTTAGTTTGAAAGTGAAGTATTTTTTATTTGCATGAAAAAAACGAAGCAATATATTAACACATACATACATACATATGTGCTTATATAAATGTGTATGTATATTTGTAGGTTTCTGCTTAAAAATTCAAATAGCAATGAACTAATGGCACTATGACAAGGGATATACGACTTCAGAAAAGTATGTATTTTTAGGACAGTAGCTATTTAAACTCTTCATACATATTGTATGTACGTATTTATTAATTTGAATCCACATACCTACATACATATGTACATCTGTATTTTTTTATAGAAAAAAAAAATTATGCACAAAAAGCTAGGAAAAATTGGCAATATGATACACTTTATAAAGACTGGGTAATTATCGATGAAGAAAATACCTGTTTTATTAAATGCAAATACTGCAATAAAAAGTTACAATCCAAATTATCAACTTTGAAGGCCAATGTTGTAACTAAAACTCATAAAGTTAATTCAGAACCGTTTCAAGGGCTGCAGAAAAGGTTAAATTTTACTGAACAAGGTGAAACCAAAGTATTAGCGAGAATGTGTGAAGGAAGGTTTTCCTTATACATAGCATGTCACTCATCTATAAATCCGGTAAATCACTTAATTGGATGTGAAAAAAAAATCATAAAAATGATTCAGTTTTAACTGAAGTTTCTTTGGCAAGGACAAAATGCGCCGCAATCATAAAATACGTTTGGGCACTTCACTTTAAGGAACAATTCAAATTAAATTTAATGAATAGCCCATATAGCTTAATAATAGATGAAGCAACGGATATTTCCAATTTAAAATATATTGGAATAATAATAAAGTGCTTTAGTGCAAAGGGAAACCGAATAATTACTACATATTTGACAATTGAAGAATGTCAAGACAGTAGTTCAGATGGAATTGTTGCTGTCATTAAAAAAGTTCTAAATAGTTTTAATTTAGACGTAAGTAATTTGTCGGGCTTCGGAACGGATAATGCAAAGGTCGTGATTGGAGTAAATAATAGCGTATACAAAAAACTTCAAGACTTAAAAACAAATAAAAATTTGATACTCGTTCCGTGTGCTTGTCATTCGTTACAGCTTGCAGTTACTCATGCTGCTTCAAAATCATTTCCTCCCAAATTAGAATACTTGTCAAATGAAATCTATGCTTGGTTTTCAAAATCTGCCAAACGACAACTTTTTTATAAAAAGCAATTTAAAGCTATTAAGGCCGTGATACACTATACGATCTACGAAAAAATACAACCCTGGTATGATGGAGTTTATGAAAATTTTCAAAAGACAATAACAATTCATCACACCAGGGTTGTACTTTTTCGTAGATCGCACGACTTTGTATGATAGTGAGTCATGGCCTTTAACAATAATACTGAACCACTAAAAATTCCTCGAGTATGTATGTACAACACGGTGGATGTCCATTGAAACAAATTTAAAAAGAATTTATATTTTTTAGTTAATGTAATAGCAGGGAAAATAGTAGTACAAGAAAAGATACATGAAGTTGTTTTTAATTCAAATGGAATTGAATCATTCGAAGATTTTTTGAATCCCAATCCGTATCTGGGATATGAATGTGAAAATTTTGTAAAGGATAAGATAAAATCTAAAAGTATAACAATTCAAGATGAAAAAGAAATAAGAAATACATGCATTGATTTCTTAAAAGAGCTTTTAAATCAACTAAAGAGCCGTTTGCCAAAAAATTTCAATGTATTAAAGAATATTTAAATTTTTTCCGTACAAAATGCACTCAATCATGCAAAAAGACCAATAACACATAAATATAATTCAAAATCAGTGGTTTAACATTACGAAAAAAGATTGGAACGAAACATTGGATACTACGTCTTTCTGGATTCAGGTTCATAACTTAAAAAATTCTATCGGTGAGAAAGTATTTCGAGAATTATCGACATTTGTATTATCACTACTAGTACCACCATTTTCTAATGCCGATGTTGAAAGGCTATTTAGTTTAATGAGTTTAATAAAAAACAAAATTCGAAATAGAATTAAACCTGAATTATTATCTTCAATTATACAAATTCGAGAAGGATTAAAACTTCAAAATGCATGCTGCTACAACTACAAAATACCTAAAGATCTTATGAATAAAATTAGATCATCTGAAAATTATGATAAAGATGAAGATATCCATGAAATTTTGGAATCAATTAATATATTTGCATAAGAAATACGAACGCACTTATCAAAATTTTGTTTTTTAAATACATATGTATGTACAAAACAATAAGTACATAAATATGTACACACATTTATGTAGATACTGCATAATCAAACATACATACGTACATGCATACATATTTATATACATACATATATACATATCGCAATAAATAAATTTTAGTTTTTACTACATGTTGCTAACAATTAAATCGAAAATAGTTCTCCATACATACATACATATGTATGTGTGTATATGAATATAATTAATGTTTGAAAATAAATAAACATTCATACCTATTCATAATAATAAATACATATGAATGTATGTACGTAGCTTTGTGCTATTAAAAAATACCTGTAAATAGTAATAAGTTTGTATAAACATGAAATTCAAAGCTCTTTCAATAAAAATTTTTAAATTTAAATCTGGCATTATACTTTTCTTCTGTAGTACACTTTGGCACAATTTTTTTAACGATTTAGCATTTTCTCATCATCATTTTGTGAAGCAAAAATAGAGAACAAGGAAACAAAAAACACACAAAACAATTGTACCACAGTTGAATTGACAGTTGTGTCAAGTGTGCAATATTTTTATTGAACACTTCATAGTGCACCATACTTCATTTCACAAACTCACTAACTAATTCATCTGACATAAAATGTATACGTATACACAGCTTTGTGTGTGTTAGTGTTTTTTTTATTCATTTGACGTTTGACTTTCGTTATACACATTTCGAAACATACGCGGAGGAAATATGGCGATAATAAATGATGAAGAATTGGCAATTATTTTATGAGGAATTTCAATAGCCTGTATTTTGGAAGCTCATTAATTCTGTAAGCAGATAAAAAATAAAGAAAAGCAGATCTTTTTGGGTCAAGCTACAACTTTGTCAATATTGATAGCAAAAAATCTCCCTATAAGTTATTCTTAAAAGTGAAACCAAATTTTTTACTTGCAACAAAAAAGTGTATGAAATAACTATTTTTTGGGTATAAGATGTTAAAAAGATTTGTTCGGTAGACTCTCAGCTACATTATTACCATATACATATATAGTTTAGAGCTAGCTGAATAAGGTGTTGTCCAAAAACTGAGGACACAATTTTCTTAGGGCGCACATATTTTCTAAATCTTTGGAGGCCTATAAAAAAAATTGATCACCAAATTCATGAAACTGTTTTACTACCCTTTAGTAATACTATCGAACCTATACTGTCCAGTCGGTGTGTATTTATTTAATAATAAACTGCCTTATTCATAAAAAATATTTAATGCTTATTTAGCTTATTTAACTCTTAATTGATATATTTCCATACAAAATACGTTATTTAAGCTTTGAATAACCATCAAATATTTTTTAAAAATAAGGCAGTAAATATTTATTTTAATAAATATGAACCACAATGCAAATAAAATATTATTAACAAAATAATTAAATAAATTAAAATAGTATTATTTTTAGTAGGGATTTTTGGGGATAGTACAAATTACTTTTTAGGGAATTTTGGGGATCAAAATTTTCAAATTGGGGATGACAGTCGAAAGAAATATGGGAACCCTGCTCGCTTGGCATATAAACAAATACTGTTGTGAACGTTAAGCCTGTCAAATGCTTAAAGGCCCAACTATAATATGAATAAGCAAACTTAAGCAACTGTGCGAATACATACAATACGTATTTGTGCAACTATAATGTACTTAATGAAACTTTTCGTCAAGTTTCGTCAAATGTCATTTGCTTAAGTAAAGTGCCAAACTGAACGCACGTTCCGTACGGAAGCAACGGTTTGTGCATTTTTTAAACTCAAATATACAGCAGCAGAAAATATTCATTGCTTTTAAATATTTTTTTTTATTGATTTTTAATTTGAAACTCAGAAAATAAAGCAAAACTTTAATTTGCACTTATTCTTTTACAACATACATATACACACATACACATGTGTTTGCTTATGTATATTCACTGTTGTCCTTTTTAGTAGGCAAAGCAAATAAAACATGTAATAATTTGATGAATATAATTATTTGTGAATTTTTAATAGATAAGCACATTATAACAAATTAATTAGATTGAATTGCATTCATTTAGGAGTTATGAGAAGAAACAAAATTACTTCAAAATTATGAACAATACCTAGATGTGCAGCTATGGCTAAGGAGTGCTTAAGTTCATGTAAGTACATTATGGCCACCTAAAAGTCACCTCTGAAATGTTTAACCATTTGACAGGCTTATCGTTCAATTCTGACATTAACTTAAGCCAGCTTATTCATATTATAGTTGGGCCTTAAGTGAATTAATGAAACTTTTCGTCAAGTTTCGTCAAATGTCATTTGCTTAAGCAAAGTGCAAAAGTGAACGCACATTCCGTACGGAAATAACTGTTTGTGTATTTTTTAAGTCAAATAAACAGCAGCAGAAAATATTCATTGCTTTTAAATATTTTATTATAATTTTTTTATTTTAAACTCATTAAATAAAGAAAAACTTTTATTTTTGCTTATTGTTTTACAACATACATATACACACATACATATGTATGTGTTTATTTATGTACATTCACAGTTGTACTTTTTAGTACGCAAAACAAAGAAAACATGTAATAAATTGATAGATATAATTATTTGTGAATTTTTAATAGATAAGCACATTATAAAAATTAATTAGATTGAATTTCATTCATTTAGGAGTTATGAGAAGTAACAAAATTACTGCAAAATTATGAACAATACCTAGATGTGCAGCTATGGCTAAGCAGTGCTTAAGTTCATGTAAGTTCATTATGGCCACCTAAAAGTCACCTCTCTTTATGTCGTTAATATTTATGTTGGTCTCTTTTATTTCTAAATTGAGAATTTTTATATGGAATTTTTGTTCAATTTTGCTTAGTTCTCTAGAGATAGTAGTAGAACTGAAAAGTTGTTTGGTGTTTTGGGTGGAATTAATCAAATGTGTCGGGATAAGTCCATTTTTCCTATATTGTAGTAAATATATGAGTCTTTCATGTTTCGCTAATCTATTAATTTCTTTGCAATAATTTTTCAGTAGTGTGCAGGTCTCCATGTTGTACTTTAGTTTCATGTGTGTGAAAAAATTATGTTCTCTGTGTTCCATTGTGATGGTTTCTCTAAACCATCACAAAACAGTATTATAAAAGTGATTAAATTTAGTTTCCAAATGCTTACAATTTCAATTTTAAACATTTTCCTACAAAAATATTAATTTTTAACTTCAACTTACAAAAAGCAGACAACGAATGAGACCACAAAGCATAAAATGAAATTAGCTTAAAATAATACCACGCGAAAGAAAAAGTAAAGAGGATTTGATGACTGTGTGAGCGAGACTTCCGAAAACACAATTATCTTCCGTCTCGTGACATCTCTGGTATACTTTGTGGAGAAAGCGACAAATGAAGTTGTGCAAGCATGTACGAATTTTTTCCTGGTTTTTTGCTTATTTTTTTAGCACACGGAACGAAATTAAATTTAAAATTATGTACGGAAAAACAAAAATAAAAATAATTATGAGGGCTAAGAAATATTTCGTGATAAAAAATGCTTTTGGCATCATTGTTGCCATTTTAGCATTTTCACTGCCAGATCTGGCATTTTCATTAGTTAAAAAGCATTTAATTTTCAAAAAATTCTGCTAGATGCTTTCTGGCAGAATTTGTTGAAAATAAAAAATTGTAATTTGTTAAAAAATTCTTCTGTATAGAGAGGATTTTTCTCATAAATGTACATGTATTGCAGGCTAAAGATTACCCGATGATCTGCACTAGCAACAGTGAAATGTGCATAGGATCCAGCTAACTCCTCAATAATCAATTTCAATGTATTTATAATTAAAAAAAAAATTTAGTGAATAAGTAAACTAATATTTTGGAATTATAGTGCGTAAAAAAATCTTAAACGTAATTGTAACATTTCCAAAAAACACCAATTATTAAGTATTTTATATTTTTATGTGCTCTAAAAATATCTGCAAATACTAATAAGTTTGTATAAACATGAAATTCAAAGCCATTTCAATAATTTTTTCTACATTTAAATCTGGCATTATACTTTTCTTCTGTAGAACATTTTAGCAGAATTTTTTGACCAATTTAGCATTTTCTCATCATGATTTTCTGGCAACACTGTTTGGCATTATAAAGGGTTCGCCAGATAACTTTTTTTTGAAAACAGGGTGCAAAACATCGAGTGTACCTTCGGCTGTGTGGCACGTAGCGGATTTTGGCACCAAACAGTGACTTGTTTTGGGTGGGTTTTCTGTGCCCCAAATGCGACAATTTTGCTTGTTTACATACCCGCCAAGATTAAAATGAGCTTCATCTGAAAAGATGATTTTTTTTTGGCAAAATCGGCATCTTCTGTAAGTCGATCGCAGGCAATATTTCGCAGCGTTGTTCAAGCGTATACACAACCATATTCGTTCAGCGGAAGGATAAAACTAATTATCTGTCAAGTTAGACATGAGCTAAGTGTTACCATTCACGAAATAAGCACTAGTTGAAAAAAAAAACGTTAGATGGCGGACCCTTTACAATGCATTTTATGCTATGAAACATTAAAAAATAATAGGGAAGATGGTTTGAAAATACATTTTAGTAGTTTTCACAGCTCGGTGAATTAATTTAATTTGGAATTTAAACACTACACTGTTGAATGCATAATTAGATTTTTTACTTTTTCGTAAGTTTATATCAAATTGTTTGTTTACAACAAATATTTAAACAATGAATAACAACAGCAAGTATTTTAAATTACAAAACTTTTCTTAAAGTGTAACTTTATTTTACTCTCATTTTTCGCACCAATCCAAACATGTTTTATTTTGCCTGGAACCAGCGTTGCCACTGGTGGAAAAATAAATTACACAGCTGCAAGTCTAAAATAATGCAAAACCAAATGAAATAGTGCAAAAAAAAAATTTAAGAAAAAATTTAATTTTTTTTATGACTTTTTGAGTTAATTGAAAATTAAAAGGAGAAAATTTTTTTAATTTATAAAAAACGTATAATAAAATTAAAAATATTATTATATAAAATTCACTAATTAACAAATATTTACCTCAACGAAGAATAATTTACCGCTTTCCTCTTAATATTTTTTCAAAATTTCATAAAATATTATTTAAGCCAGGCGTTTGAGAAGAAGGTGCTCTCCATTTTTCTTTTCTTAATTTAAACTCATTTAACTAGAAGTACTGAGCGATACTTATATGTGCATTCTTTAGTTTTTTTTAAATCATATTTTCTTTTGATAATTTTAATCTAAAAATTTGCACCACAATTTTAAAATCGTGGTACTGTATTAGCTAATAACTCATTTTTGGGGTATCAGTTTTAATTAAGTTCAGTTTACTAAAAAAAACTCTTTCAACAGAAGCGTTTAAAAATGGTAATATCACAACTATTAAATTTAGAAAGAGAATATCGCCAGCACAGTTTTTGCTTTGAAAAATTTTAGACTTGTTAATTTCAAAACATCCAATTTATCAAATAGATTAGGTTCTTTATGGTCTAAAAGTTCATATTCACGCCACTTATTTTCCTAAAATCTTTATACATTACAATTTGTTGTGTCTCGGAACGGTATTTTAAGCAGCTAAATAAATATATATTTTACTTCGCTGTATAACAAGTTCCTCGTTGTTATTGGTCAACCAAAAATAACTCATTTTGTTTAAAAAAAATCTACTTTTATGTAATTAGACAAAAAAAAATTTGCACAACTTTAATTACTTCAGCTTGTAATTTTTACAGAAGCAGGGATTCGCTTTAAAACATTAAATTAAAATTAGTTAAACGTTAAATAGAATGTGGAAGGAAGTCGAAATAATATTTTGTAGATTTTTCATCTAATGCAGAAAGCATTGATTCAGTTATTTTTGAATGATCTTTAAAAACTTCCAATCTTCAATATAATCTCAACACTTCATATTTTTCCGGAGCGCTTTCAATACAACAAGATGTTAATGATAACAATTGCGTTATAATAGGTGATAAGATTGTATGGCTCTCTAGTGGGAAATATCGTAGAAATTCTCAGAGTTTGCATAACGTTTATAATAGGATCCGAGATTTCTTAGCAAATCTTCTAAGTCCCAATTTTCAAGAGGCAATTTTACTTGCGCAAGTCTTGAATTTGATGAACAAAGAAGTGAGGAGTGTAAAACCAACAGAATTACCGTACAGACTTGCCTGTACATGGCAATTCTGTTTTTGCTATCATTCGCTCTATATTAAATTTCACATTTCCTTTCATTTGTGTTTGTTTTCTGTTCTGGTTTTTCGTCTGTAAAATTCATTGTGGCGCGAAGTGTTTGCTTTGTGAGAATATTAATAACAATTGTTAATTTGCTTCAAATAAAAAGAAATAAAATGATCAACAAAGTGTGGCAAAGATCTGAAATAGAAAATTTGATTTGTTTGTTTTATCCATTGTTAATTTTTTTACTTAAACTTGCAAAAATAAAGCGGACACAAATAAGAAATGTCAAAAATTAAGAAAATATGTATAAGCAATCGAAAAAGACTTGCGCAAGTAAAATTGCCTCGTGAAAATTGGGAAAATCAGATGATTTGAGCTTACTGTATTCTTATTCATGATCGTATAATAGAATATATTCCCATCAAAGGACAAGTTCGAAAAGCCTTATAAATTAAATAATATGGAAAATAACATAATTTTTATAGACGTACAAGGTTTCAAAACTAATTCAAACGATTTCATCGCAAACGAAGTAGCGATTGTTTTCAACAATTATGAATATAACAATTTCATTATAAAACCACCATTTGATTTTAAATGGTTATCAATAAAAAAGCAAAGAGAAGCAAAGTGGCTAACAAAAAACTGTCATCACCTAAGTTGGACTGCTGGATCAGTTTCATTTCATAGCGTTTGCAATTTTTTAAAAGCCAACGCAAGATGTTCTAAAATTTACGTAAAAGGTGAAGAAAAAAGACTATGGTTGGAAAAAATGTTACACCGAAAAATTTCTAACGTTGAGGATATAGGCTGCATCAACTTTAAACAAATGGAAATGAAGTATCCAGAATATTTTTATTGTAATTATAATAAATTTGGTGTATGTGCTTAAAAAAATGCTATTTTACTAACAAAAGAAATGTCTTGCTTTAAATGACCTTTTTACCTTTTAAAATATTAATGTATGTATTATTATAAAATTTAAAAAATTTTAAACAATAAATGTATACAAAATAAAAGAATGTACAAGTGTTTTCTTATTTCAAATACAAACTACAGAAAGGGAATAGAAGGAAGTGGGGAGGAGGAGAAGTTAACTTTTTTTGATTACTTGCAAATGCTTTGTTTGTATTTGTAGATTTGTAAATACAATTAATTTATTTGTGAATACAATTAAAATATTATTTAAAAAGGCACCTATAACGATTTTTGTAAATACAAACACACATTTGTAACATCAGAAAACAAAATCAACTCAATTATTTCCAATTAAAATGATTCTGTTATTGACAATTGAGTTGTTAACGAAAAACAAAAATTTTTAATGAATTTGTTTTTCAAATTCTAATGTGTGTTTTTTGTTAGTTTTTTTTAATTTTTATTTAGAATTTAGTTTCTTGTTAAATTTTAAAGTTATTTATTTTTCCACACAACCTTCGAAACTAGATGTGTTTGGGATGAGTCGAACCGGCAATCTCTTGACTAATAGACTAACGTGCTCACCACTCAGCTAAAGAGCAAATCGTTTTGATCATGCAAATAATGAATACACGCAAACATGATTTCTATGTTTCTTCTACATGTGCGCTTTGCGTTGATATAATTTAAAAATAACTTTGTTGAGTGAAAAAAAAACAATCCACGACGTTTTCCGGCTTCTTGTCGGAATTCACACGTATACATACGAGCAATCAAAAAATACAACAACAATTGCACATGACCGCGTTGGGTCAATCAACAAGCAAGATAAACACCAACACAAAGAAATTATATTAAATGATATTTTAAAATGCGCGGTATTGTTAAATATTGTATTAAATTAATGACAAATATTGTTGAAATTACAATTTTTTTTCAATAACATGGTTTTGGTGAACATAATTTTTGTCTATTTTTTTCTGTGTGATGAGTGTACTTAGTTGAAACTTTGCTGCTGTAAAATAATCGTAGTCAAAGAAATGATTACGTTGCAAATATTCAACAAAATATTCCACGCACAAGTTCTCACGATCGTACATTCATACATACATACATATATACATATGTGCATACATACATATATACATATGTACATACATACATACAAATATATTTCTTAAATTAATTAATTAATTAAATTAATTTATTTAATTATTTTATTTATAAACAATTTATTTTATTTATAAGCAATTTATTTTATTTATAAACAATTTATTAGCGTGAGGAAATCATACATACATTCATATATACATATGAGAATCGCCTAGTAGTCATCAAATCTATTTTCTCTGATATTATTGATATAGTATTACGATAACAAATTTCTACAGTCTGGCAACACCGGCAATTTTCCCTTTGGTATTAGGAAATAATAATCAGTTTTGCCGTCGGCATTTCAAAATAATATTCATGTTTTGCCGTAGGCATTAGGAAAAATAATCATGTTTTGCCGTCGGCATTTGAAAAAAATAATCATGCATTGCCGTCGGCATTAGGAAAAATTAATTTTCACTATTTCACCATTGGTATTAGGAAAAATCATCTCATGATTTTCATGATTTTTCGAGTCGGCATATATGTATACTTATGAAAGCCCTTAATCCACCCCTCAAACATACATACATATAAATTCCCACGGTCATAAAAAACCAGACTTATTGAACCGCCGTCGTACGTAGTAATAAAAAAAACTGCTTATGTAAACAAAAAACTCCTTATGAAGACAAAAAATTGGACGGACTTATTGAACCACCCTCGTAGGTATCAAATTTCCAAGAATTTTAAAATTTGGGTAATTAAAATTTGAAAATTTTACAATTTTAATTGGGGCAAAACTGGGAATCCCCTACTACTCGCGATGGCGTAATCTTTATTTTATCATTCTTGAGTATATGTATGTATATGTATGTATTGAATTTAAAACTTGTTTCAATACTTACTTTGTTTATATTTTATGTTGTAGGAAAAATATTTGTTCTTCGCTTTTAATGTATTTCAAATATTTTTCATTATAATAGTTGTAGAAAAACTTTACTCAAGTAAACTTAAATAAACTCATCTCTTTTATGTATAAAAAAACTGCCTGATAATTAAAATAACTATAGGTTATGGGCCTAGCAGAGAAAACTGGTATTACACAATTTTGTGGGAGCAATTTTGAAAACTGGAAATTCCGTGTTGAGAAACATTTGGATGCTTCAGGAGTTCTTGAAGTTGTAACGTCAACTCCAGATGCAAGTAAAAAAAAGCTGGATACCAAAGCTCAAGATATAATAACCAGTCTTGTAAGTGATGACTATTTGGAATATATACGAGATAAAGCAACAGCCAAAGAGATGTGGGACAGCTTAAAAACAACTTTTTCGTGTAAGTCTTCACAAAATCAAACAATTATACGTAAGGAGCTGGCTAATTTAAGATTCAAGGAAAACGAAAGCCTTAACCAACATTTTCTTCAATTTGACTCACTGGTAAGACAATTAAAAAGCGCCGGAGCCAAGCCAGAAGAAGCAGATATGGTTTCGCAATTATTTTTGACGTTGCCTGAATCATTCGATCCTATTGTTACTGCTTTAGAAAATCTTAAAACAGAAGACTTAACATTAGCTGTTGTGAATCAAAGAGAAGAAACAGAAATGAGGATGAAGTGGCTCAAAAAGCAATAGCATTTCAATTTAAAAAGAAAAATACAGTTCGATTTAATGGAAGATGTCATAAGTGTGGAAAATTTGGCAACATGAAAAAGTATTGCAGAAGTAAAGAGGCGAAAATTGCGCAATGTAAAGAAAGTGGAATAAGTTTTATGACAGATGTAAATGTTGAGGCATCGTCATACATTTCTGAGAATGAAATATTATTTGCTTTAGATTCTGGTGAAACAGACCATTTTGTTAATGATAAAAATGTTTTCAAGAATTTAAGAAAACTAGACAGATCGCAACTTATATGCATAGCAAAAGACTCGGAGCAAATATCAGTGTTTATGATTGGGGAAATTGATTTGATGACTGAAACAGGTGTCAAAATTCATTTGAAGGATGTGCTGTATAGTTCCGAATTTCGACAGAACTTGTTATCTGTTAGTAAAATTGTAGAAGCTGGACTAGAAGTAGATTTTCAAAAAATTATGCCAATATAAAACAAAATAGAGAAACTGTAATGAAGGCCAACCGTTGTGGAAATTTGTTTGTTGTAAAATTAAAATGCGAACACATTCCATTAGCTAGTTTAACTAAAGCTGAAGAAAGCGAATTGTGGCACAAACGTATGGGATATATCAGTGATCAAGGCTATAATAAATTGATTAATAACGATATGGTTTGCGGTTTGCCAAAGGTATGTAAAGCAAATTTTTGTGAAATTTGTGTTCAAAGTATGCAGTGTCGAGAGCCTTCCGGAGGAACTCGAAGAAAATCAAACAGGCCTCTTGAACACATTCACTCCGATGTATGTGGTCCAATAACTCCTACTGCTTGGGATGGATCTCGATATTTTGTCACCTTTATTGATGATTATACACATTTTGTAATAGTATATGTCATTAAAAGAAAATCTGAAGTGTTCGAAAATTTTAAAGAATACGAGGCTTTAGTGACGTGTAAATTTGTTAATAAAATTTCTTATTTAACTGTTGATCAAGGGCGCGAGTATAAGTCCAGTCTGATGAATTTGTTCTGTAAAGAAAAAGGTATACAAATTTGTGAAACAATAGCATATTCCCCGCAACAAAACGGTGTTGCCGAACGAATTAATCGAACTATTGTCGAACGTGTTAGAGCACTGCTGCTTGAAGCTGGTAATCCGAAATTTCTATAGGGTGGGGCAGTTTACACAAGTATTGATATTTTAAATAGAAGTTTGACTAGAGCATTAGAGTTGAAGAAAACCCCTGCAGAGATGTGGTATGGGCAGAAGCCAGACTTATCAAAGTTAAGAGTGTTTTGGCTTATGCTTGGGCAGCTAATCACAAACGTAAGAAATTAGATGTCAAAAGCAATAGATACACGATGATTGGTTATTGTCTAAATGGTTACCGATTATAGAGTAATGAAAAACGGAAAGTTATATTATCAAGAGACGTAAAATTGAACTAAGGTTTTTTTTTTAAAAAGCAGAATATTGAGAATACCAAACTAACTATTACAAGAAACAATCAAGAGGGGGAAATCAATGATGATGTTTCATTCCAAAATGGTGCTGAGAAGGAAATTAGTGATAATGATTCATTGCAAAATGGTGCTGAAGAGTGATGTAATGATGAAATTCAGATTGGTTAAGATGATGTTTGAAGTGAAACTGGCGTAATTGAAGATGATGTTCATGATACTGTGGAGTAACAGGTGGAAGAGCAAGTACCCGAAGCACCAAGACGAAGTGAAAGAGTTTGAAAGCCAAATAGTACATTCGCCGACATCTATTCAACTATATTTGAAGCTGTTCTCACTGAAGAAACTATTCCAAGAACTTTTGCGGACATTAACAAATGTAGTAATAAATCAAAATGGGTAACTGCTGTTAAAGAAGAACTTCAATCGATGAATAAAAATAGTGTCTGGAAAATAATAAAACGACCTCCTAATGTAAAAGCTCTAAAATCTAAATGGGTGTTTACAGTGAAGAAAGATGTTAACGGAAATCTAAGGAGATATAAAGCCAGACTAGTTGCAAAAGGATATTTACAGAAACTTGGTGTCGACTATGAAGAGATTTATGCTCCAGTGGCAAAGTTACCTACAATAAGAATTATTTTAGCAGTTGGAGTTTTCCAAAAAATTTTATTTTCACCAATTAGATATTAAAACTGCTTTTTTACATGGAGAAGTTAAAGAAGATATATACATGGAGATACCAGATGGTATGAAAGTCAATCCCGATTATATATTGAAGCTACAAAAATCTTTATACGGATTAAAGCAAGCTCCAAGATGTTGGAACGAAAAACTAAATTCCAGATTAATAGAACTAGGTTTCACCCGAAGTCAACATGATTATTGCTTATATAATACATTTAAACATAATTATATAATATTTCTGCTGTTGTATGTAGACGATATGTTAGTTGCTGGAAATAATGAAGAAGAAATTATCAAATTGAAATATAAACTATCGAACTATTTCGAAATATCTGACTGTGGTAAACTTAATAATTTCCTTGGGATCAAATTTGAATATAACCAGAAAGATGGTGTGCTGAAAATGTCACAAGAGTGCTTAATAAACAAAATATTGAACAAATTTGGAATGTCAGAATGTAATCATATTAGATTCTAGATTCTAACACTAAATTTTAGTGACTAAAATTTTAGTGACTAAAATTTAGTGTTTGCCTCTTGTCTGATGAGCAAAAACAACAACATAAACATGACAAACACCACAAAATAGTTGATTGAACCTGCAGAAAGCTTCTAAAAGCAAGAGCTTTTGCTTCTTCGCAGTGATGCCAACTTAGCCCTTTTCTAGCTAGATTTAGCCCATTTTCAGTCACTCAAAACGCAAAAAAAATTGTTGGCCCCAAACTAAAAAACGCGCAAATCTAGCACTTTTTGCAAATATCTTTCAGCCATTTTTACTTTTTTCTCGATATGGCTACATTTTAATCTTTGTGAACTTTTTCTTCCTTTAATCTAGCAATATTGACTTTTTACTCATTTTATTTTGCTAGTTTGCTTTACCAATTAAAAACAAAAGAAGAAGAATATAGAACAATCTTCTATTTCTTCCAAATTTTTTTGTGCTTTGAAATATATTCAGTATAGCCTAAAACAGATAATGTATCTTTTTGGAAGAGCGAGAAATCGAAATTTTATTTAATAACGACGAATTTTAAATGCATGTACTTATGTTAATATACATAATATACATTTGTATATAAACGACTATTATATATGTATGTATGTATATAACTTTTAATAGACGTATGTACCTTATTGAAATGTAATATGAAATATAAATGAAATATGTACCTTATTGAAGTGTAATATCTCAAGCTTTGTACATACAAGCATGTGTTGATCTCATGTTAGTGATTTATTTTCTAATAAATTACTTTACAACAATCTGTTTGTTGCTTTGATTTTCAAACGAAACATTTTAAAACTAGCCCCATTTCACGCTTATTCGAAAAATTTTACTTAATTTTATATACTGTATACTTTTTTCAATTTAGCCCTGAACGTTTGGTACTTACAAATGCATAATGACTGTTTATGCTTTTACTACCGAAACTAACCAAAAGCAACAGCAAATCAAATTCAAACTTTTGAAATCGTTGAATGTTCAAAATACTGCGTAAGTGTTCATACATCGTTTGCTGTTTCTTCTTCGACTGTTGTTGGTTGTCACAAGCACAAGCAAAAGCATTGGTTGATTTTAAATAGTTGGAAAAAGCCAAAGCAGAGAAAAGTAAAAATTTTACGACTTTTGCTACTTGGAATTACTTTAAAGTGTAAACCAAACTAAATTTATATAAAGTATATGCAAGTACTCAGGTGATTAATTTTTTTCTCGTGTACTGTGAATGCCGGAATGTCAAAAGTTGTTTACAATTTTCGTACTCCATTTTGTTTTGTTTTGCTTCGTTATACACAATTATGTATACTGAAAACGTATGTGAAAAAGTTTAAATAAATTTTTGCTTAAAAAATATGTTACAAAACATTTAAAAATAATTATATTTAATTATTAAAGTACATGTGTATTTTTTATTATACTTATTTCACATATTAAAGGTTTATCAATTAATAAATTTACTTTGGTTTTGTCTATCCATACATTTTCTTTTTGTTGTATGCAGATCTGGGACTATTGCATTAAATAAGCAAATGCATTGACCATTTTCCCACAATAAACCAAGTCAATGCAAATGCTAATTTATTACATTAGCACTAACTTTAATAATATTAGTGCAATTTTTCTTGCACATTACTAAAATCCTTTCAAAGTAATTCATCAACATTGCATTGTTATTTTTAGTGCACTATTTTTTGCACCACTAAACACATTATGAATAGTATTATTGCATTATCAGTTAAACATATAGTGCAAAATATAAAGTAAATGCGTACATACATAAATATGTAAATTTTTTCTTATGTTTCCCAGATAAATAATTCTCAAAGAATTTTGTCTTTAATAGTTTTATTTCCAGAATATTAAAGTTGAAAAATTTTGTTTCGATAAATTACATAGTCAGTAATTACATTTTATTGAATTTACGGTTTAAGAGTTTAGGTGTCTTTAATTTTATAGTTTGTAGGTTCCTTTTTAATTTTCATAGGTTTAGTTTTTTTATAATATTTCCTGGTAAAAATTCTTCCACTAGTTCAACATTTCTTTTTATAATATAATAATTTTATATTTATTAAATATTATTTCCTACCATGTAGAATTTGAATAATAAATTGTTTTCTGATAAATAGTAATTAATTAAATTTTCACGAATTTACGCTTTGTGTAATTAAATATTATTTTCTACGATGTAGAATTTGATAACTAAATATTTAATTATTTTTAAAAGTTTTCCAATTTGTTTAATTTTAATGTTCTAAATGTTTGAATGTTTCATTAGAATTTAACAAGAGAATTTGTTAATCAGACATTGTTTTCTACTATGTAGAACTTTAGAATATTATAAATGTTTTACTATTTTTTAAAGGGTTTAAAGTTATTTAGTTTTAATGTTTTAACTTTACATTCCCATAGGTGTAATGTTCTTTTAAGGTAGAGGTCCATAGCTCGCTTTTTGCGCGTTACGCTTTCTATGCATCTGTCAAAAAAGTAGAATCAATGTAATAATATGTGACAAGTTACATTGCAAAAAGCGCAGAACGCGTAGGCGCGTTCAAAGCACAAAGTAGGTCTACTTTCTACTTTTGTACGCGAGAAAGTCAGCTGTTCTTGAATGCTAAAGATGCTAAATAATACTTTATTTCTTACGTTATCGATAAATATTATTTTGCCGTGGATAATTTTTTTCTTTTTTTTCAATAAAAAAAATTTCTTAGTAAAAAAAAACTTGTTTAATAAAATATGTGAATATTTTCATTAATGCGATGTATTTTAATTAACTTTTCACCACACTTTTCTCAGTAACAAATTTTGCATATTAGTTATCGATTACTTTTACGTACTGAGTGTCATCTCCGCTAAATCTGTATTATTTACTTTGTGTGCATTACATATTTTTAAACAATAAAATGGAAGAAAATTTAATTAATGCTGTAAAAAAGCACGAGCTTTTATATAACAAAAGCTATTCGTTCCCACTCATGGGTATTTGGGTAAGACAAGTAAATGCCACTTAGCTGCTTCCATATAACTTCACACTTCTCCAAATCGATTCTTCTCACAACGGTCACCGACATTTTGAATGTTAGTAAGAGGTATTGCCTGCTAGTGTCATGCGCTAAATAGCTGCTTAGAAAAGTTATTGCTTAAGCCAATAATGTGCATACATTTACATGTAATTTTCAATTTACTTACATTAAAGTCAAGAACAGCCGACAATCTGCTGGAATGGCCCTGGCCGAGTTCTTCTCAAGACTATCTTTTAAATGCTGAATAAATAGTCAAAGACATCTGCAGACATTCTTGTCGCGGTTCGAAATTGCTCAGCATCAGCAGTTCTATTTTTTTTAAATGTGGTTTCAAAAAACCCACTTAAATTCCGTTCTAAATACAACGGCCGTACCCAAAACCTTTTCTTTTTTTGAAATTGTTCATAGGCATTTTTTGCACATAAAATTAAATATACAAACTCGACTAACTCCACAAATTCTTTTAAAAACTCGATTTCACTCTCCATTTTTTCTTTATAAGTATTTATAAACAAACGCACACAGCTGATCAAAATAAAAATAAAATGGCGCATGAAAAGCAGTGCATGTAACTCAACGCGAACAAAGTATAGAATGAAACAAGAGGATGAAACGCGTCTAAAGCATAACGCGCAAAAAGCGAGCTATGGACCTCTACCTTTAATGTTTCTTAAACTTTTCGTGTTATTTTAAACTTTCTCATCAAAGGCACAATTATAACTGACTGAATTTTTTCTTTTTATGAATCAATAGAGCATGTACCAAAAATACCAAATCTTAAAGAAAAACAAAGAGTTATTTTATTATTAATTTCTTTTGTTTTAAATGAACTGTTAATTAGATTGACAAGTAAAACGAAAAAGGTAAAAAGAAAAGAGTAAATTTAATATTAATTTTTTTGATATGTTGTAACTGAACTGTTAGTTCACTTGACAAACATAATACGAAAAGATAAAAAGGAAGAAACCACATTAAGAGTCAATTTCATGTAAATTTTTTGCCTTTATTTAACTGTTGTTATTTACTAAAATTGAATCAAACGTAATCTCAAGAAAAATTAAAAAAAAAATTCAACAACTTAACAAGTACGTTAACTTGTACAAGACGAAAAATCATATCACTACGTTTTTCATAATTTTTCGAGAGAAAGACAAAACTTGATGAAATTGTTTCAAACGGTAGAATTTTTCGTTTATAAAATCACCATTTTTTAAGATATAACTTTACAATAAACGAAAACCTAAGTTCTGATCTTTTGTCAATTGCACGGTTTTTTAAATAAGCTCGAGATTCAACGTACTTGAAGTATGAAACTTTTTAATTTTTTTTAAATTGGTTCTGTAATCTAGTTTGTATTTATATTGACAGTTTTTTTTCGTTAATTTGTATGTACGTACTTATAAAAGTGCCCTAAATGAACTTTAATGTATTTTATATTTTTTATTTGTGCTATCTCCTAAAAATATTTTCACGTTTTATTCAATTTTACTGTGTACCATATGTGATAGTGCAATAATATTGCATCACTTCATCATGTGCTTAGTGGCAACACAAAATTAGTGTATTTTTTGTCATGCGATTAGCTGCTAATGCAATATTAATCCATTACTTTTAAGAGATTTTATTTAAGTGCAAAAAATAGTGCACTACAAGCATCAAATTTAAATTTGCACTAAAATTTTTGTTTTTCAATCAGTGCTTATGCAAAAGTAATGCAAGTTGCCCAGGTCTGGTTGTATCGATCTGTTTTTGACATTCATCCATTATTCTTACACAAACAAATCGCCTGTTGTTTTTGTACTTTCTTAGTTGTTGTAGACCTGCATATACTTTATATAAATATGCTTTGGTGTAAACCATTGATGTCAGTTTCATACCACAATTGTGGTACCAATGATACAATAACACAGGTAGCCGCGAATCTAACGCAAATGCAGCGTTACCACTTTCTGTGTAATAGAGCAAAATCTGTACTATTTGAAGTTCTTTGCACTATTTTTGCAACATACATTTTTGTGTAATTTTGAACTATTTGATATGTTTTAAAGCGATAACAGCCGACTTAATACAAAATTCTACAGACGAAACTTCATGCCTGCGGGAAGTCCCCATGTATCTAACAAAGTTTGTTGTATTAACAAAACAATATTGCTGTAAATCTTAATGAAAGTCCAACTTTACTAAACATATTTAGAAGATTTGCTAAGAAATCTCGGATCCCATCATAAAAGTAATGTAAACTCCGAGAATTTCTACGATATTTCCCACTAGAGAGCCCTACAATCTAATCACCTATTATAACGTAATTGTTATCATAAGCAGCTTGTTGTATTTAAAGTGCTCCGGAAAAATATGAAGTGTTGAGATTATATTGAAGATTGGAAGTTTTTAAACATCATTCAAAAATAACTGAATCAATGCTTTCTGCATTAGATGGAAAATCTACAAAATATTATTTCGACTTCCTTCCACATTCTCTTTGGCGTTTAACTAATCTTAATTTAATGCTTTAAAGCGAATCCCTGGTTTTGTACAAATTACAAGCTGAAGTAGTCAAAGGTGTGCAAATTTTTTCTTGTCTATTTACATAAAAGCTGATTTTTTTAAACAAAATAAGTTATTTTTGGTTGACCAATAAAAATGAGGAACTTGTTATACAGCTAAGTGAAATTTATATTTATTTAGCTACTTAAAATACTGTTCCGAGACACAACAAATTGTAATGTATAAAGATTTTAAGAAAATGAGTGGCGTGAATATGGACTTTTAGACCATAAAGAAGTTAATCTATGCGATAAATTGGATATTTTGAAGTTTCCAAGTTTAAAATTGTTCAAAGTAAAAACTTTGCTGGCGATATTCTCATTCTAAATTTAATAGTTGTGATATTACCATTTTTAAACGCTTCTGTTGAAAGAGTTTTTTTTAGTAAACTGAACTTAATTAAAACTGATACCCCAAAAATGAGTTATTAGCTAATACAGTACCACGATTTTAAAATTGTGGTGCAAATTTTTAGCTTAAAATTATGAAAAGATGATATGATTTAAAAAAACTAAAGATTGTACATATAACTATCGCTCAGTACTTCTAGTTAAATGAGTTTAAATTAAGAAAAGAAAAATGGAGAGCACCTAGTTCTCAAACCCCTGGCTTAAATAATATTATATGAAATTTAGACAAAATATAAAGAGAAAAGTGGTAAATTATTTTCGTTTAAGAAAATATTTGTGAATTAGGGAATTTTATGTAATATTTTTAATTTTGTTGTACGTTTTTTATAAATTAAAAAAAATATCTCCTTTTAAATTTCAATTAACTATAACACTAATAAAAAGATTAAATATTTTCTTAGATATTTTGCACTGTTTCATTTGGTTTTGCATTATTTTAGACTTGCAGCTGTGTAATTTCTTTTTCCACCAGTGGCAACGCTGAGCAAATGAACAATTAATAAAACAACAGGGCCTCTTATTGCTGTTTTGTGATGACAACTGTCAAAAAACCAAGAGAAAACAAGAGACATGCAGCTAGTTACATTTTCTCTTGTCTTTGCAAAGCTTTATTTGTATTAGTTAGAGATGTGCAAATTTCGTGACTTTATCGTGTTAAGCGTGAATCACGCGTGATCGTGATCAAATTTATAATTAATCAGGCGTGAGTGCGTGATCGTGACTTAAAAAAAATTACTCGTGCGTTATCATCCGTGAGTTTTTTTTTAGAATCACGCACGAATTCTCAAGCTCTCACGAGATAACACTCGTGCATGGGTATATAACTGTATGTAAAATTTAAAATTTTCTTATAATAAATACTACAATCTATGTCTGAGCTGTCCAAAGTAGCAGCAGATTGCCGAACATCAATCGGCTGCTTCTTATACAAATGAATACACATACGCGAATACATTACTTTACACTATGCAAGTATTATTGCTAAGCTCATTAGTTTGTAAGGAGAGAGAGACAAGGGGAAAAGAAACGTTTCTGTTCCCCTCGTCTCTCTCCCCGTCAAACTAATCAGCTTAGCGATAAGACTTGCATAGTGTAAACTAGGACTAGCGAGTAATGAATGTTCACATTCGCTTTCGCATTCGCGAATTATTCGTTTACTTTTGCTATTTGCATTCGCTAAAACGTATGCGTATTTCAAGCGAATACTAGAGACAAAAAAATTCTAATTCTTTTATGAAAATAGTTTGCGATTAACAAACGTAAAAAAAGGAAAATTACGTTAAGCCAGCACATAGTGGTTCAAGTTTCTAAGGAAGGCGGTCATACGTAGTTTACTCAGTTATAGTCATCAAAATTAATATGAATATTTATGTTTACGGTATTTATGGGCCAATTAGGGTAAAATAAAATAAAAAAGTTTTTAAATATAATATTATAATAATTTATTTACGAAAAATTTTAGTTATTAATTTAAGAAAAAATAATAAATTTTATAACGGCAATTTAATACAACATTTGTACATTATTTTCAAAAACGTAACATAAACATTAACGTAAAGAATAAATCAACGGGTCGGAATTTAGAAGAAGTATATGCAAAAGATCAGTGTTAGTGACAACACGAGACATTTTTCGCGTGTTTTCTCGTCTAAACTGCTTAAATAATTTATTACAAGATTCAGCGGCTTCTTCAGAGAGCTCGCCTATGGAAACTAGACAGTGATCAACTACTTCCGGTCCATGAATTAAGACTTTATGAACGGAAGCAGGCAAATTATACCATGGATACGTACTAATAAGCATTCGCGCGGTTCCTAACGAGTAATCTCTAAATTCTACACTATTAATTTTGTATCCCGATGAAAGACATTGCAAAAGATGGTGACACCGATCAATAACTGCTTGATCTAAGGCAGTTATTTCAGCTGTGATAGCTGAATTCAAAAAAAAAGTTCTTGCAGTGTTTCCATCATTGGATGTGCCACTTCCGCCACTTTGAGCTTTGTCGACAATTAAACCTAATCGTGTCCTAAAGTGCTGCTGAACATATATTTTTTTCTGTGCAAGAAGCTCCTTTTCATGTGTTGAACGAGTCTGCCACTTTTTAAAATCTAATCTGCAAGATAAATGTATAAGCCAAATAAGATAACCCAAACTGATATCTAGAAGTATCAATAAAATAATAAATCAAATCGTAAACATGAACTGTGCAGTGAACAACAAACGGTAAAAAATATGTGAAAAATATGTATGTGCTACGAATCTAGTCGTAGAGACGAAGACCCTCTGTACCATGCAAAAAAAGTACAAATATAGAGTAACATTTTGATATATAACTTGAAAGCGTCATAAGACGGCAATATAGTTAATACCTTAAGGAAAAAAAAGTCGTAAAAATAATACGTGAAAATTGATTTGTCGTGAAAGCGCTTTCCTCAAAATGCGTTTTGCTTAAAAAATTATTAAATGCATAATAATAACGATAAACACCTTCAACTTAAATATCCATTGTAAAACAATAAGTCAAAAATGTTTTTTTCTTTGAAAAAAACGCACTAGAAATTAACTTTATTAGCACTGCTGAAAAAGATAAGGAAAGTTGTTTTGGTTTGTTCACTTCCGATGCACAAAAGTAAATGTAAAAAACAACTGATTGCAAATCTTTTTGCATATTTTAGTAGTACCACTGATATTGACTATTAGAGCGAACTAACGGTGGAAAAATCGAACATCATTTGCCCACTATGTCCTACTACTGAACCACTGTGCATCATAAACAAGATATGTACATAATATATATACTTACAAGTAAAACATTCTAATCAAAGTTTTAACGAAAAACTTTTCGATAAATAAGTTGTCATAAGTATCAAAATGAAACCAAAATCCGTTTCCGTTTTTAAAAAGAAAAGGCACTGTTTGATTTGCGCGAAAATATTTTCTGCTTAACACTAGTCTGTTCAAACGTTTCAGAAATGTTGAGCACCATTCATTACTTCGTACAAAATATTTTAAATGTAAACAATATTAACTGGTCCTTGTTTACTTTAAATTCCATGCGAAACAAGTGCCACTCATATTATTTCTCATGTTGAAATTACTATATTTCTGCAACATTTTTTCAGGAACAATTCATTCCAAGTTTTCTTAATATGTACATATGTATTTTGATAGCATTTCACATGAAATGTTGAACATAGTATAAGGCTTTAGGACCAAAGTACGAATGGCAATCAAGCTTAACATTTTGTAAGCTTATTTGTAATAATTATCTATATTTATTTTAATATAATTTCATAAATCTTTCTGTTTTAACAAATTGTATTTTTAATAAATATTTGCTGCGTTCAACTCAATTTAAATAAAATGCTATATGTAGTACAACTATATGTATATGTACATACATATATAATACAACTTCATATTATTATATAAATTTATTTGCATGTGATATTTTAAAGAATTGTAATATATGCATTCGCTTTCGCAAAAATTAAAATGTATTATTCGCTTTCGTATTCGCATTCGCTAAACTGGCATTCGTTACTTCCCTAATACATAATACGTATGTATGTACATATGTATGTGTAAGAACCTATTTTTCAACCAACAAACATAAAAATATAATTATATGTGACCCGGTATATGAAAAGGTGGCTTATGACTCAAAAATTATTTTTCACTTTTTTATATGTATGTATATTTTTGAATATTTTTATATGTATATTTTATATGTATATATATTTATTTGAGTCATAAGCCACCTTTTCATATACCGGGTTACATACATACATATATTTTTCGTAAGCGTGCGTGATCGTGATAAGTCGTACACCCCTCGTGCGTGATTAAGAATATTTTATACGTGAGCGTGCGTGATCGTGAAAATTTTTAAAAGCATTCGTGCGTGAAAGTGCGTGAGTACAATATTTTCCTGCGTGAGAGTGCGTGTAGTAAGTCAAAAACCGCTCACGTGCACATCTCTAGTATTAGTACTGTTTTAATAGGCAGCAGGCGCGTGTATTGGTAAAACATGATTGCATGTTTCCTAGTATACGCAAAGCTGGTTTGTTAGTACAGTTTAATAGGCAATGTATTGGTAAAACGTAAACAACAACTTTTAGATCACATCACGAAACAAACTCCATCATGGTGCTAGCTAAAATCACACACATTCTTATTCTCTTTCATTTAGTCAGCAATGAGCAGTGTTACCAGAAGTAGGGGAAAATCCCTACATGGAGGTATTTTTGATACTAAGTGCCCTTTTACATTTGGGAAATTGAAAGACAGACAGACGAAGTTTGTAGAAGAAGGGGCGAAGATGCAGAATGTGTAGTACACGACCCTCTGTACTGGACATTTTTTTGTTTCTCTTTTCTACTTTTCGCAATTTATTCTTGTTGCTTCATATGATTTTTCTCATTTCAGCGAATCTATGTATACTTGATGTTATTATCAAGGCATATGGTATTTATGTGCATGTGTATGAGTAGCAATCGCGAAAAAGAAGTAAACAAACTACAAAATTTCTGTCTGTCTATTAATTTCCAATATGTAAAAGCTTCGGGCAAGAACAAAAGAGAATTGAAAAAATTTCCGGCAAGAAATGTCTCAAATGTAAAAGAGGACTAAAATAGAAGCGTAGGGAAAATCGGACAGATTTTTTATATTCTAGAAAATGTAGGGATTTTTTCGTCATGTCACATTATTTATGAAATAAATGCAAGCATAACGACTTTTTAGCAATATTTTTTGTTTGTGGTGACACTAATTATGTTTTGTATGTATATGCCAAGGCGAATTCATATACCAGGTGGTGTTAAGCCTGCAACAACAAAATCTGCCTAGTACTTTATTGCAATGAAAATTGACAAATCAAACTTCCTAAAAATTTTATTGAAATGAAATTTGACAAGCAAAACTTCCTAAAAAAAAGCAGCTGTTAACTTAGCACCACCTGGTACATGAATTACATATGTATGTTAATTTTAAAATAACCGGTTTTTGTACCTAAATTAAAATCTATCCTTTAAAATTTTATTTGAAAGAAATTTTTAAAAAACTTTTTGTTGTTTTAATTGAATTTAATTAAAAGTACTTGTACATATGTATGTGCTATTTTTTTTTTAGTTTTTTACTTATTTTTTTACCAAAGCTTTAATAAGCATATATATTTTTTTATACATGAAATACGGAAGTATATTTATTTGACATAAAGTCTTTATTTATTTAATTTGAAAATTTTGCTTGTTTTTATGGTTATATGCATATAGACAATCGCTTAACCATAAAAACAAGCAAAATTTTCAAATTATATATTTTTTTTTATAACTCATGCTTTTCTTCTATTTTAATGACAAAAGTGCGTAGGGATTTTTGTAGGGGAAATTTTTTCAACGTGTAGGGAAAAATCGGATTTTTTTTACCATGTGTAGGTATTCTTTCGAGAAATCTACTGGCAACCCTGCCAATGAGACAGCGACGATAACACTTGCATAACGGGTGTATTAAATTCTTTATAGATACAGTGAAAGAAATATAGTATGCGAAAAATATTCTATGTTCACCAATGCTTTTCGCGACATTCAATGTGTTTTATATTACAAAACTTTTAAGAAGAGAAATGGATATGTATTTAAAAGACATTCTAATATTTTTTGAGCAGTTTCACTAAACTACATTTTCTATCAAAATTTTAAAGACTCGGGAAATATGGGTCGCAGCCAAATTTTTTTAATTTAATATCTTCTTCTTATTTTTCACGTTTCTATCAGATAAGCTATTGAAAACTTTCTTTTTGGAGCTTATTCACAGTTTCCTACGAAAAGTTCAGAGCCCCATAACTCGGAAAATATGGGTCTCTGCCAACTTTTTAAAAAAAATTTTTTTCTTATATTTTTCTTTTGCATTTGTTTCATTCTGCATTTGTTTCAAATATTTATTATTTTCTATGTACTTCAGAGACGAATGTGACAACTTTTCTCACACACACAACTATGCCCGTGTAAATCAACGTAGTGACCACTAAACCAGTGATCCGCAAAATAAAATATGTTTGTATTGGTGAGAAAATTTAGAGTAAAAAAAGTTGCACATTAAGAAATGTTGTGTAATTTAAAAGATATGAATTTTTTTAATGGTATGAAATTTTTGTAAATTTGTAATTTATTAAAAATTGAAGTAAAAAATCTAAGAATCCATTTAATAGTGTGGTGTATAATTCAGTACAACGGAAAAACAAATTTATTTTAAATATTTTTTTCATTTGAAAATTTTGCTTGTTTTAAGGTTAAGCCTTGCATTGCATTTTTTCCCCGCTTATAAAACTCGTCTGTAGACAATGCTTAACCATAAAAACAAGCCAAATTTTTAAATTCAATAAGGACATTATGTCAAAAAAAGAGAGGTGTCTTAGGACACCCGGTTATAGCTTTGCTGCTTAGTTATATAAAACAATTTTAATGTGTGAAATAACAATGCGATAATATTATATTATGTGATGATGTCAAATTCTCTGCAAATATTTCAAAACGTTTCCATTTATTTCCCATTATTTTCTTTTCTAGCTGCGTACGATTAAATTAAATTATTGTTTGTGGCCGGTGGCGGCTGTTAGCCGGCTTACAGCTGATCGGCCGTCTTCTCTGGTTTGTGCTCATCTGCAAAAACAAAACAAAAAGAAATTGAGAAATCGATCTCATTCTTTTTGTTTCTCTCACTTCAAAGAACGAAACAAAACTAAATCAAACAATTTGTCAGTGATGCCAAATTTTGAGACTACAAACGCGTAAATTTTTTTTAAAATAGGGCTAAAAAGTGTTAAATTGAAAAAAATATACGTTTAGCGCAAAATAAAATAACATTTTTCGAATAAGCGCGAAAAGGGTATAGTTTTAAAATGTTTCTGTTGAAAATCAACAACAAACAGATTTTTGTAAAGTAATTTATTAGAAAATAAATCACTAACATGAGATCAACACATATCGTCGCTGATTTAACTAACTGACCTAACTAACATTTTGACAATTTAACAGGAGAGCAGCTTTTATGGTTGCTCTATACATTCATTCTTATGGCTGCGTCTTAAATCTGTTTACTTATATAGGCACAGCAGTAATGCTTACAGTCATGGAAATTGTAGACAAGGTGTATTATGACTTATAAAGTCTAGTAAAGGACTTAACTCATTTTTAATAAAAATATCAGGTAGGTCAGTTAGTTAAAACAGCGACGATATGTGCACAGCTTGAGATATTACACTTCAATAAGGTACATATTTCATTTATATTTCATATTACATTTCAATAAGGTACGTCCGTTGATTAAATAGTATATACATACATACATATGTATATATGTATGTATGCTAACATAAGTACATACATTTAAAATTCGTCGTTATCAAATAAAATTTCGATTTTCGCTCTTCCAAAAACATACATACATCTGTTTTTAGGGTATACTGAATATATTTCAATGCACAAAAAAATTTGGAAGAAATATAAGGTTATTCTAAATTCTTCTTGTTTTTTAAATTGGTAAAGCAAACTAGCAAAATAAAATGAGCAAAAAGTCGATATTGCGAGATTAAAGGAAGAAAAAGTTCACAAAGATTAAAATGTATCCATATCGAGCAAAAAGTTAAAAGGGGCTAAAATGGCTGAAAGAAAGTTGCAAAAAGTGCTAGATCTGCACGTTTTTTAGTTCGGTGTCACAATTTTTTTCGCTAAATCGACAAGGGCTAAGTTGGCATCACTGCAATTTGTTTCGTTTATTTTCGTAAAAAAGAGTAAAAATAATCAAAACAAAAAACTAATTAAACAATCGTTCGCATGGTTTTTGTTTTGCATGCACCGTGATCATTTTTGCAGCTAAATTTAGCTTCTTTTTTTTGCTGATTTAGCTGCAAAATTTTAGATTTAGCAGTTATCATTTTCTTTAGCATTTTACAATTTATTTACCATTTTTAAAAAAATAAACCTATTTAATTTTTTAGCAATATAATCTATGCTATTTTAGGTATATTATTAATTTTCACGTGTAATACTGTTAGCGTTAATATGCGGGCTGTTTCTTAAGACCTAGAAAAATAAATATGAAAGTATATTATTTTTCATATATTTTCACAACTAAATATTTTACCTATTAGCAAACAATGAACTTTATTCGTTCATCCATTTTTCATATCCTTTCTACAATTAGTTGTTGTATAACAATAAAACAATAACAACAAAAGTATTTAAAAGACGAAAAGATAATCCCCCATATTCATGAAAAAATAAAATTAATTTGAAATCCATTTTAGGAAAATTTTGTATGAAAAATTTGAAATAAAATACATGTAAAATTCATTTTAAATTTTATGAATATATGAGATTGAAACTAATTTTAAAAGGTTCTATAAAACTAAAATGGATGCAAAATCGAATAAAGTTGTTTGTTTTGTAAAGACTTTTGTTTCATAAAAGCCTCGACTTATTATGTTTTTATATGCGATTCTCAATAAGATATTAAGAGCCTTACTATAAACATATGAAGTATTTTTGTTTAGCTTATGTATTTCAAAAATTTTGGTTTGAAGTCTACTGATGAGTCCCTTAAGTAGGATCTAACAGCAAAAATTTCTCTTATATTATAACGATAATTTGAACAACTATTTTGATGATGAATATTCAATTGATGATGTCTAATAATTGATGATACATTAAAAATTATCAATCGCATATTCGACGAACTTGCCTTCAAGAATTCGTTGCGTAAATTCGTCTTTTGTAACACCATTAAATTATGAAAGTATTCAATACGGCCAAAATCACTTGCAAAAATAGCAGAAATTCGCGAAAAAATTCAAAATTTTAAAGAAACCTTAATTTTTTTTAAAAATCTCTAAAACTTCGCAAAATCGAAAACAATCCCTAAAATTCATTACAAATTATTAAAACTCTTAAAAATAAAAACAAAAAATTCAAACAGTTCGCCGTCTTTAAACGACATAAGAAATAAAAATAAACCTATGTATTTGTTTATTTTCTGTCATTTGAATTTAATGTTTAGGACAATTTTTTATATGGCAATAAAACAGGCCGTTCAGAACGGTGCTATTTGGTCTTAAACAGTAAATTATTATTTATGACTTTAGAAGACTTTGTGAATTGGCTAAATATTACTTAAATACATGTATTCATGTATGTGATATTTAATTTAACGATTGCTTCAAAATAACAAACAAATTAGCTTCTAAACGTTTGAGGCTTGAAGAAATCAAGCAAAGATCTGAAAGGCTGTTTTTCGAAAATTAATAAATGTATATGATCTTAAAAATAACGAACGAAAAGTGTGTACTTTACGAATATTGTAATATGTGAGTGACAAAAAAGAGATATCAGTTTTGCTATGTGTTTTTGGCTATACGAAAAAAAGCCATAAATTTTTCTTATAAGCACTTTTTGAACGTTATTGTTTATTAAAGAAAAGACAGCGAGAAAAGGCTTACGTTTTCCAAGAACCGTCTGTGACTTAATTTTATTATTCTGTTATTAATGCTTTTTACGCTCAATAAATAATTCGTTATTGTGTAAGAAATTTTCTTTCGTTCACAGGAAGTAAATACTTGTGAGGCAATAATTGAAGAAATTGCAAAAATAAAAACTTTTGAAGAAAATATTTGCTTAAAAAGAATTATTAAATTTTAGAATTATTTTTTAGCATCTTAATTATTCTTTAGCATTTTTTAGGATCTGCTCACTCTGATCTTTGTACAAAGTAATCAGCGTTACCGTGAGAGATTTCAAAAAGTGGCTCAAAAAGGGGATTTAAAAAAAAAGTGGCACAAAAAAGGGGAGTTTGAAAAAAAAGTCGCAACGTTTTCATAAAGGCATTTATTTTAAACAAAACATTGGAATTAAGTAAAAATTAACAAAAACATGACAGAAAACAATCAGTTCATTTATAAAAGCGGTAAAATAATAAAATAAAATATAATAATAATTAACATGAAAACTAAACAACAATTCTTTGGAAGATACATAGAAGCAAATTCATATACATATGTAAATATTTATGTAAATATTAAGTACTTAGATAATTTAACGTATAGTTGACTTTTGGAATGTTTGGATTTTCATTTCGCACGGATGACCTCAATATATTGATATGTAAGCAAGCTTATGCGAAATCTTTTTTTTTTCATGCGTGGTTAGCTTATGGATATTTTTCTAATAATTAATAGGTAAGCCGTCGCTTGATTAAATTCGTTTACCTCTGTCTGTATGGATATGTAAATATTAAAACAAAAAAAATACGTGTGGCACTAGCTATTGCTTAGCATTTTTTATCAACTTATGCAATTATAATTATTTATTTATTTTTTATTTATGCAGTATTTTTTTTTCTTTGATATTAATTCAAGTTTTTTCTGTGATATTAATTCAAGTTACACTTTCAGAGCGTGACGATCGATAAGAAAACAAATTTTTTTCTTTTCTTGAATAAATCAGAAGTTAACATCGTTTAAAATATTTTTATTATCTTACAACACATGAATGTTATTCAGGAATTTTTATCATTGAAACTATAAGTTTATGGTTTGAGACTTGATATCCTCTAAATATCTGGAAAATAATAGCTTAAAAACCTACGAATTGTCTGTTTGTTTGTGTATATAATTTTTTGTCAACCACGATTGCTCTTAAGTACGCCACATTTTGTTTTCCTACATGTAAAAATCTGTTCTAGCAATACTGTATGTTAATGAAATCAATAGCATACTTTAGGGGTTAACATACACTGCGCGATTCAAATAAAAATAGTGTTAGGTTTTTAGGGAATTTCTTTATTCGGCCGCCGCGCTCAAAGCCTGCGATAAAAGCTATGCACTAGCTTAAAATTCCTAATAAAATTTTTATATATTTTTTTACTCAAAATTATGTAGTGAAATTAAGTCGAGCATTAATAAAAGCGATAAAAAACTGATTGTATTAAAGTATTCATTTAGATTCTGTATTTATTAAATCGATTGAGGACACTAACTACTTTGATATTGTTTCCGTTTTTAGTAATATATAGGGTTGTTATCTCGTAATTCATAAAAAGAGGACAGCAGAGGGAAAAAACCCGGACATTTGCTTAAAAAAGTAGGACTTAATAATAAAAAGAAATTGAGTTTTTTCAATAATATTACTACTAATAAAATCTTTAATACATATCGATGGTGTTGCATGAAAAGGGTCAATCTCTCACCATTTTGGATATATAATATTGGATATTTTTACCCAACACCATCGATATGATTATAATAAAATTGAACTATGAACATCAGTATATACACATTTGAGAGTATTTGCATACATTAATGCAGAGAAATAGCACTTCAAATATCATTTAAAATCTTGGAAACATTTTTTTAAACTTATAGTTCTGTCGTTTATCAAAAAAGTTTATAGCACAATAATTAATTAAAAAGTAGTTCTTCATCCACTGAGAACCCAAAGTTCAAAATATAACATACCAACTATCTCTAACGGTAGGGCTAACTACTTTAAATAAACTTTCATTGTTTGGTTAAAATGTCTTATTCTTAGGCTGCAATTACACATGCCACTAGTGGCATGCAATTGTTGTGTACGTGTTAGGGGCCATCCACATATTACGTAACGCCATATTTTCCGATTTTTGACCCCCCCTCCCCCCCAGGAACAGATCGTAACATTTCTTAGACCCCCACCCCATCACAATAACGTAACAAGAACTTTAAAAAAATTTAATTTGTTTTTATTAAAAAAAAAATTTAATTTAATTCATACACATACATATGTATGTATTTTTAAATAACTTTTTGTTTGAATTGAAGTAAATTTCTTTATTTAGTTATTACAAACTAATATACAAATATTTTTATGGCATTTTCTTAAGTTTCGTTTAGGATTTATGCATTTATTTATTTTATTTATGGGAAAATGCAAGTAATTGAGAATGGACGAATATTCGGGAATTCGAATACTTTTGTTCCTTTATTTTTATTTTCTGTTAGACTAACACAGTGCGTAGACAAAAATCAAATAAGCTTGCAAAATATAAATAATAACAATTATGTATTTATGTACATACATATGTATATGCATATATTTACATCTATTTAACACTCATGATTCTTGATTTTGTACGAAATTAGTAAAATTTATATTACGTAAAAATTTTACAGACCCCCCCCCTACCCCCCCCCCCCGTAACAAGTCATAACAAAATTCGAACCCCCCCCCCCCCCAGGGGCGTTACGTAATATATGGATGGCCCCTTATCAACGAAAAATTGTTCGAAATAGTGGAATCCCTTGCCATTTGCTTTACTGTTTACACATGCAGTTGCATGTTCATTTTAAAAATGTCCCCGAGGAGTAAACTCGACAACATTCGTTTATTTCTCAAGTATTTATCAATTTTTGTTTATAGAGCTACCGAGTCATCATATAAGCACATGTTTAGGGAAATGGTTAACATTTATAATTATAAGTATTATTTTGATAATATTAATGGTATATAATTAACAAAATTGCATTTTTTTAATGTGCAGTGTAATAAATAAATCATAATAATACATTTAAAAAGTTAAAACTTTAATTTAAATTTAACAGTAATCCAATAAATTTGCATCAAATGCTTAACAGGGTAACACTTATCTTCCTTTTGACATTCAATGGCATGCAAATGCCAAATTTTCACTAGCATTAAAATTTTGCTGCAAATGGAGCTGCCCTTGCGAAAAATTTGAGTGTGTTAGTGAAAAATCGTGAGTATACTGACTTTTTCGAAATGGCATGCCACCATAGTGGCATTTTATTAATTAAATACAGATTTTGAACTCTCGTTTAAAGCTATGCACTACATTATATTGGCTCTGTTTGCGCAACTCCATCGATATTTTAAATACATCTTCATAATTCTATGTATTGATATAACATACCACAAGCCGCGCTGGACATCAAATACCAATTATTGTAGCGTGATTTTCGTAACAAAAATAATCGACACTATTACAGTTATAAATTTATTTTTGTTTTGATTTCTTTGTACTTAAAAGCAAAGTACGAAAATAAACGAAACAAATTGTTTGATTTAGTTTTGTTTCGTTCTTTGAAGTGAGAGAAACAAAAACAATGAGAACGATTGCTCAATTTGATTTTTTTTGTTTTTGCACATGAACATAAACCAGAGAACACGGCCGATCAGCTGTAAGCCGGCTAACAGCCGCGACCGGCCACAAACAATACATTAATTTAATCGTACGCCGCTAGAAAAGAAAATAATGGGAAATAAATGGAAACGTTTTGAAATATTTCCAGAGAATTTGATATCATTATATAATATAATATTATTGCATTGTTATTTAACACATTAAGTGCCATTATTACAACTTGCCGTTAGTTAAAGGCCCGATAAAAAAGCTTTGCATTATTTCAACTTCAATTTTTGTTTGTTATTAGTATTTATAATAATAATATTTAATGGATAAAAAAATAATAAATGAAGATTTTTTAATGCTAAGCCATTTATCTGTTCGACAAAATCTTGCCTTTAACTATCGGCAAGTTGTAATAATGGCCCTAAGTTTTGTTTTATATAACCAAGCAGCATAGCTACAACCGGGTGTCCTAAGACACCTCTCTTTTTTTAATTTTTGTAATGGTTTTTAATAAATACAATTCTTCAATGTAAAATGTAAAAGCAAAAAATTGTTTTAAAAAAGTTGGACTTTCCCGGACGCAATTTTTTTTCGAGGACAAAGATCCAAAAAAGAAGACAGCGTCCAGGAAAAAGAGGACGTATAACAACCCTAGTAATATTATAAGTGAACTTGAGGTTTTTCTAAAAGAGTTAGAAAGAAAGCTAAGCGAATAATGAAAACTGTGATGCAGTTTTCAAAATATCTTTATCTAAATTATTGGTATGAAAAAAGCAATTTCTCAAATTCGTTGGATGAAAATTAATAATCGAAATTGTATACATTTGCATCATATATATTTGGTTTGCTGCATACAAGTTCTTCCGCTGAGCGTTGTTTTTTCTAAATTGGCATCATTAAACAATAAATTATCTAACAGACTGAAAGTTTAAACTTGTCATTCCATGTTATCTACTTTAAGTTTGTAGCAAAGGATTTGAAAGACTGAATTCCAAGTGATGAACCTATTCAAAAGCACATATATACAGTTTTAAGAAATGGGCATTTAATAACTTAAAAATTTCTAAAAACGTTATTTTTCCTTTAATTAAAAATATGCAATCTCAAAAAATTTACAGAATTAGCTTGTGCCTGTCTCTTGAGAACTCTATTTTGAGATATTTATCAAGAGCTAAATAAATTTTCTCTAAAGTCAATATATTGAATTATTTTTTATTTTTTTTTTGTAAATAAGTGACAATGCCAAAAATGCATTATATTTTAATTTTTCTTGTTTTTATGCACCTTTTTTTCTTAAAATCCCTTTTTCGTACCACCTTTTTTTAAAGTACCCTTTTTGCTTTAAAAAAAATCCTTTTTGTGCCACTTTTTGAAATTTTACAATGGTAATGCTGCTTCAAAGAATTAAACAAAACAAAATCAATTTGTTTCGTTTATTTTCGTGCTCTGGTTTAAGTATAAAGAAATCAAAACAAAAATAAATTCATAACTGGAATAGTGTCGATTATTTTTGTTACGAAAATCACGTCCTAACTCCTGTATCGCTACATAAATAGCAAAAATATAACAAAGCTATAATAAATATACATATGTACTTTGGTATTTCATGTACATATTTTTTTAACATATTTGTTTCAGAAATCAAGACTGTTTAAGATAAAAATTAATAGAAACAAGAAATTAAATAATTTATCCTAGGAGATAAATCAGCTTTGTAGAGCATTTTCCGCTTGATATGTACTTATTAGGGTATTCAATCGGTTAATCGGTTAACCGGTTAATTACTACCCGATTAACTGATCGGTTAATTTAAAATTGGCTTTTTTCGATTAACGGTTAAGCCGGTTAATTGAAGTCGATTAATCGACGTAGTATTACAACTTATTTTTTGTGTGAATAATTATTTTTTTCGTCTAATTTATAAAAGGTGAGTGCTCAGAAAATAATTTTAATACAAACAAACAAGCAACTTAAGTTAAACTTCAAAATCTTTGGACATGACTATAAAAGGCTATGAAGGCTCTGGTATTCTAACTAGATTAATTCCCTCTAATTAATGGCCTGTTTCCAGATAACAAGTACATTATCATGCAAACAAGTGGTACAAAGGCAAGTACGTAATACACAGGCAAGTACGTAAGCAAATGAGTTTTTATAAAGCACTTGTGTGATTTACGTTTGGTTACGTTGGTAGTATTGAGTTGTTAAATTGCATTATTGCCAAAGTATTTAATTATATTTTTTGTTTACTTTTTTAATATTAATATGCAGTGTTTTAATTTTTAAGGGCAACCCTATAAACCAAAATAAAACAGCTGTGTTTTATTTACAATACAAAAATAATTTATGGGAATTTCAATTGGTGTTAAAAATTGTGTAATAAATTGAATAAAGAATGTTTCCATCTATCGAAATAAACTTTGATAGCGACTCCAGTGAAAGTGAAAGTGTGGACAACCGCTTATGCCGTAGAAATATACGAGATGGTTTAAATGTACTTGACCTAGCAGAGGAACAGTAAGTAAAAAGTGCAACAACATTTTGTAACCTTTTAAATTTTTTTGTAAAATCTTTTAGTTTTGTTGGCACATTTCGTATAAATAAAGAAGTGTTTGCAATGTTGCTTGCGGAAATATCTCCAAAATTTAAAGTTGCTTATCGTACCCACATACCAGCACCTACAAAGCTTGCGAAATTTTGGAGTTTTCTTGTTACTGGTGGCTATCAGGCGTCGGTAGGAAATTAATATATTTCCTCAATGTCAAAGTCGCAAGTATCAAAAATAATAACTGATTGCCAACCATATTTGAGGGAAATCTAGGCCCGAAATGTATTAAGTTGGATAGAAGCTTAGATGAAGAAAATGACACTAAAGAAAGCTTTTATCAAATTGGTGGCATTCCCGGCGTTGTAGGTTGTGTGGATGGAACACACGTCCGAATAAAATCTCCCGGTAACGAAAAAAAACCACCTATACTACAATAGAAAAGGATATTATAGTATAGGGTGTTTTTTATTGAGGTATAGAACTTTAAGTTGGCATCACTTTTTTAACTGGCGGCCATTTTGTCAGCTGTCAAGTGATTAATATTTAGTTTGATTTGCCATTTCATCATGAACAGGTTGACAAAAGAACAACGCTTGCAAATCGTGCAAATTTATTTCGAAAATAATGGTTCAGTTCGCGAAGTTTACCGCAAGCTCCGTCCATTTTATGGTCGACATAATCGTCCATCAGAGCAATTAATTCGGTTAACCATGGATCATTTTCGCACTACATTTACTCTATGTGATAATACGCATCCGCTGAAGTCGCTCGTCTACGCCAACAAACCAGAAACGTTAGGGGACTTGGAAGCCAACATTCGTGGCGTTATTGCCAACATACAGCCCCATATGCTCGAAAAAGTGGTTGAAAATTGGACCTGTAGAATTGGCTTTATTCGAGCCAGCCGCGGCGGCCACATGCCCGAAATCATATTTAAACGTTAATGGCATAAAATTATCCTTCCAATAAAGCCAAATTGATGGACATTAAAACGATTTTCTTGTGTTTTATTTCAATTCGAAGTTCTATACCCCTAAAAAACACCCTGTACAACAGTTATGTTGGTAAATATTGTTTTGTAGTACAAAGTAAAATAAACCACATATTAATGAATCTATGTATATTTACATATGTATGTATGTGTATTTTCTTCAGATTTGTAACCAAAATTTGGTAATTACATACATATATGAAATATAATACACATGTATGTAACTTATACGTATAAGTTTTCTAAACAGGCGATTCTGGATTTAAGCTGCAGCCATACTTACATACTTACTTACTACAATGATAAACATTGTAAAATAAGAAACGTCATTGAAAGGTGCAATAGCATTTTAAAAAATCGTTTTAGGTGCATTATAGGGTCAAGAGGATTGCACTATAGCCCCGAAAAGGCAACGAAGATTATTAATGCATGTTGCATCTTGCATAACATCTGTATTTTTTATAAAAACAATTGGGAGCCTTCCATCAGTGACATTAATGAGACTGCAAATAATGAAGATGCTGAAGAACTTACCGAAGAAGAAGTTGCTAAAGCAACAAGAACAGAAATAGTAAGAAATTTGATTTGAGTACTAGTACTTTTTGTTGCAAAACAAAAGCGTCTTTTTTGTTCTTGGAAGTCCATATGTACATACATACACATATACAATGTATATATGTATGCAGATAGCTTTATATTTTACTTTTTAGTTGTACACATACATACATGTATCGACGGCATAAATATATTGCCATATTGTAAATAAAAGAACATGTAATTTTATGCAGTTTTACAATATTTATTAATTTCAACTCACATTTTAATAAATAAGAACTAATATAAGAACTTAATAACTAAGAACTAAAACAAAAAACTTCAATAAAAATTTATTTTTAGTATTATCACATTAAAAAAGGAACAAGTATTATTTGTAAGGTACATATGTATGCACATGTATATGTAGTTATATTTGCACTACAAGGTAAGTATTTGGTTTCGATACTAATGTCCATCAATTGTTATTATAGTACACTGAAATTATAAGTGGAAAATAAGATACATACATACATATAATGAAATTCAAAGAACTTAAAAATGTAAAATTAAAAATATTACCTGATGTTTCAAATAAGTTAATCTTCATATTTAAGGTGTTTAATTATATCAATTAGTGCCTGTCCCATTAGTTTTGTTGAATCAGCGATTTTTATTAGGGCTTCAGCTTGAGTTCTGGCTGCTTCAGCTTGAATTCTAGCTGATTCAGCTTGAATCCTGGCTGATTCAGCTTGCATTTGGGCTGCTTCTGCATTTTTTTGCATAACTTCAAGTGTTTTATTTTGTATGCCAACTTGCTGACGTACAAGTTTGAGCCTGTCATTACTTGTTTCCAAATGCTTCCTTTTTCTGTTGTAGTGCAGTGATTGTTTTACTGTTTGTGGAGTTGATGTAAGTTTTCTTTGTTGTGAGTGTTGTGTAAATTTTATAGTTAGTATAGGTGATATGTATGAGTGTTCTAATGCTATATATGATATATGTGGTGTAAATATGTCCAGTGATTCTTCCATTTGTGGATTTTGATTAACATTCACTTGTTTTGAATAAGTGGGTGTTACAACAGCTATTTTCTTGGGACGTCTGGGTGGTGTAATTTCAACTGTTTTCTCGGCAGAATGCAAACCCAAAACAGTACCACCTGGTGCTGCTTCTGACGAAACATTGCATATTCTGTCAATATGCAGCTCTAATTCCGTCAAGTTACTTACGGTACATGGGCCGCCACCAGTTCCATGAATACTTTTGTTGTTTCCACTAATTTTTTTCCCCCTCTGCACTTCTGATCTTGCCACACCTAATTAGTTTGTAATTGCATGCTAATTTATTTTAATTCATTTAAAATACATAACAATAATACCCTTCTCCATTCCAACTTCAATCTTATTGGAGGGCCGAAAGAATTTATTCTTTTTGCAACGCTATCCCACGTCTCTTCTACCATAATTTTGCTGCTTCCAAATGCAGGACTGCCTGTTGCGAGTTGTGGGTATTCCTCCATTAGTTCAACTAATTTCTGGAATTGGCTTATGTTTGTTTTTTTTTGATGCTGAAATTGCATAAAGTTATTAATTTTCTTCTTTTACTAATGTACATACATATTTACCTACATATGTACATACGAATGCACATTTGTCATTATATACTTACAATTTTTTACTGTTTGGATCCATAATTGAACTTTATATATTTATTGGTTGAGGAAATAAATATATTTATGGGAAATTTATGTATTTATTTTTTATTACACAAAAACTAAATATTATTTTGTGATGCACACTGTTTTTGACAGTAGTGACAATTGAAACTGCAATGTAGAAACCATAAAAACAACTACTCTTACGTCGAACCCACGACCTCTGCACTGAGAGAATAGCATCGCTAACTTTCAGTCACAGAAGCTAATATTCACTTTTGAAATGCGGGCACTTTTCTTCCCGGTCCCCCACCCCTACAATTAAAAAAAATCTGTGGACCTCTTCCATATCCAAAATGAATTTTGAAACTTGGTTCACAAATGCCCAAAATATTGATAATCAATTTTTGGGGCGGGCATTTTGCACTCCCGCCGCCCAATTTTCTAAAAAAAAACCTATTTCAGTGAACCTTTTCCATATGCCATTGAAATTTTGGAAATTGGTCCAGAAATTAAAAAATTATTTGATAATACATCTTTGGGGCGGACACTGTCCTTCCCCCTCCCTACAATTTAAAAAAAAACTTAGTGGACATTTTCTATATGCAAAAAGAGTTTTGAAAATTGGTCCACAAACGGAAAAACAATTTAGTAATCCATTTTTTTGGCGGGCACATTTAGCCTCTTCTCCCCCTTCCAACATTAAAAAAAATTAGTGGACCTCTTCCATATGCAAAAAGCGCTTTGAAATTAGTCGATAGATGACGAAGTTATTTTTAATTAATTAAAAAAAAATTAAGTGTACTTTTTTATATGAAAAAAAATGGCGGAGTTATGCTCGTTAATATTATAAAACAAACCTGTTAAATACTATGTTTTATTGTATGGTTTTCAACAATTTGTTTGTTGTCCCGTTTGGCTATAGAAATAGTATTCTTAAATTTTCTAATTTCCCACACAATTTTTTAATTTTTTCTTTCATAAGAACCTTTTCCTGACAATAAGAAACACAACAAAAAATACTGAAATCGGTCCAGCCGTTCACGCGTGATGGCGTGGCCAAGGGAAATAGGGATTCATTTTTATATATATAGATGTTTTTCCCAAGATGAACTGAGTATTACTTCTGCAACATTTTTCATGAACAATTTATTCCAATATTTCTTATACCCGTATTCTAACCTCTGTGACAGCGACTAAATTATAACAAAACTGAGGTGAATGACTATTTGTATATTTTTGGTATTTTGAAAAATATTGTCATGAATAAAATATAACAAATTTGTCACGTTATGAAAAGCACATAATAAAATAAAAATTTATTAATTTTCCTTTTAATTTACTTTTTACTTGTGAGAATTAAAGAAAAAGAGCGTGGTTATTGAAAAATTTTTCATATCATGCAAAAAAAAAGAAATAATTTCTTCGTGCACTTTTTTTTTGCAAAAGTCTTAATTTGTTGCGTAGATTTATTATTAGTTCTCATGTAAATGCAAGATACTTCGGCTCATGTCATTAAAAAATACCTTTCTTTACGTTCATAATACATTTTTATATTATTTTTTAAATAAATAAATATGGTTGTCAATTTTAAATAAATCTCACCATAGTGTGTTGAAAGTTTTTTTTTAGCATTTTAAGCTTTTTCTTGTCATATGAACAACAGAATACCATGACAATTTTATTGAAAAATATATAACAAGAAACTTGAGAAAATTGTATGTCAAAAAAATTTGTCACAATTTATTAGAATGTGGGTATTAATATGTATTTGTTATTATTATTTTGACAGCATTTCACATGAAATGTTGAACAGAGTTTCAAGCCTTGCCTAACATTTTTAATTATTCGTCTAGGTTCTGCATTCGTAAGATGAAATGAAAGTGAAATTTTCTCTTGGTTTTTGTTCCCAATTTCCGAAAAGTGATTTAAAAAGTAAAATTTCATTTTCAGTTTGTTTCAAACGAAATTGAAGTGTTCTGCAATCCAATTTCACTACAAAAAAGGTATTTTGAAACCGGCAGCAATTAACATTGTGAAAAAATACCTTTTAGTAAAAATAATATTTTTGTAACTATTAATTGCAAAAACACGAAAATGTAAGCAAATAAATAAAATTTTTATATTAATTATTTTTTTAAACGATTTTATTTGTGTTTTAAAGGACTAAGCACAAGAAACTCGTAGTAAGAAAAGGCGTTACTAAAATATATGTAGAAAAATCCGGGATTAGCTTAAGGGATCGGTAAGTGGTTTCTTCAATGCTTTTAGAAATTTTTAGCGAGCTTGCGATTTTTTCGCGAACTAAAGATTTTTCAAGTTTTTTCCGAGTTTATTTCGTTCTTAAGAGTTTTGGCGATTTCTAATAAATTTTAAGGCTTGATTAAAATTTTGCAATTTTTCGCAAATATCTGTTCTTTTTGCGAAAGATGTAGTTTTTGCAAAGTTTTTGGCTTTCTCTATTTGTGTTATTTAGGGACTCGAAATTTAAATTTTTGCAAGCTTTGGACAATTTTCATATTGGGTCGCGCTTTCTCCCGCGTCAATGACTTAATTTACAGTTTTAGAGAGTTTAATAAATTTTAGTTTAGGGCTTGTTTCCAATATTGCGAATTTTTAACATTTTCGCGATGTGTGATTTATTCGACTTTTAATCAAATTCAAGACTTGATATAGATTTCTGCATTTATTTCCATTGCAAGTACATAATCATAATTTTTTTGGTGTGAATGTATATGCAAGTGATTTTTGCCGCAGTGAATATTTGCATAATTTATTATCCATAGGCTATCAAAATATTCATTGCAAAACAGAGATCTTGAGTAGAACTGAAGATCGTCAAATTTAATTGTGATTCAAAAGACGAATTTACACACGAATTCTTGAAGGAAAGTTCGTCGAACTATGTGAAGTTCTCCGTTCATCCCAATTGTGTTTATACCATAATATGATTTTTTTCCAAGTTGCTTCAAATATTTATTTGAAATCGTCGTGGAAAAAAGTTTCATTACTTTTCTAGAACACAGTGATATTGTCTTTGCGAAATTAAAAACGTTTTCAGTTTCATATTGTAGTGGAATGTAGAACCTGGGCGATTATCTATACTTATTTTAATATACTTTCATATATCTTTCTTTTTTAAGAATTTGTATTTTTAATAAATTAATAAATTTTTTTTAATTAATTAATTAATTCAAGACTCAATTTATATAAAATGCTGTATGTTGTACATCTCTCACAAACTTGAATAAGGCCCAGGTTCAGCTTTCCAAACATAGATGAATGTAGACCACAGATTACCGGGTCGAAATTTGTTAGTAGTCTTGACGCTAACTCGGGTTTCTGTATGATCCCTTTGGACAAGAGTTCATCCAAATTGTGTACCTTTAACACACCTATGGGTCGGTATCGGTTTCTCCGTTTACCATTTGGTCATTAAAAAGGTCTAATCATCTATATGGATGATTTTCTCATTCATGCGTCCAGCTAAGAAAGTGAATCGTGAAAGTCTTAGAAAGAGCAAATGCTGTTGGTTTTAAATTTAACACGGCAAAATCAAAAATTTAAAAAACCGAAATTTAGTTCATTGGCCATATTTTTAACGGCAATGGCGTGAAACCTGATAGTGAAAAGATAAGAGTAATTTTAGAAATGCCAAGGCCAACAAGTGTTACAGAATTACAAAGATTTTTAGGGATGATTAATTACTTAAGGCCATTTATATTGTCCTCCAAAACAAAATATTTAAGAGATTTACTAAAAGCTAACGTTTTATGGCAATGACACTTAGAACAAAACAATGAGTTTTTAAATTTAAAGAAAGAAATTACCAATTCTCCTGTCTTAGACTATTTTTATCCAAAACAAAAAACAACTAAAATTATCGGTAGACGCATCGAAATTTGCAGTAGGTGTTACAATTATGCATGAAGATAATCCAATCGCGTATGCTTCAATGTCATTGACTGATTGACAATCTAATTATGCTCAAATCGAGAAGGAGCTATTTGCCATTCTGTTCGGTTGTACTCGTTTCCACCAATACATCTATGGTTAGCATGTGATAGTGGAAACTGATAATAAGCCGTTAGTATCGTTATTTAAGAAGCCTCTTTATAAAATACCATCTCGATTACACAGGTTTATGTTACGTCTATTAACATACAACATCCAAGTAATATACAAACCTGGGAAGCATCTTTATATAGCCGATGCACTTTCAAGAGCCCCTCTTAAAGAAAATACTTTAGAAGAATTGAATACGGAAATTGATTTACATTGCAAATAATGTCACTGAATACTCTGCCAGACTTAACGGTACAAAGAATAAATGAGTCAACTAAAACAGATGAAGTTTTTAAAATTTTATTAGAATGCATTAAAGACGGATGCCGAAATGACAAAAGAAAATTAACTGAAATTTTACTCCAGAAATGAAATCACTGAAGTTGGTGGTATTTTGCTGATGAATTACCGCATATTAATTCCTAAGAATCTGAAAAGGGAAATGTTGTTGTATGTGCATGAAGGGCTCATGGGGGTACAACGTTGACAAAACCTAGCGAAACAAACTATGTATTCGCCAAATATTAATAATGACATTAATATCATGGTATCCAATTGTAAAACTTGTAAAAAATACAAGAAGTCAAATTCAAAAGAAGAGCTATTGCGTCATGAAATTCCCACTATTCCATGGTACAAAATTGGTTGTGACCTTTTTGAATTTAATAAAAATATGTATTTGTTAGTAGTGGACTACTATTCAAAATTTGTTGAAATTGAAATTTTGAGTTCTGGTTATAACAGTAAACAAGTTATAATTAAACTTAAATCTATATATGCCTGGCATGGCATACGAGCTATTTTTATGTCCGACAATAGACCACCATTCAATTCGAATGAATTTTCAAGCTTTTGCAATAGTTGGGGAATTGAGCTTATCACCTCTAGCCTAAATATCTAACGGTCTAGCAGAGCGCACTATACAAAGAATGTTACTATGTAATGCACTTTCGATGTGGACATTTGTACATAGCATGGGGAAAATGTTTTCAAAATTCAATCAATCGAAAGCAGAACAATAACTACTCAAATTTAATGTATATCAAACAAAAATCTAAAATTTTATGAAAATGAGCGAACTCACTTAATTGTGAATAAATTCGAAAAAAAACTAATCGATTTTTATGATCGATATCTCATTTTGTTTCTATTACATGTGGCTTTGCTATAAAGTAATAAATCTGAAAATTTGTTGGCGTTTTCGATTTTTCATGATTTTTTTTAAACAAAAAATTTTGCTAGTGACCAGATTGAAACGCAATATAACGGATTAAAGGTTATGTTATTTAGTTTTTCTAAGTTTATTTTAATAATATCCGTCTATTACTTTTTGAGTTATCATTAATTATGTGCAGAAATATCTAAAATATTTATAATTTTATTTAAAAATTAAAAAAAACCTCTCAATAGATTTTAAAATTTTGACCATATTTGTACTGGAACCACAATACATCAAAATTATATGCTGGTTTTGTTGTCTTCAAGAATCACAGCTGCGCTTTTTCCGTCCAAATACAAGACAACACAGAATTAGGACATTATTTCTGTAATAAATTAACAATGACTCAAATCAAATAATACTGAAAAAAATAATAGAATTTATTTTATGTGCTCAATCTATTGCTAGGTACCATAGCTTTATATGCTAAAAAAATGTAAAGAAATTTGGTTTTTTTTGCGGTATTATTATAAAATTTACTTCTTCCAAAATTATATATTTTCCTCAATAACTCTGTAAGCCACACTAACTTTACTTGTGCTTTTTTACTACGAAGGATTTTGATGAAACTGGAAGCGTTTTTCAAGTTCTTCTGAAGTAGATGTTGTAGAAATTATTTAGATATTTTTATCATTATTATCATTTGCTTCTTGGTATAATTTTTAAAATCTTTGCAATAATAAATTTGATAAATAAAATAATGAGGAATTTTTTATTGCAATAACTTTGTAAGCCACAGAAAAATATTAGAAATTTTGGTTTTGAAATTAAAAAATTTTTCAAATAAATTTAGGCAATTTTCTGGACTGGTCCATAAAACATCCTTTTTCGTAATAATTGCATTAATGACTTGTAAATTGACAAATGTAATATAAAAAAAACATTTTTTTTTGGATGGCATGAAAAAAGAAAAATTTAAAGTATTTTTTTTATGCAAAGCACAATATGTATCTCTGAAACTATAGGAGCTACAAAAGTACATAAGGATTAGTTATACTAGGTTTAAACAAATTATAATCTAAAAAATTTTAAGGACTAAACTAAAAACATATGAATTTTAATATCCTTACAATAACATATATATTCATCAATTTGACCCTATCTACATGAAAAAAGATTTTTGTGTAGATTAATAATCCTGAAAGTATTTTTAAGTTTGGAGGACCATTCGTGAAATATTAACGGAATAAAACAAAAAATGATATAAATAATGTAAATGCTAAATGTCACTACTCGTATATTTTTAAAACTAGACTTGGGGGGTTACTATGTAACTCGATTCGAAAGTATAAACAGCTCGAAAGTTGTATTCGATCCGAATTTGAACTCTTACCATGTAACAGTTTCGGATCGAGCGAAAAGTGCTGCCACATATTGAAATAATTTGGCACTACTTTCGAATGTATTATTCAACATTGGCAGCATTTATTACGCAAAATGTCAAAACAATAAAAATAATAATAAAAAAAGTAAACAAAAAATATTTGTGCGATATAAAAATGGATACGGTTGCCCTTTGGATGGAAAATGAAGACGAGCGATTGGAACGTAAAATCCTACGCGATGGTGTAGATTTTATGCAGTTGACGGATGTAAGTAATGTAAGTAACAATTTATTAAATATGTGGTATGTAACTAAATATTTTTATTTGTAGGTTTGTGCGAAATTTCCGGCTTAACAAGGAAGCTTTTAAATATGTGTTGGAGAGCATTAGTGCGCAGCTGCCAACAACACTGAGATCGACTGCTGTAACACCATCAATAAAATTGGGTGCTACACTTAAGTTCCTGGGACAAGGTGGGTACCAACACCAAATCGGTCAAGACCTCCAGAAATAGTGAATAATGAAGAAAAAATGGAATTGGCCCCAACAACTGCTTTAGATTCTCAAGATAGAAATCAGTTCTTAGCCTTAGCCTTAGCCCAAGCTTTAAGAGATCAAATAAAAGACAATTTATAAAATATTCATTCATTTATTTCCACTGAAGTTTTTACTAATTCATTTATAGTGGTTTTAGGAAAGATAAAAAAGCTTAAATTTTAATATAACATACTTACATACTAGAAAACAAGGGTAGATATAACTTATAAATTTCGATTTCTTTCAATTTCTAGCATCTCTCTCTTTAAATCAAGTTTTGCAAGTTTAAGTTTTTGATTTTCTATGCTCAACTTCATTTCATGGTCGAATTTTCTTTTTGCAAGATTATAATTTTTTTCTGCTATATCCACTTGTCTTCTTTTGTATCTAACTAAAGATTTTAAATTGCTGTTGACCTCTTCCAAGAGTGATATGGAGCGCTTGTGGTACTCCATTTGACCATTCACTTGCTTTTCCAGCAATGTCTGTTTTTTTGGGACAGCGCGATTGAATGGTGATCGTCGTATGATGGGCGTGCGCGCAGCTGACGAACAACGCGGTGGGGAAGGAGCAGACACCAATTCATCCGTCTCCCTCAGATCATTTGTTATGCAGTTGAGCATATGTGCAACATCTTGCTCGACGTTGTTACTGCTTGTGGCCGTACCAATGTCGTCGCTGGTTGAGGGGGTACTGTTGCTTACACCAAATTTCCGGACCCCATTCATGCCATTAACCGCCTCCTTCATTTCAAGCAAATCAATTACACCTTCTTCGAGTGCGGTAAATGAACACATTTTTGCCGGGCCACCGCCTGTGCCCGAAAAATTAATGCGGTTCTTCCGCAATTTGGCCTTAAGATGGGTCTTATGATCTGCCCAAACCTAAACAAAAAAAATTTATTTTCATTTATGGGTAAACTATATATTACCTACTTTTTTCCAACCGACCACTTCCCGCATTGGCGGACCGGCTGCATTCAGATCTTCTGCCAATCGTTTCCATAAATTGTTGGTGGCTTGTTTGGCGTCCGGAGCTTTTATATAGCCCTTAGCCAACTGCGGATGCTCTGTCATAAAGTTGAGCATAATTTCAAATTGCCTTTGCTTCGTATTTATATGTTTTGTAGCATTTTCCCTATTGAAAAAGATTTTTATCTACTAATATATGTACATAAATTTAACAAATACTTACATTTTCAGCGTTCGGTGTCGATGTTTTGATTTATTTAAGTTTTTTTATATTTTATCCGTTAGCTCAAAATCAAACGAGTACAAATGCCAACTTTCGAGCGACTTTGACATCTACATTCGAAGTACATAGTAATGCACATCCGAAAGTAGAGTACGAATATCCGATAATCGGATACGGCAACCCGAAAGTAGCAAATGTATCTACGAATTCGAGTTAGTTGGTAGGAAAAATCCGTATCCGTAATATTTAACTTTCGAATCGAGTTACATAGTAACCCCCCTGATAGGGAAAAACTAAACAACGTAATCAGGAGATAAAAATACATAAGGATCGGCTATTTTAATTTAAACATCATAAAAAACCTCTATTTTGTTGTGCAATGTAATAGGGCAAATCAATCCAATTATTTGTGATCTGTTTGGTCGAGCGGTTATATTGAAAATATTCCACGAACAAGTTGAGCAAAGTTGTTAACGGTGACAAACGCAAGACAAACTATTAAAGGAAATAGGGAAATTACCATTTATAAGTGCCAAATCTTAAAGAAATGCTTAAGGGAACATTACGTAAACACTCAAGTGACAAGTCCATCTGTACGGTACTAGAAGCCAACTATACTAACGGCCGCATAGCTAGAAAAAATCTTTGATTTCGGAAGCTATCAGACAGAAGCGTTAGTTATTTGCTGAACTACATATATAAATATCAGACTTTTGATTTCGGGAACACGATAATATTTAGCGACGAAAGTAAATTCATAAGTTTTGGGTCAGATGGACGGCGCACATTGGTTGAGGTTCATAGAACGAGCGGCTAAAAATAGAAGAAGTTGTCGAAGGACAATGAAACTTAGCACATAGGCATATTTTTTAATCAAGAAAAAAATGGAAAAATCAAAATGATCCGCCCACTTTTATGCCCACCTCCCATACAAAGTGAAAATTAAATTTTTACCTATGGCATTTTGGCACATAGCATTTTTAAACACTCAGAATTATTTGTGTGAAATTTTAAAAATATCCGCCCGTTCTGACGCCTACTTCCCATACAACTTATATTGAAAAAGTGGCATAACTCCCTTGATTTTTAATGCATCAACTCAATTTTCACAAACTCTAAATATTATAATTGTAGAATAGGCTCCTGAAAATATATACCTGATCCGCCCACTCTCCCATAGAAAAAACATGAATATGTAATTAAATCAGAAACCGTATATTATTGTTATTACTTAATGCATTACTTATTAAGCCCTAACGGAAAAGATTTAGTGCAATAAAGAGAGCAAGACATTGTGTGTAGTTGTTATTGCATGCAACAACATAATAAATGACTGATAACACAGCACCTAAAGGTAGAGGTCCATAGCTCGCTTTTTGCGCGTTACGCTTTCTATGCATCTGTCAAAAAAGTAGAATCAATGTAATAGTATGTGACAAGTTACATTGCAAAAAGCGCAGAACGCGTAGGCGCGTTCAAAGCAAAAAGTAGGTATACTTTCTACTTTTGTACGAGTTACAAGCACCATGAAAGAAAGTCAGCTGTTCTTGAATGCTCAAGATGTTAAATAATACTTTATATCTTACGTTATCGATAAATATTATTTTGCCGTGGATAATTTTTTTCTTTTTTTTCAATAAAAAAAATTTCTTAGTACAAAAAAAACTTATAAAATATGTGAATATTTTCGTTAAAGTGATGTATTTTAATTAACTTCTCACCACACTTTTCTCAGTAACAAATTTTGCATATTAGTGTCTTCTCCGCTAAATCTGTATTAAATAGCTGCTTAGAAAAGTTATTGCTTAAGCCAATAATGTGCATACATTTATATGTAATTTTCAATTTACTTACATTAAAGTCAACAACAGCCGAAATCTGCCCTGGCCGAGTTCTTCTCAAGACTATCTTTTAAAATGCTGAATAAATAGTCAAAGACATCTGCAGACATTCTTGTCGCGGTTCGAAATTGCTCAGGGTCAGAAGTTTTAATTTTTTAAATGTGGTTTCAAAAAACCCACTTAAATTCCGTTCTAAATACAACGGCCGTACCTAAACCTTTTCTTTTTTGAAATTGTTCATAGGCATTTTTTGCACAAAAAATTAAATACATATATTCTTTATAAGTATTTATAAACAAACGCACACAGCTGATCAAAATAAAAATAAAATGGCGCATGAAAAGCAGTGCATGTAACTCAACGCGAACAAAGTATAGAATGAAACAAGAGGATGAAACGCCTGTAAAGCATAACGCGCAAAAAGCGAGCTATGGACCTCTACCTTAATAGTCTATCGCATATAATCGTGCTTGATCTTCTATTGTTGTTACCAAACAGTATCAGTAAACAACAATTCAAATTCAATTGAAGCTTATGCTTTTTTCAGCAATGAAATATATAACAATTAACACTATTGACTACTATGTATATTACATTATGTAATAATTTTAAAAAGTAAAGAATTTTTCATGTTTTGTTATTTTATCACTTTATAGTTTGTACTGTTTTTTTGTTTTGGAAAGAAGCACTTTATAGTTTGTACTGTTTTTCTTTTTGGAAAGGAGCAGGTAGGAGCAGCTGAATTTTTTTTTAACTTTTAGATAAGACTTCAAGCTGTAATTTGATATCTTTCTTTAAACAGCGCTCCACAGGGCTAAAAAGATGCAGTCCACTGAAGTTGATGAACATTAAAATTTTGATGTTGCTTATATTTTGTTTTACGAAATTTTTTATATGGCACTTTTTCCAACTTTTTTTAATGTAAATCTAATCTATGACAATTGTCATTTACGAAAATATACAACAAAGTCAAATGATAAGTTTACTGTGATTGTACCAAAAGATTGAATATACAGTAAATTTGCATGCCATTTTAATCAAGCGAACATACATATATGAACTTCGAGCGTGTCTGTCCAAACAAATAATAAACATATCAGCCTAATATTACGGAATGATAATATTCAGTTATCTGACAACAAAATTCCAAAAAATTATCAAAATCGGCGAACATGAAAAAAATGAATTTCATAATACAATTATACAAGGTACTTGCACAAGCCCAGCCTGTTAATGTATACAATGCAGAAACTTGTCAAACTTTGTTTACAAGCCACAAAAATGTTAGTGTATGTGTGTGAATAAAATGATTACAGTGTTGCCAATGAATTTGCATGTGGCTGTGTCTCCAATTACACATTGAAGAAAATTACACTACACATCCTTTGTTAAATTAAAACAAAATTAAACAAAAATAGAAGTCAAAGTAGAATTACACACAGATTATACATGAATCTAATTATAGGCCTACACATGTGAGTAGAAATTACACACTCTGTATATTACACACATATTGGCAACACTGAATGCCTATAATCATTCATGAATGCCGCGTCTGCAATTGTACTTTAGTTACCCTGTAATTGTTATTTTTAACAACAAAAGACATCTGTTTTTGACTAAATTCTGTTTGTTTCTACCAACAAAATGCGTGTGTTTCTTGGTGTTGCAATTTTGTTGTAGTCGTGCAAGTACCTTGTAATTGTATCATGGTGTGGTGCAAGCCAAATAGATCACCTAATATTAATAAGAATATAAGGCCAACAGTAAAACGTTGTGGTGAATTTCTCATGACGCGAGGCTGTAAGTCGGCACTAAGAGTGGGAAAGTTGCTGTGTAGTAGTGTTGTCATTCTAACAAAAATTATTCGAATATGTGAACAACTTTTTTTTATTTTTGTTTGAACAAAAAATTTCAATTTCGAATATTTTTTGTCGAATATTCGAACAATTTCCTTAATTACTTTGTATAAAAAGGGTTTTACATTTCATAACTTTTTAATTTGTTAACAATAGGATGTTAAGTAATCAAATTACTACAAATTATAAATACTTGTGTAAGCTTGTTTGTAGATATATGTATGTACATATGTTGTTCGCTAAACCCATCTTTTGTTTTCTTACTCACTTCTCTTTGCCTCTTTAATGGAATCAGAAGGTGTCTTACAATTAATGGTAAAGAGTATAAAAAATAACTGCTTTTCTGCAGATCTAATCAAAAGCCTTATTATGGGCTCGGCTGTTTATTGTTATAAGTAAATAAATAATATCATTCCTAAGCTTTCCAATAATAACTTTTTAAAATATGCCACAAAAAGCAAAAAAAGAGAACGCAAATACTTTGATTTCACGATTATTTTGTAATAAAAGTTTCGTAAATTATATCAAGTACGATGAAGTATTAGATTAAATTTCTGAAGTAACTGTCAATGTTTTCTTAGCTGATCTAAAAAATTTTATCAATAAAGTAAGAAATTGTACTAATATATAAATCGTCAACAATTTTGATGTTAATTTAAATTATGTGGAAATATCAAAGAAAAGAACACACAATCATATTTTGACTGTATCACTAACATCAACAATTTTGCGAAAGATATTTTTCTACTTGTTCTGTCTACAAGCTAAAAAGTGGGATTATCTGCTATTTTAAAATCACTATTCTGAAAAGAAATCAATGATATTAAAAGTTTTTTGTAAATTTTTATGAAAAAGTAACTTTTTTAACTAATTTCCTCTCGGGTTTTAATAATATTTCTTAGTTTGTTATTAAAACTATTTGTTTTTCTTGTGTTATGAATTATTTTTTGTTTCTTGTCGTTTTTTGCAAACTTTTTTAAAATTATTCGAATAAATTTTTTATTCTTTGTTCGTTCGAATATTCGAACAAAAGCTCTACACCTGTTCATTCTTAGAGAAAATCTATATGCTATTGCTGAACAAATGGTCTGTATATCAATGGGTATTACTTCCAATAAGACAAAGACCCAAAACATATAGCCCTGAACATTAAATTATGGCTCTTTTATAATATCAAACATCTGCTAATACTACCACAAAGTCTCGACATGAATCCTATTGAAAATCGTTGGGCCTATTTGGATGAAAAATTCCGAGAAAATAGAATTTTATGTAAATTCCTTAGGACGAGTATTCGAAGAAGAAAGGTATAAAAAATACCATAATTTTTCGAAATTTAGTGGAATGTATGATTAGGCGTCTGCAATTGGTAATCTCTAATAATCTAAATCATACAAAACATTTAAACTTAATTTGATGCTTTAATAATAAAAAATCTGTATAAAAAATCAAAAAGCAAACTACCTTAGTGACCTGATATACTTTCTGACTGATTTCTTAAAAATTTCATAAAATATAATATTTTTTTTAAATTGTTATAAACATAATTGTAGTTAGGGCTTCTCATATTTAATATGTAAAAAATAAACATGAATTTTTCAAATGTAAATTTGTTGAGTTTTACATATGCAAAATATTCCTGTGAGTAACTGTATATATATTATACATTATATACATACATACATATAAATATATATACATATATATATATATATATATATATATATATATATATAATGTCCAGGGCTTTCCCACTCTTAGTGCCGACTTACAGCCTCGCGTCATGAGAAATTCACCACAACGTTTTACTGTTGGCCTCATATTCTTATTAATATTAGGTGATCTATTTGGCTTGCACCACACCATACGCCGCACATAGGTTGAAGAGTGGCCGAAATTTATTTTTTTCATGTTCGCCGATTTTGATAATTTTTTGGAATTTTGTTGTCAGATAACTGAATATTATCATTCCGTAATATTAGGCTGATATGTTTATTATTTGTTTGGACAGACACGCTCGAAGTTCATATATGTTCGCTTGATTAAAATGGCATGCAAATTTACTGTATATTCAATATTTTGGTACAATCACAGTAAACTTATCATTTGACTTTGTTGTATATTTTCGTAAATGACAATTGTCATGGATGAGATTTGCATTAAAAAAAGTTGGAAAAAGTGCCATATAAAAAATTTCGAAAAACAAAATATAAGCAACATCAAAATTTTAATGTTCATCATCTTCAGTGGACTGCATCTTTTTAGCGCTGTGGAGCGCTATTTAACGAAAGATGTCAAATTACAGCTTGAAGTCTCAGCTAAAAGTAAAAAAAAATCAGCTGCTCCTACCTGCTCCTTTCCAAAAAAAACAGTACAAACTATAAAGTGATAACGTAACAAAACATGAATTTTCGTTCATGCTTGTTGTTGTTCCCAAAATTCTTTAGTGTTTAAAATTATTACATAATGTAATATACATAGTAGTCAATAGTGTTAATTGTTATATATTTCATTGTAACTGTATATATATTATACATTATATACATACATATAAATACAAATATGTACATATATATATATATATATATATATATATATATATATATATTAGACCTGGCGTTAAAAACTTTTTTAGAATTTTGAATGTGGGTAGGAATAAAAATACTTGATGCCAAAAATTATGTAGCAAATTTTCAGGCTGATCGGACGGTGCTTACCGTGCCATAATTAATCTTGTTTATGTAGATTAAGTTGAAATATTTCTGTGTGTTTTATTTATAAATATGTAAGATAATCGAATTGGTTGAAATAAATTTTTATTGACGGATTTTTCTTTCGATGGGGCTTGCTTGAATTTGGAACGATTTTTCTATATCCCACGTCAAATTTGGTGGATAGTGTTCTTTGGTGTTCTCTTATCGGGTAGCAATTTAACTTTAGTTGCATTGCCAAAATGCTATTAGGTATGGCAACTGACAAATAACAGTTGCTAAACTGCAATAATATTGGCAACAAAGAATTTTTCAATGCTGCATAGTTTTTAATGCAATCAGGCAGTAAAATTAATTAATTTTTTATTTAATACGCTTATTATTTAATTTTAAATCAATGTAGATTTTTTATAGGTTTGCAAATCCTTACGGTAGTCCACTACCAGAGCTGTAAAAGAATGATTCTTTTTTGAATGAATCTGCGATTTATTCAACCAATGAACTATCACTTAATATATAAATGCATTCATCATGAATTAAAAACTTTTAAATGAATTCATTTCACCAAAAAAATTTAGTTAAAGTTTATTTAATTCATCTTGAATTGAATTTATTAAATACGTTCATTTAATCCAGCATAATTATTTGATTTAAAATTTGAATGCATTCATCGCATATAATGGAAATGAATTTTAATTCATTTCTTCATTCATCATTTCCATTTTCACTTCTTCATTACGAAAATTGTTCCTGAAACCTTATTCCGTGATTTTTGATATGAATCTACTCAATTTATTGCTTAAGAAATAATAATTTAAAAAATCGATCTAGTACGTCTTGTGTTACATGGATAAAAAATACCAGTAAAATCGATTGAATAAAATAAATTAAATAGAAGCTGCGACAAAAAATTTAATATTTATCCACGAAAATGAATTTGATAATACTGAAAATTTCTTACCTTAATCTGGACGAAAACGTTTGTATACATTGGATGAGCTTGTAAATGACGCTGCGTCATCCAGATCTAAAAGCTGTAAATCAGAATTCACACAAAAGATGACCTTAATTGGCGGAAGTCGACAAATGTCCAACGCGATCGCTGTTGTTTGAGAGATATTTTACTATCACAAAGTAGACCAGATGTGACACAGGACGGAAGATAATTGTGTTTTTGTGGTGTTTTTATAGGTCTCGCTCACACAGTCATCAAATCCTCTTTACTTTTTCTTTCGCGTGGTATTATTTTAAAGTAATTACATTTTATTCCTTGTGGTCTCATTCGCAGCCTAGTTTTTGTAAATAAATGGTAAAAATTAATATTTGCGAATGAAAATGCTTAAAAAAAGTCTCTAATCATTTGAAAACAAATTTTAATCACTTTATTAATACTAATAATTCTTTTCGCATTGTGTTTTTTAATTCAACACCACAAATTCGTTCATTTAATTTTGTGCAAATGTTCATGTGCTCAAATGTATTTTAAATTTATGCTTTGTGGTCGCATTCGTTGTTTGCTTTTTGCAAGTTGAAGTTAAAAATTAATATTTTTGAAGGAAAATGTTTAAAATTGAGTTTGTAAGCATTTGGAAACTAATTTTAATCACTTTTATAATACTAATAATATTTTACACATTGTTTTATTTAGTTCAACACTGCAAAATCTTTCATTTAATTTTGTAAAAATGTTCAATTGTTTATTTCACTAAGTATACATTTCTGCTGTTTGTTTTGAAAATATTCAATAACAAACACACTATATTTGTCCCTTTTTGACAGTGATCAAATCAGCGGATTTTGGTCTGGTCTACTTTGTGTTTACTATCATGGAAGAGGTTTGTTTGTATAAGGGACAATAAATAATTGCCTAAAATAGGTAAGACATTTTTATATAAATGCAGCTGTCTGGATTCCTACAGCAAGAGTATCCAGAAAAGAAAACTAAAGCAAAAAGAGAAAAAATATCAGCGACATGTCTTAATTGTGAAAAAGTATTGACTGGAACAGCATATGTAACATCGAATTTTCTTCGTCATTTGCGAAAGCAACATTTAGAACAATACAACGAATACGCAAAGCTGAAGCAAGAAACAAGAATAACTCTAACAAAACAAGATCACTTTGACCATCTTGTGCTGACATTCATCGCAAAAAATATGCTACCGGTATCTATAGTGGAGTCCGATTCATTTAAGACACTGTTGAATTTTTCAAGCCCTAAGCTCACTGTCATGAGTAGACCTACTACTATGAAGCTTTTGGACAGCACATTTCAGTCATTGAAAAACACTTTTAAAGAGGTTAGAAAATTCAGTGGCTATTTCTGTTCAACAGCTGACATTTGGTCGACGAAGCATAGAAGTTTTTTTTGGTTATACAGTTCATTGGATTAGTGAAAATTTCGAGAGGAAGTCAGTTTCACTAGCCTGCAAACGGTTCTCGGGTGTTCACTACTTCGATGAAATTTGTCGTATTATTAAAGAAATTCACGAAGAGTATGCTCTTAATAACTGCAATTTGGTAGCAACTGCTACTGATAATGGAAGCAATTTTATTAAGGCATTTTCGGAATTTGGTATTGTCAATCAAGACAATTTTTTAAATAAAGGTAAAGAAGAATTCGAAATGGATCAGGAATCGACGAATTCGGAAGACAGATAATTGGAAGGATTTCTTACAAATCACATTAGATGTGCATCACATACGTTAAACCTGATCGCAACAACAGATTTTAACAAACTTTTACAGTTAAAAAGTTTAGTTTACAATAAGCATAAGCAAGTAAATTAATAACTTAAAGTTACATACACATATATATATGATATACTTGAAATCAGAATTTATTTTCGATTAAATTTCTTTTAAGATTTTAAAGAAATGCAGCGCGCTATGGTCGAAGGTCAATAGACCAAAATCATCAGAGCAAATTACTCAGTTCTGTGCCCTTTAGTAAAATGCCTATGGCTTAAGGCGCTAAGCCCCGATTACGATATAGCAACTGAAGCCAAAATGGTAAATATAGCAAAGGATGCTTTGGTTGCAATGGGTGTCGAGGTAGAGAAGCTCAAACCAAGTCCTTCTGAAGTCCATATATGTAGTTACTTCAATTTTTCAATTGATGGTGAGATTTCTAAACTGCCTTTCAATTGTTAATATGTTAATATTTTAGAAAATGTTGAACAGCAGTTGTGTGGCACAGTTTTACCCTCTAAAACGGAATTCTTGGCCTATTTAGCGGATACCTCGAAATCTTTGAGCATGCTTAATAAATACCCCCTAATTAGAAAAGCTTTTATGAAGTATAATGTTCCTTTGCCATCCTCAGCTGCCGTTGGAAGATTGTTCTCTTATGCGTCAATGCTAAACGCACCTAAGCGTGGGTCTCTTTATGACGAAAACTTTGAAAAACTGCTACTGCTTAAAGTGAATAATGCTTTATAAAACTTGAGAAACAAAAACAATAACATTAAATTAAAAATTTTAAAAACCCCGAAGAAAATAGATTATAACTTTAAGAGCCAATTTTGTTTAAACATAGCTTAAAAGATTTTGGATCACTCTTTAAAAAAAATTTACTAATTTAAAATCGATCCAGCCCTTGGGGAGCTAGAGTATGGATGAACATGCATCCCAAAGAAATTTTTGATAAAAAAAATGCAAAAAAAAAATTGACCCAATTAAAAAAATTGCCTTTTTTGGACGAAAAGAAAATTCGAAAAAAAAGATCCAATTTTTTTCCAAAAAGTTTTGTCAGGCGCAAGTTCATCAGTCTTTCAATCGATATATCGATATAAAGGTTCATAAATGGTAGAAAACTGGGAAAAATTACGATTTTTAGGTGCTTTTAACCAAGTTTTCAATCTTAATTATTTTTTAAACAAGAGCTAACCTAAAAGAATTGTTAGCTCCAATAAACTCAGCATACTTGAATTAGGTTTACCCACCTAGCACAGTGTTATTATTTGTATAAATTTGTTTACAGAGTCTGCGATACCAATTTCTTGGATTCTTAAAATTTCAAATACTTTTTTGGTTTATGATCTTTATCCTAATTAAAACAGTAAACGAAAAAATTACTTAAAATTCCTTTTTAGATTGTCAATGAATTCATTCAAATTTTAATTCAATTCTTTTTTGTGAATAACATGAACGCATTCAATAAATTTTGTTTCATAACGAATTCATTGAAACTTTAATTCAATTAATTTTTTTAGTTATTCGAATGCATTCAAGAATTTTTAATTCTATTAGGTTTGCATTCCAATTTTAATTCAATTCACATTTTTTAAAAATCAAATATGAATCATTCATTTACAGCTCTGTCCTCTAAAATGTGTTACAAGTACTGTTTATCAGCTTCGTTGTGTGTTAAGCATCTGTTAAAGTCAGTTATTAGCTTGACTTTTCTTTCGGCGGCATCGTTCAACAACAGTAATGCATTTGGCGATATGTTTCCCTTTATAAACTGCTTCGCTCTTAGGCCAATTTGAGGGATCAAAGCGTAAGAAATCCATAGAAATTTCCAAACAAAAAATTTTGTTCTAGTAGCCACAAAAGAGCTTAAATCCTTCGATGTGAATAATTGTAATTCATCAACGCTTGCACACAATTTTTTAGAAGGAAAAATATCAACATCATCAACGATGATTGTCTTTATCGGACTCTATTTGCAACGCCAAAACAATATTTTCCTTTATTTCTGAGTCTACATGTGGATTAAAAAAGGAAAGTGCAACTGCTCTGATAAATACCACAGATGGTTCCGAATTTTTTTCAATAGCACTGTAGATACTTTTTTTCAAAAAAGCCCTTTATCAGTTGCATATCTCTATTTGGAATATAGAGATTTACTATTAAAATGCACATATTACGGATTCCATTCAACTCGCAGAAATTTTAAAGTGTGCGTGAAAAATATAAATTTTTTGACAAAATATGGCCTTGGACGTGAATCTTGTATGACACGTCGCTTCAGGTGCACGAAATGTGAAATTGGAAACGCTACCACCAAGAAAAATAAATGCAAGTTGTAGGAGTTCTCTATAATCATGCCGAATGTGGACTTTAAGTAAATATTCAAGACAAAAGTGCTTGCTTGTTTCCGTTTCTTCGACGGATATGACACTCAAAACTTGTTCATCCTGCATACAAGTGCTATATTCTTTTGAATTAAGTGTGCTGTATTCCCGTACAAAACGTTCAAAAATGGCTACTTCTGGGCTACTTGATTTTCCGAAATTAATCTCAAATACAGCTCTTAAGAGAATTTCTGCAATACGGTGTCGATGTGGTAACCACAATAAGCTGCGTTCCAATAAAGTTCCCAGCACCACTATGAAGGCCAGTATTTGCAGCAGCTGTATCAAAACATACATATAATTTATAACGAATCAGCATATTGATTTTTAGCAAATATTCGTAGACTGATTGAGTGACTGTAACACCAGTACCATCTCCAATGAGGGGATAACTATCAATTTTTCAACGTTCGACTTCATTATTTACTTTATTATTAAGTTTTATAGGTCTTTTGGAGTCACTAAAACATTTTTTCCTAAAGTTATAAAATATTATTTCGCTGGGTGCCCCTAACACTACTTTCAAAACTAATGTAAAAAATATTATGGAGTTAACTATTTTTTCTTGCAATGTTCATAGTTCTTTTATTAATTAATTAATAGTTTTATGAATGATTATCTTTTGTCCCTGAAAGTACACGTCATTTCCCTGTAAAATCGTATATTAGTTAAAAATAATTAAAAAAATTTTCAAAGCCTTGTTGATTAGCAATAATTCAACTTAAAAAGAACATTATATCTACTTCGAGTACATGTAGCAGAACTTTCACTAAAGGTATGGTCACACTTGGCCAAAAAAACATAAGCCCTAAATATTAATGAAGAAACTTTTCATTCAGAGACGTGTTTGTTAAGTTGAATAGTTTCCAATAATGTTGGATTCTATGACATTGTCTATTAGTTGTTTATGAAACTGTTTAACTTAAAAAACACGTGTCTGAATCAAAATGTTTTTCACTAATATTTAGTGGTTACGTTTTTTTGGCAAATATTTGCCCAAGTGTGACCATACCTTAACAATATTAATAAAATGAAGTCAATCGCGTTTTGTCTTTCGTAATGAGCATTCACGCTAAAGTTAGTCATTCCCCGGTGTTATTTTTTTTTAAGTTAAAGGTAAGTATTTAAATTGCAATTTAAGACAGTTTTGTAGATATTCCTCATTCCTCTGCCATCATTCCTCTGTCAAATATATGCACAGGGGGTCTACTCTGTAATTCGAAACGAAAGCAAATGCTTTCGAATTGTAATGTTAATAACATACAAATTCGAAAGAATTTCTCTCGTTTCGAAACACAAAGTAGATCCCCAGAAATGTTTGAAAATGGAAATGTTTTAAAAATGTATCATAATTCGATTAAATGTTAAGAAACTAATATGTACTTACGATAATTGAGTAGCTATTCTTTAAAGGAATATTAATTATTATTTGAAAGACTAAAATCTTCAAAAAATGTCAATGGCAAAAAGTAGGTCGAAATTAGGTTAGAAATTATGTACATGTGTATATACAAATTAATTCTTTTAATTTAATGTAGAAATAAAAAGTTGACTTTTATTTCTGCTTGAAAAAATAAAAATCAGGAAATAACTTTTATTTCTGCTCGAAAAAAAAATCAGGAAATGATTTTTATTTCTGCTCGAAAAAATAAAAATCAGAAAATGATTTTTATTTCTGTTCAAAAAAATAAAAATTAGAAATAACAATTGTTTCTGCTCAAAAAATAAAAATCAGAAAATAACAATTATTTCTGCTTAAAAAAATAAAAATCCAAAATTTTTAAATCATTCCAGTTTTGAAAAATCTAATTGAAAACAATTAAAATGGTGTGATTGCCTAGGCTCTACGATATTTCCTTGTACTTGATTTTTTTCTTTAAAAATTTAAGAATAATAATTATTTTCGGTCCCTGCTAAAACAAATTAGATGAATATACATACATATGTTTACTGATATATCGAGAGTAGCTTACGGAATTTTCCATACCTCATTCTTCTGCAAATGTCCAAAGGATTTTCTCTTACCAAGATCTTATGAAAACAAAACAAAGGAACAGGCTTTATGTTCCAGCAGTACCCAGGTCGAAGATTTATTGAAGTCTAAAACTCTTCTCGCTATAACTTTAACATTTGTACCCATTTATGTATATACATATGTATGTATATGCTTTGTGCTCCTCTTTTATTTCTTTGTGAATGAATTTTATAAAATAATTTGTTAATGAAATTGAAATAAAAAATGGTAATAATTTTTGGTACTCAAGATAAAAAAAGTACTCAACAAATTTTTTTTGGTACGGAAATGCAAATCCCATTTCGCATCGCTGTCGCCAATGTTTGCGTTGTCTTAAGCTATGTACAGACGGTTGTCAGATCTCACAATATTGTTAGTAAAATGTGCTAAAAATTTCTTACAACCGTGTGAACTGGCAATTTTTGTCTGACATCGGTGCCAGAAAAAGCATTGCAAGGCTAGCAGCTGACAACAAATTGTCAGACATCTTACAATCGTGTGAACACATTGCCAGATATTTGTCAGACATTTTAATATTGTCAGATGTCCGAACTTTATGCGTATGCAACACTGCATACGCTTTATTTTAAAGAAAATATAAATAAAAAAAATACATGCCGACTAAATCATTGCAATTGCTTCTTTATGGTTCATAATAATTTATATTTTCACTTTTTACATTTAACACAACCAAAAAGGATTAATATTTAACAATTTCTTATAAAATCTGAAAATTTTGGTATATGACAACCGTGTGAACTGACAATTTTTCGACTGACGATTTTGTCAGATGTCATACAACCATCTGGCCATAAATTGTAAGATTTTCTGACAAATTTGATACAACCGTGTGAACTGACAATCTACCTTTTGCTGGCAATTTTTGATTGTCAGCACATTGCCAGATCTGACAATATTGTAAGATCTTACAATCGTCTGTTCATATGTTATGGCTAATAAATCAGTGAATATTTAAATAAAGTTTAATTTAATTTTCATAAAAAATTAAAATGTATTTAAATACACTTTAATTTTTTCAGTGGCTAATTAAAGTTATTATCAAATTATGTTCATTAGTACGGATAGATTTCCAAATGTTATGGAAAATTTTCCAAATAACAGCTGTTCAATATAAATAAGAAAATTGATTTATCAATTTGCACAAAAGTGAAATGGCAAAAAATACATTTCGTGATACAAAAAGAGCATCGGAATGCATTTTTCTATTTATATATTTCATGATATTAAAATATGTGTTACATTTGTTGCATATTTGCGATAATTAAATGAAATTCTTTTTAATACGACCATATGATGTTCATGTACATGCCTTCAAAAATCACACACATGCACAAAACATATGGTATGTTTGTAAAACTTAAACAAGGCTTAAATGCACAATGTTGGCTGTTTAATATTCATTTAATTTTGGGGTGAAAAACAAAATTCGGGAGCTACGGTGTGAAAGACATACAGATTTAACAGAATATATCTACAAAATATGTGATATATTCTAAACGCCTGAACTGATTTTCTCCAAACAAAGCTAAAAACACTCTCGATTAAGTCATCTTTCAAAAAAAAAACACTAAATCAAAATCGATTTAGCCGTTTGGTCTGTACGACGACTAGTACAGACCCACAGAGACACAATACAAACTTATAACACACCTTTTTTTTGGTCGGGGGTTGAAAATAGAATTGAAGTAACATTTCGTTACAAGCAAGTCTGTATCCCTCTTCTGTCCTCTCTGTCCCATAAAGTCAGACTTGCTTTTAGAAAAACTTCCGTGTCTAAAACATTTTCTTTAATACGTATATTTATTTATTGTATCTTCAAAAATTAACTAACAACAAGTATTCAAATCTTAAATCTAAATATAATTATTAGGCCTAACCAGTGTCGGACATAAACTAGTGATAGTAGTTATTAATACATAAGAGTCGTGCAAACCAAAAAAAATAAAAAAATATTTTCAAGTAGTTTCATCTGGAGTGTTAAGTATTAGAGCCCTTATGTCCCTCTTTTTGTGTCCAGTGAAGTTCAAGATATTACGAGCAAGCGGATTAGGGTAAGACTCGAGTTTTGTTAAATATTTGCCTGCGTATTTTGAAATTTCTTCAGTCACTTGTGGCATATTTAAATCACGATATAAACTTGAGTTTCTTTTGTACCATGGAGTCGATGTTATAATCGTATAATTTTGTTTTGCCTTTGTTGGATTTTCTCTAAGTTTGAAGCTGAAGCAGTGCGCCATAGCTGAATTCCGTATCACCATAGAGGTTTCAAAATCGACTTGTATATCAAAAGCTTACAATCTAGACTCAGGGTGGAATTTCTACCAATCAGCCAATGTAACTAAGTTAATTTTAGTTTCATTTGTGTTAGCTTAGATTCAATGTGGTGTTTTCATGTAAGGCGTAGGTCAAGGTGTATACCAAGGTATTTCACATGTGAGTGTTGAGGAACAATTTGATTATTGATTCTAATAAGGGAACAAGTATCTTTTCGTAGGGTTAATGTTACCTGAGCACACTTCTGTGTATAAAACCTGACAAAAACTATCAACAGTCATTCTGTTAGTATAAGACATTCTCTACAAATCAAGAAAAAAAAGAAAAAAATATCACAAATTGACACTTTATAAAAATTATGCAATGAAAATATTGTATTAAAATACAATAAAATAAAAAAAGTGATGTTAGTCCTCAAAATTAAAATTCCCCAAATGAGAATTCAGATCCCCATTTTTGGGACAAATCCCGTTATCTGTCAGCTCTGGAAGACACATATGATATTTTACTCTCTTGCCAATAAACTCAAACTTTGCTCAATAAAAATTACTGTTCGTGAACACAGACTCTAAAGATGTCAAACAATGAGCGTTTAATGAATTATTTACTAAATTATGCTTCTAAGTGAATTAATATTAATGTCGTACAAAACATAACTTTCTTTTTATTATTTCATAGGAAAGGAAGGCATTACAACGGTAGCTGTAAAAACATTAAAAGAAAGCGCAACAGAAGGAGAGAAGAAAGACTTGCTATCGGAACTGGAGGTATGTACATATTATAGATAAATACCAAAATTTAGAAATGTCTAATTCCGGATTTGGGATTAATTGTGAAAACAAAGCAAAATCGGGAATAATTTCTTAATTGGGCTTAAGTTCAGTATTTTGAATTAATGTGATTCTCTAAAGAAGAGAATAAAAATTAAACTAGACTTTTTAGCTGGGAGAAATATGAATTTTTCTGTGCAGCCACGCACTTCATCAGCACAGTTTTTTATCTACTTGGGAAAAGATTTTTCAGAAAATATTAAGCTTACAAAAGTAAGTTGGGTCGCGCTCTAAAGTTACTTTTTGCGCCAAGGAGCTGAAATTCGCTAGACTAGTAGATCTAGCTGGGTAACTGGCTAAAAAATAAAAAAAATCAGAATTTTTACTAGGGAGGCGCGTAAACGCCTTATATCCTCAGACTAAGAAATTGAAATTAAAGAGTTTAAACACAAGTTATTCTTTTGAAAGGTTGCAAACACAATGCAATTACGCAAAGGTATATTTTTATGTTTCAGAAGTACGACAAAATGTTTGTCGATAAGAAAAATATCAAGTTTGAAGAATATCGCTTTTCCTGTGCTGCTTTTTCAGAGCCAGAGCGAACTTTTTAGTAAAAAAATTGCAAAATGTATATATTTTTTTGTTTTTTGATTTTATTTATTCTCATGACTTGTTTAAGTATTATCAAAAGAGAAAAGTCACCCAAATTAAGTAACAACCGCGAAAAGCGCCTTTTAAATTAACGCTTTTCAGTGGTGCTTCTTTCTAGCCAGGGCCAGTATTGTCAGATTTATTTTCAGCCTCCTCGCCAAATGGCTTGTCGAATATCGCCAATATAATAAAATATTAAATTTTAGCTAAAATAAATATTTTTATTTTGTAATTACATTACAAATATTGTTAAGTTTTATATTGAGCAGATAACGTCTCTCGTAAAGCATAAAAATTATTTTATTTAAGAAAAATTAAGAAGTGCTTACATTAACATATAAATACTGGCGTAAAACACAGAAGAAGATCTGGTCAAAAGGTCGGTGTCGCAGTTCGAATAAGAAATACTTAACAATAACTTATTCCAAAAGATCAATCTAAATAGGATAAATTGAACTTCAACTTGAAATCTAGTGTATGCATATCATACCCTTGAAGTGGTAAGTACCAGCAACTTCGTCGTAATCATGCAGTGCATGACATGCACTTTACCGAGAACTCGTGCAGGCTTTTTGGTGCATCATTATCAAAATATTGGTTATTAATAAAAGGAAGTTTTCCTCACTGTGTTTAATAAACACCAAATGAGATTTTGTGGACCATATTTTTTTTAATTTCTTCAATTTCAGAAAATTTTGTTTGAGGTAAGGAGTTGCAACATTTAGATTTTTTCGCACGAAATATTTTATGATACAGAAAAAAGTCGTTACATAAAAATTTCATAATTTTAACTTAATTTTATATAATTGAAATCCTAAAAATATCGCCAGGTAGTTCTAATGTCGCCAATCGCACCCAGAGCAGTATTTCACCCAAAAAGCTGGCCAAAAAGGCAAAACTGAATTTTAAGAAATATTAAGAACTAAGTACGCATCTCAATAGACAATAATATTTACATTATATTGTAAATTTTGAAGATTTTTAGTTGCGATTTGTAGCTCTGAGACCCTGCTAATCTCAAGAAAGTGAATAAAATTATATATTATTTAAATTTGTTTTTTTTTATATGATTATATGATATTTTTTAGCGGCTAAACGAATAAAGGGCTAACAATGATTTGTTTTCCTGAAAGATTTGATCAAAAGCTATTTAAAAAAATATTAAATATATGTTGAATATTCATATTGAAACAATTCGTTCAAAAGCTAAAAAAAATTATACACTTTTTTTTGAAAAAAAAGAAAAGTTTTTTAAAACTGAGGTTAGCATCTCTACGAATTATGTGTAATACCACAATAAAATTTGAAATCTAATTTTAGAAACAAAAAAAGTGTGCGCAAGTTTGCGCCATTATTTTTGACGATTTTTTAAAATTTTAAAATTTCTTTTATTTTTGCTCAACAAGCACTTTTTCTTACACATTTATATCGTCATAAACTTTTATTTATTTTGAATTATTGATTTCAACTGTTATTCACATCACTTTTAACACTTCACAATGTGAATACCTGCCTATAATTATAAAATTGAAAAATTCTTTATTATCGATAATAGTTATAAGCGAATGTCCCACACATCCCCATAAATATTGGGTGTTTTTTATTGAGGTATAGAACTTTATGTTGGCATCACTTTTTTAACTGGCGGCCATTTTGTCAGCTGTCAAGTGATTAATATTTAGTTTGGTTTGCCATTTCATCATGAACAGGTTGACAAAAGAACAACGCTTGCAAATCGTGCAAATTTATTTCGAAAATAATGGTTCAGTTCGCGAAGTTTACCGCAAGCTCCGTCCATTTTATGGTCGACATAATCGTCCATCAGAGCAATTAATTCGGTTAACCATGGATCGTTTTCGCACTACGTTTACTCTATGTGATAATATGCATCCGCAGAGACGTCGAACAGTGCGCACCGAAGAAACAATTGCCTCTGTAGAGCAAAGTGTTGAAGAGGACCCGAATGAATCGATTCGCCACCGTGCACAGCAATTGGAGCTTTCTCCATCAACTTTATGGAAGATTTTGCGCAAAGATCTTGGCTTGCGACCTTACAAGATCCAGCTTGTGCAAGAATTAAAGCCGCGAGACCATGCAATGCGTCGTGATTTTGGTGTATGGGCCGAAAATGAGATTGATCTCGATGCTGATTTTCATCGCAAAGTTTTGTTCAGTGATGAGGCTCATTTTTGGTTGAATGGCTACGTCAACAAGCAAAATTGCCGCATTTGGAGTGAAGAGAATCCACATGAGACCCTTGAGACGCCATTACATCCACAAAAACTGACTGTTTGGTGTGCTCTATGGGCTGGTGGAGTCATTGGGCCATACTTCTGCCGAAATAATGCTGGAGAGTCAGTTACCGTTAATGGAGACCGGTATAGAGCCATGATAACCGACTATTTTGTTCCCGAATTGGATGGCATGAGTGTGGATGAGTTGTGGTTCCAACAAGACGGCGCTACATGCCACACAGCGCACGTCACAATCGATTTATTGAAGGAAACATTCGATGAGCGCATAATTTCGCGGAATGGACCTGTCAATTGGCCACCAAGATCGTGTGATTTGACACCATTGGATTATTTTCTTTGGGGATATGTGAAGTCGCTCGTCTACGCCAACAAACCAGAAACGTTAGGGGACTTGGAAGCCAACATTCGTGGCGTTATTGCCAACATACGGCCCCATATGCTCGAAAAAGTGGTTGAAAATTGGACCTGTAGAATTGGCTTTATTCGAGCCAGCCGCGGCGGCCACATGCCCGAAATCATATTTAAACGTTAATGGCATAAAATTATCCTTCCAATAAAGCCAAATTGATGGACATTAAAACGATTTTCTTGTGTTTTATTTCAATTCGAAGTTCTATACCTCTAAAAAAACACCCTGTATATAGAAAAGAAATGTGTTTGGCCAGTCTAAGCAGAAGTTTCCGGTGCTTCTTCTGTTCCTCCTCCTATTAAAATTGGAGAAACCGTTTTCAAGTTATGACAAAATATATTAGGCAAACCAACGACTTAGGGGTGAAATATGCCACGCCTTTAAGGAAAATCCTTACGTACTAGGGAAAAACGGAAAACAAATTTGAATTAAGGGCATCAAAATCCATAATAATAATTTTGGCAAGCTTTTCAGGCCAAATACTCCTTTGTGCGCCATTTCAAAATTTTCATCGCAAAAAAAAATTTTTGTCGCCGCGTTTGACGATATATCGCCATATCTGACAATACTGGCCAGAGCGGATTTTGAAGTGAAAAAATTAACAAAATGTATATTTTAATATATTTTGTTCTTTGATTTTATTTATTTTCAAAAGAGAAAAGTCGTCCAAATTAAATGATTGTTATTGTTAATAAAAAACTAATTTTCGTTAAGGAGTTTACATATCATTAAGCATCTTGCCATTTCAACAAGTGTCCGGTTTTTTTGTGGCATATATTCTACTGATAATTGATGTTTTATACCATTTGACTTTAAACAATTATCTACTTGGTCACATATAATTTCCTTAGCATTCTCAGTTCTTTAGGCTCCTATTATAATTTACAACCAAATGGATAATTTAGTTGTAGTTGAAAAATTTTTATTATGTATTAAAACTTTTTTCACCATGAGACAACTGCTTTTTATCAGTTGTATTTTGGTTTTTATTTCGAGTGTTGTATTTGTTTTGCTTCATTATTCCAGACGCCAACCAATCCAATTTGTCATCCAATATTGTTGCCATATTCGTAAAACATGAAATCTAAAAATAAAACACAAGGCCAAAACTTAAAATATTTATAATGTTTTGTGATGGCTACTATGTTTCCAAAAACATAGCCTAGATAAAGACCTTTTTTCGAGCATTGTTTCGAATACAACTAGAATTAGTTGTAATTCAGAATGCCAAAAATCAGTTGAGTTTTTTTAAAGTTAATTTGTTACAATTTCAACTAAACTTAGTTGAGTTGTAAACCGTAATACGGGCATTAATCCTTTTTTGCGATTTCTAACTCAGCAGAAGTTTTAAATTCTTTAAAAGCTTCTATGTATTCTGATTTATTTGTTAGGAACTTCACAGTTATAAATCTAGAAAAATCATCTATGAACGTTGCAAAATAGATCTGCTCAATGACTCAGTTTTCATTGGACTGCAACTATCTGAATGAATCAATTCCAGTACTTGGGTCGAAGCTTTTTCATGTTTCTTTGGGAATTTATCACGAACTTGTTTCGCTCTTATGCATGTGGTACATTCTTTATTGTATAAAAATATATTTGGAATACCATGAACCATATTTTTAGAGCTTAATTGCTTTAAAGACCGGTAATTTAAATGGCCAAATCTTTTATGCCACAACTCAACTATATTCTGTTCTTTATTATTCGCAGTGTAACAATTGTGATATCAATTGATATTGACGATATAAAGTCCATTCTTTTTATGATCTACTAAAACTGTTCCATTTTCCATTATTTTTGCAAATGAACCCTCCATTTCTATAATACAGTTATCAGTTGCTTTACTGGTTGACATTAAGTTATTTCGCAAATGTGGGACCCAAAGTGTATTTATTACAAGGTTTACCTGCTTAATTTCTCCCTGTAATTCAACTTCTATTATAGCACTTCCAATTCCTTTTACTCCTATTTCATTTTCGTCAGCAAGTTTAACCGTACCAGAATAACTAATGTCAAGGTTTTCAAAAATATTTTTCTGAAATGTCATGTGGGAGGTGGCCCCACTATTTAGAAACCAAATATACATGATTTGCATTTTGAACTATTTCATGAGTGGCCACAAATCCATTAGATGTAACAATATTTCCATGATCTCTGTTTAAGTTCGTCTTACAATTTTTCGCCATGAGGCCCTTTTTTCCACAACGATAACAAGTTACAAATTTAGACACACCTGCTTTGCTTGATTTGTTATATTTTGTTCCATACCTTGCCTTGAAAGCTTCATTTGATGACACATCCGAATCATCTTGCAATTCTAAAAGCCTTGACTTCAAAGGTTTCATTGATTTAAACTCATTTGCTGTATTAAAAGCTGCTTTTACTCTTTATAATCAGTTGAAAAACCATCTAATAAAATAACGACTTCTCAACTCTTCATAAATTTTTCCATCCATTTCTTGCAACTGTGTATAATTTTCATCATATGTTTCAAAATAATTTGAAATAGATTCTCCAGCACACATTTTATGATTTAACAATCTCCTGTATAGTTCAGCCTTTTCTCTTTTCGATTTTCTTTCATACGCTTCACATTTGATGTTTTTAAATTCCTTACCAACGTAAAATTTTTGGCGCTAGTGCAATCAGGATCTTGCATCCTGATCCTTTTCATTCCACTGCTCACCTAAATCTGCATCATCTGGAATGTCTGCTTCCTCAGTTACAATTTGCAGAAGTCTGCTTTTATGTAACAAAGACTCCATCTGAATCTTCTATGCTAAAAAGTTAGATCCGTCAAATATTGGTATTTTCCCCGAAAATGTTGTTACTGACATATTGCAATATTTATTTTATATATATAATTCTTTTTTTAAAAACGTTCACATTCTCGACTTGGAGTTCTGGCCCATAACCTACTCAAACTGTAAAACACGATGTGTTTATGTTAAGGTGATTTTTGCCCCTATTACGGTTTACATCTCAACCAAGTTTAACTGTTTTTTGGCATTCTGAATTAAAACTAATTCTAGTTGTATTCGAAACAATGCTCGAAAAGAAAAGGTCTTAATATATGCTATGAAACCATAGAAGCCATCACAAAATAATTTAAGTCTTGGCCTTGAGTTTTATTTTTAGATTTCATGTTTTATGAATATTGATGAAATATTGATTGACAAATGGGATTGGTTGGCATCTGGCATAATAAAGCAAAACAAATAGAACACTCGAAATAAAAATACAATTGATAAAAAGCAGTTGTCTCATGGTGAAAAAAGTTGTAATCCATAGTAAAAATTTTACATCCATTTAGTTGTAAATCATAATGGGGGCCTTTAATTCATGCTTTAAAGAATATTTTCATGTTGACATTTATGTATGTAGCAAAGCAATGCTTTGTCGTCACAATATAAATATTATAATTAAGACAAGTATAATTTAAACAAGTACAAGTAAGTTCAACAGAAACAACAAAAACAAAAACTCTAATTTGTTGTTCTCTTCAATTTAAAGTCCCTAACGAAAATTTTTATTTTATTAACCGACTTCAAAAAAGGAGGAAATTATATGTTCGTCATGTATGTATTTTTTTATATGTTCACCGATTTCTCCGCCATTTGTGAAGCGATTTTAAAAAGTATTTTTCTATAAGACCCATACAAAGTAAATATTAATTATGGCATATATGGAATACTATATCATTGACAGGCTTCAAACTTGGTAAGAATTACTTCTAAAATCAATAAAACGCCAAAAATGTTATTCATATTTACGACTTAAATATTTAAATAAAATTTAACTTAGAGTGATGCAATGGGATGAGGAGCACTGTTGCCAACTTTTTTCCAACAAATATTGCTAAAGTAGACAAAAAATAGCTAAATTTAAAAATTATTTAAAAATTAGAGATATAGAGCTAAAAGCAAATTTATTTTTAGGTTTTTTAAAAAAATTTATTGTAAATTGTGCACTCATACTTCCCAAATTTACCCAAACATTTTTTAAAATACCACACAAAAGCAATGTAATATGTTAATAAAAAACTTATTTTATTAATAAATATATATGTTGCATATTCATTATATATTTACATATATTTATAAAAAAGTATAACCGATATTATTTTTAACTAAAAATTTGGAGCCAATTTTCAACATTAGTATTTTCGTAGGTAGAATTGGTACCTAATTTGCTTGGTACTGAAATCGGGACTTTCCCAATAAAAAAAATTGTCTCAAATGAAGCAGAATTCTGCTATTATTTTATTTCCCGGTTTGGAGAACTACATTTTTTCTCACGAAAGCACTTTTTTTGAATCTTATAAGACATGCAAATATAGCAGTTAGCTAAAACGCTCTTTAAAGGATAAAAAATAAACGTATTTACTTGTGTAATCTTTTCAAGATGGATGAGAGGATGAATAGATTGTTTTTGGCGCTTTTCAATTACCTTTTTTCTATAGTTTGCTAAATATACGTTTACTTCTTCCGAACAAGCTCACATTTTAAAGCAAATTATGATGCACAAAAAATCGCTAGAATTTCTGCTAATAGCTTAAACATAATTTTTCCCGCAAAATGTACTTAAAAATCTGGAAAATAGCTGAATTGGCAACAGTGATGAGGAGTTACATAGGAGACTGTTTTAAATAAATTTATTTGGTAGAAGGTGTAAGTGGTTATGTACGAGTATATAAATATTAGATTATAGATTTCGGTAGTATAATATTGAGTTAATTAAAAATATTCCTTCACATCTTAGCAAAAACCAATTAAAAACATTAACTTAAGAAAAAACACCTGCAGACAAGAAGGCACCAACTTAGCAAACAATTTTCTTGGCACCGACTGGAAATAGTTAAGTAGTTAACGCATATAATACTTTTGCTATTTTTAACTTTTTAGTGCATAAAGTCGGTTAATTTTTTTTTAAGTTTTTATTTACAAAACAGGCAGTAAGTTACAACTGAGAAAAGTGACTTTTAGATTTTTTGAGTTCCATTATTCTTCATTATTATTATTAATATCAACATGTCAAAACCTTACGAAAAACAGCTTATGACAATATTGTGCCCAATAATTGGTAGTGGGTGAATCCCGGACCATCAAATTAATTTCAGAAGTCAGCATAGCATCATTGATCAAACACATAGATTGGTTCAATTTATAAGAAGAACATTTGAAGAAAATAAGTATTGTTATACCCTGTTTATTGACGTTTCTCAGGCATTTGATAAAGTGTGGCATGAAGGCCTTATTTTAAAATTGAAATCATATCTACCAATAAATTTTCTGAAGCTATTGGAAAGTTACATTACTACCCGAAAGTTCACGGTTGTAGAAGGAGACTTCATGAGTGTGCCCAAATCTATATCATCCCGTGTGCCACAGGGGAGCATGCTGGCCAGTTTTGTATTTGATTTATACTTGTGATATGCCTTTGAGCAGCAATAACCATACATCTACATTTGCCGATGATACACCCTAGTAGTAGGGGAATATCTGTTCTGTGGCAATTAAAATTGTGAAATTTCTGTGAAATTTTATAATTCTTGGAAATTTGATACCTACGAGGGTGGTTCAATAAGTCCGTTCAATTTTTTGTTTACATAAGGAGTTTTTTGTTTACATAAGGAGTTTTTTTTATTATTACTACATACGAGGGCGGTTCAATAAGTCTGGTTTTTTATGACCTTGGGAATTTATATGTATGTATGTTTGAGGGGTGGATTAAGGGGTTTCATAAGATTAAGATTTCATAAGTATACATATATGCCGACGGGAAAATCTTGAAAATGATGTTTCCTAACACCAATGGTGAAATAGTGAAAATAAATTTTTCCTAATGCCGACGGCAATGCATGATAATTTTTCCTAATGCCGACGGCAATGCATGATAATTTTTCCTAATGCCGACGGCAATGCATGATAATTTTTCCTAATGCCGACGGCAATGCATGATAATTTTTCCTAATGCCGACGGCAATGCATGATAATTTTTCCTAATGCCGACGGCAATGCATGATAATTTTTCCTAATGCCGACGGCAATGCATGATAATTTTTCCTAATGCCGACGGCAATGCATGATAATTTTTCCTAATGCCGACGGCAATGCATGATAATTTTTCCTAATGCCGACGGCAATGCATGATAATTTTTCCTAATGCCGACGGCAATGCATGAATATTTTTTTCAAATGCCGACGGCAAAACATGATTATTTTTTTCAAATGCCAACGGCAAAACATGTTTATTATTTCCTAATACCAAAGGGAAAATTGCCGGTGTTGCCAGACTGTAGAAATTTGTTATCGTAATACTATATCAGTAATATCAGAGAAAATAGATTTGATGACTACTAGGCGATTCTCATATGAATCGTGGGAATGCGTTTGTGTGATTTCCTAACGCTATAAATTATTTATCATACCGACATTTTATGATGTAAAATGTTCTCATGTATGTGAAAACCCCCAATGCTTGTGTGTGGTCGGTCCAGCTTGATTGCATCTGGTAATTTTATATTGTGTTTATTTGTTTAAGAAATATTTATTTCATAACATGAAATTCTTGAATGGGTATGTATGTATGTATGTACATATGTGCATATGTATGTACATACATATGCATGTTTGACCGTGAGAATTTGTGCATGGAATACTTTGTGGCTCTGTAGAATACAGACATAATATTTGAATACATTTATATTTTGCAACGCAGTCATTTGTCTGACTACGATTACTTTAAAGCAGAGGATTTTCAACTAAGTACAGTCATCATCAGAGAAACAAAGAGTAGAAATTTGCAAGTAAGCAAAAAAGTTAACTTCTCCTCCTCCACACGTCCTTATATTCCCTTTATGTAGTTTGTATTTGAAATAAGAAAACACTTGTACATTCTTTTATTTTGTACACATTTATTGTTTAAATTTTTTTTAAAATTTTATAATAATACATACATTAATATTTTAAAAAGTAAAAATGTCATTTAAAGCAAGACATTTCTTTTGTTAGTAAAATAGCATTTTTTAATGCGCATACACCAAATTTATGATAATTACAATAAAAATATTCTGGATACTTGATTTCCATTTGTTTAAAGTTGATGCAGCCTATATCCTCAATGTTAGAAATTTTTCGGTGTAAAATTTTTTCCTACCATAGTCTTTTTTCTTCACCTTTTACGTAAATTATAGAACATCTTGCGTTGGCTTTTAAAAAATTGCAAACGCTATGAAATGAAACTGATCCAGCAGTCCATCTTAGGTGATGATAGTTTTTTGTTAGCCACTTTGCTTCTCTTTGCTTTTTTGTTGATAAGCATTTAAAATCAAATGGTGGTTTTATAATGAAATTGTTATATTCACAATTGTTGAAAACAATCGCTACTTCTTTTGCGATGAAATCGTTTGAATTCGTTTTGAAACCTTGTACGTCTATAAAAATTATGTTATTTTCCATATTATTCAATTTATAACACTTTTCGAACTTGTCCTTTGATGGGTATATATTCTATTATACGATCATGAATAAGAATGCAGTAAGCTGATGTCTTTGCTGCAATATTAGTTGCTGTTTAATATTACATTTTTATATCAATCGGTCCATTATTGAGTGATTCATTCTGATGACTGACATCTACTACAATAATAGGAGCTTTTGTCTTAAACTCTGATGCAATTAGAAGCGGTTGAGATTCTTTCATATAGTAGCTTTGTTGGAATCTTATTTTTTAACTTTATGTTTAGATCATCATACGGGTATGAGACTGAATTTAAATGTACTTTTAAATTAGTCAAATCACAATGAACAAACTTATTTTCTTATTGAAAAGCGATCAACACAAAACGGGGGCGTTCTCTATTTGCAGCCAGTTTAACACTCCAAATATGGTATAGAAGCACCATTGTTAATAATTTTAATCATATTCAATTTGCTAAGGTCAGATAAGTGAACATGAGGTATTCTCGATGAGATGAGTGAAATTGTAAGTTTAGCTTTTTCAGTAGAAACACTCGAGCGTACAAGATCTTCGTCGTTCTTATTGCAGAGGAGTATCAATTCATGTTTTCCATTTAATATAACTTTGTTGTAGTCTTCAGCGAATCCTAGAGGCATTTTTAGAGGTACATAGAAATTGAAAAATCCATTGGCAAGAGTGACATCGTCAATTTTGTTCCATCCAGCATTTTGCATCACATTGCTTTCGTTTGGTGATAGAGAAACCGAGTTTTTTATGGTGCTCGTGGCTCCTAAATATCTTGTATGATCAATTTCAATTCCATTGAGCTCATAGCGAATTTCATCAAATAGATATGCTACAAAGTTGTTTTTTAATTTAAAGTTCTCTGAAGAAGAAGATTTAGGGGTATTATCATCGGCAACAAAACCCTCTACATAAATGTAGCTCTCACTGGGTAGCACGTATAAATCTTGATTTTGTATTGAAATTCTGATTTCATCATTATTGTTGTAAGTATGGTATATACATATGTATGATAGTCCTTTTCGATTATATTCTCATCAGAGAAAGGTTTATCTAAGACATCTATTATTGAACTCATTTTGTCTTCAATTTAAAATTCAAGGACTTTAGAAAATTTTTATTTGATGTTGTTAGTGCTTTCTGTTGAAGTGGTCGCTTTAATGTTGTTGTTGTTCTTGCTGCTATATTTTTTAATGTATTTGTGTTGTATACTAGCATTATTTAGTTGACCTCAAATGTATTCGTATTGTAATTTCCTCTCCTCGAAAATTAATTAAATCACAGTGTTGATCAACTACGCGCTGCGCTAGTGAACTTATCTCTCTGGTGTTCACAGGTAAATAGATGAGATTTCTTGGAACCTCATCTATTTTATAGCCTGAAAGCACTTTAATCGGAAATTCATGAAGTGTATGCGATTTGGAGTTATTCATATATGTGTTAATAGCGATACTACTTTCAATTCGCAAGAGATTCACTTTAAAAATATTAACTGGAAGATCTGAGTAATAATATTTGTTTGGTGTTAGGATTTTGCTATTGAATCCTAAAAGTTTTCCAATTGTGTTGTCTTTATTAAAATATACAGGATCTTTGGAACTATTAACTTTAACTTGCATTGTATTGTTATTGGCTTCAATAAAAATCTTATTTTCTGGACAGAGTCTTCTGTATTGCTCTTGTATAAAATCTACAATATCATTCAATTCGTAAGATCCAATTGGTATTTCAATTGTATGTTCCCCTATATGAAACATATTGTTGTAGGTGTCTACATTTGGAATGCTGTTGTATGAATGAAAATCAGTTAGAGCACACTCAAATGCACCATGTAATTCAATAGGAGGAAAGTAACTAGCAGATAACTCTGATGAGTTAGAGCTCAGAGTAAGTGTTATTGACATTATAACTGTCTGATTACAATTAAATAAAGTTTAGTACAACATATGGTTTATAAGCATGATTTACATATTTATTTCATTGTCTTATTTTTAAAATTAACATTAGTTTCTTAATATTACTGCTATTGTTGTTGATGATGGTATTCAGCTATAATATTTCGTTCTTACTTATCCAAGAATTGTGTTGATTAGAAAATCCTAGCCATTTAACGTATGCCTCCTTTCCTTTAGTTTTAAGAACCTTTTCAACTAGATATGTATTTGGATATCTAGTTTTCAAAAGTTCTTCAGTATAGAATCCACCTTTAATAGGATTACCAAGATAATCTTCTAATATGAATGTTGTAGGATTTGTATTTTGAACTCTTGTAATTGTGAAAATTTCTGTAGTCCAATTTGGAGTATAACCTTTTTCAAATGTATGCTTATATTTGCTTATGCGTACATGATCTCCAACATTAAATTTCGACATTTTGTACATCTTCAAATGACTGTATACTGTATTTAGTAGCTTTTCCTCATTTGTTGAGTTGACTTTAATCGGAGACATTTTAATGGTGCGATGAACTTTTCTATTGTATGCATTAATTAAATCTTTGTATATATCAATCCACTTATATGAACCATTAAAGCTAAATTCTTTCCACATCATTCCTTTCAATGTTCTGTTAAATCGTTCTACTATTGATGCTTTCATACTGCTATATCTTGAGTAGTGATTAATGTTGTATTTATCCATTAATTTTCCAAAGTGTTTGTTGAAAAATTCTTTACCATCATCTGTTTGTAAGTTTTTTGGTACTCGTCCTAATTCAAAAGTATTTTCCATCGCCTTGGTTGTTTCGAGTGCAGTTTTAGTTTTTAGTGGTACTGCCCATGCAAGTTTTGAAAATGTGTAAATTACAGTTAACAAAAATCGATAATTTCTGTTTTCTATTCTAAACCCCTAGACTAGACTGATTTCAACTAAATCAGCTTGCCAAACATCATCTATTCCTTTCATTACAACTCTACGACGCATAAAAACTTTTCGAGCTTGCTTATGCAGTTCGTTTACTAAATTTCTTTTTGAAGACATTAAGTTGTTTTACAGATTTTTTGGAGAGTGTTGTGATCTACTTGACACACTTTCAGCTATTGATACGAACATGTAATTTTCCAATCTATAAATTTTCTCATAAAGCTGTTCAATTTAATTTGTTCTTCAAAACAAGATTTAATTTGTAGAATATCTTCTTGTATTTTATAATTTTTTTCTATATCTAATTTTATTTCGCGTTGTAGCTCCTCAATTTGCATTTGAATATCTTCTCGAATTATAGTATTATCTTCCTTAAAGTATGTTAATAATTTCTCTTCTAATTTTTCGATTTGAGTTTGCAGAAACAATTTATTGATAACATCATTTTCCTCCAGAGCTTTTGCAACATTTTCGATTCTTTTGTTTTGGACATCAATGTTGTTGTTCGTATCCATAAAGAACCCCAGCAGTTTAGGTGCATTTTTCAAAGAAATTATGCTGCTAGTATCGTTTAAATAGTGTCCAAATTTATCAACAGACATACTTTATATACTTTATTAAAGTTAATGTATTATATTTGCTTCACGTAGTTCTTCAATAATTGATACAATCTCATTATTGTGATTAGTATGACCTGCACCTTGTGATGCAAGCAGTAGTCGAAGACGATATACTAACTCATTTGGATCGTCCCAGTATATATAGTTTGGCTTATGGGCGTTAAATTCCATCATTCCATCACCTAAATAACTACCTTTTGGCTTAGATCCTGTTGATTCGGCTAAATTCTTTTGATTTTTCTCGTCAATAAATTTCTTAATAATATGTTTGTATTTATATCCTCTAGTACCCTTAATTTGACCATCAGGTTTATAGTCCCTTCTATATGCATTAGTAGTAATTAAAATCTTTTTATAGATTTCGAGTTCAAATTTATCATAATTTTTTGGTATTTTATGAAACATTAGAGAAAATAGTCCTGGTGTTAGAGCCCATATTTGACCACCAACTTGTATTTTAACTTCATTAAGTTTGAGGTTACTATCACCAAATTTCCATTCATTATTGAAATCTTTATGTGGACCATAGTTTGTATCTAATTCATTTCTTCCTTCCAAGACTGATAAGTCAGTATAAGTATCTTCTGTATTGGAAGTCTGTGAGTAAAAATCATCATTGTCATCATCATTCTCATTATTAGCATCATTAAACAAGATAGTATTATATATTGTTCCTTCTGCTAGTTTCTTTTGTGTAGTTGTCTCTATCTTGACTGATGTTTTTTTAGGTTTACAACTTGTATTATTTTCAACTTCTGGCTTCATTTTACTTTCTTCTTTTATGGAAATTCTTTTAATATTTTTAGAACTATTTATGAATTCTTTGAGTGGTTCTGTTATAGGTTTAAATGTATCTCTTAGTTGTTCACGTGTATCTATTTCACCAGTTTTTATACTACGAAGTTTTTTCTTCAAGACATTTCTTGTGGAAACCAACTGTTTTAAAATTTTCTCATCCATGTTTAATAATAGTAAATAACAGGTATCAGCTATTAGATCAGGTATCAGCTTTCGAATCAGGTTATCAGGACCTGGTCTGGTTTTCAGATCAGCTTATCAGGACCTAGTCTGGTTTTCAGATCAGCTTATCAGGACCTGGTCTGGTTTTCAGATCAGCTTATCAGGACCTGGTCTGGTTTTCAGATCAGCTTATCAGGACCTGGTCTGGTTTTCAGATCAGCTTATCAGGACCTGGTCTGGTTTTCAGATCAGCTTATCAGGTATCAGATGAGGTTATAGCAAATAGATGTATCAAGTTTAAAGTTAGATTAATAACTAAAGGTACTTTTTTATGATTAGTTGCTTATATAGTTATGAAATAATAAAATTGCTTTCTGTAGCGACCATCGTTTAATTCGTTATCTTTGCTTATCATCAAAAATCCATATTTATCCTTCCAACATTCTCGACAAATTTCTTGAAACTTTTCATAGCTCATATCGCTGGGAACACGATCCCTATAAACGTGCTTCATATTTGTCGCATCTTGTTTAAACATTATTATAACATTTGCATTGTCTCTTATTAAATGCTTGGGAGTTCTTGTATAAGTTTGACACAGGTAGAATGAATCAACATCCCTATTTCGCCCCATACAAAAATATGTACGTATATTATTCTGCTTTTCACATGCAACATCATCAAATATCATAATTGATTAGTTTTAGCTTCGTCAGATGGAATAACTGATTCATTATGGCTGAATATATAATATCCCATACCTTTAATTGGTGCAATTAATTTCTTTATCTATTCATATTTAGGTTGATAGAGAGATTTTGAGTATAAATAGATGTTTTCAAACTAGAGTCAATTAGGACTTTCTAGCAAGCCAATCATAACATTGGTCTTTCCACAATTTGAAGGTCCCACTATTAGAGCACGAATAGAATTTGGTAAGAGAGGACTATGCTTTATTTTTGAACTGATGTTCGCTGAATCATCAATATTACGAACTAAAATATCTTATGTTGTTTTACTAACTGCATTTTTGTAACTAAATGCATTTCATATATATTACCTCTTATATAGGAAAAATTAGATAATATGGTTATACGATATCAGAAAACTTTTAGTCATAAAAACACCGTCGTTGGAGGAGGTATAGTAGACAAAATAATAAACTCTCTACCTGTTGAATTTCATCTACCTGGATATCAGAACAAAACTACAAAAACGTTTAAATCGAGGTGATAAAGGAATTCATTTATTGGACTCTGCGTGTAAAAATCACGATATTGGTTATTCCAAAAATATGGATTTAAGTACCAGACATAAAGCTGATAGAATACTTGAAAACTCCGCTTGGGATCGAGTTTTATCAAAAGATAGTAGTCTTGCTGAAAAATCATTTGCATATATGGTTAATAACTCAATGAAAGCCAAAACAAAATTTGGTATGGGTGTGGAGAAAAAGAAAAACGTTAAAAAGAACAAACTAAATCTTAAAACACTATTTAGAACATTAATTAGAGCTGCAACAAAAATACTAAAAAAAGAAAAACCATTAGATATTAACTCAGCTATTAAAATTGCACGAAAAACTATTAACAAGTCATTAAAAGTAAGAAAGTCTCAAATTATAGTACCACGTGTAATACGTGTTCCAAAAATTGGTGGTTTTTTACCTCTAATTCCGATTTTAACTGCTCTGGGTGGAATTGGTAGTATAACAACTGAAGGTGTTGCCATAGCTGTAAATGCAACAAAGAATGCTAAAAATCAACTTCATGGAGCAACTAGACATAATAGAGCGATGGAATCTATAGCAGTTGGAAAAGGACTTTACTTAAAACCATATAAAAAGGGTTATGGTTTAGTTCACAAAGAGGAATCAAAAAACTCTTAAAGATGCTGCCCAACAGACCACTTTCTGATGTGGACCTAAACCGTTTCTCTATAAATAATCCATATTTTCGAGGTGTTTTCAAGTTGAATACTCTACCAAAACGATCAAAGAAAATTGAATGTGGAATAATCAATTTAGATGCATCAACAGAACCTGGTACACATTGGGTAGCATATTATAAAAACATCAATGAAAAAAGAATATTTCGACAGCTTTGGAAACTTACAACCTCCTTCAGAAGTAGTCAAATATCTTGGTACAAATATAAAATACAACTATAATCAACATCAGAATTTTAATACATTTACCTGTGGACATTTATGTCTTAAATTTCTTTATGAAATAACTGAAAATATTAAATAAAAACACAAACATTTATATTTTACAAAACTCTTTAATGTCTTTTTATTCATAATTTGAAAAACGTAATTAATATACTTTATTGCCAGACAGGAGATTGGGAATTTTGAATTAGAAATTCACTCAGCTCATTCTCAACGATTAGGTTTTCTTCACCTTCTCTACTTAGGCAATATGATCCGCTCGAGAGATCTTTAAAATCGTCATCTGTTAAAGTATTATATCGTTTAGGCAGGAACATTATATGTTTATCCATTTCAACTTTTAGTGTTGTTCCATATTTTGTTGTTACACGTATCACATTTCGAATAGTATATTTCATGGATGTGTCAAGCTCCTTTACTTTGAATGTTTGAATGTTTAACTATAAATGATCTTAAAAGTAGCGATGATGACTTCAAGAAGGCTAATCGAAATTAATTATGGTGAAATAGTGAATAAGTGGGAGATAGTGATAGAAGGAAAGAGATAGGTATAGAGAGAAAAGGGATAGAGAGAGAAAAAGTGCTAAAAAGAAGTATGGAATAGAGATGCTAGTATAGATATTTTAAAGATCAGGAGATGCTACTTTTAAACTTTATAGAACAAATTAGTCTTAAAAAACCTTTCCAACATTCATCATCATTCATTTATCAGCAAATAAAATGAGCCAAATTAGACGTACTCTAAACCAATTTATAAGAGATTTTGAAAGCTTCAGGCTTTTTGATCATTGGGAGATAATAAAATTTTTCCAAAATATTCTGTATTAGAACGAAGAATATGGTATCATGGAAGATGAAGATAACACAGAAGGACACTTCAAAAGCTGTCCTTGGTATGATCCTGAGTGTGAGGAAGGACCAGACACCTGTAGGTGTGCTATATATTTTTTACGAAAAGCTATTTTAGAAAATTTAATAGTTTCATACTATCAAATGTTTCCATCATTATAAATAAAATATTTAAGAAATTAAATTAAATGGTATTATTAACAGAAATAAAATAAAATAAAATTGTATTATAAAAATATTCCTTGTTTTACATTATTTTTTCTAAAGGAAAATTAGGAATCATCTGTTTGAATAGAAAATAACAGAAATTGTATGTAGTGAAAAATATAAGGACTTATCCGATTATCTAAATTTTTGGTCTTTACGAAAATATCTAATGAAATTTAATGGAATTTCATAATATTGTGAAATTCAATTCCTCTGTTGTAGAACCCCTAAAGGGAACTTTAACAAGACTGTGCATGATTAAGTGAAATATAAATAAAACCAAAATAATGGAAACAAAAATTTGCAAATAAGCAAAAAAAAAAACTAAGTACATCAAGTAGAGAAACAAAATGCATGCATATAAGACCCTTGTTGTTAAAATTTCTATTTAGTAAATTTAAGATGAAATAAAAAAGCATTTCCATATTTCATTCTGTTTTCAATATTTTATTTAAAAATTTTTCTTAAAAAATTCTTATGTATATGTACATCACTTTTTGTCTTATTTTTACAATAAAATATTTTTCTTAATAACTAAAATTGTATACATTAATTTTTAATTAATTTTATACGTTTTCTTGCATTCTAGCAATCTTTTCTAGCAACATGTCAAGTTCGTATTCAGGGTTAGTTTCCTTAATACGAAAATGATACCATGCATATGTATTAATGTTATTAGATCTAATTTTTCTTTTATCGTCTCCATAACTTAACACTACCTTATTTAACTGACTAGTATATATTTGATGTAACTTAGATTTAAATGTTAACATATTATCATATACATTAGATTTATTAAATAGATAATTTTTATAAGAGGCTAAACTATACTTATCTAATATTGCTCGCTTTACCCCCTTCGATTTTTTAGTGTCATTTTGGTTTTGTACACTAAATGAGTACATCTTTGAACGCAGGCCAACAAATTCTGTCATTATTTTACCACAACTTTCATCATTCATCATACCTAAAACTTTTTTATTAACTAGTGGAAGATTGTAAATATTGTCTGCAGGGTAGTCCGATATATCAAATTGTTGTTCTATGTCATTCTTTATATCGGCATAAAGGTCGTCCGTTTTTATTGTATAAATAAAAGAGTCTGTGTCCATATATTTTAATGAGAGTTTTGTCTTGAACTTAGGTTTCATGTACCCCTAATGGAAATTATACATTTTCCATTTGGAAAGCTCCAGTACGCAAAATCCTAAGTAAATTGGTTTATTGTAGTATGTCTTGACTCTATTCATTTCGATAGCTAGCAGATCTTCGGAAAATATAGATAAAATATCAAAGTTGGGTTTGGATATCAAATCCTGTGCCCCCAAATGGTTCCGATTTGTTCTGTTCCAATTTTAGACAATTTTAACATCTCTCCTCTTGTCCACATTTTTCATGGTTTTACCATACACTGCATTATTGAGAAGTTTGAAAAATCGGTTGGTTTTGATTAAAGCTTAAATAAATTTTTTGCACTACTTGGTTTAGTAAATTTGTTCTTTATTTTAATTATGTTGCATGTATTTGCTTCAATAGCTAAAAATGGACTGTGTCTAAGAAAAGTAAAAGAGATGCAAAAGTACATAAAATACAGTGTTGTAAATTAACGTAAAAAACATCATTGTTGTCCTTTTGGGAACGTTCACCAACATCCCGGCCGACCCTAAAAGACATTTCAGCAAATGGGAAGTTTGACCACCCTGGTGATGTTGCTAGTCACTGTACCACGGCAGGTTTTGATTGTAACCACTCGAATCAAGCCATCGTCTCCGCGAAACGTTTTAATAACTCGACCAAGAATCCACATTGCGGGAGGCAGCTTATCTTCCTTCAACAGAACCATGTCATCAGATTGGGTTAAGTAGTACACCACTTGGGACGATGTTGCAATGACGTTAGATATTCTTGACTCCAGCGTTTCCAGAAACCTTGGTAAATGCACTGTATATTTTGCCAGTAGTCAAGTTTACTGGGGTTGATATCAATCAGATTTCCTTCAGGAACCATCGCTGTCGGTCTACCAATTAACAGATAAGAAGGCGAGAGGTAACCGGTTTCTGTGTCTGAAGCTTATCCCAATGGCTTTGAATTTACAACCGCTTCCACCTGAGCTAAAAGGGTATGCATCTGTTTAAAGGTCAGCACGCTTGTGCCAATTACACGTCGTAAATGCTGTTTTACCGAGCGAATGCCCGATTCCCAGATGCCACCAAAGTGCGGCGAGTATGGTGGAGTAAAAACTGATTTTATTCCCTCGTTTGCAAGTTTTGTTTCTACGAGTCGATTATGTTGATCAGCTTGTTTGTGCTGGTACATTTCATTCAAAACACGTTTAGCTCCTACGAAGTTCCTGCCGTTGTCGCTGTATATTGTTGAGCATTTTCCGCAGCGAGCCATTAAACGACGGAGTGCTGCAAGAAAGCAATCTGTTGATAAATCTGTTGACAATTCCAAGTGAATGGCCGAAGTGACCATGCATACAAACAGGCAGAGGTAGCCCTTTGATACCCTAGCGTTTCGTCCCTTATGATTTTTAAGCGTAAATGGGCCAGCATAATCGCAACCAGCATGTTGGAATGGGAACGCCTGACGAACTCTGACTGCGGGAAAATCTGCCATGCGTTGGCGTGTTGAATGTTGCATTTGTTTGAAGCATTTCAAACATTTGTGCGTAATCTGTCTAATAAGATTTCTTGCTCCTATGACCCAGTACTGCTGACGGACGATGACGAACAATGAAGAGACACCAGGGTGCAGATTTCTAATATGTTCTTCTTGTAGAATAAGATGCGTAACCTTGTGTTTTTTGGGAAGTATGATTGGATGCTGAGCTGCGTCTGTCAGTTCTGAATGACGTATGCGACCGCCCACTCTGAGGATTCCAGCATTGGCAACATACGGTGAAAGTTTAAATAACTGATGTTTTATTTATATCCGCCCCACGTTATAATCTAGACCTTTCTGTCAAAAAGAAATCTTCAGCCATCTACAAACAAACTAGTTTTGCTTGCGTTAGTTCGTTATATGTCAATATTCTGTCTGGATTCTTGCGTTTGTGTACGGCTAAATTTAGAAAACGATTTACGTAAGCTGTGATGCGTACTAATTTCCACCATGTAGATGACTTTTCTAGTGCCCTTGCCAATGGATGATCTAGACTTGATTGATGCGTTGTTACAAGTGAAGTGGCGTCCCTTTTCATTTCTGATTCGACCTCAAACCTATTATTAGCTTGTTTGAAAGGGAGATTTGGTGGTTTATCGCTCCTTAAAAAGTCTGGACCCTGCCACCACAAATCATGATTTAATAACTGATTAAGCATCACACCTCGCGAGGCGCAGTCTGCAGAATTATCCTTTGTTCCTACATGTCCCCAAGCACTTCGAGATAGCGTTTCCAATATTTCAGAAGTACGATTGCCGACAAATGTTTTGAGCTTAATCGGCTGTACCGACAACCATGATAATACAACTGTGGAGTCGCACCAAGCGTAAAATTTAACGTGTCTATGTGGCAACGATGCCCTGACTATTTTCATGAGACGTGTCAACAGCAGTGCACCACAGAGCTCTAGTCTCGGTAACGAAATTTGTTTGAGAGGTGCAACGCGAGTTTTCGATGCCATTATGGAAGTGCGCATAAAGCCCTGTTCGTCTTTCGCCAGACAATAAATGACAGCAGAATACGCTTTTATAGATGCGTCGCTAAATCCATGCAAAATAATTTCCGTGGTTTTGTTTGGTATAAACCTAGGCAATTTTAATTTGTCAAGATTCTGTAAATCATTCCTATGTTTTAGCCTTTAGTGTCTTCCATATGTTTAGGTAAACGATATCCCAGCCAAGATTTAAAAGCCACAACTCCTGAAATAACATTTTAAACTTGATGATGACTGGTGATACTAACCCCAGAGGGTCGAAAATACGAGCTATGTCGGAGAGATTTGTTCGTTTCGTGGGGTATTGCGAGGTTCCAAGGCATATTTTGTAGCCAATTACATCTTATTTGTAATAATTATCTATATTTATTTTAATATAATTTCATAAATCTTTCTGTTTTAACAATTTGTATTTTTAATAAATTAATAAATATTTGCTGCGTTCAAGACTCAATTTAAATAAAATGCTATATGTATATAATACAACTTCATATTCTTATATAAATTTATTTGCATGTGATATTTTAAAGAATTGTAATATATGCATTCGCTCTCGCAAAAATTAAAATATATTATTCGCTTTCATATTCACATTTGTATTCGTTACTTTCCTAATACATAATACGTATGTATGTATGTGTAAGAACCTCTTTTTCAACCAATAAACATAAAAATTTAATTATATATTTTTCGTAAGCGTGCGTGATCGTGATAAGTTGTACACCCCTCGTGCGTGATTAAGAATATTTCATACATGCGTGATCGTGAAAAGTAGTTTCAAAATCATTCGTGCGTGAAAGTGCGTGAGTAAAATATTTTTCTGCGTGAGCGTGCGTGTCGTGAGTCAAAAACCGCTCACGTGCATATTCTCTAGTAGAACGGAACAATTAGCTGTTTTCGAAGGCCTCTACCCCTTCATCATCAGCATTCTTTATGTTTGGTCAACTGTGTGTGGTGTCAGTTGATGTAGATTTCTCTTTTATATACGCAACTTTTACTGCAAATGGAATATGTGAATTGTTTTGATTCATCGTATTACAATTTACAGAATGCTTTTTTGTAATGAAAGCTCATTTTTACAATCTCCAAATTTACAACAGTCTTGCCATTGTTGTTTGTGCTTTACTAATTATAAACAGCCAGGCTTTTGGAGTTTTTTTGCTTAACTACCTCGTCTATCTAGTCGGACGTCTGCTAAAAGTCACAGGTAATATGTATGTATGTAGAAATGTAAATTAATGTTTTTAGTGTTCGCTGATTGTAGGATATTATTTCTTTTTTGTAGCTTCTAATCTTTTTGATCATCAAGGGTTTCTTTTTGGTACGTTGCAGAATCGTGGTCTCAGGGTCGTGGTTGCAGGATCGACGTGTAATGTTAAAGGATGTGTGGTGTAAGTGTCAATAGTGTTCTAGATAGATTCCCTATAGCCCAATTATTTTTTATATACAGCTGCAACGGGGGCCCATCTTAAAAGTAGGCGTTCAAAAGAACTGCCAAACGATTTTTAAGAATTTAAATTGAAACTAGGCAATCAGTTTCGTGATTGCGCTTACAAATCAAAGTATAATTTATTCAACATTTTACTCTACTTATATCCTATTTTTACAATTATTAAATATCCCTTCTAACTTAAGTTTACACACTCAAATATATTCTTTGTTCTCTTATATATTATGGCAATGGTAAACATTATTTTAATCAGCCCATCAAAAAGCGGAATTTTGGTCATGAGTAATTTATATTGTGAGTCAAAAGTATGTGAATAAATTTCTTGCATTCAGCATTCTTATTATTTTAAGCTGTATTGTACTGCCTGTACAGTGTACTGCTATTAAGGCAATGTAAGTATTTTCTTTTACAGTGCACTACCATAAGTGTGGTACACTACAATAGGCGACAAAAAGTGAAAACAAAGTTCGCAAATACGTTGTTTTCACAATTATTTTTCAATCAAAATATCGCAAATAATGTCAAGTACGATGAATTATTAGATGACATTTTGTGAGGCTACGTATTTTTACTTGTTTCGGAGTACTATAAGTTTCGAACATGTTTTGTAATTTGTTTCATCAGGTTGGCATAGATTTACTTTCAAAATATTATAGGAGAAAAAATATTTATTTTTCATTTGATTTGAAATTTTTATAAGCTTGTTAGTTTTGATTTTAAAAAAGATAATTAAGAAAAATTATTTAAATTTTCTTGGAACATTTGAAATCTTAAGGAAAGGAATTTGTAGTGGTCAAATTACTAAATTCAGCAAATAATTATTGCAGTTATTCCCAGGTAAAAAAAGGTTATTTATTTGTGAAGTTTTGTTTTTACAAATTTCATATTTTGCATATAGGTTTCTTTGTAAATGTAAAGCACGTAGTTCTGTGGGGAAACGGCTCATTCGTCTTGCTAAGGTTTTATCAAATCTTGGGATAATTTCATCATATTGACTTACGCAAATAATTTAACTGATACTGAAATTAACCTTCGTTATACTAGGCTTAGCAATCTTAGGATTGTTCACCTGTGTAAATCAACTCTTGGTGTGCGCTTTAATTTTGGTATGGACATAACAATCAACCTGTGATTAACTGTTTATCTTTATATGTATATAATTGGCTAGTATATATATCATAATTTATCCCGGATGTAACTAACGTAATATTTGCAATTTCAAAACTTTGTTTTATCGGATTCTTTTAAGTGATTTTTGTTAATTCTATTTTATTTAACTACATAATTCGTTAATATTCTACCTTTGGATCTAAATAGTTCTAAAGGTTTTGTTGTATTTTTTTACTCGTTATATCCATAGTTTTTTTGTCATCTATATCTTTCTTTATTTAGCGTATTTACTATAATAATATTTATACACATACACAAACATCTATCGATCTAATTGATTTAAAAAAAATCAACTGAGTGAAAAATTATAAATAATACCAGGAAATAGAAAACACCAGATACATACAAAACTAACACTTGATGTTACCAATCTGTTTTAAATAAAATTTTCATATTTTGCATATACATTTTTTTAAATGTTTTATTAGAGTACAAAAAAAATCTTGTATTAAAATGTTTCTTAATTAAAACCAATTTTTTTTGTTCATCACTATTCGTTAGTATTTAGTATATTATAATACTTTGCATTTTTTCCTTATATTGACGGTCTTAAACTAATTTGTTATTTTTTTTTTAATTTTTACTTAAACTTAATTGCCATGATGGAGGAAAAGAAAATAATTTTTTTTTGTTACAATATATTTTGTTAAGTTTTATTTAATTTTTAAATTCATGAAAGGTTAAGGTTCGTTGATAGATAGGTTGGGATTCGGCTATTTAGAGGGATTTTCCATCTATACCAATTATACAAAGCTTTATTACTTTTTCCTTTTTTTCGATTTGGTTGTTATATTTGTTTGTTTGATTTGGATTAGATCGATTTGGCATTTTAAAATATTTTTTGGCGAATAATAAACTGACAGGGGCAAGAACCACCCCAATTTTTGAAGAGCACGGCCGGTTAGGACTACAGCAGTTTGGTTCGTTACAATTTCTGATGTAACTGACGTGTTATTAACTGATCTAAAAAATATAATCAATAAATTAAGAAATTGTACTTATATAAAAATCGTCAACAATATTGGGGTCGATTTAAATTATTTGGAAATCAATTTTTAGGGTTTTCTTCTGGTTTTCCAGCTTCTCGTGATTTTTTGCAAAGTTCGCAATAAAAGCGACTTTTTGTTTGTTTTCAGCTTCCTAACAGTTTTGCCGGTTTTTAAACAACATAGGAATTTGTTATCATACCGCTGTCAGTAAGTTTTTGCGAATATTCGTCATTTTCGGGATTTTTGCCGAATTTTTTGCTTTGCTTACAGTTTTAGCGATTTTAAATCAATATGGTGGTTTGTTTAAAATTTTGTTACTTTTCGCGAATTATCGTTTTTTTTCGTTTTGTAAAAGTATAATTACTTTTGTTGTTAGCAATACAATTTTGTAAATTTCTTTTTATTTTGAAATAAAAAATATTTCTTGGTAATAATTTGTTTATATATTTTGCTCTATTGTCAATACTGTTTTGTTTTGTAGCTATTAAAAATATAAATTAATTAAATTTGACTACAACGACAAATGTAGTATGGACAACAACATGCAGCCATGATACATACCATTATACAAGGTACTTGTACAAGCCCAGCCTGTTAATGTTTACAATGCATATAGTTGTCAAACTTTGTTTACAAGCTGTAAAAAGTATGTGTGTATGTGTGTGATTAAAATGATTACATTGTTGCCAATGAATTTGCATATGGCTGTGCCTCCAATTACACATTGAAGAAAATTACACTACACATCTTTTGTGTAGGTTAAAATTAAAACAAAAATAAATAAAAATAGAACCCAAGGTATAATTACACACAGATTATACATGAATCTCATTACATGACCCACACATGAGAGCAGAAATTACACACTGTGTATTACACAAATATTGGCAACACTGAATGACTATAATCATGCATGAATGCCGCGTCTGCAATTGCACTTTAGTTACCCTGTAATTGTTATTTTTAACAACAAAATGCGTGTGTTTCTTGGTGTTGCAATTTTGTTGTAGTCGTGCAAGTACCTTGTCCAAAAGTCAAATTTGGTGACACTCAGTTTTGTTTTTTTTTTAATATTCTGATAGTAAACACTACAAACCAACAACAAATACATATATTTTGTTTTTCCAAATTATAATTGACCGTAATACAGCATGCTCATAAAGTTAATGATTTCACCGCGCAACAACATTTTAAAATCTTGTATGCACTACACAATTTTGATGTATTGTGGTTCCGGTAGTACAAATATGGTCCAAATTTTAAATTCTATGGATAGTTTTTTTTTTAATTTTTACGTAAAATTATAATTTTTTTTTAGATGTTTCTCCACATAATGAATGATAATTGAAAAGTATTAATCCGATATTATAAAAATAAACTTAGAAAATTTTAAATTTACATAATCTGTTATTATATTGCGTTTTAATCGGCTCAGTAGTTTCGGAAATATAATAAAAAATTTTAGCCAAAAATATATTTTTTAGGTAAAAATATATAATTTTCTTGTTTTAAAAAATCATGAAAAACCGAAAACGGGAAACATTTTCAAATTTATCGCTTTAACGCAAAGTCACATATAATAGAAACAAAATAAGATATCGATCATAAAAATGGATTGATTCTTTTCGAATTTATTCAGAATTAAGTGAATTCACTAATTTTCACAAAATTTTAGTTTTTTGTTTGATATACATACATACTCGTACATAAAATTGATTAGTTAATGTTCTTCTTTCGATTATTTGAATTTTGAAAACATTTACCGGATGATATGTACAAATTTTCACATCAAAAATGCATTACATATTGGGTGTTTTTTATTGAGGTATAGAACTTTAAGTTGGCATCACTTTTTTAACTGGCGGCCATTTTGTCAGCTGTCAAGTGATTAATATTTAGTTTGGTTTGCCATTTCATCATGAACAGGTTGACAAAAGAACAACGCTTGCAAATCGTGCAAATTTATTTCGAAAATAATGGTTCAGTTCGCGAAGTTTACCGCAAGCTCCGTCCATTTTATGGTCGACATAATCGTCCATCAGAGCAATTAATTCGGTTAACCATGGATCGTTTTCGCACTACGTTTACTCTATGTGATAATACGCATCCACAGAGACGTCGAACAGTGCGCACCGAAGAAACAATTGCCGCTGTAGAGCAAAGTGTTGAAGAGGACCCGAATGAATCGATTCGCCACCGTGCACAGCAATTGGAGCTTTGTCCATCAACTTTATGGAAGATTTTGCGCAAAGATCTTGGCTTGCGACCTTACAAGATCCAGCTTGTGCAAGAATTAAAGCCGCGAGACCATGCAATGCGTCGTGATTTTGGTGTATGGGCCGAAAATGAGATTGATCTCGATGCTGATTTTCATTGCAAAATTTTGTTCAGTGATGAGGCTCATTTTTGGTTGAATGGCTACGTCAACAAGCAAAATTGCCGCATTTGGAGTGAAGAGAATCCACATGAGACCCTTGAGACGCCATTACATCCACAAAAACTGACTGTTTGGTGTGCTCTATGGGCTGGTGGAGTCATTGGGCCATACTTCTTCCGAAATAATGCTGGAGAGTCAGTTACCGTTAATGGAGACCGGTATAGAGCCATGATAACCGACTATTTTGTTCCCGAATTGGATGGCATGAATGTGGATGAATTGTGGTTCCAACAAGACGGCGCTACATGCCACACAGCGCACGTCACAATCGATTTATTGAAGGAAACATCCGATGAGCGCATAATTTCGCGGAATGGACCTGTCAATTGGCCTCCAAGATCGTGTGATTTGACACCATTGGATTATTTTCTTTGGGGATATGTGAAGTCGCTCGTCTACGCCAACAAACCAGAAACGTTAAGGGACTTGGAAGCCAACATTCGTGGTGTTATTGCCAACATACGGCCCCATATGCTCGAAAAAGTGGTTGAAAATTGGACCTGTAGAATTGGCTTTATTCGAGCCAGCCGCGGCGGCCACATGCCCGAAATCATATTTAAACGTTAATGGCATAAAATTATCCTTCCAATAAAGCCAAATTGATGGACATTAAAACGATTTTCTTGTGTTTTATTTCAATTCGAAGTTCTATACCTCTAAAAGAACTCCCTGTACAAGGTACTTGTACAAGCCCAGCCTGTTAATGTTTACAATGCCTATAGTTGTCAAACTTTGTTTACAAGCTGTAAAAAGTATGTGTGTATGTGTGTGAATAAAATGATTACATTGTTGCCAATGAATTTGCATATGGCTGTGCCTCCAATTACACATTGAAGAAAATTACACTACACATCTTTTGTGTAGGTTAAAATTAAAACAAAAATAAATAAAAATAGAACCCAAGGTATAATTACACACAGATTATACATGAATCTCATTACATGGCCCACTCATGAGAGCAGAAATTACACACTGTGTATTACACACATATTGGCAACACTGAATGACTATAATCATGCATGAATGCCGCGTCTGCAATTGTACTTTAGTTACCATGTGATAGCTGTTTTTAAAAACAAAAGACATCTGCTTCTAACAATTCTAGGTATGTTTCTACTAACAAAATACGTGTGTTTCTTGGTGTTGCAGTTTTGTTGTAGTCGTGCAAGTACCTTGTATAATTGTATCATGCATGCAGCCTTTTGCCTTGTTGCCGTCAAATAATCATTCTCATGTAAACATGTGTATTCTATCCTTGACATTTTGTAGACGGTAGCTTGCTGTGCTGAGTGTGTTTAAAGCATAAATGTAGCACAATGCCTTTTTATCGTCAAATGGATTCGGATTGGCATTTTGGCAACAAGTGTAACATGTTGGAATCAAAATATACATATGTAAAAGCGCCATGATTTATATGTTATTTTATTACTGCTGGTACATACCAATATAAACACATAGCCCAATCAACAAACTTTTTTTATAGAAGGGTTTCTTATTAATATTTTTTCTATAAATTTAAGGTAATGAAATCTTTGGAGTCACACGTTAATGTGGTGCGATTTTTGGGCTGCTGCACCGATAAGGACCCTATATTTGTAATCATCGAATATGTCAATAGTGGCAAATTGCAAACATATTTACGCAGCTCACGAGCTGAAAGGTAAGCATTTCTTTCTACTATTTGTTGAAATATACATTCATAAGTACATATATTAATACATATGTACATATGTATGTATGTATATTATGTGCATCATTTAATATACATATATACATACGTACATATATAAAACTTGCAAATTTGTTGGATATAATATTCAGTAGTATTAGCAACCGTCTATTATGGATTTAACACGTTGGCAAACAAGCCGGCATATGCCTTAAAAAAATTTTCCAAATATGAGGACATGCATATGCCGACGCGAAATGCCTGATTAAGTATTGAAATATAATTTAAACGACCCTTTAAAAAACATTTTATTTTCATATACATATGTATGTATGAGCAATTAGTAAGATTTCACTTAAAACACAAACCGTTACCACATATACATACTAAATAGTTGTAACAAATTTTCCTTCTCCGCCTTATAGTCAATGTCCTTCACAAAAAAACTTAAGAAAAACAAGATAACTACATTCTTAATTTTATAGCTTTGTTATTTATCTGGTGATACAGGGGTTAGGACGTGATTTTCGTAACAAAAATAATCGAGACAATTACAGTTATAAATTTATTTTTGTTTTAATTTTTTGTACTTAAATTTTGTTTTGTTTAATTCTTTGAAGTGTTTTTTCTTTTGAGTACTTTGTACAAACATCAGTGTGACCAAATCCTAAAAATTTTTGCAGCTAAATTGACTTCAAAAAAAGCTAAAAATTACATTAATGTAATGTAATACCTACCAGAAAAATAGCAACACGTTACATGTATTTTTTTTTGTCACACTGTGTAATCCTTCATTTGCCATTGCCACTAAATCTGCTTCGTTTATTTTATCGTCCGCACTTAATTCTCGAACATCATCAATTAATATTTCATCAAATCCATCGCCTTCTATGGCCTGCTTTAATCTCACTATGCTTCTATATTCATCTTCGAATGGTGTAGCAATTGTTTCCTGTCTATTTCCGGTAATAGAGGTTTCCAGCAAGCTTTTAGTGTTGAATGACGAATTTCTTTAACTGACGAATTAACAATTTCAACGCAATTTAAAATTGAGAACTGTTTCCAGACTTCTTTGACCGTAATATTTGCTGACTCCATCATCTGTAATATTAACTCATATGAGTTGCGTAAGTAGTATGCTTTGAATGTTGCTATTATGCCTTGATTTAAAGGCTGTAAAAGCGATGTAATGTTGGGCGGTAAAAATGCGATTTGAACATTAGGATGACTTAAATCAATTGAATGGCCTGGTGCATTATCTAAAAGTAGTAAAACTTTAAATGCTAAGTTCTTTTTACTTAGATAATTTTCTACATCGGGAACAAAACAATGATGAAACCAATCATTAAATAAACTAGCAGTCATCAAACTGGAAGATTGTTTTTGTTACATCCTTTCATAGCTCTTGGATTTAATGATCGGTTAACACTTATTGGCTTGGTCATAAGATCACCAGAAACCTCGAAGCCAAGAGCTGTTTTTTCGTTTTTCGAAATAAAAGTTCTTGTAGGAATTTTTTTCCACCACAAACCCGCCTCATCTTCGTTGAACACTTGCTCTGGTAAATAATCATGTTCTTTAATAATTTCTAGGAGCTCTGCTAGATATTTATCTGCTGCATCTGCACTTTCAGCCTATATTTTTAAATTGTATGTCTTTTTTTGAATCAACTACCCATTACTAGCTATAAATTGATGGTTATCTTCATCCGTTGACGATTCCTTTAAATAATAAAATATTTTAACGACTTTATGCCTAATTACATATATTCCCATCTAAAGGCAATCGTTTCTTCGTCATATCTTCTATCCACAACGTAAGCGATTGTTCCATTTTCTCCATTATCTTTGCTCTAGGACGAGCAAACTACTTTTGCGAGTACATTGGCTCCAGATGCTATCGAACTTCTAATTTTTCCTTCGTTTTGTTTCATATTTCTTATTGAGGACTCATTCAAGTTAAAATGTTTAGCAATATCAATTATCCTCTCTTGATTTTGAAGTCGAACATTTTCGTTTTAAAGGCGATCTTTTTTTCATTCGGCATTTTTAAAGCTACAATTACAATTACAAAATAATTTAAACTTTTATCTACTATTTGTACATAAAATACATATAAATAAGGTCTTAAGGAAGCTTACTTATTGACTTTGATTTTCCTAAATTAAATTTGAATTTCTTTCGCTTTTCCCTGGCACGAGTTTTTGTTTGATACTCTTACTTGCAAAGGCGAAAAAATCTGTATTTTAAATAAGTGGAAAATAATTTTTTTTATTTAACTCAAAAAGGGAAACTTTAATTCGCGTTTGGGTTATAAATAGTTGGCATCGCTGCTTATAACAAACAACTGAATATTATTCTTTCAATACAATTGGTTGCATATTGTTGCTGTTAGTTGTTCATTTCAACACAGAATACAAACACCCTTATGGAAGCGTGTATTTATAAGTAAAGGGTGTTTTTTATTGAGGTATATAACTTTAAGTTGGCATCACTTTTTTAACTGGCGGCCATTTTGTCAGCTGTCAAGTGATTAATATTTAGTTTGGTTTGCCATTTCATCATGAACAGGTTGACAAAAGAACAACGCTTGCAAATCGTGCAAATTTATTTCGAAAATAATGGTTCAGTTCGCGAAGTTTACCGCAAGCTCCGTCCATTTTATGGTCGACATAATCGTCCATCAGAGCAATTAATTCGGTTAACCATGGATCGTTTTCGCACTACGTTTACTCTATGTGATAATACGCATCCGCTGAATTCGCTCGTCTACGCCAACAAACCAGAAACGTTAGGGGACTTGGAAGCCAATATTCGTGACGTTATTGCCAACATACGGCCCCATATGCTCGAAAAAGTGGTTGAAAATTGGACCTGTAGAATTGGCTTTATTCGAGCCAGCCGCGGCGGCCACATGCCCGAAATCATATTTAAACGTTAATGGCATAAAATTATCCTTCCAATAAAGCCAAATTGATGGACATTAAAACGATTTTCTTGTGTTTTATTTCAATTCGAAGTTCTATACCTCTAAAAAAACACCCTATATGTACATACGTATGTACGAATATTTATACCTATAGTTTTTTTATAAAGCTAGATTTACACAATTGAAATTTTCTTCAAAATGCCTTAAACTCGTGTAAACAGCAAAACTACTTCAAAATTTATTGAACAAAACTTTTGAAGATTTTATTGATGCCGTGTTTATAAGCAAAATCACATCAGGCAATATTGATAACTATAAGCATGTTCATTCTTTTGATTTAATACATATGATTGCATAGCCGACTGCAAAGCACAATTTAACGCTGTGCGATCACGCTATAATGAAAATTGTTTTTTTTTTGTTGTATGTTTTGATCACGTTGAAAAGTATTATATATTGAAGGTGGAGAACAAAAAATAAATACCTCCAAAAGTGGACAAGGTGGCGCTACTTGTGTATCAAAATATGAATATTTTGCAGCTTTACACTTTTTAGATACTGTGAGAAATCGTGGATCAGGAGGTAAAGAATCAAACTTTGAGGATTGGTATGATGTTGAAGAGCAGTTTCACAATTCGGAAGATCAATGTTCACTTGCAAGTGCTGCTCTCGATAATAGTACTCCTGCAATGCGTAGAAAAGTGCAAGAAGTAAATGAAATCGACAGTAATACTTTATATAATGCAGCGCAGACTTTAAGCACAATATTGCATATCAATGATCTTGATATTTTAAACAAGACCATCAGACTTGCGTAACTGTCCCCAGTCGCTAAAAATCTCAAAGTAATTGCAAGGCGTTCTCCGTGGCATATAGATTCCCGCATATTAGTATTGGCCTTTTCTATTGATGGGGTGACGAGATTAGGGGGCTGTCCCACGATGTCACCAACGTTCGAGTCGTCGCACAGTTACATTGCGAACAAAAACAAAATTTTAAAATTCGACTCGTCGCACACTTACATTCAAAACAAAAACAAATTTTAAAATTTTGTTTTTGCTTGCAATGTAACTGTGCGACGACTCGAACGTTGGTGACATCGTGGGACAGGCCCTAAGCAAACAATCAAAATCGTCTGGTGACATTCGCACAAAGTTTTTGTATAGGTCGGAGTTGAAAAACCAGACGTTTATTGAATAAACTATTTTTTAAATTGTTGACAAATGTTTATTTACTGAAATTTACACAAAATTAATCAACTATTATTTCATAAAATAAGTACAAAGTTTTTAACTTACAAATTTTGTTTGTCTCTCTCAGAAAGTTTTTCAACTAATGAAAAATTATGTCGACAAAATTTTCAAATATAAACTCAAAAAATAATTTCAAACAAAAATAAATATATTTAAAAAACAAATACAAATTGTAAATATAACAAGAGACATTTACATAACATTGAACTCGACAACACAAATAACAATTCTGTCCACCGTGAATTCATCAGAGGAATTCACTCGTCTGTAAAATCCAGCACCGCTAGTTTTGATACTGGTTTTTTGAAAATTCCGTCACAAGTTTTTATATCTGCCAATATTGATATTCCGGCGTTATCCGTGTAAATATGTAGTACACGACCACGTCTACACATTGATCTCGGTGAACTGATATCACAAATCAGCTTTAAAGCACCAACTTGTAATTCTGGGAGATATTCTTTAATCCACCGTATCCAAAATCAATTTTTTAAATTTTGCAAGATTCGCCATTGTTTTCTTAAACAGTTAACTTGAGGGTCAAAATTATTAGGAATCTGGGTTGAGTTTAAAGTACGCAATAAAAAATGGTTCGGTGTTATAGGTTCAGGTTCATATGGTGATACGGGAACATTTGTGAGAGGCCTTGAATTTACGATATTTTCGCATTCTATTAAAAAACTTATAAATACATCCAGTCTTGATGTTACTGTTCCTAATAATACTGAAAGCGATTTTTTTACTGATTGTATCAACCGTTCCCAAACACCACCGGAACTAGGATTACAGGGGGTATTGAAAATCCATTTAATGCCTAATGGATTTGACTTGCAGATTACTTCGTTGTAGTCCATAAAGAAAAATTCGTTTTTTAACTCTTTATTTATACCAACAAAATTTCGACCGTTGTCACTTCGAATCTGGATTGGCATTCCACGTCTATTAACAAAATTTCTTAAACTCAATAAGAAAGAGTCAGTCGATAAATCCGATACGACTTCAAGATGTATTGCTCTAATAGTTAAACATGTATACAATACTACCCATCTCTTTTCTTGACATCGACGAATTTTAACGTTAAATGGTCCGAAAAGGTCTACGCCAGTATAAGTAAAAGGCTTGTGAAGGGCGAAACTCTATCAACTGGTAGCATTCCCATCTGAGGTTGAATTGGTTTAGCTCTTCTTATTTTGCAAACATTACATTTATTTTCGATAGATCGCATTAAATTTCGTAGTGAAAGGATCCAAAATTTTTGACGTTAGTCTCTCATTACATTAGAAATATTCTGATGGCAGTTTTTAATATGATATAATTCCACTAACAGATAGGAAAAACGGTCAGATTTATTAAGTATTATAGGACGTCTGGCGCATTCTGGAAGTACGGAAGCATTATCCAATCTACCTCCAACTTGTATTATACCCAGTTCATCAAGATACGGATTTAATGTTATTAAATTAGTGGATACGTCGATACTAACTTTTGAAGCTAACCTTTTGTATTCATACGAAAAATGCTTCCTCTGTACATGTTTTATTATTTTGTTTTCAGCGTTTAATAATTCTTCTGCAGATAGTTCTCCGTTGATCGAGGATTATTATTTAACTTGTACTTTATGTTTTTGTAAAATCTTATAATCCATGATATTTTAAAGAATTTCGAGAAGCGGTTAATGATAGAATCCATAAAATCTAGTTCTTGCGTAATCATACGTAATCGTTACTTTTGTCTTCTATATTTTCTATAGCATTTTCATTTTGCCAAGTATTTTCCTCATGTAACAAAAAATCTGGACCTTTTCTCCATCGTCCTTTTAAATTATAACAGAAAGGAAATTTTGATCTGGTTGCAACATCAGCAGGGTTTTGTAGTGTTGCACACCAACCAACTTTCCAATATTTCCGATACGCGATTTGCAACATATTGCTTATATTTACGATGATCCGATTTAATCCAACGGATAACAGTGTGGGAATCAGTCCAGAAAATAATTTTTTTGCTTTAATTTTATCGTGACATTTTACAATAGAATCTTTTAATCGTACAGCCATTACCGCCGCTTGTAGTTCCAGTTTTGGAATTGAATGAAAACGTATTGGAGTACAAGCTGTTTTTCCTGTTACAAAAATGAGTTTAGAGTCCGAATTATGAATGATACGCCAATATCCAACTGCTTCTAGTGCTTCTTCGCTGGCGTCACAAAACAAATGAAGCTCAATATTTTTATCATCAACATTTAATAAATCATGAAAATAGTATCTCGGAATTTTAAGTTGACTAATTTTTGATAGATCTTTTAACCATGACTTAAACTTTTCGTAAATAAAATTTGGTAATTTCGTATCCCAACCAATACCGCTTCTCCAAACTTCCTGCATTAAAATTTTAGCGGTCACTATAAAATCTGCTACGAAACCAAATTGACCGAAAATAGACATTGTAATGCTTAAAAGTTGTCGTTTTGAAGGTATTACTTTTAATTCTAGTATATTTTTTGGAACTTTATGGAATTCTAAGACAAAGGTAAAACAATCAGAAATTGAGACCCAGCGAAGTCCTAAAATGCGTTCTACGGTATCTGCATTAATGTTCATTTCGTTTTCGTTTGAAATTTCTAGTTCTTTAGCAACAGCGTTTGAGTTCGTTATGAGATTATGCATTTGAAAGCCTGCAGAGCCGTGAATTAATCCTACAGCTTTTACGATATCAATAGCTTCCTGTTCGGAATCAAAACAGTCAACGTAATTTTTTTCTATAATACCAGCTGCAGCTCGAGGATACATATCCATATAACATTTTTAACAAATTGAGCAGTTGTAGGAGAGCATATGTCTCCAAAAATCATTCTTTGCATGGCATGTACTTTTGGTGGTTCAAGTGCGTTGCCTTTTCTCCATAGAAAACGGAGTGCGTTTTGATCTTCGTTGATGATACTAACTTGATGAAACATCTCTTTCAGGTCCCCACAAACGGCTATAGGTGCCTGTCTAAATTTAAATAAAATCATTTGAAGAGGTTGATTAAGGTCTGGACCTGCAAGGAGTGCTTTATTAAGAGAGTTGTTTTCGACTTCTGCTGCGGCATCAAAAACAAAACGAAACTTCTTCCTGTTTGGATTTTTAACTCCGAAATGAGGTAGATAAAACGTTTTGTTGGTATGTATTGATGCTTCAGTTTCAGAAAGGACCCGTTTATATAATTTTTCTAAATATTCTTCAATTTTTAGACAATATTCTTCAGCATATTTTGAATACGACATTTTCTTTTCAACGACGTTTAATCTCTTCAGAGCCATTTCATATGAATTAGGAAAGGACTTGAAGTTTTCTCTCCAAAGTAAACCAGTTTCAAATCTATTTCCAACTTTTTTGTAGTATTTTTTAGAATTTCTAATGCACTCTTATCCTTTTCTCATAGTACGGGCTCAAAATGGCAAATTCCAAATGTCTCTGTTCCAAAGTAACTTTTCATTAAAGTTTCTAAATTATTAGTGTTTTTAAGTTTTCCATTGATTTTGTTAGCGTGGCACGAATAAAATGTTTGATTTTCAGTTTTGCTTAAATTTCCATAAACTATACAGCCTTGACCTGTTCTTGTTGCTATCAAACCTCCTGGAGATAATAACTGCTGTGTTTCAATTGAAACAGTTAAATAACTAATTATCATTTTCGGTTTTATTTTATCATAACTGTAGTATGATATGTCAGTAGGTAAATTATAATTATATATGAGCGTGGTCGGACTTTGTTCCGGAAGATTTAAGTGTGCTGATATATATACATTTTTCAAAAAATATCTTCTATTGTTTTCAACACCGTTTATTTCAACATCAATTTTTTCAGTTTGCTCTCGAGAAACTCGATGCTTAATCCACTGTAACTCCAAAGTATCTTTACGACCAGGAATACCCAATTTTTGAGCGATTTCAAAGTCTATCATAGATACATTAGCTCAATCATCAACAAATGCATAAATTTTTTCAGAAATATGCGGACCATACACTGTTACAGGAATAATTTGAAACAACGTGGTTTCTGAATCATTATCTTCAAGGCAACTTCTAGCTTGGTGTTGTTTTAAATTTGAATTTTGAGGTAACAAAATAGTTTTATGTATGTTTTATGCTGTGATGTGTTTTTTCACATCCAATAGACTCGCACTTCTTTTTTGAATAACAGTTGTTTAGTTGATGTCAAAATTTTAAACAGCAAAAACAAACTTTAAAGGATTTGACCGTTTGCCACTTAAATTGATATCCAAATTCAAAAATAACTTACAGTCTGATAAAGATTTGCAGTCGTTGTCACATAGTTTACATTTTCTGTTTATAGTAATAAAAGCATATTTTTTATTTTCCTTGTTTATAGCCTTTAGTGGGAGGGCATCGGTAACCATATTAGAAATCTTTAATTTTATTTGATCAAAACTTAAAAATTTTTCTGCCCATTGAAGTCTTTTTGATATCGGTAGTTTATATAAAAATTCATTCAAGAGTAGTGGATTAGATAGACGATAGCTTCCTCCAACTGATTGTAAAAAAGTTTTCATATTACCGACTTAATTTGCAAAGTGAATCAGAGAATTTAAATCTATTTCGTTTACAGATAGTAACATTCGAACCTTTTGAATTTGTGATTTCATTAATTGTTCTGGCCGACCAAACATTTGCAACAAAGTTTCGATTACGGTATTTACGTTTTTAGAGTTTGCTAACAGCGATTCAACTGACTCTCTTGCATCTCCCTCAAGACTTTCTCTAAGACGCATTGTATTATGTAAATTCGAATACCCGAATTCGTGAGTAGAAGTTATGAACGATTCATAGAAAGTTTGCCAATCTTCCGGTAACCCTGAAAATTTTGGAAGCGGGTAAATTTTCTTTTGTCGCTGATTAATTGACGAATGCGAGGAATTTGATTGCATGAGTTGCGAAATACATGGTGTGGTATTAACTATAGGAGGAGAATTGACTAACGTGGAAGTAGACGGTATCGAATCATACATACTTGTATGAATATTCGCATTTAAATATGAATTTTGTGTTCTATTTGAAATAGTAGAGAATTGAGTACAATTTGAAGTAATTACATTTGTATTATCTGTGGACACATTTGTAGTTACGCGAGTTGTTTCTGAAGAATTTGGATTATTATTATTCAAGCGTGATACATTTAACTCGACAGATCGTAAATCCTCTCTTAAAGAAGTAATTGTATTCTGGGTATGGAGATTATTTGTCTCCAATAATGACTGCATTGATATCATTTGCTTTAGTAAAATATGTTGCATGTCCTCTAATCGTTTATTAAATTCATTTGTTACCTGTTCTATATTCTCTCGGCTATTACTTATACTTCCAGCAATAGAATACACAATTGATTCCGGTTCATTTTCAATAGAATTTGCTGATGTAGTAGTGGGAGATCTTATTGTTGGCATTATGGGATGAAGTCCTTGTAGTCTTCTACTTTTTCTCATAAAAAAGTAACTTGAAAAGCTGCTTGACTGATATTTCGATTAAAACTTCTTCTTGATTTTCCAATAAGGCTGAACGGAGGTCATCAATATTAAAAAAATCCAATTAACACTTCTCAAAAGGCGAAGAGAATACCAAATATTTTTGCAAAAATTTGAATAAAAAATGTTGAAAAACCAGACGTTTATTGAATAAACTATTTTTTAAATTGTTGACAAATGTTTATTCCCTGAAATTTACACAAAATTAATCAACTATTATTTCATAAAATAAGTACAAAGTTTTCAACTTACAATTTTGTTTGTCTCTCTCAGAAAGTTTTTCAACTAATGAAAAATTATGTCGACAAAATTTTCAAATATAAATTAAAAATTAATTTCAAACAAAAATAAATATTTTTAAAAAACAAATACAAAGTATAAATATACCAAGAAACATTTACATAACATTGAATTCGACAACAATAAATAACAGTCGGGATCATTCATTTTCAATCGCTCCCTAAAAGAGACATACATACCATTACCTTCCAAAAGAAAAGGTCGAACCCATTGTTCCTTTTGTTTTCTTCTTTTTTTTTTTTTGCAATTATTATCAGCTACTTCTTCCTCCAATATTAAAAATGTTGATGCTATGAGGATTGTGTCGTCGTCCATACTTATTAATTGTTTTTTTATAACAATAAATTATTTTTTATAATAATAAATTATTTCACAAAAGAACCAAAACAGCTGATCAAAGTCAATATTTTCAATATAAAAAGTGAACCAATAGTGTAAATTAGCTTCAACAAATTTTGATCAAATTTTTATCAAAAGATTTTGAAATATATTGAAAGAATATTTTGATAAAATTTTTGAAACGTGTAAATAGAACATCAAAATAAATTTTCAAAATTATTATTTAGTGTAGTGTTATTAGCTTAACACTACACGTTAATTGCAATTTGCGAACAAATTCGATGCAAACACATTGTATGCATGCCCACGAATAAGAATATGCCAGCAAGAACATCTCAAAGCAATGTCTATGTAGTGGTGAAAAAAAATTTAAATATTATTGGTTTTATGCACGGTAGTTTTTTCAGAAATTTTCAAAAGTGCATGAAAGACTATATATAAAGGATTTTTACTAAACCGATTGTTTATTTTTGCTGATTTTCATATTCAATCTTGCCAAGGTCGTTTCAGTCACACTCCGAGCTCTCTAACTTGTTTGGGAGCTTCAAAAAACGCATTCAAGCCATCCATATAAAATCAGAACAGACAGACGGACACATGTTTTTTAAATCTCCTTTTCATAAGGATCCAGAACATATATATACTTTATGAACAAACCTATATGTACCCTTTACCTTTGAAATGTCCGACTGTGGAAAACTGACATATGTATTTTCTTAACATAAAAATTGATTACAAAATTCAAGCTAAATTTCAAACATATGAATATGCGAGTCAGTGATGCCATTAAGATACGAAAGATACATTTTTCGTATCTTTTGATGACTTCAGGTAACATGTGTAATCACAACATTTTTCGTATCTTTTGAATCTGTACGTAAAATATACAGAAAATATGTGTAATCACGACATTATTCGTATCTTTTGAATATGTACGGAAAATATACAGAAAATATGATCACCTTTTTTATTTTCAGGAAATTTATATGAACTTTTTGATATAATCACTTTAGTATAAGCGCCTTAACTCGTATATTAATTTTTACAAAAATGATTTTGTTTTGATAACATCCAAAATTAGTTATGTACAATAATTAATTTTAAAGTTTGCTTACTGTATTTAAAAAAATTAAATGCCTAATATTTATGACTTAAATAAATATAAAAATGAATTTAAATGTTATCATTTTCTTTACAATATTCATTTAATATGAAATAAAAATGTTATGTTAATAAATGTTAAACGTTAAAAATGGACTTTAAAATTTTTTACAAAATGTATCTTTTTGGGAACAAATGTATCTTTTTGGAACAAATGTCTCTTTTTGGAAACTAAAATGTATCTTTCTCGAAATTTCAGTGGCAACACTGATGCGAATTCATACAAACTGAGAAGTTTTATACACTTAATTTCTATTTATATGAATATCTACATAATTTGGTATTTCATAGGATTCACAACACGAATTTTCTCTTTGCAAAGTAGTGCAAAGACATTCTGTTACTATATTTAAACTTAAACAAATTCATAGAGCTAAAAAAGCATTCATCTTCTGTAGTTGAATATGGAAGTGACAAAAGTTGAATGGCAATTCTTGCTAATGTCTCAAATTGATCTGTAACAACGGAATCTTTATAAGATTTTACTCTGCCTCAAACTCGATAGTGGACTCAATGTTTCTCCATTGCATTAAATGAATCATTCTCAGACCATTAAATATACTAAAAATTATTAAAATTTCGCTATTTTATAGCCAATGGCATTCTGTCTTCTTTGTTGTGATACAAAATATGTCTTACATTAACTATGCGTATTTTGCTTTAATTATAATTTAAACTAGCCTTATGTTTTTTAAATAGCAGGCTTCCTCGAAATAAAATAAATGAGGAAATTTCTTTTTGAATTTGGACTCAGTGGCATCGCGAAAAAACAAAAAGCACCAAATATTTATTTAAAAAAGCAGTGAATTTTGTGAGTTGGCGGTCAAAATTCTATAACTTTTGACTGGGTTGAAAATTTTTAATGAAATTTTTTTTGTTGGATAGAAGACATCTTAAGCTTCAATGTAATGTATTAACTTTAAAATCAGGCCTTATTAAAGTACACTTATGTATATATGATTGAAAAATTACTTTTAAAAATATAGGTATTATCGGCCTTAAAAAAATAAATTTGTGAATGTAGTGATTTAACATTGCATTTTATAAAAAGTAACGTTAACTGAACTAAAAAATTACATACTTAACTAAGCCATCCACCCGGGTCCATCTTATTTTGACCTTTAGCCTTCTTCTCCAATGGACCACTTAGAATACGGGTTTGAAGCTCATAATTGTTTTAAATATATTAATATTGATATAATATTTAGCAAAACTAATTTTATTTTAGTCGTTGATATCCCTTTGAAATTTTAGGGCAATCAGTCCATATTTACTCGTAGGGCCTTTGTGAGTCAAATTTCGTAAAATAGCCTTGGTGATCATAATTCACTAACAAATGTAAGTTCGACAGCTTTAAATGTTATCATTATATGAACAATTTAAATATATTTTAAACGTGAATCCATAACAGATATGTAGGAGATCCATATTCGAAAAAAGGTTTTACCATAAATTCTAAGGAAATCTTTTTATTCCAAATAAAATAAAATCTCTTTTATAAATTTTCAATATTTATTGTGCTTTTTTGCTCTAATTTTTATGTTAATTTGCATAGAATACATTTTTCATTTAACTAACTTAGTGAAAATTTCATCTAAATATGTCTCCTGTTCATCTTCAAGGAGCTGCTTGACGTCTTTGTCCAATTCCATGGGGGTGGAATTCCATTTTTGTCGAATGCTGGAGATATATGGATCAGAAGTGCACAGTAAAATATTAAAGAGGTCTTCATTGGTACTATATCTAGATATCTTTCTTGTATTGTGCTCGCGAAAATATCTATAATCTTTTTCTTGCATTTACCTTTTTATTGCATGATATTACTTGCAGTATGATTTTGTAGCGTTTTATTAATTCAAAATCTACTCCTGTAATAGCTGCAGCAGTTTCAGGATCAGAAAAAAAATTTCTTGCTGTGTTGCCATCATTTGTGTTTCTTTCTCCTTGCTTTGGCTGATCGATCAGTAAACCCAATTCTAAATATTTTTCTTGTACGTGTTTCTTTTTTGACTCTCTTTTGGCTTTATTTTCGTCATTATTTCGTACTGTTCCTTTAATATGTGTTCCATAAATCGAATTTTAGCATGGAGTGGGGACAAGCCAAACTCATAGGCTTCTTGGAAAGTAGTGTCTTCTGTTGGAAGTTGACTTAATTGGCTTGCAGTTTTTTTTTTGCAAATAACACAGCTCCAAGATGATTTTGTTTCAGTTATGGCCTGTGCAACTTTTCCATCAATCATTGTAAGTAACATTTGATAGTTTATTTGAATCTCTTGATCGTTAAGTAACAAAGTTATAGGTTGAAGTTTATCTATTTGTTGTTTAAGTTTAGATACTTCTTCTAATATTACATCCTTCGTTTCCTTTTTAAAAGCAAATTTAATTGGTCTGCAATATTTTGTTGAGGAAGGTATTTCGTTTTTCCATATGTCAATATCGGTTTCTTTGCTAGTAGGTGGCTCAAAATTAATGTTTTTTGTTTTTAGTCTTAACGGAACAAAAGATATCATAAATAAGTCAAAATCTGATATTTTTCTGCATTATATCGCTTTTGTCCAGAAGATCCATCGCATCCCCATTTAGAAATTAACGTTAGGCTACAGTCCCAAGCTTTTTAATATTATCTGCGTCCAATGTATTCAACAATCTTTCCACAGTATGATTTAATATGTCTTGCAATACCACCTCTGCTGAACTTTCTGTTATGTTTATAGAATTTTGTGGTGGTAAACAATCTTTTTTAATTAAAACCAAATCTCTATATTCTGGATAAATGGAGCAATGTTTTCCAACTGCCCGCTTTCGTAATTCCATATACTGATATTTTGTTAGCTTTAAGTCCAGAAATATTGAAAATGCTTCTTCAGATGTAAATTTTTTATCATCAATTGGTGTTGGAATGCTCTTTAAAATCCTTTTTACACGCTTGGGGCTCGCTTTCACTACATTTTCTATTATATCAACTTTTTTAGTTTTATTTTTTGTTGGTCCTAGTTGATGGAAAAACGTATCTTTAATTATTTCTTGAGAAAATTCTTCATTAATGCTTTGCAGCTTTCGTCTTCGGGACCTTTCACTACACTCCTCAACTGGTCTGGCAGGTCGGCCCACATTTGCTGGTTTTGGTGGGCATTCAAATACAAGTTCGCTTGTAAGCCATTGTTTGTTGCAGTTAATCATTTTTTCCTTATTTCTATGACATTCATTATACCGTTTATTAATTCGCGTTAAAAAATTATTTCACTTTGAAAGTTACCATGAGGAAAAACCTGCTGTTAGCTTATCATTCGCTTTTACATTAATGTTTACTTGTAATAATCAAAACATATTTATCTGTCAGATAACATCCTAAAATTAACTATTTGTAAGTTGTAATAATGGCCCTAAGCCCCACAACAGCGATGATGAACCTGTGGCTTTTAGTCGTTGTTTTAAAATGTAGTTTCATTATTTAAATACATTTCATTTTATTGTATTTATTTTTTTATTTATTCTTTTAGTTATTTGTGTAATTGCTATAGTTAAACTTTTTATTTATTTAATAATACAGTCTTGGAAATCTTCGTGTTTTTTTATGCTTTTCTTGTTTCAGGCAGGTAATTTAATACCGAAAAATTAAAAAGAAAATGGCGACTACAAAGCAAAAAAAAAACCTAATACATTTTCCAATTTCGATTTCTTGAAGCAAAACAAATTTTCCCATCAACTTTTTCAAGAGTTTTCATAGCATCACTTAAATAATACTTATTTTTTATATTATTTTCAATTTATACAATTTATTTTAATATGAAACTTTTATTTTATAATTGGGGTGAACGAGTACAAAAACTTTTCTTTCTCTTTTGGTTTCTTTCTTTAGAGCAAATGCACATTTCCACTTAACCTTTTTTCGAGTTTCCAAAGACTCACTTAATTTATATTTATTTCCACATTATTTTTAGTTAATATAATTTATTTAATAGACTCTTTATTTAGATTTAAAAAGAAAACTTCTGCTGCGCACAACGACCATAACACGTATTCGTTTTTTATCCCTTCGAGTCCAAATCACAACTAACTTTTCTTTCATTCCTATTTCGGCACGTAGTCCAGTAAATATCGTGTCGTGCTATGATTGGTCAGTTGCATAACGGTACATCGAGCCATCGCATGAGAGAATATTGAAAAAGAAGAATATGGAAAATTCCTAAGATCATGTATGTAATATGCATACATACACACATACAAGAACATCTAGAAAAATAACAAGAATTTTGCTGAATGTTGCAGGGACCGAAATTGTGTTTAAACGAAAACAGTTTAAACACAAATGCTTTAGTCACAGGGATATTTTAAATTTAAGTTTAAAATTACTGTGTTCGATATACTTCGGTACTTTTTATTTTTGGTACATAAATACCTAATATAAGTTTTGTGAAAGTGGAAATCGCACATATAAGTTAGCAACAGATGTGAATACCATTATTAATTATATTTGTAAGCAATAATAGTGAATATCCCTATTAGTTGTAAAATATGCCTTGTAATCAATATTTCGTTAAATCAAAATTTATTGCATTTTAACCAATAGAATTAAAGTAAAATGAGGTGACAATTATGTTTAAGCAAATTATTATTTTTTTTTGTTCTAAAAACGCTTGGTAATTAATTTTTGCTAACTAAAATTCATTGCATTTTAGCCAATGGAATTTATGGTAGAATAAGGTGATTGTAACATGAAACCTAAGTTAAGAAATTACTATTAATAAACAAAATTCAATATTGTAAAAAGCTGAAGAAATAATAAAGAAAATCATTCTATGTTGAATCACTGAAGTTAAAACACGTTTTGTTTTTAAACAAAGGTTCATAGATCCAACGGAAAAACTAATTGGCGCCCAACGAGTTTAGAATCCAGAGACATAAAAAAATCCTTATAGAGGATAAACTTATAAATTTAAAACTGAATTTAAAAAAAAGAGCACCGTGTTGTGATATAAAATCCGTATAAAGGATAAACTAATAAATTTAAAACTAAAAAAAGAGCACCGTGTTGTGATATAAAATCCTTATAAAAGGATAAACTAATAAATTTAAAACTATTAAAAATAATAAATTGAGAACTAAATTAAAGGAAAATAATCAAGCTGCAGTGCCGTGAAGAAAATCCTTAAAAAAGGGATAATAAACTAAATAGAAAAAGACTACTGTTTTGTGACACTACAAGTGACCTACATTAGATTGCCGCATAAAGAAGACAACATAACCTCCTATCGAATAGCTAAACCAAGGAAAATAACATAACCATCTTCATCAAATTGCCGTATAAAAGGGATAGCATAGCCGTTCCATCTAATTGCCAAAACAAGAAGATACTATAACTAATCTATTAAATTGTGAACCATCGTATCTGCCTTACCAAGAAAAAATGGAAGCTGCTACGGTACTGTAAGTCTTTTAAATATTAATAATATAAGAAGTAAGATAGATTTGCTTAACTCTAGTAATAAATAAACAAACAAAAATACAAATTGTAAGTGCGCTTTTGATCCGAACTTTCTTACATCGTTTAAATTTCTTATTTTTTCGTATCCGGGTTATTTTTCGTTTGATATTTTTCTCACCTCAAAAAAAAAATTACTTAAGATGTCGACTGTTACTAGGGAACAAATCGTGGAGTTGGTTTCTGCTTCGGTGGAAGCACTCACTAGGAACTTGCAAGAAAAAATAAGTGAGTTAACTAAACAGTTTTGAGTAACAGTAGGACGTTTTTCAAGAGGAACTTCTCTTGACTTAGTGAAATCCTTACCCGAATTTAAGGGTGACAGCCAGACATACCCTGCATGGCGAGAAGCTGCGCATTTCGCCATGAATTACTATACTGAAGGGATAGAAAACTACTACGTATTCGCAATAAAATTATGGGAGTAGCTAATGCCAAACTATCCGCCTTTAATACAGTTTTAAATTTTAAAGCCATAATAGCCAGACTAGACCAGTGCTATGCGGATAAGAGATCTCTGCAGGCACTCGAGAACGAATTTAGCATTCTTAGACAAGGGAATAGGTCAATCACGGACTTTTATGACACTGTTGATGAACATTTGACACTTATCATAAATAAAAATAAGATGAGCTATTCCAATAATGAGGACATAGCTAATGCACTCAACGAACGCGCTAGGGATAATGCCCTGCGAGTATTCGTGTCGGGACTTCGACGTCCTTTGAGTGATATACTTTTTTCGGCAAGGCCTGCCGATTTGCCAACAGCCCTGGCTACCGCTCAGGAGCTAGAATCGGACCAAAAACGCCAGGAATTCGCAAGAATTTTTGCAGCTGGCGATGGAGTAAAAACTAACCAGAAAAGGAACACAAACTTCCGACCAATGCATCCGTCGTATAAATATGTTTACCCAATAGACCAAAAAGCTACAGTAAAGCCAATGGATATTGATCCAGGCTCTTCAATGTTTAGACGTCCTACACTTCATCCTTCTCTCCAGAAAAATCTGCAACAGAATGATAAAATTGTAAACAAACGGAGATTTGAAGATTCAGGGAGAACCGCGCCTGTACCGAAAGCTCAAAGAGTTAATTATTTGGATTCTGAAAGTGTGGAGGATTATGAGGACGTGAGCTCGCTCTTCGAAAACGAACCAGATGAGGAGGGATTAGAACAGTCAAATTTTTTAGAGTAAAACCTCTCTTACCATTTATAATAAAAACTATTAGAGGTAAGAGACTTAAATTGCTTATTGATACGGGTACTTCGAAAAATTTTATACAGCCACTTAGTTGCTTATCGGGAGTAACTTCTCTGAGACAACCATTTAAAGTTAATTCAATAAACGGGACGAATCAAATAGACAAAAAATGTGAAATGGTACTATTTGGCTATCGGACTACATTCTATATTTTGCCATCGTTAAAAAAATTCGACGGTATAATCGGATGCGACTTCCTAAAAAAAATGCAGGCGACTGTGGACATAGGAAATGACTTTTTGAGGTTTGAAAGTGGAAATGTTACGCTGTTATACGAGGGCAAGAATGATGTCAATCACATCAATATAGATTCGGAAAATATTCCAGTGCATGTTAGGAAGGAATTCGAAGAGATTTTGATATCAAATGCAAATGCGTTCGCAGACCCAAAGAGATCATTACCGTTCAATACTACAGTAGTTGCAAGAATACAAACTAATACGGACGAACCAATTTGTACCAGGTCATACCCATATCCAGTCTCAATGTCTGAATTTATTAATAACGAAATAGAGTCACTTTTAAGAGATAACATAATCAGGAAATCCACTTCACCTTATAATTCCCCAGTTCACGTTGTGGGAAAGAAAGGATTTGATGAAAATGGTAACCCCAACCATAGAATGGTAATCGATTTTAGGAAACTAAACGAAAAGACGATTAGCGATAAATATCCAATGCCTGATATTTCTGTGATCTTGGCAAACTTAGGTAAGTCTAAATATTTTTCCACCCTGGACCTTAAGGCTGGTTTTCATCAAATAATGCTCGAGGAAAAAGACAGACAAAAGACGGCGTTTAGCGTAAATAACGGCAAGGACGAATTTTGTAGATTGCCATTCGGTCTTAAAAATGCACCAAGCATTTTTCAAAGGGCCATTGATGACGTTTTGCGTTCGGAAGTAGGTAAAACATGCCAGGTCTATATGGACGACATCATTATTCACTCACCTGATGAGTATAGTCATTTAAAACACATAGAAACAATAATGCAGAGGCTCGAAAGGGCAGGAATGAGAATTTCGCCCACAAAATCTAAGTTTTTTCAAACTGAAGTAAGCTTTTTGGGTTTTGTGGTGACAACCAATGGTATTCGAACTTGTCCCGAGAAGGTAAGAGCTATTCTTGAATTTGAAACTCCAAAGAGTTTGAAGAGCCTTAGATCGTTCTTAGGGCTTTCTGGTTACTACAGACGATTTGTGAGAGATTACGCAAAAATCGCCAAACCATTAACAGAATATCTTAAGGGTGAAAACGGACAAACTGCGGCTAAATGTTCTAAAAATATTAAAATAAATCTCCATGAAAAGGCTTTATTAGCTTTTCAAAAGATAAAACAAATACTTGCCTCGGACGATGTTTTGTTAGCCTATCCTGATTACAGTAAGATATTTGAACTCACAACAGATGCCTCTTCCGTAGCCTTGGGAGCTGTTTTGTCTCAAAACGGAAGACCTATAACGATGATATCTAGAACTCTGTCAACGTCGGAAGCAAATTACACTACAAACGAACGAGAACTACTCGCTATTGTCTGGGCACTGAAAAACCTTAGACATTTCTTATATGGTATTAGTGGAATACATATTTATACAGATCATCAACCACTCACGTTTGCGATATCCGATAAGAACCCAAATTCAAAAATGAAGAGATGGAGAGCATTTATAGAGGAGTTTTCTCCAAGATTCTTCTATAAACCAGGTAAGGAAAATGTGGTGGCGGACGCTCTTTCGCGACAGTACATTAATCAATTGTCAGATAATAGCGACGATGATCAGACAATACATAGCGAACTTTCAAGTACAAATGCCAGAAGATCAATTAAGTTCCCTGTTAATCAGTTTAAAAACCAGTTTTCGATATCAAAAGGCAGCCACTATTCTGTTGTGAGGAAAATAATATTTCAACGCTTTCTAAGACATGTGATTGTTTACGACACAGTAGATAACATTAATTCAGATGGTGTAAACGCTATCCAGTGCGATTTACCCACACTAGCGAACTTTCAAGATCGTCTTATTTTGCAATTTCCATCTGCAGAATTTGTTCATACCGAAAAACAAGTCATGGACGTTATTCGAGAAGACGATCAATGGGAAATTATCACTTCCGAACATAATAGGGCCCATAGGGCACTGCAGGAGAATTTTCGGCAAATAATCGAAGAATATTATTTCCCAGGCATAAAAAAGAAATTAAAATACGTCATAGGTAACTGTAAAATATGTAGGGAAAACAAGTATCAGAGAAAACCAATAAAGGGCAACATTGCGGAAACACCGATACCAACCTATCCCGGCGAAATATTGCATATAGATATAATCATAACGGACAAACAGCATTTCCTGTCGTGCATAGATAAGTTCTCCAAATTTGCAACAGTGATCCCAATCGGTTCTAGATCAAGTGTAGATGTTAAAGTAGCTTTATGCCAGGTTATGAGTAGATTTAGAAAGGTAAAAATTATGGTTTCAGATAATGAGAAAGCTTTTCAATCAAATTTAATCAGCACATTCCTCCGAGATCACTTCGTAGTAGAACAATTTTTCATTCCTCCTTTGCACAGTAAAAGTAATGGTCAGGTTGAACGTTTTCATTCCACACTGTTGGAAATAGCACGGTGCGTGAGGAGTCAACAGAACATAACTGATAACATTGAACTGATATTATTGTCTACCATTAAGTACAACGACACAATACATTCGGTGACGGAAAGGAAACCAGTGGACATTTTGAACGAATTTAATAAAAGCACCCTTGAAAAAGTGCAAAATAATTTAATGTCAGCACAGCAAAGGTTATTGCAAACGCAAAATAAAGGCGCGGTTATAAAAAAATATCAACCTGGAGACATTGTTTTTGTTAAAAGAAACAGACGGTTAGGTAATAAATTTGATAAATTTTTTGTGCAGGGTGTCGTACAGCAGGATCTGGGGACCACGGTATTGATAAATGGAAGAAGGGTTCACAAAGATAATTTAAGATAATTAGGGTATTCATGTGGGCTCATTTCTTTATTTTTGTCTTCCCATTTTTATTTTTATTTTAGAGTACTGATAATTCTGGCACCTTGGGTATCACCAAAAACTGTCGACTATACGAACTCACATTTCATAGCCATAACGGATGCTAAAGTAGCAACCTACAGGAATTACAGTTACGTTATACACCGGACAAATTTGACGGAATGTGAGGACGTCATCACGGAGAATGAAAATCTTATTAAAAACCTTTCCGACCCAAGAGAAGTTAGCATGGTCCGAGAACAAACAAGAGAAATTGAAAGGGTGTTAGAAACATTACGCAGACACAGACGATCCGCGAGGTCAATTGACATCTTAGGATCCGCCTTAAAATTTGTCGCTGGAACACCAGACCATAACGACTTGAATTTACTGGAAACTCGCATTGATTTACTTGCGCAAAACAATGACAAGCAGTTTATAATAAATTCGGCAATACAGGACAGAATAAACGAGTTAACTGAGAAAATTAATACCATTCAGAATTACGAGCATACGTACAATACAATAAAACAGGACGATTTGATACTTTTTGAGACTATTGTGATGAGAAATGGTGAGATAATATCCTTCTTAAATAACCTTGCATTAGCTATAGTATTGGCGAGGGAGAGTATAGTTCATCCCGCCATTCTAGACAATATCAATTTTGAAACAAAGTTCGAATCAGAAACAGCACCAGTTAGCGTTAATGATATACTAAGTGTAAGCAACGTAACTGTACTCCAAAATAATTCTATAATTTTCTATATAATCAAATTTCCTGTCCTTGAAAATTTTTGTGAGCTTATAAAAGTATTTCCTGTAGTTCTTAATAATACTATTATTAAGTTGGAGGTAGACCAGGCGGTAGAGTGTCTTGATTCCATTCTACCGGTGTCACAATGTATCGACATGAAAACGTTAAAAATTTGTCGTGAAACGATAAATACTTGTTTATCTGAAGTCTTAAACACCAATTCGGCATCGTGTTCTACCCAATCGGCGGATAACGTCCCTCAGATAGTACGTGCGAGTGACGGAGTTATAATTTTAAATAACGTTCAAGAAACTAGCATATCCGAGGGAGACACAATAAAAGCGCGTGGAACCCTTTTGGTCACTTTTGCAACTGATGTAATAATAAATGGTGCACGCTATGAAAAATCAACTGCTATTAAATCAAGGACCATCCCACATCCCCCAAAGACTTTAAATGTAAGAAATATTGGACACGAAGACTTAATAACCCTCCCATACATTCACAAGATGAACCTAGAAAATATAAATCACATCGAAAAGCTTAAAAGGGCTAATTCCGTGCAGAAAATCGCTTTGGCACTGCTGGCCGTTTTAGTACCCTTGGTAGTATGGCTGGGGTATCATTTGCAGCACAGATGTAAACGAAATGCAACACTGGATATTGAAAAAATTATAAAAGAGATTGCGTCGAAACAGGGACGTTCCGACATTTAACAGAGGGAGGAGTTAGCAACAGATGTGAATACTATTATTAATTATATTTGTAAGCAATAATAGTGAATATCCCTATTAGTTGTAAAATATGCCTTGTAATCAATATTTCGTTAAATCAAAATTTATTGCATTTTAACCAATAGAATTAAAGTAAAATGAGGTGACCATTATGTTTAAGCAAATTATTATTTTTTTTGTTCTAAAAACGCTTGGTAATTAATTTTTGCTAACTAAAATTCATTGCATTTTAGCCAATGGAATTTAAGGTAGAATAGGGTGATTGTAACATGAAACCTAAGTTAAGAAATTACTATTAATAAACAAAATTCCATATTGTAAAAAGCTGAAGAAATAATAAAGAAAATCATTCTATGTTGAATCACTGAAGTTAAAACACGTTTTGTTTTTAAACGACGGTTCATAGAACCAACGAAAAAACTAATTCATATATGTAGCTCTGGCAAGGCATAAATTTTTGGTTGTATAATTATATGACCGATTGAGTTATTGTGGAGTAAAATCATGTGTTGTATTACTGTAAAAATTTAACTATATCGAAACAGAGATGTAATAAAGTGAATACTTTTGCTTGCTAACTTATAACCAGGGCTGGCAATTCTAAGCAAATGCTTGAAAAAGCTTATTTTGCATAATCTGGCAGCACTGATGGTTTGTGCATATATTTGACATTTGTGCATATTTTTTCATATCTGGTAACATTATTGAAAAACAAACGAAGCGTGTCATAAACTTGTTTTCTTTTTGGTGTTTGAAATGCCAAAAAAAATGCCAATATTGTGAATGCCACATAATAGGCAACAAAGTGTTTAATGTTAAACAACATATGATCACAGCGAAGCACCTGTCTGCGGCGGAAAGAAACGGGAGAATGAATCAACCATTGATTAATGAGTTCTCAGGAAATAAACAAATCGAATTTCGAAGGATATATGTAAAATTCTTATGTCTGCCTACATACCACTCAACAAAATTGAAAACCCTGATTTAGTCAATTTTCTCAAGAAATACACAAATCATCCTGCTCCAAACGGCAATACATTGCGATTAAAATGTGTTCCAACGTTGTACGAAAAGCATATTGAAGCATTGCGCAGCAAAGCAAAAAATAAATACATATATTTGGTGTTCACTTGATGAAACTATAGACGTTGAACAACGTCTGATCGTAAATTTCATTTTTCTCGTTTTGGATGGTGACGAAGAGGAGAGGAATAAGTGCTATTTATTCAACGTTGGCGAAGTTGAAGCCGCCAATGCAGCCTGTATAGCTAGCTGCCTTTTTAAACGACTCGCTGAATCTTTTGTGGCCAGAAGGTAAGCTTTGGTTGAAAATTTAAACTAAAATTGACTAATTAAATCAATCTAATTTTAGGAATTATGTATCAAAAACTTCTTGTTGTTGTCACAGATGCTATTATTTCCGAAAATTCTGCATATTACTTGTCTAGCGCAAGGGCTTCAGCGCGTAGCAGAATGCGTTCGCAGCCAGTTCCCAAAAGTTAATGAACCAATTTCGAAAGCAAAACTTATTTTTGCAAAGGTAAGCATTTAAATATAAAAAACAAATATCACTTAAAAAAATTTTGTTTTTCTAGGCACCGCCTCGTCTTCGAGCATTTAAAGATGTTTTCGCAGACGTTCCACTACCACCGCGACCCTATATAACCAGATGGGGAACATGGCTTGAAGCAGCGAATTATTATGTCGACCATTTTGATACATTTAAAAAGTTTTTATAGCAACTGGATGATGAAGATGCAGAAGCTATATCCCAAGTTAAAAAACTACTTGAACTTGAAGAAATCCGTAGAGAGTTGTTTAACAGTTTTTCATTAGTAATTAGTGGTTACGTTATTTTTACTCATGTCTGGCACATGGCACACCGATGGAAACGCGGCCTTACATATCTACTTGCAACTGTACAACAATAAAACAATTAAAAAATCGGCAATTGCCTTTAAGTAGATTATTGCAAGGAAATTGCACGAACACTTCTCCTAGTTTGTTTATATTTTTTGTTTTCGATATGTGTATTAGAGCAGGCAAACTATCGATAGTATCGATAGTTTGGTTTCCATTAGACTATCCATAGATTTTTCTCGATAGCGTTACTATCGTTGAAAAAAATTATTATTATAAAATTGGCAATCAAGTTGATAAAATTTAACATATTAGTTTTCTTTTATTGAAAATTCATATAAGTAGCACTAATTTATTCAAAAAAATTTTTTTTTGAATTATGACGTTGTTTAAATAAATGAGCACTTGCAATATAATTGTGCAATTTTTCATATTGTAGAATAATATCGCCAATGTGTTGTCAGTAGATTAGTAATGGCGGAGGACGACATGTTTTGGGAATTCAAAACCGGGAAAAATTAAAAACGATGGCAACCCTGTTACAAATTGGGGATTTTGGGTATTTTTATACTGAGATTTCGTTAGGCTGGTTGTGTGTGTGTGTGAGTTTGATTCTTTCTATGTATGTGTGTATGTATATATGTACTTGTGTGTACAGCTTTTGTCATTGTTGAGAAACTTTGTGCTTACAGTAGATGGATGTATCTGTGAGGGTTTGTATATGTGTATGTGAGTGTGTGTATGAGTATGTGTGTGTGTGTGTATTTACTTGTTTGGTTGATGGTGTCCGATATTTTTGTTGTAGTGGAAGACAATCATTATACCCTGTAGGAAATGTTGATGTTGAAAATGTACTGACTCCCTTTTGACTTTGTAACCAGTAATACTCTTTAATTATTCCTCATGCAATGCTTCGTGCTATAGACATAAACTAGACATAGTGATTACTTAGTTCTTATGGGAAAATGGAGACATACCAACAAGACAGTTAGTTACTGGTAGATTTCTATAATTTACTTATATACAGTCTGACTGCAGGGTAGTAACAAGCGATCTGTGTGTTTGTGTAGGTAGTGATCGTTATTTGATTGACTTTGGTTTGCTCCTCTGAGTTTTCGTTGCTTTGCGTATGTATGATTATTATTGTATGTATACATTTATTTTTGAGGCCTCTGGGGAAATAATATAAAAACTGTAGGTAGTGGCAACCCTGATAGATGTTTGGAATGGAGGGGGATAGGGAATGCATTTGGTAATGTATGTATGCATGTTAAGTTGTTGGATTAATGTATGTGATCGTATCTAATTTTGCTTTGAAGAATATCATTACTTGTGTGAATTACATCAACACTTCTTCATACATATTTACATATATGTTTTCTACGCTATTGGCATTGCTATTCTTATGGAGATAGAAAACTATTGTGTTGGCATAGGTTTTATATGTACAAGTGCATTTCAGATATTAAATATTTTAAGTCCCATCAGGTTGACAAGCAGAGTTTTATAAATAGGGGTAATTATATTTTTATGTTAGTATATTTTACTTTAACAAAAACTTATAGAGGGACCTGCACTCACGTTCCTCGATTCTCATATGAATTGTGGGAATGTGTGTATGTGTATGTGTGTGTGTGTGTGTGTGTATACGAATTTCATCATATGTCGTAATACCATCAGAGAAATTAGATTTGATGACTACTATGCGATTCTCATGTAACGTATATAAGTAGAAAAATAATGTAGATTGTCATCAGTATACTTTGATATCTCAACAATTCACCACCTATTTTCCGAACCAAATTTTTAAAGTGTTTCAAAACAAACAAAAAAAAACTATAAAAGTGCTAAAACTAATTATTGTTTGTTAAACAAGTTTATAGTGCATAAAAAAATAATATTAGATAAATTGTTTATAAATAAAATAATTAAATAAATTGTTTATAAATAAAATAATTAAATAAATTGTTTATAAATAAAATAATTAAATAAGTTATAAACAAATAATAAAAATAATTAAATAAAATGAATACCGCAAGTTGTCCCATCTGCAATAAAGTCTTTATGACTCAAACAAAAGTAAATGAGCATATAGAAACACACACCTATGCTAGCCAGTCGAAGGCTATGTTGGGAATTAGTAAGCTAAATATTAACAACAAATATTGTGAGGATTGTGATGAGATGATTCAATCAAATGGTTGTATGGCTCACGTCAGAACCATAAAACACAAAAACAGCTGTCAGCAAGAAAGGATCAGCGATTTTCTCACTGGAAGAATAAGTAAATTCAATGGGAGGATCGAGAAATATATTCTCCTCAACAAAAATGTGGGCGTCTTGTTTCCGGAGGAGTTTCTCGCATCTGCAAAGAACTCCATAGTAAAACAACTTAATGAACGTAGTAGGATACATACTACGTTTAAATTTAATATGGAGCTCACATGTGATTATATGAAAATGGTAAATGATGAGATGAATGTTAGCCAACTTGTGCACATCTCAAAGATGATGTTGGTGACCCTCTCTGATGACATAGATGAGATGTACAAGAAACAGACCGATGAGTTAAGAGCCAAAATGGAAGAGTTTCAAGAGAGCTTTATCCCTCTCCCAAAAAATATTGCAGTGAAATGTGCATGCATAAATGTCGAGAACAATGATATTTATTGCTTTAAATGGTGTCTCATTGCGGCTTTGTACACAAATAGTACTTTAGATCGAAGACAACGGAAAAACTATAGAAACTATAATATGACAAACATTTCTGATGAGAATATTATTTTAGGAGCAATTGTGTTAAATTTTGAAGGCCTAGAGTTTCCACTCCCATTGAAGCAGATAAACAATTTGTATTTGGCCATAATGGCACATCGCTTATAGGACCATACTACATAACAAAAGGAGAAAAACACATTCATATTAATCTCTTATTGCTCCAGTCTAATGAAAACTTCCACTATGTACTCATCAAGGATATATCAAAGTAAGTTTCATTTGTGTATTTATGAAAAATCTGCTTTCATCTCTATTTAAAAAGTTACTTCCTATTGTTATATTTATTTATATCGTATTGGTATTTTCTATATTTTCTTCAGACTCCTTCGTTCCAGCATAACATCGCATAATCATAAGATCATGATATGCAACACCTGCCTATATCATACACATGATGATTACGTGTATAATCATCATAAAAATGTTTGTGTGAAAAAAGTCATTAGAATGCCAAAAGGTGAATATATTATTAAGTTTAAGAACTACTACAAACAGTTAGATGTACCATTTGTAATCTATGCGGACTTTGAGTCTATTTTGGAAAAAGTTGATGATGCTATAAGTAAAAGTACCACAAATGTACAGAAACATCACGCTTGTGCATTTGGTTATTTTATTAATTGTAGTTTTAAGAGAGAAAATAATTTATATAGACATTATTTTGGTGAAGATTCGGCGAATATATTTATCAAAAAAATTGTTGAAGATTGTACAGATATTTATTTAAATTATTTACTTAAAGTTAAGAAAATGTTCATAACCCCAATAGAAATAGCTCAATATAATAATGCAAAAAATTGTCATATATGTAAGAAAATATTAAATAACGATAAAGTTAGAGATCATTGTCATCTTACGGGCAATTATCGTGGGGCAGCTCATAGCGAATGTAATTTAAATTATAAAACACCTCAGTTTATACCGGTTATATTGCATAATCTTTCCGCATATTATATACACCTATTTTTCAAAGAACTTTCTTCTATAAAATATTCTACAATAAAAGTGATTCCCCAGAACACAGAGAGTTATATTTCTCTTTCAATTTTCATCAGATTAGATGAAAAATATGGATTCGAAATAAGATTTATAGACTTGTTTAGATTTATGGCTTCGAGTTTAGATACGTTAGCGAAAAATCTTGATAGCAATGATTTTAATACTTTTCGGTCATGTTTCGTTGATGATGCTCATTTCAACCTGATTAGAAGAAAGGGTGTATTTCCGTACTCTTACATGGATTCCATGACTAAGTTTAAGGAAATTAAACTGCCTAGTAGAGAAGAGTTCTTCAATATTCTAACGAATGAAGAATGTGATGTAGTCGAGTATGAACATGCTCAAAAAATATGGAGAGAGTTTAACTGTAAAACCCTCCTTGACTATACTGAACTCTACTTAAAGACAGATGTTCTTCTTCTTACCGACGTGTTTGAAAATTTTAGAAAAATTTGTAGAGATATATACGATTTGGACCCCTGCCACTATTATACAGCACCAGGCTTATCTTGGGATGCAATGTTGAAAACCACAGAAGTTTCACTGGAACAGTTCACTGATTCCGAAATGTATATGTTTATGCAAAACGGAATTAGAGGTGGACTACTTCAATGCTCGCAAAGATATTGGAAGGCGAATAACAAATATTTGGAAGATTTTGATGCATCAAAACCATCAGAATTTCTTGTATACTTAGACGCTAACAACTTGTATGGTTGGGCGATGTCGGAATATCTTCCTTGCGGTGAATTTGAGTGGGTATGTGACACTGATTTTGATGTTAAAAAAATTTCTGATACTGCAGAGTATGGGTACATTTTGGAAGTGGATATAGATTATCCCGATTCAGTGCATGATCTACATAATGATTTGCCATTTTGTCCCCAAAATAAGGCCCTGGGGGGATCCAAAATCAAAAAATTAGTTGCAGACTTACACTCAAAAACAAATTACACCATACACTATAGAATTTTAAAACAAGCCATTTCAAATGGCGTCATCTTAAAACAAATCCATAGAATACTCAGATTTAAGCAATCCCCTTGGCTTAAAAAATATATTGACTTAAACACATTTCATAGGACAAATGCTAAAAATAATTTTGAAAAAGATTTCTTCAAACTTTTAAACAATGCTGTTTACGGGAAGACAATGGAAAACATTGAAAAACGTAGGGACATTAGAATTACGTCATCTTGGGAAACGACAAACAGGAATCATTTAGGTCTCAGAGCATTAATTGCGAAACCAAATTTTAAGCAGTTGACAAAATTTTCTGATGATATGTATGCGGTAGAGTTAGAAAAAATGGAACCATTATATGATAAACCCATATATGTTGGTTTCACAGTACTGGAGTTATCGAAGTGGAGAATGTATGACTTCCATTATGGCTTCATGAAGCCTAAATTTGGAGAGAACATTTCTCTCAACTATATGGATACTGACTCATTTATTTATTCAATTAAAACTGATGATTTTTATGATGACATTCGTAATGATATTAGTTTGAATTTTGATACGTCAGAATATCCTATAGATAATCAATTTCGTTTGCCGCTACTCAATAAGAAGGTTTTGGGAATGATGAAAGATGAAAACAATGGGGATATAATGACAGAGTTTGTTGGTTTAAGAGCAAAAATGTATTCTCTGTCGACTCTTCGCTCGGAATCTGTTAAAAAATCAAAAGGGGTCAAAAAGTCTGTAATTAAAAAGTTGTCCATTAATGATTACAAAAGTTGCTTATTCGAATCCAAAATTATCTCGGATGAAATGTTTTTGTTTAGATCTAAAACACATCAACTATATACCCAAAAACTACATAAAATAGCACTTAGCTTTTCTGATGATAAAAGAAATATAATGAAAGATAAAATAAAAACGCGCACTTGGGGACATTACATAGACCGAAACAATGAAAAAATGGATGTAGAATGGAATGATTCCTAATAAATTGCATGTAAGATGACAACGAGAATTTAATTTTGTATTATTTGTATTTATTTATTAATATATTTATTTAATTATTTATTAATTTAATTTTGTACTAATTGTATTTATTTATTAATATATTTATTTAATTATTTATTAATTTATTTATTATTTACTTATTTGTTTATGAATGTATCTTATTAATTTTAGTATTTTATTCACCCAAAAGCATGTTAAAATTGAATGGTTTAAAACTTTTATCTTTTTACCTATACCTAAATTATTTGTAAATAAAAATAAAATATTAGATTAATGATGTATTTTTCTTTTTATATCTGTATATTTTTATTTATACATAGACTTGAATTTGTATTAGTACTAAGATTTTTCAGAAAAACTGTTAAATAAAATATTGAAAAAATAATAAAATATGTAAATGGTTTTTATTTCAGCTTAAATTTACTAAATAGAAATTTTAACTACAAATGTCTAAATTTTTATATTTTGCTTATCTATTGGCTTTACTTCACTAGATCAAAAAAATGTTCTTTTTGTTTATTTGCTAATTTTTGTTGTTTGTTTTCATATCGCTTCAACATGCACAGTTTTGTTATCTTTGAGTGGTTCTGTTATAGGTTTAAATGTATCTCTTAGTTGTCCACGTGTATCTATTTCACCCGTTTTTATACTACGAAGCTTTTTCTTCAAGACATTTCTTGTCAACACCATCTGTTTTAAAATTTTCTCATCCATGTTTAATAATAGTAAATAACAGGTACCAGCTATTAGATCAGGTATTAGCTTATCAGGACCTGGTCTGGTTTTCAGATCAGCTTATTAGGACCCAATCTGAATTAGATAACCTGATCTGAAAACCAGACCAGATCCTGATAAGCTGATCTGAAAACCAGACCAGGTCCTGATAAGCTGATCTGAAAACCAGACCAGGTCCTGATAAGCTGATCTGAAAACCAGACCAGGTCCTAATAAGCTGATCTGAAAACCAGATCAGGTCCTGATAAGCTGATCTGAAAACCAGATCAGGTCCTGATAAGCTGAAATGAAAACCAGATCAGGTCCTGATAAGCTGATCTGAAAACCAGACCAGGTCCTAATAAGCTGATCTGAAAACCAGATCAGGTGCTAAGATCTGAAAACCAGATCAGGTCCTGATAAGCTCATCTGAAAACCAGACCAGGTCCTAATAAGCTGATCTGAAAACCAGATCAGGTCCTGATAAGCTGATCTGAAAACCAGATCAGGTCCTGATAAGCTGATCTGAAAACCAGATCAGGTCCTGATAAGCTGATCTGAAAACTAGACCAGGTCCTGATAAGCTAATATCTGATCTAATAGCTGATACCTGTTTTTTACTATTATTAAACATGGATGAGAAAATTTTAAAACAGTTGGTGTCGACAAGAAATGTCTTGAAGAAAAAGCTTCGTAGTATAAAAACTGGTGAAATAGATGCACGTGAACAACTAAGAGATACATTTAAACCTATAACAGAACCACTCAAAGATAACAAAACTGTGCATGTTGAAGCGATATGAAAACAAACAACAAAAATTAGCAAATAAACAAAAAGAAAAAATTTTTGATCTAGTGAAGTAAAGCCAATAGATAAGCAAAATATAAAAATTTAGACATTTGTAGTTAAAATTTCTATTTAGTAAATTTAAGCTGAAATAAAAACCATTTACATATTTTATTATTTTTTCAATATTTTATTTAACAGTTTTTCTGAAAAATCTTAGTACTAATACAAATTCAAGTCTATGTATAAATAAAAATATACAGATATAAAAAGAAAAATACATCATTAATCTAATATTTTATTTTTATTTACAAATAATTTAGGTATAGGTAAAAAGATAAAAGTTTTAAACCATTCAATTTTAACATGCTTTTGGGTGAATAAAATACTAAAATTAATAAGATACATTCATAAACAAATAAGTAAATAATAAATAAATTAATAAATAATTAAATAAATATATTAATAAATAAATACAATTAGTACAAAATTAAATTAATAAATAATTAAATAAATATATTAATAAATAAATACAAATAATACAAAATTAAATTCTCGTTGTCATCTTACATGCAATTTATTAGGAATCATTCCATTCTACATCCATTGTTTCATTGTTTCGGTCTATGTAATGTCCCCAAGCGCGCGTTTTTATTTTATCTTTCATTATATTTCTTTTATCATCAGAAAAGCTAAGTGCTATTTTATATAGTTTTTGGGTATATAGTTGATGTGTTTTAGATCTAAACAAAAACATTTCATCCGAGATAATTTTGGATTCGAATAAGCAACTTTTGTAATCATTAATGGACAACTTTTTAATTACAGACTTTTTGACCCCTTTTGATTTTTTAACAGATTCCGAGCGAAGAGTCGACAGAGAATACATTTTTGCTCTTAAACCAACAAACTCTGTCATTATATCCCCATTGTTTTCATCTTTCATCATTCCCAAAACCTTCTTATTGAGTAGCGGCAAACGAAATTGATTATCTATAGGATATTCTGACGTATCAAAATTCAAACTAATATCATTACGAATGTCATCATAAAAATCATCAGTTTTAATTGAATAAATAAATGAGTCAGTATCCATATAGTTGAGAGAAATGTTCTCTCCAAATTTAGGCTTCATGAAGCCATAATGGAAGTCATACATTCTCCACTTCGATAACTCCAGTACTGTGAAACCAACATATATGGGTTTATCATATAATGGTTCCATTTTTTCTAACTCTACCGCATACATATCATCAGAAAATTTTGTCAACTGCTTAAAATTTGGTTTCGCAATTAATGCTCTGAGACCTAAATGATTCCTGTTTGTCGTTTCCCAAGATGACGTAATTCTAATGTCCCTACGTTTTTCAATGTTTTCCATTGTCTTCCCGTAAACAGCATTGTTTAAAAGTTTGAAGAAATCTTTTTCAAAATTATTTTTAGCATTTGTCCTATGAAATGTGTTTAAGTCAATATATTTTTTAAGCCAAGGGGATTGCTTAAATCTGAGTATTCTATGGATTTGTTTTAAGATGAGGCCATTTGAAATGGCTTGTTTTAAAATTCTATAGTGTATGGTGTAATTTGTTTTTGAGTGTAAGTCTGCAACTAATTTTTTGATTTTGGATCCCCCCAGGGCCTTATTTTGGGGACAAAATGGCAAATCATTATGTAGATCATGCACTGAATCGGGATAATCTATATCCACTTCCAAAATGTATCCATACTCTGCAGTATCAGAAATTTTTTTAACATCAAAATCAGTGTCACATACCCACTCAAATTCACCGCAAGGAAGATATTCCGACATCGCCCAACCATACAAGTTGTTAGCGTCTAAGTATACAAGAAATTCTGATGGTTTTGATGCATCAAAATCTTCCAAATATTTGTTATTCGCCTTCGAATATCTTTGCGAGCATTGAAGTAGTCCACCTCTAATTCCGTTTTGCATAAACATATACATTTCGGAATCAGTGAACTGTTCCAGTGAAACTTCTGTGGTTTTCAACATTGCATCCCAAGATAAGCCTGGTGCTGTATAATAGTGGCAGGGGTCCAAATCGTATATATCTCTACAAATTTTTCTAAAATTTTCAAACACGTCGGTAAGAAGAAGAACATCTGTCTTTAAGTAGAGTTCAGTATAGTCAAGGAGGGTTTTACAGTTAAACTCTCTCCATATTTTTTGAGCATGTTCATACTCGACTACATCACATTCTTCATTCGTTAGAATATTGAAGAACTCTTCTCTACTAGGCAGTTTAATTTCCTTAAACTTAGTCATGGAATCCATGTAAGAGTACGGAAATACACCCTTTCTTCTAATCAGGTTGAAATGAGCATCATCAACGAAACATGACCGAAAAGTATTAAAATCATTGCTATCAAGATTTTTTGCTAACGTATCTAAACTCGAAGCCATAAATCTAAACAAGTCTATAAATCTTATTTCGAATCCATATTTTTCATCTAATCTGATGAAAATTGAAAGAGAAATATAACTCTCTGTGTTCTGGGGAATCACTTTTATTGTAGAATATTTTATAGAAGAAAGTTCTTTGAAAAATAGGTGTATATCATATGCGGAAAGATTATGCAATATAACCGGTATAAACTGAGGTGTTTTATAATTTAAATTACATTCGCTATGAGCTGCCCCACGATAATTGCCCGTAAGATGACAATGATCTCTAACTTTATCGTTATTTAATATTTTCTTACATATATGACAATTTTTTGCATTATTATATTGAGCTATTTCTATTGGGGTTATGAACATTTTCTTAACTTTAAGTAAATAATTTAAATAAATATCTGTACAATCTTCAACAATTTTTTTGATAAATATATTCGCCGAATCTTCACCAAAATAATGTCTATATAAATTATTTTCTCTCTTAAAACTACAATTAATAAAATAACCAAATGCACAAGCGTGATGTTTCTGTACATTTGTGGTACTTTTACTTATAGCATCATCAACTTTTTCCAAAATACATCTAACTGTTTGTAGTAGTTCTTAAACTTGATAATATATTCACCTTTTGGCATTCTAATGACTTTTTTCACACAAACATTTTTATGATGATTATACACATAATCATCATGTGTATGATATGGGCAGGTGTTGCATATCATGATCTTATGATTATGCGATGTTATGCTGGAACGAAGGAGTCTGAAGAAAATATAGAAAATACCAATACGATATAAATAAATATAACAATAGGAAGTAACTTTTTAAATAGAGATGAAAGCAGATTTTTCATAAATACACAAATGAAACTTACTTTGATATATCCTTGATGAGTACATAGTGGAAGTTTTCATTAGACTGGAGCAATAAGAGATTAATATGAATGTGTTTTTCTCCTTTTGTTATGTAGTATGGTCCTATAAGCGATGTGCCATTATGGCCAAATACAAATTGTTTATCTGCTTCAATGGGAGTGGAAACTCTAGGCCTTCAAAATTTAACACAATTGCTCCTAAAATAATATTCTCATCAGAAATGTTTGTCATATTATAGTTTCTATAGTTTTTCCGTTGTCTTCGATCTAAAGTACTATTTGTGTACAAAGCCGCAATGAGACACCATTTAAAGCAATAAATATCATTGTTCTCGACATTTATGCATGCACATTTCACTGCAATATTTTTTGGGAGAGGGATAAAGCTAGATCCTCTTATTATGGACGCCTTGTTTATATTAACTTCAAGGGAATTGAAATCAATGTCCATCCGCTATCCCTCTCTTGAAACTCTTCCATTTTGGCTCTTAACTCATCGGTCTGTTTCTTGTACATCTCATCTATGTCATCAGAGAGGGTCACCAACATCATCTTTGAGATGTGCACAAGTTGGCTAACATTCATCTCATCATTTACCATTTTCATATAATCACATGTGAGCTCCATATTAAATTTAAACGTAGTATGTATCCTACTACGTTCATTAAGTTGTTTTACTATGGAGTTCTTTGCAGATGCGAGAAACTCCTCCGGAAACAAGACGCCCACATTTTTGTTGAGGAGAATATATTTCTCGATCCTCCCATTGAAGTTACTTATTCTTCCAGTGAGAAAATCGCTGATCCTTTCTTGCTGACAGCTGTTGTGTTTTATGGTTCTGACGTGAGCCATACAACCATTTGATTGAATCATCTCATCACAATCCTCACAATATTTGTTGTTAATATTTAGCTTACTAATTCCCAACATAGCCTTCGACTGGCTAGCATAGGTGTGTGTTTCTATATGCTCATTTACTTTTGTTTGAGTCATAAAGACTTTATTGCAGATGGGACAACTTGCGGTATTCATTTTATTTAATTATTTTTATTATTTGTTTATAATTTATTTAATTATTTTATTTATAAACAATTTATTTAATTATTTTATTTATAAACAATTTATTTAATTATTTTATTTATAAACAATTTATCTAATATTATTTTTTTATGCACTATAAACTTGTTTAACAAACAATAATTAGTTTTAGCACTTTTATAGTTTTTTTTTGTTTGTTTTGAAACACTTTAAAAATTTGGTTCGGAAAATAGGTGGTGAATTGTTGAGATATCAAAGTATACTGATGACAATCTACATTATTTTTTCTACTTATATACGTTACATGAGAATCGCGTAGTAGTCATCAAATCTAATTTCTCTGATGGTATTACGACATATGATGAAATTCGTATACACACACACACACACACACACATACACATACACACATTCCCACAATTCATATGAGAATCGAGGAACGTGAGTGCAGGTCCCTCTATAAGTTTTTGTTAAAGTAAAATATACTAACATAAAAATATAATTACCCCTATTTATAAAACTCTGCTTGTCAACCTGATGGGACTTAAAATATTTAATATCTGAAATGCACTTGTACATATAAAACCTATGCCAACACAATAGTTTTCTATCTCCATAAGAATAGCAATGCCAATAGCGTAGAAAACATATATGTAAATATGTATGAAGAAGTGTTGATGTAATTCACACAAGTAATGATATTCTTCAAAGCAAAATTACATACGATCACATACATTAATCCAACAACTTAACATGCATACATACATTACCAAATGCATTCCCTATCCCCCTCCATTCCAAACATCTATCAGGGTTGCCACTACCTACAGCTTTTATTTTATTTCCCCAGAGACCTCAAAAATAAATGTATACATACAATAATAATCATACATACGCAAAGCAACGAAAACTCAGAGGAGCAAACCAAAGTCAATCAAATAACGATCACTACCTACACAAACACACAGATCGCTTGTTACTACCCTGCAGTCAGACTGTATATAAGTAAATTATAGAAATCTACCAGTAACTAACTGTCTTGTTGGTATGTCTCCATTTTCCCATAAGAACTAAGTAATCACTATGTCTAGTTTATGTCTATAGCACGAAGCATTGCATGAGGAATAATTAAAGAGTATTACTGGTTACAAAGTCAAAAGGGAGTCAGTACATTTTCAACATCAACATTTCCTACAGGGTATAATGATTGTCTTCCACTACAACAAAAATATCGGACACCATCAAACAAACAAGTAAATACACACACACACACATACTCATACACACACTCACATACACATATACAAACACTCACAGATACATCCATCTACTGTAAGCACAAAGTTTCTCAACAATGACAAAAGCTGTACACACAAGTACATATATACATACACACATACATAGAAAGAATCAAACTCACACACACACACAACCAGCCTAACGAAATCTCAGTATAAAAATACCCAAAATCCCCAATTTGTAACAGGGTTGCCATCGTTTTTAATTTTCCCGGTTTTGAATTCCCAAAACATGTCGTCCTCCGCCATTACTAATCTACTGACAACACATTGGCGATATTATTCTACAATATGAAAAATTGCACAATTATATTGCAAGTGCTCCTTTATTTAAACAACGTCATAATTCAAAAAAACTTGTTTTGAATAAATTAGTGCTACTTATATGAATTTTCAATAAAAGAAAACTAATATGTTAAATTTTATCAACTTGATTGCCAATTTTATAATAATAATTTTTTTCAACGATAGTAACGCTATCGAGAAAAAGCTATGGATAGTCTAATGGAAACCAAACTATCGATACTATCGATAGTTTGCCTGCTCTAATACACATATCGAAAACAAAAAATAGAAACAAACTAGGAGAAGTGTTCGTGCAATTTCCTTGCAATAATCTACTTAAAGGCAATTGCCGATTTTTTAATTGTTTTATTGTTGTACAGTTGCAAGTAGATATGTAAGGCCGCGTTTCCATCGGTGTGCCATGTGCCAGACATGAGTAAAAATAACGTAACCACTAATTACTAATGAAAAACTGTTAAACAACTCTCTACGGATTTCTTCAAGTTCAAGTAGTTTTTTAACTTGGGATATAGCTTCTGCATCTTCATCATCCAGTTGCTATAAAAACTTTTTAAATGTATCAAAATGGTCGACATAATAATTCGCTGCTTCAAGCCATGTTCCCCATCTGGTTATATAGGGTCGCGGTGGTAGTGGAACGTCTGCGAAAACATCTTTAAATGCTCGAAGACGAGGCGGTGCCTAGAAAAACAAAATTTTTTTAAGTGATATTTGTTTTTTATATTTAAATGCTTACCTTTGCAAAAATAAGTTTTGCTTTCGAAATTGGTTCATTAACTTTTGGGAACTGGCTGCGAACGCATTCTGCTACGCGCTGAAGCCCTTGCGCTAGACAAGTAATATGCAGAATTTTCGGAAATAATAGCATCTGTGACAACAACAAGAAGTTTTTGATACATAATTCCTAAAATTAGATTGATTTAATTAGTCAATTTTAGTTTAAATTTTCAACCAAAGTTTACCTTCTGGCCACAAAAGATTCAGCGAGTCGTTTAAAAAGGCAGCTAGCTATACAGGCTGCATTGGCGGCTTCAACTTCGCCAACGTTGAATAAATAGCACTTATTCCTCTCCTCTTCGTCACCATCCAAAACGAGAAAAATGAAATTTACGATCAGACGTTGTTCAACGTCTATAGTTTCATCAAGTGAACACCAAATATATGTATTTATTTTTTGCTTTGCTGCGCAATGCTTCAATATGCTTTTCGTACAACGTTGGAACACATTTTAATCGCAATGTATTGCCGTTTGGAGCAGGATGATTTGTGTATTTCTTGAGAAAATTGACTAAATCAGGGTTTTCAATTTTGTTGAGTGGTATGTAGGCAGACATAAGAATTTTACATATATCCTTCGAAATTCGATTTGTTTATTTCCTGAGAACTCATTAATCAATGGTTGATTCATTCTCCCGTTTCTTTCCGCCGCAGACAGGTGCTTCGCTGTGATCATATGTTGTTTAACATTAAACACTTTGTTGCCTATTATGTGGCATTCACAATATTGGCATTTTTTTCGGCATTTCAAACACCAAAAAGAAAACAAGTTTATGACACGCTTCGTTTGTTTTTCAATAATGTTACCAGATATGAAAAAATATGCACAAATGTCAAATATATGCACAAACCATCAGTGCTGCCAGATTATGCAAAATAAGCTTTTTCAAGCATTTGCTTAGAATTGCCAGCCCTGGTTATAAGTTAGCAAGCAAAAGTATTCACTTTATTACATCTCTGTTTCGATATAGTTAAATTTTTACAGTAATACAACACATGATTTTACTCCACAATAACTCAATCGGTCATATAATTATACAACCAAAAATTTATGCCTTGCCAGAGCTACATATATATGTGCGATTTCCACTTTCACAAAACTTATATTAGGTATTTATGTACCAAAAATAAAAAGTACCGAAGTATATCGAACACAGTAATTTTAAACTTAAATTTAAAATGTCCCTGTGAAAAGCATTTGTGTTTAAACTGTTTTCGTTTAAACACAATTTCCCTGCAACATTCAGCAAAATTCTTGTTATTTTTCTATATGTTCTTGTATGTGTGTATGTATGCATATTACATACATGATCTTAGGAATTTTCCATATTCTTCTTTTTCAATATTCTCTCATGCGATGGCTCGATGTACCGTTATGCAACTGACCAATCATAGCACGACACGATATTTAGTGGACTAATAGGAATGAAAGAAAAGTTAGTTGTGATTTGGACTCGAAGGGATAAAAAACGAATACGTGTTATGATCGTTGTGCGCAGCAGAAGTTTTCTTTTTAAAATAAATATAATTAAGTGAGTCTTTGGAAACTCGAAAAAAAGGTTAAGTGGAAATGTGCATTTGCTCGAAAGAAAGAAACCAAAAGAGAAAGAAAAGTTTTTGTACTCGTTCACCCCAATTATAAAATAAAAGTTTCATATTAAAATAAATTGTATAAATTGAAAATAATTAATAAGTATTATTTAAGTGATGCTATGAAAACTCTTGAAAAAGTTGATAGGAAAATGTGTTTTGCTTCAAGAAATCGAAATTGGAAAATGTATTAGGTTTTTTTTTTGCTTTGTAGTCGCCATTTTCTTTTTAATTTTTCGGTATTAAATTACCTGTCTGAAACAAGAAAAGCATTAAAAAAACACGAAGATTTCCAAGATTGTATTATTAAATAAATAAAAAGTTTAACTATACCAATTACACAAATAACTAAAAGAATAAATAAAAAAATAAATACAATAAAATGAAATGTATTTAATAATGAAACTACATTTTAAAAACCGACTAAAAGCCACATGTTCATCATCGCTGTTGTGGGGCTTAGGGCCATTATTACAACTTACAAATAGTTAATTTTAGGATGTTATCTGACAGATAAATATATTTTGATTATTACAAGTAAACATTAATGTAAAAGCGAATGATAAGTTAACAGGAGGTTTTTCCTCATGGTAACTTTCAAAGTGAACTTTAAGCATTGGAAGATGCCATATTTTCTGATGCAAGTATGGTAACTTCAATAACAGTTTTATGTCAATTTAAATTATTATAAGTTTTGAACTGAAAATGAATAATAGACAACGTTTATTTTATTTAAATGAAATGGAGGATATTTTTGAAAGCTTTCAGACTCGAAATAGGAGACCCAAAAAAGTTCGTAGACAAGTGGATTATTTTGTGCAGTATAGTGAAATTTAGTTTGTGCAAAGATTCCGATTAACAAAAAGTACTTGCAAACTCATCTTAGAAAAAATTGGCGGAGGTTTAGAATCAAACAGTCAGAGGTTTGTATACATATGTACATAAATACTTCCGAAAATTAATAAATATTCTTATAGGCATGATACTGTATCACCGAATAACAGTTGGTGACTTTGTGGTGTAAGTGTTTCTACAGCAAGCCGAGTAGTTAAAGAAATATCTAATGTTTGGCTGCTTTATCGAAAGATTTCAATAAATTTCCATCAAATGCAAGAGAAATGCAGGAAGTCGTAGCAAATTTTTTTCGTAATAGGAAAGGATATTTCTGTTTAAACGTTCAAGCTGTGTGCAATGCTAAACTTATGTTTCAGGATTTGGTTGTGAGATGGCCTGGATCGGCACATGATAGCAATATATTTAAAAACCGCCGTTTAAAATTCCGTTTGGAAAACGATCATTTCAAAAAATATGTTGTGCTAGGTGATTCAGGATACAAGCAATGTAGTTATATGATGACTCCGTTGTTAACTCCACAAACTAGACCACAAAACCTTTATAATGAATCACAAATCCGTACTAGAAACACAATTGAAAGATGTTTTGGAGTTAAGAAGAGAAGTTTTCCTACATTTTCAATGGGTTTGAGATTGGCTACTGAAACTAAAATGGCTGTAATTGCGGCATGTGGCGTTTTGCACAATATTGCTATTATTGCAAACGATCCACTTCCATCAACAGAGGAAACTTTAACACCACAACCCCTTGAACAATATGTCTCAGAAAATCATGTAGAAGAAAATCATATTTTAGCAAAGCAAATTCAACGGCAAGAACTATTTTAATAGAAAACTATTTTGCGAAGTAAGGTTTTAATTATATTCTTTTTTATTTTGTTCTAATTTTATTGGTATAAACTTTTTTATTTTCAGTCTTTCATAGCAATCCCGATGTAGTGATTTAAACATACATATAAAGCAAGAGATACAACAATAAATATAGAAAATGAACAGAAAATAAAATAAAACTTACAGCTTTTTCGGTAATGTTGTTTGTTCTGACTTTTCTAGCTGTCTATATGCCAACATTTCCTCGTCAGTAGAAATTACTCGTCAGTAGAAATTGATTACCAGGATTCAACATATCCCATTTAAACTAATTTTAAAATTAATAAGATATACATATTTACATATACATAGGTACATTATTATGTATATTTAATATTGGTAAGCACTTTCATAACTTTTCGCATTCTACTGATGAAAACTTTAGCCGGTACGAAATGTAGGCATATAGACAGCTAGAAAGGACAGAACAAACAACATTATCGAAAAAGCTGTAAGTTTTGATTAATATTGAAAAGCGGAAATAAATAAGGGATACATATTAAATTTATTTGAACTAGAATGAATGAAATATTTTTATTAATTAATGTGATTTTCTAAAGAAGAGAATAAAAATTAAACTAGACATTTTAACTGGGAGAAATAGGAATTTTTGGTGCAGCGACTCAACTCATCAGCACCCATGGTTGTTGTACTTGGGTAGAGATTGTTATTAACAGCAGCTATTTAACGTAAGTTTAAAAAAAAATAAAAGGAATAAGAGAAAATGAACAGTGATACCTACTTACAAATATATTTACCAAAGGTAAATCAACAATTGTATACAAAGTATAATCATTTCTGATATTCCATTTCATGAAAAACTTACGACATGGGTGCTGATGAAGTGAGTAGCTGTACCAAAAATTCCTATTTCTCCCAGTTAAAATGTCTAGTTTAATTTTTCTTTTCTTCTTTAGAAAATCACATTAATTAATAAAAATATTTCATTCAATAAAAATTTAACATACTTAACTTAAGCCCGCTTAAAAAATTATACCTGATTAAAATGAATAAGTTATTTTAAAAACAATCAAAAAACTATTAAAATATATTTTTAATTAAATCTTGTTGTTTTTTTTCTGCCAACTCTAATTGCAGAATTTCATTTTTTAATTTGAGAGAAATCAGCTCCTGCTCATGTTTCTCTTGAGCACGCATATTTTCTTCTCTGTAAAACTTTTGCTGCAACAATGCCAGATCCATTTTTTCCTCTTCAATGCTTCTTTTCCTTTTTGCACAAAAACCAGCTCCTTTGATTTTGGTTGTTTTAAAGCGGTTGGCTTCCAGCTTGACCAATCTGCATTTTTTTCGGGAGAAACATTTTCTTCGCACTGAAAAAAAAATGCATACGTACATACATGCGCTGTGTTTCAAGATAAATTAAAGCATTTTTTGTTAAAAACTTACCTCTATGACGAGTAACGTCGTGTCTTTGTCAACGTTCTCAACTCGGTCTTCAATAACTTTGGAGTTTTCATCGTCAAATACTAGTGAAAGAACTAATTTTTAGTACAAAAATTTTGAAATAATTTTTAATACTTACAATAGTCACTGTCAATGTAGTTTTGCAGTCCAGTGGCTGAATCACCCAGCATTGAAGCAATTTTGGCAGATACACCACTAACTTTTGCTGTTGAGATTCCACCACCGGTACGGTATGTCTCCGATTTTTTTTCTGCCATTTCCGAACGAGATTTCTTTCTCAGCATTACGTATTTGTTACGCAGTGCCTTCCAATGACGATGAACTTCACCTGTTGCTCCAAACTCTTCTGAATTTTTTTTCCAAGATTCTTCTTTTTGCTTCCATACCACTGCGTCTGATGTTTTATTTTCCAAGGTGTTTTTGTGGCTTTCCACCAAATCTACCAATAGTACCTCCTCTTCTGCTGTGTAGTTTTTCGCCCTTTTTCTAGCAGATTCACTATCGTTATTTGTTGTCGACATGGCTCCCAAAAACACAATTTCACAAATAAAATAAATACTTAACACAAATAACGCGCGAAAAATAATTTCTGACTTCAATTGAATAAATAAACAAAAGAAAGTCGTTGCTACTATGTATTTTTTTAACAGTCAACAGTAGCCGGTATCTACATCAATGTTGCCACAATACAACATTTGTATTATTTATTTTATCGGACAGTTGTAATAATGAAACAAAATTAATGGTCACTTTATCGTTCACGTTAGCTAATGTTAAGATTAACTATCAGGAACTTTATCGTTAGGTTGTATTAATGGCCCTTAGTGTGTTAAAATAACAACGAACTGTCAAAGGTAAAATTAACAGCAAGTAAACAGACTAAGCAGCATTTACGTAAAATAATAAATTAATTAATTACCAAGAATAATTTAATATGGCGGATTCACGTGTTCGAAAAGTGAGTTTAGAAAGCTGGTCGAAGGAAAGTAACGATTACTAGAAACTGAAAAAAATAACGAGTGAACGAAGAGAAGAAAAAATAAGTTTAGAGAAAAATTTCATAAAATGACGAGATTGTGGAAGACTGAAAGAAGAGAACGAGCAAATTAAGTGACGACGGTAAGCAAGATAAGAAACAGTGAAAGAAAATTTAAATGTCACTAATACTTACGATCATAAAACAAGAGAAAACGTCAAAACATAAATAGAAAAAAAATCCAATGCCTATAATATACAATAGTGTCAACAAAAGCAAATACATATGTGTGTGGTAATTTTACCCGAAAATTTACAAATGAGCCAAATAGTTTGGACACATTTTAATCAGTTGTCTTAAGGACGTTAAACCAAGGAACTTGTAAGCATACAAAACAAAAACTAAAAAAACTCAAAACCCTCCCCCAAAAATCAGAATTGGAAAATTCAAAAAAAGGACACACAAAAAAAGAGAACCCAAACATCTGAACAAAGAGAGAATAAAAATAACAAACACGCAACTGAATAAAATTAAAATTAAATAACATAAAACCAAACAGGTGAACAAAGTGAAACGAAAAGAATATAAAAACGAAGAAGAAAACCCAAAGAGTACGTCGCCGAGACAATTTCCGCCGTCAATAGGTACTACAGGCCGTCAACGATATTTTCACCGTCAACAACAATGCATGCAGCAGCCATAATTCAACTTATTTCACATATTAAAGGTTTATCAATTAATAAATTTACTTTGGTTTTGTCTATCCATACATTTTCTTTTTGTTGTATGCAGATCTGGGACTATTGCATTAAATAAGCAAATGCATTGACCATTTTCCCACAATAAACCAAATCAACGCAAATGCAAATTTATTACATTAGCACTAATTTTAATAATATTAGTGCAATTTTTTATTTGCATTTTACTAAAATCCCTTCAAAGACATTCATCAACATTGCATTGTTACTTTTAGTGCACTATTTTTTGCATTATCAGTGGAACATATAGTGCAAAATATAACGTAAATGTGTACATACATAAAAACATACGTACATACATAAATATGTAAATTTTTTCCTATGTACATATCGTCATCCAAGACGAAAAATCATATCACTACGTTTTTTATAATTTTTCGAGAGAAAGACAAAACTTGATGAAATTGTTTCAAGCGGTAGAATTTTTCGTTTATAAAAGCACCATTTTTTAAGATATAACTTTACAAGAAACGAAAACCTAAGTTCTGATCTTTTGTCAATTGCACGGTTTTTCATGTAAGCTCGAGATGCAACGTACTTGAAATATGAAACTTTTAAATTTTTTTTAATTGGTTCTGAAATCTAGTTTGTATTTATATTGACAGTTTTTTTTCGTTAATTTGTATGTACGTACTTATAAAAGAGCCCTTAATGAACTTTAGTGTATTTTATATTTTTTATTTGTGCTATCTCCTAAAAATATTTTCACGTTTTATTCAATTTTACTGTGTACGATATGTGATAGTGCAATAATATTGCAATATTAATCCATTACTTTTAAGAGATTTTATTTAAGGGCAAAAAATAGTGCACTACAAGCATCAAATTTAAATTTGCACTAAAATTTTTGTTTTTCAATCAGTGCTTATGCAAAAGTAATGCAAGTTGCCCAGGTCTGGTTGTATCCATCTGTTTTTGACATTCATCCATTATTCTTACACAAACAAATCGCCTGTTGTTTTTGTACTTTCTTAGTTGTTGTAGACCTGCATATACTTTATATAAATATGCTTTGTGTGCAACTATAATGTACTTAATGAAACTTTTCGTCAAGTTTCGTCAAATGTCATTTGCTTAAGTAAAGTGCCAAACTGAACGCACGTTCCGTACGGAAACAACGGTTTGTGCATTTTTTAAACTCAGATAAACAGCAGCAGAAAATATTCATTGCTTTTAAAATTTTTTTTATTGATTTTTAATTTGAAACTTAGAAAATAAAGCAACTTTAATTTGCACTTATTTTTTTACACATACACATTGTGTTTGCCTTTGTATATTCACTGTTGTACTTTTTAGTAGGCAAAGCAAATAAAACATGTAATAATTTGATGAATATAATTATTTGTGAATTTTTAATAGATAAGCACATTATAACAAATTAATTAGATTGAATTGCATTCATTTAGGAGTTATGAGAAGAAACAAAATTACTTCAAAATTATGAACAATACCTAGATGTGCAGCTATGGCTAAGGAGTGCTTAAGTTCATGTAAGTACATTATGGCCACCTAAAAGTCACCTCTGAAATGTTTAACCATTTGACAGGCTTATCGTTCAATTCTGACATTAACTTAAGCCAGCTTATTCATATTATAGTTGGGCCTTAATACTGCGATAAGTCAGCGAACTGGCGAAGGACTTGAACATCCATCGCAGGACCTTCAAGACCAATCCAGTTCACAGAATACAGCAAGATGTACTAAATGACAACAATTCATCAGCTATTAACGGCAGAGAAATAGGAGCATCATCTGTCCACAAGTTGCCACCATTTTGGATAAGCAACCCTAAATTATGGTTCTTACAGATAGTATCTGTGTTTGCTATAGCTGGGATAACAAGAGATGAAACAAAATTTCAATATATTGTTGCCAATATGGACCCACAAATAAGTGAGTACATAAGTCATATTTTTAATCCTCCACGAGATATGACGCAATATGCTGCTGTTAAAAAAGCTCTTTTGAGTGCATTTGGCGAGTCCGATGAATCAAGAATACGGAAGCTTCTACATGGACAATCGTTAGGAGATAATAAGCCAACACAGTTTCTTGAAAAACTCAAAAATCTTTCATCTGGGCAGATCGGCGATAATATTTTAAAAAGCATTTTTCTAGAACAAATGCCGGATCAAATAAGAACAATTCTTGCAATAACAGATTGTTCAATCAAAGTTTTAGCGGAACAAGCGGATAACATTTTCGAAGTCCTCAAGCCCACAAATATTTGTGAAATAGAAGATAAAACAAATAACTTGATATTTTCATCGCCATCACAAAATGCATCATCGTCAATATTGGACATTACCTTAAAACAGCTTTCTGAGCAAATCAAAACGCTTGAAGGTAAGATAGAAAAACTTCAAATCAACAGAAACAGATCTCGTTCTCGAGATTCGACATCATCCAGATATAATAGATCTGATTCTCGCTCTCGTAAGTTTTGCTGGTATCATCGTCATTTCGGTGAAAATTCATCAAAATGTACTTCACAATGTTCTTATTCAAAAAACTAAAAGGAATTTCTGTCGCGGCTGCTGAAATTCCTACTAATGATGGCCGCTTATTTGTAAAAGATAAAAAATCCAAATTATCCTTTTTAATAGATACTGGTGCAGCAATATCAGTTTTACCACCAGTTAATATAAATAAAAATAAAAACAACAGTTACGAACCTTATTTTCTACTTTATGCAGCAAATAATAGCGTCATAAAAACTTATGGAACACAAGTTCTTGAACTGGACTTTGGGCTTAGACGAAATTTTTTATGGAAATTTATTATAGCTGAAGTTAATAAACCTATAATAGGCTCAGATTTTTTAAAATACTTTGACTTGCTACCAGATATTAAAAACTTTACATTAATAGACAGAAAACATTATTAAGTACTCCTTCCAAATTTTCATCAGAACCTTCCCTTGAGCTTAGTGTTATTCAAACCACAAGCGAATACCATAAACTGCTTGAAGCATATCCAGCACTCTATTCACTAAATAGAATCTCTGAAATTCCCGAAAATTCAAAAATTTTTCATCACATTGAGACCAAAGGTCCACCTGTAAAAGCTAAAGTACGTGGATTAGCTCCTAAACGTTTGGCTTATGCAAAAAAGGAGTTTAAATATCTTCTTAACAACGGAATTATAAGACCATCGAAAAGTTGTTGGTCTATCGCACTTCATATGGTACTCAAATCAAATAACAAATGGCGCCCATGTGGCGACTATAGATCTTTAAATCGAATAACCGTTCCTGGCAGATATCCAGTACCGTTTGTGACAGATTTTACATCAAATCTAGCAGGTAATAGCATTTTTACAAAGATTAATTTAGTCAAAGCATATCATCAAATACCTGTACACCCTGATGATATAGAAATAACAGCAATTGTCACACCTTTTGGTTTATTCGAATACGTCAAAATGCCATTTGGTTTGCGTAATTCTGCTCAAAGTTTTCAAAGATAGATGGACAATATATGCCGTGATTTGAACTTTGTATACGTGTACATTGATGATATTTTAATAGCGTCAAGATCAAAATCAGAACATCTGAAGCATTTAGACCTACTGTTCCAACGTTTAAATAATAATAGAATAATTATTAATCTAAGTAAATGTTTATTCGGAGTATCGCAGTTACACTTTTTAGGATACCATATTTCTGCTGACAGTATTAAGCCTATGGAATCCAAAATAAAAGCAATTATTGACTTTCCGAAGAACACTACATTAGAACAACTTCGCCGATTCCTTTCAACAACTAACTACTACCGAAGATTTATGTCACATGCAGCCCACCACCAAATCAAATTAAATGAACTTCTCAAGGGATGTAAAAAAAAGACAAGAGACTTACAAAATGGACTCCTGACACAGAAGAAGCTTTGAAAGTAATAAAAACTGACTGCGCCAATACTGCTTTATTATCATATCCTGAAGTAAACTCTGAAATAGCACTAAAAGTGGACGCTTCCAACATAGATATGGAGGCCGTTTTAGAACAAAAATCAACAAATGGCTGGAAACCATTTTAATTTTTTTCTCGCAAGCTTTCATCCTCTGAACAAAATTATAGCACATATGATAGAGAGCTATTAGCAGTTTATGCAAGTATCAAACATTTTAGATTCATGCTAGAGGGACGTAATTTTGCAATATGCACTGATCATAAACCCCTTATATTTGCTTTCAAGCAAAAGCCAGAACGAGCAAACCCTCGAGAAATTCGGCATATCGACTTTATATCCCAATTCACAATAGATATACGATATGTATCCGGCTCTGATAATGTGGTAGCTGATTATTTATCCAGGTTACTTGAGATTGAATAATTATAGCATCATGGCAAATCAACAAAATGATGATGAAAAGTTAAAACAGATCCTGACTGCTCCAAATTCTTCTCAACTAAAGCTAAAATTAATCAAGATTCCAGGGTCGAGCAAAAGTATTTATTGTGATGTATCTCAACAGAAACCACACCCATACGTCTGCAGAAGTCAAAGATATGAAGTATTCAAAAATATTCATTGTCTAAGTCATCCTCTAGTACGCGCCTCTCGTAAGATGATATCTGATCGTAAGATGATATGGCCATCTATGAATCAACATATTAGCCAATGAGTAAGAGAATGTGAGCAATGCCAAAAAGCTAAAATTTCAAGACACGTTAAATCTGCTATAGGAGTTTTTCCAATTGTTTCTGAACATTTCTCCGAAGTTCATATTGATTTAGTGGGACCTTTACCACATAGTCAAGGGAATATATATTTACTCACATGTATATACAGATTCACGTGCTGGCCTGAAGCAATTCCAATAGAAAATATCTTAGCAGAAACCGTATGCGATGCATTTTATAACTGCTGGGTCTCGAGATATGGATGTCCAACTAAGATAGTCTCAGATCGTGGACGACAATTCACATCAAATGTTTTTAAAGAGTTAGGTCAATTTATAGGTGCTCAACATATAACAACAACATCGTATCACCCACAAAGCAACGGTCTAGTGGATAGAATGCATCGCACGTTAAAAACAGCGATAGTATGTCATAATAATAATTCCTGGACAAAGATTTTACCTACAGTTCTTTTAGTAATGCGAACCTCATACAACGAAGATTTAAAGGCTCCCGCAGCTGAATTCCTTTACGGAGAAAATTTAAAGCTTCCTGTAAAATTTTTCTTCGATACTAATGATAAAAACTCTCAGTCTGATTTTCTAATACAGCTAAAATCGTTAATGCGCACGATTCGTCCTCAAAACCTTTCACATTTATTGATTTAACAACCACTTCATATGTATGGGTACGCAACGATGGAATATTAAAGCCATTGTCAAACAAATATAGTGGACCATATGAGGTGATTGAGAGAAATGAGAAATATTTTAAAATCAAGAATGGAATGAATACCGATAAAGTTTCAATTGACAGACTTAAACCTGCATTTATTGAACAATCATTTTGCCTACCTGAGGATATAATCAACATTCCCAAAAGGATAATCTTTTCATTAGGAAGAGGGTATTGTGGGAACACTGTGTAATAATATAAATTTTAAAAATTTAAATTTAAAAAAATGGCTTTGAAATTATTGTAAGCTAGAATAATATTTTTTCTAAAAAAACAATAAAGCATAATATCTGAAACGAACAACATAAAAGTTTAAAGGCCCAACTATAATTTTTTGCATAGTGACATTCAAATAAAAGAAATTAAAATAAAAACAGATGACAAGGATTTTATTGCAAACTTAATAGAAAATGTTGAAAAAAAATAAATGTTTATATGACAAAAGAAGTCCATTTTACTTCAATAGAAACGTTAAGGAGAAGACATGGAAATAAATACGGGAAATTTGCAATAAAAGTGGTATGTATGCAATATGTACATTAGAAGTGTTTGTTCGCGTGTAAATTTGTAATATTTTCTTGAATTACAAGGAGCGGATTGCCAGCACAAATGGAAATTACTTCGTGAACGTTTTTGCAAGGAGCTCAAACGTATGGAAGCTCCATCAGGTAGTGGGATGTACTATTTAGAAGAATGGAGATTCTTGCAGCCTATGATGTTTTTGAAGGGCTCTTTGGCACCGCGCCGGTATGTACAAACATATTCGAGGTCATCAGCGCAAAAATGTTGCAACCCAAATTTTTTGTTGGTTGCTGATGAGGTGTTACATACATTATTTAAATTACCAAGTATCAATCATGAGTAGAGCAAGCCACATTTTGGTATATAAAATATGGAGCTGACAATTTGCACAGAGCATAATATAACAAAGTAATAGAGCAATTAAATATGTAGTTAAATAGAGCAGTTAAATAACCAAATAGTTCGGGGTTACACCACTTTTGCGCTGATAGCCTCATGTACATACATATATACATATGTATTTACATATGTATATATACACATTGTTTCTTATTTTGAAAACCCGTTTTTTTGTAGCACTCGTGATAACGTTGAGCAACAGGCCACAGACACCATATGTGACCAATCCATATTAAGTGCAGATAGTCTGCTGGAACCTTTAACGCCTTCTCCAATTCTTCCAAAGAAGTCAAAGCCTACTCTGGATAGTCTCTGCCAAAAATTTTGGGAGACTAGAAAATATAGAGAAAAGCTTAGCAGCGCAACCTGAGCAGGAGACTACTGACGAAGTATTCATGAAAACTGTGGTATGCTTAATGAAAGACCTGCCAGTAAATATTAAAGATGATTTTCAAGCAGGCATGATGCAAGAGCTCTATCGTTTGCGTAAGAATTGCAGAAATGAAAATATGTAAAAAATAAAATATTAATATGTTTTTTTTAGTATCGATAATTCACTAAAGACAATTTTTAATTATTGTTATTCAATGCAGAAAAATTTTTATTTAACTCCCGTGTATTCATTTTCTAACGCTATAAATCTACAAGTGAAATACCCAAAAAATAACAATATTTATTTTGTAAAGGTATTGTTGTATTCTATGTATTTTTAAGATTTTTAACTTTTAATTTACATTTTACACTTTGTCTATGCGTTTTTTTGCCCAGACAAATCCTGATATCAGTCAATGAAGACAGTTTGTGATATTTTTAGTCAATGAAGTATTTCTTTAGTTATTTACGTTTAGTTACTTAGTTATTTACTTGTTTTCAATAAATATACATATATGTACAAATACTATTTAGCTTTAAAATTAGAATTTACTTATTTTTTTAGTTTTCTCAAGTCACCGAAGATTTCTTCAACATATTTGAATGTACCATGTATATATAGGGTGTTTTTTTAGAGGTATAGAACTTCGAATTGAAATAAAACACAAGAAAATCGTTTTAATGTCCATCAATTTGGCTTTATTGGAAGGATAATTTTATGCCATTAACGTTTAAATATGATTTCGGGCATGTGGCCGCCGCGGCTGGCTCGAATAAAGCCAATTCTACAGGTCCAATTTTCAACCACTTTTTCGAGTATATGGGGTGAAATTATGCGCTCATCGAATGTTTCCTTCAATAAATCGATTGTGACGTGCGCTGTGTGGCATGTAGCGCCGTCTTGTTGGAACCACAACTCATCCACATTCATGCCATCCAATTCGGGAACAAAATAGTCGGTTATCATGGCTCTATACCGGTCTCCATTAACGGTAACCAACGGTCGACCATAAAATGGACGGAGCTTGCGGTAAACTTCGCGAACTGAACCATTATTTTCGAAATAAATTTGCACGATTTGCAAGCGTTGTTCTTTTGTCAACCTGTTCATGATGAAATGGCAAACCAAACTAAATATTAATCACTTGACAGCTGACAAAATGGCCGCCAGTTAAAAAAGTGATGCCAACTTAAAGTTCTATACTTCAATAAAAAACACCCTCTACTTCTTATGTATGTAAATACACCACGTATATATGTATGTGCAAATAAATAATAACTGAAATGTGTTATTTAATTTTAAAAAAGTATTTTTTATTAATAGGTATTTTTGTGAAGACATCAACAATATTTTTATTTTGACAAAATTCTTAATATAAAAATAATAAAAAGGCGTTTGCAATTTATAAAAAAGGGAAAATAAAAATATTAAAAAATTCCATCACGACAGAATTTTTTTTATGATCGTACCTAATATTTTCACGAGGTATACTATTATAATTCATCACAACTCAAAGGCACTATATCCGACGTTGACAAAACACACCATATGCCAACTAACAAAATTTGTTTTAAATAATCTTAATACGAAAGGGTAAAAAACCAATGGTTTCTTAGTTATTAGTACAATAAAAATTTAAAATTATTTTTTTTATAAAAATTTAACGATTTTTTTCTTATAAAAGGTTATCAAAAATTCAAAGCTGCAAAATATTAAAGTTTTGACCATTGTCCAAAAATATCTATTTTGTAACGAAACATAAAAAACATGTATGCATACATAGGAAAATGTAATAAAATTGACTTACAACAATGTCACTGCCAATCGGCATTCTGGCTGTATATGTTCTCTGATCGAGTTTTTTTTGAAGAAACGGCGTGAGGAGGTTAAGCAAGAGTTTATATATTCGCCGATCCATCCGTGTGTATATGAAAAACTGCTGGTGGTCAATCTCCTTCATTCTCAGGAAGGGTTGCACAAAAAATCCGATCTTTCTCCTGTCCCGGTTTTTTTCCCGCACTGAACATGAACGCGTTTCTTCTTCAACTCACTTATTTTTTGTAAAGTACACAGCACTTCACATATCAATTTCAATAACTGGATATTTCGTATACACTTGGATTTATTGTTCATTACGTTTTATTATATAATAATAATAATAATAATTTTTTTAGGTCAACTAAGTTTATTATAGCCACGCAAAAGTCTCTTCGAATTTGCTTAAGCATTTGACAGGCTTTTCGTTCAATTCTGGCATTAGCTTAACCCAGCTTATTCATATTATAGTTGGGCCTTAATATTTCTTAATTGGAATAAAACAATTGGATATTCTTCTTTAAATACTAATAGTAGCATATTGTTGTAGTTGTTCATAGAAACACTCTTATTTTGAGTGATTTTTGATTTTATTCAGAATTATTTGTCCCAAAAACTCGATAAGCCACAGCAATTACAAAGGCAGTATTACAAAACGATGGATTCTGATGAAGATAGCAGTGGAAGTGATTATTTTGTTGAAGATAGTGATGACAGCGTGAAAGACAAAGAGTTTTAGCCAACAGATGATGAAGTAATTTCAGAAACCAGCGAGGTATGATTTATTGAAACTGAATCACAACTTATAGAAATTATTTGATGTAATAAATAGAAAAAATAATAAATTTTAAACTGCAAAAACACGATATGCCACTTTATTTCAACCAAAATAACAAAACTTTTGATATTCAAAAAAAAAATATGAATAAATTTCATGCAATAACTAGATAAGCCAAACCTTTTTGCGATTTTAGCGATTTCCGAAGATTTCTTGGTGTACAGCGATGAGTATGTGATAGTAGTCTTCCTTAAGCACTAAATAAAAGTATCTGGATCATGATTTCATCAAATCCCTATTTTCTGCATTTATTTTAAACTTCAAAGGCGATTTTCTCAGTATTTTCATTTTGTGGCTTATCGAGTTTTTGCAATAAGCCCTTCATATGTATGTATGTATGTACGAGATGAATGGTCATCGTGATAGCGTATATTTATACATACATATAAACATATAGTTTTTTGCATGACGCTACTGATGGTTATACACATCAATTCATATGCATGCGTACGAAAAAGCATGTGCCAAGCAAAAATGCCATAAGGCAATGTCTATGCATTGGCGACAAAAAGGGGCTTAATACGAAATAATGCTTATTAAAGAGAATGTTTAACCCATTAAGGCCCGATCCATGATCCCATTGAGCTATAATGATGAAACTTTTAAAATTTAATTGTATATACCTAAATAAGAAAGAAAACAATTTTTAAGCAAATCGGATCAGTGGGGGCCCAGATAACCTCCGTTGCGAAAACGCAACGTTGGGCCTAAACGATATAAAAACTAAAGGCATTTGTAAACATTTTAAATTAAAATATTTTATTCACGTCTTTAGAAAAAAAAAACTTAAAAGTATACATATACATTAAATATTTAAATCAATTATGATAGGCTGCAAAACACTTCGGGTGCACTGCTACGTCGCATTTCTCACATTTGTAAATTGTTTGGCTGCTACATTGCCGACATCTCAAACGTTTTCCGTGGCGAATAATTTTATGATCGACTCGATCAGTTCGAATCATTGAATTACTAACACTACTGGTGGTAGCTATTATCCTCTCACAATTTTCAGTCCGCAAAAGAGATTCAATAATAAACATTCTGAATTCTAGTTGAGGCATTTGAGCTTGTTTTCCCCGTTTTTGTAATAGGCAATGTAATTTTCAGGAGTTTACTAAAGCTGCATCTAGAGCATTAGTAAAAAGTGGCCAGTACCATTTTTTTCCTCTGATTTGAATACGGTAGTTGTTCATCGCGTTGTCAAATAAATCAACCCCATCCATCGTTTTATTGTATTTATATATGGCGTTAGGTATAGAAATCGTAATCATTTTTTTTATTTTTGCGGTCGTATCTCTTAACTTGTTTCAGTGGCTCTAAAGAAACAAAATTTGTCAAGATAGTGACTAAAAATTGTCATTCCAACGTATAGCACTTATCTCATTTTTCGGGTCATAACAGTAGTCATAACTTCCACGTTCTTTTTTCTTTAATACCTTGGGAGAGGATAATTTCGCATTACTTGTGCGGTTTTCTCTTACTGTATTTATTGAACACACGTTGTGAATAACTTAAATAAGGAAATTGATATGGAGAACTTACCTGTTGCAAAATATCCTGCATTTTGCAAATTCGCCATTAGTTTGTAAGAGGTGAAAAAATTATCAAAAGTGATGGTATGCTGATTTGGTTTTTCAACATGGTTTAGCAGTTGCATGACGACATTCTCACCTAATCCAAAACCAGGAACTTTAGCGGATTGCCCAGCATATGGAATAACACGAGACATTATGACGCCACTCAAAAAGTGGAAACACTTGAATAACAACAACTAACTATTAACATATGTATATACATACATATGTATGTATGCTTGCATAAATATGTTTTCATTTGATAATTTTATATAATTTGTATATCGCTTAGGCCCACTGTTGCGTTTTCGCATCACGGATATATCCAATCATAAAAATAGTGGCAAATGCCTAAGATAATTGGGATTTTCACTAAAAATAATAATATTCGTATGTCAGCTACCTCCGTCAAAAGTTTGAGATAGGTATATTATATATTACTGTATTTTTTTTAACAATTTCTAAAAGTACCCAAAAAACAGGAAAAATTAAAAATTTAAATCAATTTTTTTTATAAAAAAAACTTATGTGTGATAAAAATCCAAAAAGAGGTAGATTAGATATTAAGCTAAATTTTAGTTCTCTGTGCTTTATTACAATATCATGTAATCACAAAATGCCTGAGGGGGGGGCTTAAGTGAACGTTGCGAAAACGCAACACAGGGCCTTAATGGGTTAAGTAAACTAAATTCAAGCAAGCTTCAGAGTGGCTAGTGGGGTTAATAACTGAAATAAATATTGTTGGATCTATGCACGATAACTATTTTTGTAGATTTGTAAAAAATGTGTGATAAAACTTTATTTTGCTGATTTGATTTGATTCATTCCAATTCCGAGCTCTCTAACTCTTTTGGGAGCTTCAGAAAATCACTTTCAAGCCACTCATAGAAAATTCGTACATGCAGACGGATAGATGGACATGTCTTTTTTTCATCTCCTACTCTTAAGGATCCAGTGCCTCGTTTCTGTAAGGAATGTGAGAACTTTTCGAGTCGAAAAAATTCTTATCATCCTGTGAAACACAGGGTCAGTAAGAAAAAAACTGTATTTGTTGATATATTTTTTTAAGTTTATATAAGTTTTTATGTGAGTAACCCTGTGTAAAGTAGGACGACCAATATAATTATTTAATTTTTCTCGATGCGAGAGCTTCTCACAAGTTACAGAACCGGGGCACAGAATAACTAACTTTATGTGGCCGCAAATGAATATTGTAGAAGTTACGAAAATCTGGACTAACCTATATATACCCTTTACCATTCTTGTGAAGGGTATAAATAATAGTGGTCCAAGGATTGACCCCTGCGGCACTCCCCTTGATAAATTTAATGCTAATGATCGGAGGTTGTTCGAGTAAATAAATTGTCTACGGCTAGACAGATATGATGATAGCAGTCTAGTTGAAGTATAAGAAAAATTAAAGAAATGCTGAAGTTTCATACAAAGTGTACTATGGTCAACCGTGTCAAAGGCCTTAAAATGACCTAGAAGAATCAAAAAATTAATTTTTCCTTCACGTTGTATGTTTTCAGTTACATCCATTATAGCGGAAACACAGCATTGATTTTGGCGAAAAGCTTATTGCTTATGAGACAACAAATCATTATTTTTGATATAAAGCGACATTTGATTATGAAGAATTTTTTCAAGAGCCTTAGGGTGAGTTTACATCTGGCATTTCTTGTGTGCCATGTGCCCAAAAAAGTGTACCCCTAATTACTAATGAAAAACTGTTTGATTCAGACATATATTTATTGATTATATCTGTTTCCAATCATGTTGGATTCTATAAAGTTATTTATTAGTTATGTGTGAAACTGTTTAACTTAATAAATGCGTGTTTGAATCAGTTTTTCATTAGTAGTTAGGGATTACGCCTTTTTTACGCCTGTGTGGCACATGGCACACAGATGTAAACCCGGCCTTAGACAGAAAGCACATTATGGCAAATGGTCTGAACACTGAGTCTTTTTTAGGTATAGGCAATATTTTTGCGTATTTCCATTTCAACGGGAAAGTGCTAGTCATTATAATAGTATTGTATAAATGAGTGATATATCGCAATGTATACTTTATGTAAATAAAACAAGACTTTAAATGCATGAAAATCCTACCCTTATACATTTATTACCATGTAAAGATACCTTAAGTAACAACACTAGTTATTAAGTGTTAATTATTATTTATGTTTTATTAACAAAAATTATTGATTTTTTTCAGACACTATGGCAATACACATGGAAAATCGAATATCCTGACGTCAAGTGACTTAACTTCATTTATGTATCAAGTTGCCAAGGGAATGGATTATCTAACTTCAAGAGGGGTATGTGCAATACATTTAGAGAATAAAAAAATCATATGTACATATACGAGTATACATTAGACTGGTCGCAACATTTTTTTTTTAATTGATGTATGTACATATGTATGTCCGCTGCCTTAAATATAGCCAGAATTAGTTTTTACTTTCCGTTCTGTTACGAATCAGCTGACTCTTTTTTGTTTATAGAATTCTAATACAAGTCGTTAGTTTTTCTATTTCGTTCTGTTCTGTTTCGGTTCAACCTCTGAAAATCCAAAAATTTTTAAGTATTTGTAAGTGACAGTATAAATTAAATAAAAATTTTTGAAATAAATTGTGATTGTGCTTTTTAGAATAAAAAAACTTATTTTTAAAAGAAAAACATAAAATTATATTGAAACTTAACAATGGAAGAGGCAAAACTAATCGCTTTAGTGGAAAACTGCGATGCGACCCTTCTGGTCAGAAACAGCTGATAAGTTACTACAGAAAAAGTAAGTACTCAAATTTATAAGCAGAACGGCACAGCACAGAACAGCAAATTGTAATACGTTGAATCAAAACAATTCACATATTCCATTTGCAATAATGGCTGAGTATATAAAGCAGAAATTTACATCAACTGACACCACACACAGTGCACCAAACACTAAAGAAAACTGATGATGAAGGTTTAGTGGCCTTCGAAAACAGCTAGTTGTTCCGTTCAACTATGTGTTTGTCAGAATATTTACAACTAACTTCGGTGTTATTTGTTCATTAATAATTATCAAATGTAATTTGGCTTACAAAGCGATACGAACTTTAGCCTAATCAAATCATAAATATATAAATAATCATTTAGTTCGAACAACAATAATTAAAAATTAACTATAATTTTTTTTAAAGTTTAGTTTAAGTTGAACATTAAATAAAGAAGGAGCTTTTAGCTCCAAAAAACATTTTTTTTCAAATTTAAGTAAAACAAAAAATTAATTGGCGCCCGAGCAGGGACCCACGTGAATAAACTCCTGAAAAGAAAAAAATAAGGATCGCGTGTGGCAACATGAAAAAATCCTGATCAGAAAAAAATGAGGATCGTGTGTGAAACAATAAAAAATAAAAACCTGAAAAGAAAAAGTAAGGATCGAGAAAAAAATTAATTTTAAAAACTAATTTTAAGGAAGCAACTGAAACTTAAACGAAACAACACAAATGTAACAGAAATAAATAATAAAAACTTAAAGTATAAAATAAATAGAAATAAAAACTTAAATATGCTAAAACAAAACTAATAAGATAAATCTAAAAGAACCTTATAGTGAAAATTAGACTTTGGAAAATACTGTTTTAAAGAGAAATATAGTAAGAACTAAAACAATTGTTATTAGAAAAACATGTACTGTTAAAATAACGAAACAAGGAAACGATGACATTAAAAGCTAACAATAAATAAAAAAAAAGAAGTAAAGATATAAATCGCAACTAAAAGCCCGAAAATCTAAAAGTAGGGCAGCCATCAATTCAACAACAGGAGGCTTGGTGACTTTATAACGAAGAAGGACCAGAGTACAAAGGGAAAAGGGCTAATCCTGAACTTCTACCAACCCAGAGCCCCAACGTTGAAAATGAAGACTTTAATTTTAAGTTATATGTAAGTAATAATACGAAATTCTAAGAAAACAAAAATTTTAATTTTTGAGAAAAAATTTTTTGGTGTTAAAGATTGATTGATATAAAAAAATAATTAAAAGAGATTTAAAAGAATCAATACATATTAAAAAAAAGAGAATGAAACTAATTTTTAAAGAAAAATTAAACAATTGAACTAAAAATTAATAAAAATTAATTAAAATAAAAAATTCAAAATATTAAATAAAAATTTAATTAAAAGTAAAGAAGAAAATTTAATGAAATTTTTTTTTAAATAAAAAAAGAGGAAAAATATCGATGCTAAATTTCCAGATAATAAATTGAAAGGATAAATTGAAAAGTTAAAATAAAATAAAAATTTAAGAATTGCTAAAATATTAACGAAACTTTTAAGAGGGGGAAGCTATTGCAATTCTCACGAGACCCTTCAATAGCAGGGATAATAAGAAATACAGCACACAAAGTATTGATAGGAATAAATATTTTTTTTTCTCATTTTTATTTTCCTTAAAAGTGATTGTTTCAAATTTATGATCAGCTGCAGACAGAATTGCATTTCATAACCAAACTTAAGTAAATTCAGAACTATACAAAAATAAATCAGTGTTTGTCTATAGTGGGAAAAGTTGTTTGTCCTAAAAATTACTACCAATACAGCATCCAACTTAGCTAACCAATTAAGTAGCCTATCCTTGGCAGGGAGTTCGACATCCACTAGCCGTACGAACACTCCATCCAAACCATAATACAAACCATAATACATGAGACACTTAGGGAACTAAACACGACACCGGACGAAAAGTAAACTGCAGAAGTATCCTTTAACGTTGCTAACGAAACACAACTCAAGGAAGCCGACAATATTCCTGATATTGTAAAGTGTTTAAGAGAATTTAGTGGTAAAGCAGGCGAGTTCAATTCGTAGCGAAAGACTGTGGATAGAATCCTCAATGTTTACGATAGTATCAAACGAACTCCAAAATATTACGCCATATTACACGTTATCAGACACAAAATAATTGGAGACGCAGATATTGCACTGGAGTCCTATAGAACTCCGCTTGACTGGACAAAAATAAAAAAATGTCTAATGATGCATTACTCAGATGGGCGAGACTTAGGAATTTTAGAGTATCAACTTAGTTCACTTTCTCAAGGAAATCAAGGTAACGCAGACTATTATCAAAGGGTATGTTCGTTGTTGTCACTTATATTAGACCAAGTTGCTTGCCTCGAGTTATCAAATGATGGGATGAATGTTATGACACATTCATACCGAAACAAGGCACTGGACACGTTCGTTCTTGGATTAAATGGAGATTTGCCAAGATTGCTAAGTGTTAGCGAACCCAAAAGCTTACCAGAGGCACTACAAATGTGCTTAAAATTAGATAATATGCATTTTAGAAGACAATATGCACAAGGTATTAAGCCATTGACTTTCGGAAGTTTCGACCACAATCATGGAGGCCGCTCAAAACATTTTCCTTTACCCCCAAGACCACAACCTAGAATATTTTATCCTGAATTACCAACCACAACAGCAACAAAGAATATTTCCTCAATACCCACAACAGCAACCTCGTCAATTTTCTAATAGTTTCCAACAAAGGTTCACCGGATTCAACAACATACAAGAGTTTTTTGAAACATTGGAAAACGCGAATGTAAAGAGCCAGCTTGACAAGTGTGTATTTTTACAAACAGAGGTCGAATTCTTGGGATTTATTGTTGGTGTAAACGGAATCAGAACCAACCCGAAAAAGTTAGAAGCAATAGCCAAAATACCTTTTCCAACAACCTTGAAGGAATTGCGATCATTTCTCGGAATGGCGGGATATTACCGCGCGGAATAGATGCATCTACCTCAAAACAAAAAACAAACTTCAAAAAAACAACCCATAACAGCTAATCCTGAGGCTTTAGAAGCTTTCGAAAAAATTAAGAGTTCGCTTATTTCAGAAGAAGTCATACTGTCACATCCTGATTTTGAAAAAGAATTTGAACTAACCACGGGCGCATCTGACCACGCAATCGGAGCAGTTCTCTGGCAAAATAGCAAACCCATCACATTCATATCCAGGTCATTGAGCACAACCGAAGAGCATCTTGCCACAAATGAAAAAGAGATGCTTGCAATCATATGGGCATTGGGAAAATGCAGACATTATTTATATGGTTCGAAAAAAGTCAAGATTCTAACTGACCACCAGCCATTGACATATGCTTTAAGTAATAGAAATACTAACAATAAAATGAAGAGATGGAAATCGATATTAGAGGAGTACAACTAAAAATCGGAATATAGACCCGGAAAAACGAATGTCGTGGCGGATTCTCTCTCAAGAATTCCAAATCAGATAAACACTCTTAGTGATGCAACACATAGTGATGACAGTTCTGGGGAAGATTTGATACCTTGCGTCGAAGCACCTATCAATGTTTTTAGAAACCAAATATTTTTCAAAATTGGCGAAACAACATCATACCAATTCCAGATTATTTGACATTTGATACACAGACACACCATAATAGAACCTCAGTTCAGAGAAGAATATTTACTTTCACATTTAAAAAGACGCTGAACCCATCTGTTATTAATGGCATTTGCACGGAAGAAGGAATAATGGAACTGATACAAAATATTTTCCCTCTTCACCTCAGAAATTATAAGGTCAGATACACACACAAATTGTTGAAGATATAACAAACGAGCAGGATCATGAAGATGTAATCATTGCTACGCACAATCGAGCACATAGAAACGCAATAGAGAACAAGGCTCAGATAATTGAAAAATACTAATTCCCAGACATGGCACAAAAGATTAAGCGCATAACAAAAATGTGTTCAATCTGTTAAGAGAACAAATACGAAAGACAGCCGCAAAAACTACGAATATCTGAAACACCATTACTAAGTCACCCAGGAGAAATTGTTCACGTTGACATATATTTGACTGAAGGAAAGACTATTTTAACTGCTTTAGAGAAATTTAGTAAATACGCAAAAACCAATTTATTGAAAAGTAGGGCCATAGAAGATATAAGAAAACCACTTCGAGAAATAGTTTTTTCATTCGGCGTACCAAAAACAATAGTAATGGATAACGAACCATCCCTAAATTCAAATTTAATAAAATTTATGTTGAAGGACTAATTAAAAATAGATATTTACACAGTACCACCATGTTACAGCAAAGGTAACGGACAGGTGGAAAGATTTCACAGTACTCTTACTGAAATTATTAGATGCTTGAAGGAAAACGGAGAACATAGAAACTTCGAAGAACTGCTTGAAAGAGCCGTACCTGAATATAACCACTCCATACATTCGGTCACAAAAAGAAAACCTGTTGACCTATTTTTTGGAAGAACAGCATTATTTTCACCACATGACATAGAAAGGGCAAAACATAATAATATCGAGAAATTTCAGGCTAAGCAGAAAAAGGATCTAGAATTTCATAATAAAAATAAGGAAGATTTTATAACGTACCTCCTAGGGCAAATAGTTTATGTAAAGAGGAACAAAAGATTAGGAACTAAATTGACAAAGCGTTATACAAAAGAAATAGTAAAAGAAGATAGGCACAGTACAATATTGACAGAAAGAGGTAAAATCATCCATAAAAGTCTTATTCGAAATTAATAATATTTTTATCCATTGACTACACAGGTTATTGGCAACTGCTGCTACCGAAGTGCAGATTTATGATTACTCTCACTCGTAATTTATTACCGTTCATACTGGAACAGCAAAAATTCAGAAGGGCATATTCAGGATAATCCATCTAATTGATATCGAGTTGTACGAAGACTTACTGAAGACTATCAACAGTACCATTCAGAAACAAATTTCGAGCAAGAACGCATTTTATCCTATCTTATCAAACTTTGTGTTAGGAATCGAAAGTTAATTAACGACGCTAAAGCTCAATAAACGTATCTCAAAACGTTCTCTTGATTTTATAGATAGTGCTTGGAAGTGGATAGCGGGAAATCCAGACCACCGCGATCATGAAATTGTGATTGATCGCATAAATGGTCTGTTAGAAAACAACAATGACCATTAATAATTAACAAAATGACTGCAGACAAAATAAACGAACTTACTAACAGAACACACGAAATAGTTAAGATAATAAAAACAGACCAGATCATTTCCGATGAATTAGCTCTCAATATAAAATATAAATTAGACATACTCAAGGAGGAGTTAACAAATATAGCTTATGCTATTCATTGGGCCAAGGCGGACATAATAAACTCTTTTATTCTTATTATTATTCTTATTATAATCTTTTAATGTACTAGAAATTAGATCAGTGAAAAAAAGAGACAAAATTAATAAAATTTACTTTAAGACTTTGTTAAAGAACAAAAATAAAATATTTGCAATACAAAATAGATGCAAAAATTATAATAATCTGTTAATTTGTACTAATAAACAAATAGTAGATGTAAGTAAAGACCATTGTATTGCTAACTTTTTAAACAGTAAGCCAACCAATTGCACTCAAATCAACAACCAACATTTACCACAGACGGAATAAATTTCCAAAGATTTGTTATTTGTTAACAATTACAAGGGCATTGCCATAATAGACGACGAAGAAACAGCATTAAATGGAACATTCCTTATGCGCCACCACAACTCAACAATTATAATAGAAGGCAGATACTACGAGACTAAAGAAGTTAGTAGCAACAAACCACTATCCACCATACTCCAGCAAAAATCCATAGACAATAGAACAGAAGAGATCCTATCGTTGCAAATGATGGAAGAAATCAATACAAAAAATATGAACACATCAACTTTATCGAAACCGGCAATAAAATAAGCCTATCAATAAGTGGTATAATATCCTTTGTGATAGTGCTAATGATTATGACAGTTTTGGCAGTACGAAAATATCAAAAGCCGAGATTGAAGGATCAGATAAATTTATCTAGATCAGCAATCCAAGGATTGAATAAAATTTTTGACTAAAAATTAGATGGTTCAAACGAGGACGTTTAAAATTTAGGTGGGGAGGAGTTAATACATTCAATTAAATTAAAACTCGTAATTCATAAAAACAAAGCTAGACGGAAACCCGATACTCTCGCTATTTGGCAACATTAAAATATTTCTAAAAAAACATTCTGTTTTGATGACAGTGCACACGCGCACAGAAAATAATTTCTATACCTGTACGAATATGTTGAGTATGCAGTTTGATTGTAACGTTGCTAATCATATTTAAGAAAACAATTTTTGTAAAAGTTGAGTTTAAGTTGAACATTAAATAAAGAAGGAGCTTTTAGTTCCAAAAAAATTATTTTTTCAAAATTAAGTAAAACAAAAAATTAATTTATATACATATATAAGGGCGGGTCGATTTAAAAATCGCTCAAATTACAAGGAAAATCGTATTCTATGGATCAAAATAAGAAGGAACCATACCTATAAAATGTATTTTGATGTCCCGACGTATGCCGACGCTGTGAAGATTAATTCTGTTCCCACGCAGAAAGTGTCACCACCTAATAATTCTACAAGTGCTAACACAAGCTTTAATTTCAGTCGCCATGAAGCTACAATTGATAATCTGGTGCAAACTATAAACCAATTCACAACAAGTATGATGCAAGAAATGCTGCGAATGAAGAATACTCTGCTTCAAGCAATAGTAAATAAGCCATGAACACGTTAAAAATATGTTTCAGGACCGCAAACGGCATTCGCCATCACAAAAATGAGCTTGAGCACTTCCTCACGGAAAAAAATATTGATGTAATGCTGGTCTCAGAGACTCATTTGACTTCGAGAAGCCTAATCAAAATTAATGGGGAGGACGGTCATGCGGTGGATCGGCAGTTCTAATAAAGTCAAGACTCCAGCACTATAGCCTTAATAACATATGTGCACAAATTTCGTTATGTCATCAATTTACTCCCCTCCCAGATTTGCAATCACTGAGGATCAATACGAGGATTTCTACAAATCGCTTGGACCTTGTTTCATAGCAGCTGGATACTACAATACAAAACATACGTTCTGGTCCTTATTACACTTAGAGGTAGAGCGTTCAAAAATGGGATTGGACGTCATTTCGAGAGGGGAGCCCACTTACTGGCCTACTGACATACGAAAAATTCCAGATATTACAGATTTTGGCGTCATGAAAAATATTTTTAGGGATTTAGTTCATGTTGAAGCTTCTTTAGAGCTCTCCTCCGATCACTCTCCCACTATCGTTACAATCTGCAAGCCACTAAGAAGTGTTTTACCTCACCCATATGTGAAGATGATCAATCATGTTAATTGGCTGAGATTCAAAGAGTATCTTAGTAGTGATTGCACGGAAAACATTACGCTAAGAACAGACGATGATATTGAATCTAACATTGCCAATCTTAACGAAAATATTAAGCAGGCTGCTGATCATGCTACTACCTCCCATCCACAGACTGGGTTAAATAGAATTTATTCTACGGATATTGAACGTCTTGTATGTTAAAAAAGGAAAACTAGAAAGGAATGGCAACAGCATAGATCGCCCCAACATAAAATCAGATTTAAAGAGTGCACTAAATGACTCCAAGAGTTACTTGCATATGAAAAAACTGCATCTCTTATTACTCGTTGTGGCGCGCTGCGAGAAAGCTTAAAACACCCATTGAGCTTAAATCACCTCTGCGCACGTCTACCGGAGGTTGGGCAAGAAGTGATACTAATAAAGGTAACTTGTTTGCAAAGCATTTAAAATCAGTATTTACCCCAAACACATGTACTGGTGCTGTTGATTTACCGAGTGTAGTTGCTCTACCCCCTCGACCCTTAAAGTTTAAGATGAGTGACGTACAGAAACTAATTACTGAACTCAACCGGAAGAAAGCTCTAGGTTAAAATAAACCTCAAACATTTGAAACCCCTTAATTCATTCCCACAAAAAAATCACCCGTTCACACACAATTAATAAACAAAAAGCTCTTAATGTCAACAAAAAACTCCTAATGTAAACAAAATAACATCAAAGAGCACCGAAAACACAATTTCTCAAATTTCAAATTTTAATTACCTAAATTTTCAAATTTTACACAATTTTCAAAGAATTCTTAGAAATTTCAAAATTTTAATTGAGCCCGAACTGTCAATTCACTACGATTTACGGTTAACCATATGAATACCCTAATGGCGAATCAAGTTGCTTTGCTCGTATAGTGGAAACATGCTATATTAGCGTACCATATGTTTTTATGCGCGTGTGTGTTTATTGAAACATACACATGAACGTAATGCGGATGTGCTGAAAACATCATGTGGTCGTATTAAAGAGAATTTCCTTTACCATGGAATAAATATATAGAAAAATGCACTATGATGTTCGTGTGGTTTCATAAAATATGTTTTTATGTACATACTTTTAATTTTCTACATGTTGATAACCAACTTATTTGTTTATATGAAACAGCTGTTGTTTGGAAAGTTTTCTATATTTGGAGATTTTTTAGTGCTGCCGTACTTTCAACGTAATTTAATAAAAACTTTAATTAACCATAGAAAAAATTAAATCGTATTTAAAAACAATTTAGTTTTAATAATTATCTAATTACAATTACGTACTTAAATATTATGTTAAAAACTAGAGGTTAGACCACTTTCATAATTAAGGGCACATATGTAGCATTTATAGGGATAGAAATGCAAAGGAAATTGCATGGGCAGAAATCTCGGTTAAATTAGGGCTTCATGCGCACGAAATTTTTAAACCAACTTGAATACTGCTTCCGTAAACTGGAATACAGAGTACAACATAATACTTTGGTGGCGCACATATTAGGCCCTGGTATGTTCCACCACTTTCTGTGCCGTTTTTAGATTGTCTTAATTTGTTTCTTATTATTGCTAAACATACGGTGGCACTAGCCAATTGAATAATTGTGCTATTATCTTATTGTATAAATATTAATTAACAAGCAATACAAAAGCCAAGTCTCACAATTGCTAAAACAAATGACACGGTAGAGCTGGCAAACTATCGATAGTATCGATTTGTTTAGCGATACTATCATTGAAAAATATATTACCAAATTGGCAGTAAACTCGATAAAATGTAACATATTGGTTTTCTTTTATTAAAGTACATGTACATAGCTCATTTACTAAAACAACGTCATAATTCAAAAAATTAATTTATGAAGTTAATATTACACAATACTTTTCCATGCCATATTTCATCTTGTGTAAAAAATTCATGAAAATGGCGTGTAATGGATCAACTCTTGATAGGAGAAGACTTTTTAATATCAACTGGGTGTTGTATGTAAATTGAAAACTAAACTAGTATTCTTAAAAACTAGCTATTTTTGATTATGACGTTGTTTGATTAAATGAGCGTTGTGTATTGAAAAATTAAATTTAACATTTCTAACTCTTCGTCTTCAGCTGACATGAAATGACATGCATAACGTCCCTTTAAAGGGACGCTCCCATTATTCCACTTCGTAGCGAAATGAAGAATTTAAAAAGTAACTTACATTTGGCATCTCATTCTCCTGTATGTGTTCTTCATAACAACAAGTGTTTTTATTAAATTATTTTTGCTGAGTGCGTAGAATTTTGCAAAAAATGTATAAAGGCAATAACAAAATTATGTGCTGTGAACTAATAGTGCAAAAAAGTTTTTGCCACTATATTTATATGTTTTTTAATAAGTGTTCATTAAAATATGGTTAAGTAATTAATATGTTCTAGTTTTGAAATATAAATGAGTGTCAATATATTAACAATAGGCGTTTTTTATTCATGTCCCTTATAAGGGACTCTATGCTCTACGGGTTGTCATCATCGCTATTATTATATAGATTTACAGTTACTAAAATATTGGAACAATTGAAAGAATTTGACGATAATTTGCAAAATATCGATATATTTGCAATTCCTCCTTTGGATGTTAAAGAGACCGATCATGATTCGGATTCAAGTGATGAGCGACATGAAAGGAATCTAAATCATCTGGATGAAAAACGTGTTGATAGTGAGGATGTTTGGAGTGAAAGTGATGACAGTCAAATTGAACCAAGTGCGAAGTTATTTTCCTAGCATCGAAGCTAAATCGGTAAAAACTTCAATTGACCTTTTATAGATAATCATTTGACATCCATGAAGCTCTACGCACTACCGTTTCTCTGATAATGGAAATACGAGTATACTGGTTGTACGATGGAAAGATAACAACGGGTGAGTTGTTATCTTTCATAACCAATTTTGATAACAACGAAATTGGGAGATGTAAAGGTTACGTAAAAGGTGAACCACAAGTATTCGAGCGTTACAATCAATTCATAGGAGGTGTTGACAAAATGGACCAGTAAGTTGTTGTTTATCGATCACGAATTAGGCAACGTAAGTGGTGGTGTCCAATTTTCACTAATCTATTGGATGCCTCGGTTGTAAATGGTTGGCTTCTTATGAGAAAGCTGCTCCCAAATGATATAGATTGCTCTAACTTGCTACAGTTTCGGCAATATATAGCTACATTTTACTTAGAAATGTACGCTGTGCCCTCTGCAAGAGGTTCATAAGCATCAGATTCTAATTCTGATAAATGGTAGGACGGCATAAATCATATAGTAGAGATGTGCACAATGCAGAAAGAAGTATAATCTCGTGTGCATCAAATGCAATAAAAGTCTACTGCATAACGTCCCTTATAGGGGACTCCTTCTCAAATCTTCTTTATACTTTTTATTTTAATAAATCTCCTGAAAAATATTCCTATAGTCGTTTTTAATGAGTTATTTAAAAATAAAATTGTTTTAAAGTTCCTTTGGAGCCTCATGCACTAATGGGTTAACACTAACTGCAAGTTAACAAATTTCTTGTCGATGCTTGGCTAGTACGCACGCTGTTAGAGTTCTACCTAGCAGTAGTAAATTGAAGGATCGAATGTATCTTTTTGTGTGCTATCTCTCATTTTGTCATTTCATATTTTAGCTGAATTGGTAAAACAGATAACTTAACCGTCATGTTAAAACCTTAACCAAACATCAAAATGAGAAGTCTACACTTAATGTTAAAGTTAGTCATTTTATGTTACGTGTAGACCGCAAGTAAAAGAATTCGATACTATCGATAGTTTTCCAACAAACTATCGAAAATATCGAATGGCGTGAATATCGATAGTTTTCCAGCTCTATGATACGGAATTTTATTATATCAAAATTGGTTCTTAATGTAGACTGTAAAGGTTGAACTAGCAGGATGTTAAGGTTAGTCCTAACGTGTTGTAGTGTTGTGGTGGATTTGCCCTATAGTCTCCTGTTTTGTTTATACAGCTGTCAGGGAGACCAGCTCAATGTAGGTGCCAAAATAAATATTAGAGAATTTAATTCAAAACAAGGCAAGTTATTACCGGTTTGCGTTTAGAAATTAAAGTCTGATTTATTTAATATTTTACTCTACTTATATACTATTTTACATTTTAGTATTTTTGTGTTTCTTTATGTCTTTACTTTTGCTGACCATCTATAATAACACAATTTTGTAATGAAAACAAAAGTGTGTCATTTAAATTTTATAAACTAAGCGTTCTGTTAATTATTACAATGACCTGTGTTAGTAGTAGTGAACTGGGAATTCTCCGCCAATTAAAATTGTGAAATTTTAAAATTTGGGTAATTAAAATTTGAAATGTGAGAAATTGTGTTTTGGGTGCGCTTTGATGTTTTTTGTTTACATAAGGAGTTTTTTTTTGTTTAAATTAACTGTTTTTTGTTTACATTAGTTGTGTGAACGTGTGATTTTTTTTGGGTGACATTAATTACGTGTGAACGGATGATTTTTTTTGTGGTAATGGATTCAAAATCATGAAATTGATTTTTCCAAATGCCGATCGCAAAACATCATTATTTTTTTCCTAATATGGGAAAACGAGAAAAGTAATTTTTCCTCATGCCGACGGAAAAATCATGAAAATTATTTTTCCTAATACCGACGGGAAAGTTGTAAGTGTTGCCAGACTAAAAAAGGTGTGAATGTCCATGATTTGGGGTGGGTGGGGGTGTTATCGTAATACCATCAGGAGAAATTATATTTGATGACTACTACGCGATTCTCATATATATATATATATATATGTATGTCTGTATATATATATGTACGTATTTATGTATGTACTTATATATATATGTATGTATGTATGTACGATTTACTCACACTAATAAATTATTTATCATACCAACATTTTATGATATAAAATGTTCTCATATATGTGAAACCCCTAATGCTTGTGTGTGGGTAGTCGAATTTGTCTCCCCATAATAAGTTTATATTTTGTTTATTTGTTTAAAAATTAATTTATTTCATAACATTATGAAATTCTTGAAGGTGTATGTATGTACATATGTATGTACATGCATATGCATGTGTGACTGTGGGAATTTGTTCATGGAATATTTTGTGGCCCTGTAGAATACAGACGTAATATTTGTATACATTTATATTTTGCAACGCAGTCATACGATTATTTTAAAGCAGAGGATTTTCAACTAAATACAGTCATCAGCAGAGAAACAAAAAGTAGAAATTTGCAAGTAAGCAAAAAAGTTAACTTCTCCTCCTCCCCACTTCCTTCTATTCTTTTTATGTAGTTTGTATTTGAAATAAGAAAACACTTGTTAATTTTTTTATTTTGTATACATTTATTGTTTAAAATTTGATAAAATTTTATAATAATACATACATTCATATATTTTTAAGTATAAATATTTTAAAAAGTTAAAAAGATCATTTAAAACAAGATATTTCTTTTGAGAGTAAAATAGCATTTCTTAATGAGCAAACACTAAATTTATGATAATTACAATAAAAATATGCTCGATACTTAATATTCATTTGTTTAAAGTTGATGCAGCCTACATTCTCAACATTAGAAATTATTTGGTATAACATTTTTTTCAACCATCGGCTTTTTTCTTCACCTTTTATATATATTTTAGATCATCTTGCATTGACTTTTAAAAGTTGGGTAAGCACCAATGAAATACATAGACAGTGCTTAACCATCAGGAAATACATTTTAATAAAATAAAATAAATACTTTCCATAAAAAATAATTTAGAAAAATGAATACTGCAAGTTTTTATGACTCAAATAAACGTAAATGAGTTTATAGAAACGCACACCTACGCTAACGAGTCGAAGGCTATGCTGGAATTAGTAAGCTAAATATTAAAAACAAATATTGTGAGGATTGTGATGAGATGATTTCACCAAATGGTTATATGACTCATGTCACAACCATAAAACACAAAAACAGCTGTCAGAAAGAAAGGATCAGCGATTTTCTCACTAGAAGAATAAATAACTTCAATGGGAGGATCGAGACATATATCCTCATCAACAAAAATGTGGGTGTCTTGTTTCCGGAGGAGTTTCTCGCATCTGCAAATAGCTCCATAGTAAAACAACTTAATGAACGTATTAGGATACATACTACGTTTAAATTTATTATGGAGCTCACATGTGATTATATGAAAATGGTGAATGATGAGATGAATGTTTCCCAACTTGTATACATTTTACAAATGATGTTGGTGACTTTTTCTAATGACATATAGCAAATGTACATGAAAAAGACCGAGGAGCTAAGAACCAAATTGCAAGAAGGATAGCGGTGTCCATAGTAAGAGGATCGCGCTTTATCCCTCTCCCAAAAAATATTGCAGCAAAAGCATGTATGCATAAATATCGAGAACTCTGATATTTATTGCTTTAAATGGTGTATCATTGCGGCTTTGAATGGAAAAAGCGGTCTGAATACTAAATAACGAAAACTGTAAAAATTCCAATATTACAAACATTTCTTATTAGAATATTAATATAAGGCAACTGTATTAAACTTTGAAGGCCTGGAGTTTCCACTCCCATTGAAGTAGATAAGAATTTGAAAATCAAAATGATGTGAGTATAAATGTATTTAGTCATAATAGAAAATCACTTATAGGACTGTACTATGTAACGAAAGGAGAGAACCACGTTATGTTGTTGCTCTAGTCAAATGAAAACTTCCCTTCATTAACATATTATTATATTTCTGAATATATTTATCAAAAAAATAGTTGTAGAAGTTAAGAAAATGTTCATGAAATAGCTCAATATAATAATGCACAAAATTGTCATATATGTATTTAAGAAAAGATTAAATAACGATAAAGTTAGAGATCTTTGTCATCTTACAAGTAATTATCGTGAGGCAGCTCATAACGAATGCACTTTCCGCATATGATATGCACTTATTTTTCAAAGAATTTAATAGTATAAAAAATGCCGCAATAAAAGAGATTCCTCAGAACACAGGGTCTTATTTCTCTTTTAATTTTCATCAAATTAGATGCAAAACATGGAATCGATATAAAATTTATAGACTCGCTTATATTTAGGGCTTCAAGCTTATATACGTTAGCGAAAAATCTTGATAGCAATGAGTTTAATACTCTTCGGTCATGTTTCGTTGATGAAGCTCATTTCAACCTGATTAGAAGAAAGGGTGTATTTCCATACTCTTACATGGACTCCATGACTAAGTTTAAGGAAACTAAACTCCCTAGTAGAGAGGAGTTCTTCAATATTCTAACGAATGAAGAATGTGATGTAGTCGGGTATGAACATACTAAACAATATGTAGAGAGTTTAACTATAAAACCCTCCCGACGTGTTTGAAAATTTTAGGAAAATTTGTAAAGGTATATACGACTTGGACCCCTGTCACTATTATACAGCACCAGGCTTATCATGGGATGCAATGTTGAAAACCACACAAGTTTCACTGGAACAGTTCACTGATTCTGAAATGCATATGCTTAGAGGTGGACTAGTTCAATATTCGCAAAGATAATAAATATTTAGAAGATTGTGATGCTTCAAAAGCTTTCAGAATTTCTTGTATACTTAGACGCAAATAACCTTTACTGTTGGACAATATCAGAATATCTTCTTGGCAGAGAATTTGTGTAGATATGTGATACTGATTTTGATGTTACAAAAATTTCTGATACTGCAGGGTATGCATACATTTTGGAAGTGGATATAGATTATCCTGATTCAGTGCATGATCTACATAATGATTTGCCATTTTGTCCACAAAATAAGGGCAAAATCAAAAAATTTGTTGCATACTTACACTCAAAAACTAATTACACTATACATTATAGAGTTTTAAAACAAGGCATTTCAAATGGCCTCATCTTAAAACAAATCCATAGAATCCTCTGATTTAAGCAATCTCCCTGGCTTAAAAAAATATATTGACTTAAACACATTCAATAGGACAAATGCTAAAAATAACTTTGAAAAAGATTTTTTCAAACTTTTAAACAATGCTGCTTATGGGAAGACTAGGAAAACATTGAAAAACGTAGGGACATTAGAATAATTTTATCTAAGGAAACAACAAACAGGAATCATTTGGGTCTGAGAGCATTGATTTGCGAAGCCAAATTTTAAGCATTTATCAAAATTTTCTAATAATATGTATGCGTTAGAGCTGGAAAAAATTGGTCCAGTGTATGATAAGCCCATATATGTCGGGTTTAAAGTAGTAAAGTTATCCAAGTAGAGAATGTATGACTGCCATTACAGCTTCATGAAGTCTTAATTTTGCGAGAATATTTCTATCAACTATATGAATACTGACTCTTTTATCTATAAAATTAAAACTAATGATTTTTATGATGACATCCGTAATGATAATCTTCCAGTTTTTCGATTTGATTTTGCAGAAACAATTTATTGATATTACCGTTTTTCTCCAAAGCTTTTACTTCAAGACTTTTCTTGTGGTCACCGACTACTTTAAGACTTTCTCATCCATGTTTGCTAACAGCAAATAGTAGATCAGCTATTATATCACATATTTTATCAACTTAATCTCACACCTGGATTAGCTTATCAGGTAGCTGATCCGGTTTTCAGATCAGCTTATCAGGTATCAGATTAGCTTATTAGGTAGCTAGTCTGGTTTTCAAATCAGCTTATCAGGTATCACATTAGCTTATTAGGTAGCTGGTCTAGTTTTCAGATCAGATCAGCTTATCAGGCAGCTGGTCTGTTTTTCAGATCAGCCATCAGATCAGTTATAGCAAATAGATGTATGAAGTTCACTCTTTTTCTTATTTTAAAATTAACATTAGTTTCTTAATATTACTGCTATTGTTGTTGATGGTGGTGTTCAGCTATAATATTTCAGCCTTACTTATCCAAGAATTGTGTTGATTAGAAAATCCCAACCATTTAACGTATGCCTCCTTTCCTTTAGTTTTAAGAACCTTTCCAACTATATATATATTTGAATATCTAGTTTTCAAAAGTTCTTCAGTATAGAATCCACCTTTAATAGGATTACCAAGATAATCTTCTAATATGAATGTTGTAGGAGTTGTATTTTGAACTCTTGTAATTGTGAAAATTTCTGTGGTCCAATTTGGAGTATAACCTTTTTCAAATGTATGCTTATATCTGCTTATGCGTACATGATCTCCAACATTAAATTTCGACATTTTGTACATCTTCAAATGACTGTATACTGTATTTAGTAGCTTTTGCTCATTTGTTGAGTTGACTTTAATCGGAGGCATTTTAATGGTGCGATGAACTTTTCTATTGTATGCATTAAGCAAATCTTTGTATATATCAATCCACTTATATGAACCATTAAAGCTAAATTCTTTCCACATCATTCCTTTCAATGTTCTGTTAAATCGTTCTACTATTGATGCTCTCATACTGCTATATCTTGAGTAGTGATTAATGTTGTATTTATCCATTAATTTTCCAAAGTGTTTGTTGAAAAATTCTTTACCATCATCTGTTTGTAAGTTTTTTGGTACTCGTCCTAATTCAAAAGTATTTTCCATCGCCTTGGTTGTTTCGAGTGCAGTTTTAGTTTTTAGTGGTACTGCCCATGCAAATTTTGAAAATGTGTCAATTACAGTTATCAAAAATCGATCATTTCTGTTTCCTCTAGAAAAGTTCCCCATTTCAACGAAATCATCTTGCCAAAGATCATCTATTCCTTTCATTACAACTCTACAACGCATAAAAACTTTTCGAGCTTGCCTGTGCAGTTCGTTTACTAAATTTCTTTTTGAAGACATTAAGTTGTTTCACAGATATTTGGAGAGTGTTGTGATCCAAATTGACGCACTTTCAGCTATTGATACGAACATGTAATTTTCTAATCTATAAATTTTGTCATTAAGCTGCTCAATTTGTTTTTCAAAAGATGATTTAATTTTTAGAATGTCTTTTTGAATTTTATAATTGTCTTCTATCTCTAATTTTATTTCGCGTTATTAGCTCCTTGATTTGCATTTGAATATCTTCTTGAATTATATTATTGTTTTCCTTAAAGTATGTTAATAGTTTCTCCTCTAGTTTTTCGATTTGAGTTTGCAAAAACAATTTACTGATAACATCGTTTTCCTCCAGAGCTTTTGCAATATTTTTGATTCTTTTGTTTTGAAGATCAATGTTGTTGTTCGTATCCACAAAGAATCCCAGCAGTTTAGGTGCATTTTTCAAAGAAATTATGTTGGTAGTATCGTTCAAATTTATCAGCAGACATACTTCATATACATATGTATATATTTATTAAAGTTAATGTATTATATTTGCTTTACATAGTTCTTCAATAATTGATACAATCTCGTTATTGTAGTTAGTATGACCTGCAGCTTGTGATGCAAGCAGTAGTCGAAGATGATCTACTAACTCATTTGGATTGTCCCAGTGTATATATAGTTTGGCTTATGGGCGTTAAATTGCATCAATCCGTCACCTAAATAACTACCTTTTGGCTTAGATCCTGTTGATTCGGATAAATTCTTCTGATTTTTCCCGTCAATAAATTTCTTGATAATACTTTTATATTTGTATCCTCTAGTACCCTTGATTTTACCATCAGGTTTATAGTCTCTTCTATATGCATTAGTAGTAGTTAAAATCTTTTTATAGATTTCGAGTTCCAATTTATCATAGTTTTTGGGTGTTTTATGAAACATTAGAGAAAATAGTCCGGGTGTTAGAGCCCATACTTGGCCACAAACTTGTATTTTGTCATCATTCAATTTGAGGTTACTATTGCCAAATTTCCATTCATTATTGAAATCTTTATGTAGACCATAGTTTGTATCTAATTCATTTCTCGCTTCCAAGACTGATAAGTCAGTATAAGTGTCATCGGTATTGGAAGTCTGTGAGTAGAATTCATCGCCATCATCATTCTCATTTTTAGCATCATTAAATAAGATGGTATTATCAAATATTGTTCCTTCAGCAAGTTTCTTTGGTGTACTTGTCTCTATCTTGACTGAGGGCTTTAAACTTGTATTATTTTCAACTTCTGTCTTCATTTTACTTTCTTCTTTTATTGGAATTCTTTCAATATTTTTAGAACTATTTTTAGATCAGCTTATCAGCTATCAGATCAGCTTATCAGGTATCAGATCAGTTATAACAAATAGATGTATGAAGTTTAATGTTAGATTAATAACTAAAGGTAATCTTTTATGAGTAGTTGTTTATATAGTTATGAAATAGTCAAATTGCTTTCTGTAGCGACCATCGTTTAATTCGTTATCTTTGCTTATCTTCAAAAATCCATATTTATCCTTCCAACATTCTCGACAAATTTCTTGTAACTTTTCATAGCTGATATCGCTGGCAACACGATCCCTATAAACGTGCTTCATATTTGTCTCATCTTGTTTAAACATTATTATAACATTTGCATTGTCTCTTATTAAATGCTTGGGAGTTCTTGTATAAGTTTGACACAAGTAGAATGAATCAATATCCTTATGTCGTCCCACGCAAAAATATGTACGTATATTATTCTGCTTCTCGCATGCAACATCATCAAATATCATAATTGAATTAGTTTTAGCTTCCTCAGATGGAATAACTGATTCATTATGGCTGAATATATAATATCCCATACCTTTAATTGGTGCAATTAATTTCTTTATCTATTCATATTTAGGTTGATAGATAGATTTTGAGTATAAATAGATGTTTTCGAACTTGAGTCCATTAGGACTTTCTAGCAAGCCAATCATAACATTGGTCTTTCCACAGTTTAAAGGTCCCACTATTAGAGTGCGAATAGAATTCGGTAAGAGAGGGCTATGCTTTATTTTTGAACTGATGTTCGCTGAATCATCAATATTATGAACTAAAATATTTTTATGTTGTTTTACTAACTGCATTTTTGTAACTAAATGCATTTCATATATATTACCTCTTATATAGGAAAAATTAGATAATATGGTTATACGATATCAGAAAACTTTTAGTCATAAAAACACCGTCGTTGGAGGAGGTATAGTAGACAAAATAATAAACTCTCTACCTGTTGAACTTCATCTTCCTGGATATCAGTACTGTGGACCTGGAACAAAACTACAAAAACGTTTAAATCGAGGTGATAAAAAAATTTATTTATTGGAATCTGCGTGTAAAAATCACGATATTGCTTAATTCATAAATAAAGATTTAAGTACCAGACATAAAGCTGATAAAATACTTGAAAACTCCGCTTGGGATCGAGTTTTATCAGAAGATAGTATTCTTGCTGAAAAATCATTTGCACATATGGTTACTAACGCAATGAAAGCCAAACCAAAATTTGGTATGGGTGTGGAGCAAATGAAATAAATGTATTAAAAAGAACAAACTAAATGATAAAACACTATTTAGAACCTCATTTAGAACTGCAACAAAAATACTAAAAAAAAAAAATAAATAAAATATTAACTCAGCTATTAAAATTGCATGAAAAACTATTAAGTATTAAACTATTATTTAGTTTACTAAGAAGAATCAAAAAACAACAGACCACTACCCAATGTGTACCAGGTTCTGTTGATACATCTAAATTGATTATTCCACATTGTATTTTCTTTGATCGTTTTGGTAGAGTATTCAACAAGAAAAGTAGTAGGGAACTACCAATCCTGCCCCAATTAAAATTGTGAAATTTGTGTGAAATTTCTAAAAATTCTGGACTGAAATTTTTCAAATTTTAAAATTTTGCTGAAATTTTGCTGAAATTTGTGAAATTGTGTTTTTTTGTTTACATTAAGTGTTGTTTGTTTACATTAACTGTTTGTTTATATTAAGTGTATGTATGTATGTATGTATGACCGTGGCAACTTGTGCGCGGAATATTTTGTGGGAATACATTAAGGGGTTTATAGGTTTGAAGCTTTTATATGTATATGAGTTTTTAATGCCGACGGGACATCTTTATTTTTTTCAAATGACGACGATGAAAATCATGGAAATGATTTTTCCTAATGCTGGCTGTGCTTGGCGGAAGGCGGGGTGTGTCTAGATTGTGAGACCTTAAGGCTGACCGTGATTTGGGTAGGTGAGGTTGTTTTGTAATATGTAACCGTGGGAATTCAGTGACGTTTATGATTGTTGGAATTTAAGCCAAGCTGTGCTTGTGTGTATATCTGTAGGAGTTTAAGGCTGATCATGACTAATGAGAGGTGAGGTGAAGGTGTTCATGTATGTAGGGGTACCAACAGTAGAATATGATAGATTAACTTTCACCGAACACATTAGATTAAAAAGGGGTACCAACATTAAAATTGAATAAGAAGAACGAAAAAGACAGAGAACGACAGTTAAGAAGGAACCAGCAAACCAGACGGACGGCACAGTAGACGCGCGGAAGAATAATTAAATACCTATAGTTGTAATAATATTGGTGTAATGAATAATTAAATATAATTGTAATAATACTTACAATCACAAAATAATAAATAATTGAATTATAGTACTGAGTAAAACGGCATTGTTTGGTCATTGCACCGGTGAGTATCATTGGAAGGAGTAAGGAAAAAACCACAAATGGGGGCTCGTCCGGGATTGTGCCGAAGTGCCAGTGTAAAATTAATTATGTCAAACCAATGCATAATTAATTAAAAATGAAACTCCTAAATTTATTGACAAAGTGAAAGATAAAAGCCGGTGATTAAAAACTAAAAGCAAAAGCACAATTCATCAAAATTGTTATACATGCCGACGTATTTTAATATAATAAAAGTTATATGCATTTGGTTAACCAAAGAATCATTAACGAAAAAGAGTGTAAATTGAATAACTAGCGGTTAATCGCAAGCACCGGTGTCATACATTAAAAAAAAAAAAACCCACAAGAAATCTAGCAATAATTTCGGGTAACGACAATAAAAAAAAAGAGAAGAAAAAGAACAAATGCAAGAAAAAAGAACAAATGCAAGAACAAAGCCACAGTAACTAAAAAAAAAGAGGAAACAAAAATTTTAATACGTGCAAGACTGTAAAATCAGTTAAAGTACAACCACAATTAAAACAATCAAAATTGAAAATAAAGTGGCAGCCTAAATTGAATACCAAATCTACAATTAGTGAAATAATTGTAATAAGAAAACTCATATCCCAAAGTGAAATGAAGGACAGACACTGTACTTCCAAAGAAATGGAAAAAAAACTCCAACTAAATAACAGCAAAATGTATATGTGAAAAAAAACTGTGCCCTTGGAATAAAAGTGACGAAAGCAAGCAAAGAATTCAACAAAATTCAAAAGAAAAGAGACGGAAATCCACGAATACAACGCAAAGTAGAAAATAGCGAGTAAAGTAAAAAAAAAAAAAGACTTGAAAATAAAATAATGAGAGAACTTTTGGAGAAGAAATAACAAACACAACAACAGCAGCATTCGTGCATGTGCAGAAAAAAACACAACAAACACAACAACAACAATGGCGACTAGTTAGTGATGCTATTGAGCATGCTGTTTACTTATTTTGTCTGGTGAAGTTTTGTTTAGCAGAGTTTGCAGCCGCACAGTGGGCCCAAAGAAGAAAGATGCTGAAAAAAGTGAAATGAAAATTAAGCTAAGTATTTGTATTCCTATAAGAATCTTAATATTTATTGCTACTTCAAGAATAGAGTAAAGTAATAACGTGAATTATAGAAATAAAAGCAATTGGTAAGTCGTGAATAAGCAAGAGATTAATGTAAAGGAAAATAAGAGATTGTTTAAAAATTAATAATTAAAATAATTTGAAGATAAATTTAGAGGAACTGAAAGTCGAGCTGGGTTGAATTAAATTAGTGAAACGTAATAAGGAGTCGACTATGAAAATTCGATTATAATATCTCATTGCTTACTCACAATTATCTTCACAAAAAAAATATAGTTAAGAAGAATTAGATACATTCTACATTATTATTATTGTATCAAAACTGGAGATTTTTTTTAAGATAAAATATCATAGAAAAGAATATTTAGTGACAAATATTGCCCTTAACTTTACATAAAACAGAGCAATACAACAAATTGTTAAATCATATTTTTTACGTGAAAATTGGAAATTGCGCTACATACAGAATTTAAATTAGAAATTTGATCGAATTTTTAAAATTTTAATAACGTATGAATATTCAATACTGAATTAATTTTTATATTTACCATAGTAAACTTATCACTGAATTTTGTAAAATCTTACATTGTTTAATATAATTAATAATTAATCATTCAACTTGTAAAGGGTAGTATCGGAAAATTGACCGACCAACATGGAATTACTAGAAATTTTAGGATTAACTGTAGAGGACCTTAGGGCCAAATGCGAGGAAGTAGGATTGATCACAGATGGACCGAAACTAGTTCTTCAAGAGCGAGTTATTAGGTATTTTTGTATAGGGCAACAGGACGTAGACGGACGCTCAGAGTACGACGAGGCAGCTTCCAATGTACAGCCACCGGCGGCAGCAGAACGTCCAGTACCCTCCACATTCACCTTAAAGGACATTCAAGATACGGTATCCAGATTTTCCGGAGAAGGCCAACCTTCAATAAATTCTTGGCTAAGCGATTTTGAAGACTCTGCAGTAACAGTAGGGTGGAATGAATTGCAAAAATACGTTTATGCTCGTCAACTTCTGTCAGGCGCAGCTAAAATATTTTGTAGAGGACATGCCAAAATTCGAGATTGGTCGTCATTAAAAGTAGAGTTAAAAAAAGAGTTCGGTGTCAAGCACTCAGCCATCGAAGTTCACCGGACGCTAAGGAACCGTAAAAAACGCCCCAATGAAAGTCTTAGAGAATATTTGTACTGCCTAATAGAGGTCGGATCTCCAATAAGTCTAGACGAGAGTAGTTTAATAGAGTATTTCATTGAAGGTATACCCGATAATAAGGTAAACAAAGCTATCCTTTATCAGGCCTCCGATATAGAAGATTTGAAAACGAAAATTAAGGTGTATGAGCGAGTAACCAAACCGTCTCATCCAGCGAATTTTAGCAGATCACGTCCAAAGGAGGAACCTCCAGCCGTAATGAAAAAAGAGGTACAGCCTCCAAGTTGTTATAACTGCGGGAAAAGGGGTCACGTGAGTCGTGAGTGCCCAGAATCGCAACCAACGTGCTTCAAGTGTATGGAAGTCGGTCACAAATCATTCGATTGTAAAAAGAGCCAAATTAAGAAAGAGGAAAGAAAAGGAAAAAACCTTAATAACACCATACATACACTAACGCGAGGAAAGAAATTAGAAACACGTAATGAAATGACCCAAACCAATAGACTCTTTAAAGACATAAACATACTCGGCTATGAAGTGTCGGCCCTAGTAGATACTGGCAGCGATATCAGTGTTTTACGATACGATTCTCTTATGATGATAGATGAAGTGACAGTGAGCGCGGAGAGAAGGCGAATGATGGGCATAGGTGGAAAAGAAATTGAAACAATAGGATCTTTTGAAGCTGAAGTCATGTTGGATGAGATAGAGGTGCCCATAAAGTTCCACGTAGCGCGGGAGCGAGATATTTTGTACTCTGCCGTGTTGGGAAATGATGTCCTGGAGCACGTAGATATATTAATAAATGCGGAAGGAGCGAAATTCTCGTTAAAGACTTCGTCACCGGAAGCTAAATCGAATACTAAAGACGCAGTTGAGGATGAGTATGGGGAGGTCTTGCAGCAATTTGGCAAGATATTCGTCGCAACAGATACTTTTGATTTTGACTTAAGTTATTTAAAGAATGATTTACGTGAAGAAATCACAGCCTTAATAAAAACCTATAACCCGATTAGACCAAAATCATTCCCAGTTAGAATGAAGATACTGCTCAACGATAATACGCCCGTGCGCCACCACCCACGTAGAATGTCTTACGCTGACCAACAGACTGTCGACAAACAAGTCACAGAATGGTTGGAAGAGGGGATAGTGCGTAAAAGTTATTCTGAATATTCATCGCCAGTTGTGTTAGTAGCCAAGAAGGATGGAAGTAAAAGGCTATGCTGCGATTATAGACGTTTAAACGAAAAGATCGTTCGCGATAATTTCCCGATGGCAATAATAGACGATGTTCTACAGCGCCTACAACAGGCGAAGGTCTACACGACGTTAGATTTAAAAAATGGCTTCTTTCATGTTCCGATTGAAGCAGATAGTCGACGATTCACCTCTTTCGTTACTCATAGAGGACAATTCGAATTTCAATATGTGCCTTTTGGTATAACTAATTCGCCAGCAGTATTTTGCCTTTACATAAACGCGGTATTTCACGAACTGATAATGGACGGAACAGTCGTGATCTACATGGATGACATCGTGATACCATCCCTAGATGAGAGAGAGGGTCTAACTAAATTAAAAAGATTTATAAAAGTCGCGTCATCAAACGGGCTACAAATCAGGTGGAGTAAGTGCCAATTTTTAAAACGGAGTATAACATTTTTGGGGTATGCTCTGGAGGATTCAACCATACTGCCATCAAAAGAGAAAACCGCAGCTGTCGAGAGATTTCCACTACCAAAAGACCGGAAGGCAGTTGAACGATTTTTAGGCCTCACTTCATATTTTAGGCGTTTTATTAAGAATTACGCCCTAGTAGCCAAACCCTTATCAGACTTACTGAAAAAGAGTGTAAGTTTCAGATTGGGCGATGCAGAAGTTTTAGCCTTCCAGCAGTTAAAGTTGGCTCTAACGGGAGCAAACGTATTAAGACTTTTTAACCCTAGGGCGGAGACCGAGATACATACGGACGCCAGTAAACACGGGTATGGGGCGGTACTATTGCAAAAGGATTCCGAAGATTCTCAGTTCCATCCTGTAGAGTATATGAGCCGGAAAACCACACCGGCAGAAGAAAAATACCACTCTTATGAGCTGGAGGTGCTCGCCATCATAGAAGCCCTGAAAAAATGGCGTGTATTCGTAATGGGAATAAAAGTAAAAATCGTCACCGATTGCAATGCATTCGCAATGACGATGAGAAAGAAGGATGTACCGTTGAGAGTGTCGAGGTGGGCATTGTTTGTGCAGGACTTCCATTACGTCATTGAACACAGAGCCGGTACTAAGATGCGTCACGTGGACGCTTTAAGTAGAACATCGTGTCTCATGATGGAAGATTCACTGCGTCACCGAATAAGAGAAGAACAATTGAAGGACGATTGGATTAGAGCTGTTAGTAAGATTCTAGAGACGCAAAGTTATGAGGATTATTACGTGAAACACGGTATTGTTCATAAAGATCCAACCAAGGACCTTATTGTCATACCAACCATGATGGAGCGTGAAATAATCGAGATGGCACACAGACAAGGGCATTTTGCGACAAAGAGGACCGCTGAAATTGTAGAAAAGACGTTTTATATACCGAAATTGAATTCGAAGGCAGAAAAGGTGGTGAAAAGTTGCGTCGAGTGCATTATGGCGGACTCCAAAGCCGGCAGAAAAGAAGGTTTGTTGAAGCCCATAGATAAGGCAGATAAGCCTTTGATGACTTACCATTTAGACCATGTTGGGCCCATGGAGACTACAAAAAAACAATATAATTATATTCTAGTCGTAGTGGATGCGTTTTCGAAATTCGTATGGCTTTATCCTACAAAAAGCGTCGGAAGTGCAGAGGTAGTCGAACGATTAAAGAAACAATCAGCAATATTCGGAAATCCAGTGAGAGTTATAACAGACAGAGGAACGGCGTTCACGTCCAAAGAGTTTGGAGATTATTGCACGAGCGAAGGAATTCAACACCTGACGATTGCAACTGGAGTACCCAGAGGAAATGGGCAAGTCGAAAGGATCCATCAGATAATAATTCCCATGTTAACCAAACTAGGCTTAGAGAATCCCAAAAACTGGTATAGACATGTGGATAGAGTGCAGAAAACGATCAATAATACACCAACAAGAAGCACAGGTAGTACACCTTTTGAGATAATAACTGGAGTGAAGATGAGAGTCAAAGAGGACGCCGATATAAGAAGATTATTAGACGAGTTAGCGGTAGACGAACTCCATCAAGAGCGTGAGGCCATACGAGAAAAGGCTAAGGCAAACATATTAAAAATCCAACAAGAGAACAAGAGATGCTTCGATAAAAACCGCACCCCCGAAAAGGAATACAGAACGAACGATTTAGTCGCAATCAAGCGCACACAATTCGGATCCGGCCTAAAACTAAAACCTAAATTTTTGGGTCCATATAAGGTCATTCGAAAGCTTAACCACGGACGGTATGAAGTGGAAAAGGTAGGTGAAGGTGAGGGTTCACGGAGATGCACGACGGTGGCCGAATATATGAAGCCCTGGTGACTTGCATTCGGGACGAATGCCCGGTCAGGCGGGCCGAATGTAGGGGTACCAACAGTAGAATATGATAGATTAACTTTCACCGAACACATTAGATTAAAAAGGGGTACCAACATTAAAATTGAATAAGAAGAACGAAAAAGACAGAGAACGACAGTTAAGAAGGAACCAGCAAACCAGACGGACGGCACAGTAGACGCGCGGAAGAATAATTAAATACCTATAGTTGTAATAATATTGGTGTAATGAATAATTAAATATAATTGTAATAATACTTACAATCATAAAATAATAAATAATTGAATTATAGTACTGAGTAAAACGGCATTGTTTGGTCACTGCACCGGTGAGTATCATTGGAAGGAGTAAGGAAAAAACCACATGTATATGTATCCGTATTTGTGTGTATGTTTTTCGATATGAGTTTAAGGCTGATCGTGATTTAGGTTATGAGATTGATAGATTGTATGTTACCTAGAGATTTTGTGTATGTATATCTGTAAGAACTTTAGGCTGACTGTGATTTGTGAGGGAGGGGCGTTGTTGAAATAGGTTTAATTTTTCGTAGATGAATTTTAGTATGTGTGTGTGTATGTGATTTTCTCGCCCTAGTATTTATATGTACGTAGAAATAAATTGTTTCTCATATGAACATTTTTTGCTAGAAAATATTATGATATATCTGAACTTCCCTAATCCTAGTATGTTTTTCATATTGGAGGATGAGATTGCTTTATATTTTATCAAGCTTAAATTTGTCCAGTGTTAAAGTCTGTCGGTCAGAAATTTGTTTATATTTGTATAAATATTAATTTCAGATTTTGCAAAAATCTTGTGTACGATCGTGGCGATTGAGTTTGACTGGTCTGTGATAAGTTTGTTTATTTAAGTACATTTGTCTTCTTCGACTTTCGTCTTCAAGCGTCAATAGCTTGGAGAACGGTTTGTATGTTTTCATGATGTAGATATGTAAGTGTGATTGTTAAAATCCAATAAATACTTGAGCATGGGTAAGAAATTTGATAATATGTGTACATATGTACATATGGATCTACAAATTGATTTTATTTATGTATGTATGTACATACAAATAAGTCTGGGGCTCACTGTTTAAATACATTTTTTTGTCATGTGTGGTCTTTTGTTGTTGCTGCTATAAATATTGGCCTGGTCTTCTGTGTATAGATGTGAAATATCTCCATAGTTTTTTTTTTGAAATTAAAAAACGTTCTTTTAATTTTTAGATGTATTTACTTACTTAAAAGTTTGTTAGGAGTTTCTGTTTTGAGTAAAATTGAGTTCCCTTCTAGTTGTAGTAACTATAGTAGAAATATTTAATATATTTTATTTCCATTTGTTTAAAGTCACCGTTAGAAATTTTTCGGTGTAAAATTTTTTCCAACTATCATCTTTTTTCTTCATCTTTTACATATGTATATTTTAGAACACTTTGCTTCTCTTTCCTTTTTTATTGATAAACATTTAACATCAAATGGTGGTTTTATAATGAAATTGTTATACTCATTATTGTTGAAAACATCCGCTACTTCTTTTTGTAATGAAAATCATTAGAATTAGTTTTGAAACCTTACACGTCTATTAAAACCATTTTTTTCATTCATATTACTTAATTTATAAGAATTTCCGGACTTTCTATTATTCGATCATCAGTAAAAATGCAGTAGCTGAGGTCCTTGCTTGCTGTTTCAAATTAAATTTCTATATCAATTGACCCGCTTTTGAATAAATGGAGCTTTTATATTAAACTCTGATGCAGTTACAAGCGCTTGAAATTCTTTCATATACAAGATACATATCATATAGATACATATCATATAGAACTGCATAACTTTCATGTTTTAATTTTATATTAAGATCATCATATGGATATGAGACTAAATTTAAATGTACTTTTAAATTAGTCAAATCATAATGAACAAACTTATTTTCTTCTTGAAAAGCGATCAACAGAAAACGAAGTCGTTTTCTTTGAATTTAGGTCTATTCTCTCGACGGTTCCTCTAGTATACAAGATGACTTTGCGTGTCGCAATTTCTGGCTGTCCTTTGTCGGCGTTATGGGTAATTAAATGTTAACATTTTAATTGCCCAAATTGTAAAACTTGATAATGTTACTATCTTTACATTAATAGGCTATATGTTTATTTTATGAATTGTGATCGTCTATGCCTTTTATTTGATGCTCTAGATGATATGTTTTTTTTCTCTCTCATTGTATTAAAGTTTAGCGTTTTGTATACATATTTCTGCTATGTTTAAGTATGCTTTGTTTTCATGTGAGGCAGGCTTTATATATCAGGTGGGCAGTCAGTCTCTTGTTTTATTTATTTTTTTCTTCTGATGTATAACTACTTTTTTTAATTTTACTACTTGAAATAGAGAACATTAATATAATTTTTAAATCCATAATTTTTAATGAAAATATATACATATGTGAGTGTGTACATATGCAAATGTATTCATATCTACATACATATATGCGAGTATATGTATGTATGTAGAAATTAGTTTATATACAAAGAAATACATGTTTAATAAACAAGTATTGCACCAAATCGATCTTCAAAAACTCAGTCACCTCTACCATGAATTCAGCCTAGGTGTTTTCATATAGTGTCAGAAACATTGGAATATCTACGTTTGAAGGAATTTTTGCTTCAAATATTTCTACATCAGATTTGCTGGTTGACCCCCTGAACTTATTGTTGGTGATGTAGTTTGAGTTGTATCGGATTCAGATATTATGATTTCTCACTTAAAAAAGGTCCTCATCACCTTCTATCAGGTTTTTATATTTTTCTAACATGCATGTCTTAGCATGCTTTGTCCATAGATTGGAAGTCAATTCTGAAGACACTTATACTCATTTATCAGTCTTGGAAGGAAGAATTGAATTAGATACAAACTATGGCCCACATCAAGATTTGAATAATGAATGAAAGTTTGGTGATAGTAACCTAAAACTAAATGAAGATAAAATACAATTTGATGGTCAAATATAGGCTCTAATAGTAGCTTTAGTTTCTTTAATGATTGATAATAAAACATGGAAATACTATGAGAAATTTGATTTTGAAAACTATATAAAATATATAATTTCTACTAATACATGGAAAGCGAATCATCATCATTAACTGACGAAGAATGATGTTATCAGTAAATTGTTTCTGGAAACTCAAATCGATAAACTATAGGACAAATTAATGATACAGCTTAAGGATATAATTCAAGAATATATTAAAATGCAAATTGATGGAGTACAACGTGAAATACAATTAGAGATAGAAGATAGTTATAAAATTGAAAAAACACATAATAAAAATTAAATCATCTTTTGAAAAAACAAATTGAACAGCTGAACGATAAAATTTATAGGTTCGAAAATTAACTACATTTTAGTATAAATAGCTGAAAGTGCATCAAGTAGATCATAACACTCTCCAAAAAATCTTTAAAAAAACTCAATGTCTTTAAAAAGAAATTTAGCAAACGAACTCTATAATAAATCTCGAAAATTGTTTGTGTATTGTACAGGGTGTTTTTTTAGAGGTATAGAAAATTCGAATTGAAATAAAACACAAGAAAATCGTTTTAATGTCCATCAATTTGGCTTTATTGGAAGGATAATTTTATGAAATTTGATGAAAGTAAAAAATAAAATTAAACAGGAAAAATCTAGTTTGGTTTGTATTTTTGAAGGAATGATTAGGAATGATAGAATGATAGAATGATAAATTTCAACATTTTGTTCATCTTCAAATTACTATATTTAGCAGCTTTTTCTCATTTGTTAAGTTAACTTTAATTGCAATCATTTAAATAGTGAGATGAACTTTTATATTGTATACGAGTACATTAAGTAATTCTTTGTATATTTCAATACACTTATATGAACCATCATCACATAATTCCTTTGGATGATCTATTAAATCATTCTACTATTGATACTTTCATATTAAGTAATGTTTAATATTCTACTTATGCATGAATTTTCCAGTGTCTATTAAAAAATTCTTTACAATCATCCATTTGTAAGTTTTTTGGTACTCGTAACATTTCAAAAAAAATTTCCACAGCCTAGGTTTTTTCGAGTGCAACTTTTATTTTCAACGGTATTGACCATAGAAACTTTGTGAATGAATCATTTACAGTCTACAATAATCAATAATTTCTATTTTCTGTAGAATAGTTTCCCATTTCACCTAAAACAGCTCCATAAAAGATCAACTATTCCTTTCATTACATATCTACAATACATAAACAATTTTCGAGATTTATTATAGAGCTCGTTTGCTAAATTTCTTTTTAAAGACATTGAGTTGTTTTAAAGATTTTTTGGAGAGTGTTATGATCTACTTGATGCACTTTCAGCTATTTATACTAAAATGTAGTTAATTTTCGAACCTATAAATTTTATCGTTTAGCTGTTCAATTTGTTTTTTCAAAAGATGATTTAATTTTTATTATGTGTTTTTTCAATTTTATAACTATCTTCTATCTCTAATTGTATTTCACGTTGTACTCCATCAATTTGCATTTTAATATATTCTTGAATTATATCCTTAAGCTGTATCATTAATTTGTCCTATAGTTTATCGATTTGAGTTTCCAGAAACAATTTACTGATAACATCATTCTTCGTCAGTTAATGATGATGATTCGCTTTCCATGTATTAGTAGAAATTATATATTTTATATAGTTTTCAAAATCAAATTTCTCATAGTATTTCCATGTTTTATTATCAATCATTAAAGAAACTAAAGCTACTATTAGAGCCTATATTTGACCATCAAATTGTATTTTATCTTCATTTAGTTTTAGGTTACTATCACCAAACTTTCATTCATTATTCAAATCTTGATGTGGGCCATAGTTTGTATCTAATTCAATTCTTCCTTCCAAGACTGATAAATGAGTATAAGTGTCTTCAGAATTGACTTCCAATCTATGGACAAAGCATGGTAAGACATGCATGTTAGAAAAATATAAAAACCTGATAGAAGGTGATGAGGACCTTTTTTAAGTGAGAAATCATAATATCTGAATCCGATACAACTCAAACTACATCACCAACAATAACTTCAGGGGGTCAACCAGCAAATCTGATGTAGAAATATTTGAAGCAAAAATTCCTTCAAACGTAGATATTCCAATGTTTCTGACACTATATGAAAACACCTAGGCTGAATTCATGGTAGAGGTGACTGAGTTTTTGAAGATCGATTTGGTGCAATACTTGTTTATTAAACATGTATTTCTTTGTATATAAACTAATTTCTACATACATACATATACTCGCATATATGTATGTAGATATGAATACATTTGCATATGTACACACTCACATATGTATATATTTTCATTAAAAATAATGGATTTAAAAATTATATTAATGTTCTCTATTTCAAGTAGTAAAATTAAAAAAAGTAGTTATACATCAGAAGAAAAAAATAAATAAAACAAGAGACTGACTGCCCACCTGATATATAAAGCCTGCCTCACATGAAAACAAAGCATACTTAAACATAGCAGAAATATGTATACAAAACGCTAAACTTTAATACAATGAGAGAGAAAAAAAACATATCATCTAGAGCATCAAATAAAAGGCATAGACGATCACAATTCATAAAATAAACATATAGCCTATTAATGTAAAGATAGTAACATTATCAAGTTTTACAATTTGGGCAATTAAAATGTTAACATTTAATTACCCATAACGCCGACAAAGGACAGCCAGAAATTGCGACACGCAAAGTCATCTTGTATACTAGAGGAACCGTCGAGAGAATATACCTAAATTCAAAGAAAACGACTTCGTTTTCTGTTGATCGCTTTTCAAGAAGAAAATAAGTTTGTTCATTATGATTTGACTAATTTAAAAGTTCATTTAAATTTAGTCTCATATCCATATGATGATCTTAATATAAAATTAAAACATGAAAGTTATGCAGTTCTATATGATATGTATCTATATGATATGTATCTACTACTTGTATATGAAAGAATTTCAAGCGCTTGTAACTGCATCAGAGTTTAATATAAAAGCTCCATTTATTCAAAAGCGGGTCAATTGATATAGAAATTTAATTTGAAACAGCAAGCAAGGACCTCAGCTACTGCATTTTTACTGATGATCGAATAATAGAAAGTCCGGAAATTCTTATAAATTAAGTAATATGAATGAAAAAAATGGTTTTAATAGACGTGTAAGGTTTCAAAACTAATTCTAATGATTTTCATTACAAAAAGAAGTAGCGGATGTTTTCAACAATAATGAGTATAACAATTTCATTATAAAACCACCATTTGATGTTAAATGTTTATCAATAAAAAAGGAAAGAGAAGCAAAGTGTTCTAAAATATACATATGTAAAAGATGAAGAAAAAAGATGATAGTTGGAAAAAATTTTACACCGAAAAATTTCTAACGGTGACTTTAAACAAATGGAAATAAAATATATTAAATATTTCTACTATAGTTACTACAACTAGAAGGGAATTCAATTTTACTTAAAACAGAAACTCCTAACAAACTTTTAAGTAAGTAAATACATCTAAAAATTAAAAGAACGTTTTTTAATTTCAAAAAAAAAACTATAGAGATATTTCACATCTATACACAGAAGACCAGGCCAATATTTATAGCAGCAACAACAAAAGACCACACATGACAAAAAAATGTATTTAAACAGGGAGCCCCAGACTTATTTGTATGTACATACATACATAAATAAAATCAATTTGTAGATCCATATGTACATATGTACACATATTATCAAATTTCTTACCCATGCTCAAGTATTTATTGGATTTTAACAATCACACTTACATATCTACATCATGAAAACATACAAACCGTTCTCCAAGCTATTGACGCTTGAAGACGAAAGTCGAAGAAGACAAATGTACTTAAATAAACAAACTTATCACAGACCAAGCAAACTCTATCGCGCATACACACACAAAATCGCCACGATCGTACACAAGATTTTTGCAAAATCTGAAATTAATATTTATACAAATATAAACAAATTTCTGACCGACAGACTTTAACACTGGACAAATTTAAGCTTGATAAAATATAAAGCAATCTCATCCTCCAATATGAAAAACATACTAGGATTAGGGAAGTTCAGATATATCATAATATTTTCTAGCAAAAAATGTTCATATGAGAAACAATTTATTTCTACGTACATATAAATACTAGGGCGAGAAAATCACATACACACACACATACTAAAATTCATCTACGAAAAATTAAACCTATTTCAACAACGCCCCTCCCTCACAAATCACAGTCAGCCTAAAGTTCATACAGATATACATACACAAAATCTCAAGGTCACATACAATCGATCAATCTCAACAATCCAAATCACGATCAGCCTTATACTTCTACATACATACATGCACAAAAATTCCTACAGACATATAAACACCCAAATTCCTATAGATACATATAGGGTGTTTTTTTAACCTAGATAGAACTTTAAATTGTAAAAAGTAACACAAAAAATTAAATTTTGATAAAACATTTTTTTTTTATTTGTTTCAGTATACTCTGACAAATCATCATGAATAGACTCACGCTTGAAATTATCCAAATTTACTTTGAAAATCAGTCGTCGATTCGCGCAACTTATAGACGACTTCGTCATTTTTATGGCGTAAATAATCGTCCATCTGAACAAGCCATTCGTCGAACTGTGGATAGATTTCGTACCACATACTCTCTAGAGGATGCAATAACACCAACACGTCGAAGGAATGTGCGTAGTGAAGCGAATATCGCCGCTGTAAACGAAAGTGTGGAAGAAGATCCAATTGTTCGTGTTATTCGTGATATACGGCCAGCAGTGCTCGAAAAAGTGGCCCAAAATTGGACGTCCAGAATGCGCTTCGTCAAGAACAGCCGCGGTGCCCATATGCCCGAAATCATTTTCAAATGTTAATGTCACGTATTGATCTTTCGAATAAAAAAAAAATTTTGATTACAATTTAATTTTTTGTGTTATTTTTTACAATTTCAAGTTATATCGGGCTTAAAAAAACACCCTATATTACAATAACACCCCCCGTCTACCTCAAATCAAGGACAGCCTCAAACTGCTACATATACATACATACATACACACACCCATAGACACATTCTATCTATCTATCCCAACAACACCCTCCCCCATCTCAAATCACAATCAGCCTTAAACTCCTACGAACATACATATACACAGATTCCCACGGATACGTATTCATAAATCACAGACAGCCTTAAACTCTTACAGACATACATACATACATGTACACAGATTCCCACGGATACATATTATAACAAGTCCACGCCCTCCACCAGTCGATCTACCTCAAATACATCACGCCCCCCACCAAACACAGCTTGGCTTAAATTCCAACAAGCATAAACGTCACTGAATTCCCACGGTTACATATTACAAAACAACCTCATCTACCCAAATCACGGTCAGCCTTAAGGTCTCACAATCTAGACACACCCCGCCTTCCGCCAAGCACAGCCAGCATTAGGAAAAATCATTTCCATGATTTTCGTCGTCGTCATTTGAAAAAAATAAAGATGTCCCGTCGGCATTAAAAACTCATATATGTACATATAAAAGCTTCAAACCTATAAACCCCTTAATGTATTCCCACAAAATATTCCGCGCACAAGTTGCCACGGTCATACATACATACATACATACACTTAATATAAACAAAAAACATTTAATGTAAACAAAAAACACTTAAAAAAAAAAAATTTCAGCAAAATTTTAAAATTTCAAATATTCAGTCCAGAATTTTTAGACATTTGACACAAATTTCACAATTTTAATTCGGGCAGGATTGGTAGTTCCCTACTACTAAGAAAATAAATTTGTTCATTGTGATTTGACTAATTTAAAAGTAAATTTAAATTCAGTCTCATACCAATGATCTTAACATAAAATTTAAAAATTAACGTTATGCAATTCTATATGATATGTATCTAAGATTCCAACAAAGCTACTATATGAAATAATCTCTACCGCTTCTAACTGCATCAGAGTTTAAGATAAAAGCTCCTTTTTTTTATGTCAGTCATCAGAATGAATGACTCAATAATGGCCCGATTGATATAAAAATTGAATTTGAGACAACAACTAATATTGCAGCAAAGACATCAGCTTACTGCATTCTTATTCATGATCGTATAATAGAATATATACCCATCAAAGGACAAGTTAGAAAAGTCTTGTAAATTAAATAATATGTAAAATAACATAATTTTTATAGACGTGCAAGGTTTCAAAACTAATTCAAACGATTTCATCGCAAAAGAAGTAGCGATTGTTTCCAACAAATATGACTATAAAAATTTCATTATAAAACCACCATTTGATTTTAAATGGTTATCAATAAAAAAAAACAAAGAGAAGCAAAGTGGCTAACAAAAAACTATCATCACCTAAGCTGGCGTGCTGGATCAGTTTCATTTCAAAGCGTTTGTAATTTTTTAAAAGCCAATACAAGATGTTCTAAAATATATATAAAAAGTGAAGAAAAAAGACGATGGTTGGAAAAAATTTTACACCTAAAAATTTCTAACGTTAAGGATATAGGCTGCATCAACTTTAAACATATGGAAATTAAGTATCCAAAATATTTTTATTGTAATTATCATAATTTTGGTGTTTGCGCATTAAGAAATGCATTTTTACCCTCAAAAGAAATATCTTGTTTTAAATGATCTTTTTAACTTTTTAAAATATTTATACTTAAAAATATATGAATGTATGTATTATAATAAAATTTTAAACAATAAATGTATACAAAATAAAAAATTGAACAAGTGTTTTCTTATTTCAAATACAAACTACATAAAAAGAATAGAAGGAAGTAGGGAGGAGGAGAAGTTAACTTTTTTGCTTACTTGCAAATTTCTACTTTTTGTTTCTCTGCTGATGACTGTATTTAGTTGAAAATCCTCTGCTTTAAAATAATCGTATGACTGCGTTGCAAAATATAAATGTATACAAATATTACGTCTGTATTCTACAGGGCCACAAAATATTCCATGCACAAACTCCCAGGGTCACACATGCATATGCAAGTACATGCATATGCACATATGTATGTACATACATACATACATACACATTCAAGAATTTCATGTTATGAAATAAATTAATTCTTAAACAAATAAACAAAATATAAACTTATTATGGACAGACAAATTCGACTACCCACACACAAGCATTAGGGGGTTCACATATATGAGAACATTTTATATCATAAAATGTTGGTAAGATAAATAATTTATTAGTGTGAGTAAATCGTACATACATACATATATATACATAAATAAGTATATACATATATACATAAATTCAAATATACATATATACATACATACATATATATACATATGAGGATCGCGTACTAGTCATCAAACATAATTTCTCCTGATGGTAGTATTTATTACGATAACACCCCCATCCACCTCAAATCATGGACATTCACACATTTTCTTAGCCTGGCAACACTCACAACTTTCCCGTCGGTATTAGGAAAAATCATTTCCAAAAATCACCCGTTCTCACTTAATTAATGCCACCCAAAAAAAAAATCACCCGTTCCCACAACTGATATAAACAAAAAACAACTCCTAATGTAAACAAAAAACACAACTTCACAAATTTCAAATTTTAATTATCCAAATTATAAAATTTCACACAAATTTCACAATTTTAATTCTTCCCGAATGCCCAGTTCACTACTACTTGAGTTGCAATGTAGTTATATTATGATACAGTGTATTACAGTAAGTGAGGTACACTACAAGACAATGGATCCTAATTGCCGTTATTTAAAGATGAGACACTTTCCTGTAACAATGACATAATAAAATTGTGTGTTATTGAAAACTTGATAGAAGCGGCATTGCACACATTTGAAAATGACAACACAAGAAATACTAGATGTAAACTCAGCCCAACACATTTGCAATAATTTTATATTGATTTCAACAATGACAGTCAATTGACATATATGTTAGAGTGGAACATCAAATGTGCATATGATAAAAATTTAACAACATCGAATTTTATTGAAAATATACAATTCGTTCGGTCTGTGATATTAAAATTTATAAAAGTGTTTAAAAAGTTAAGTAAAAACAATAGTGGATAAAAGATATGTACAAAGTTTAATTTAATATACATATCAGTGAGCTGCAATTTTCATGGTTTTTGATTACATGCAACAAAACTCAATGTTGAATATAATCAGCATCATAGAAACGAACGCATCGTTGGAATAATTGTGAGTGGAGTGATTCACTTCTATGTGAACAAGCGCTGACGTTGAATAAAATCAAAGTAGTCAAGTTCGTTCAAGTTATTTTAAAACACACACACACAAACATGTCAAACAGGGGTGGAAAATTGGAGGTTTCTTTTTGTTCCAATTATAAAAAAGGTTCAACATTTCGTCGGCTTGTTTCTGGTTTGCGGCACAGTTTATTGAAAATACATTATGTCTGCAGCAAACCAGAAACAACCCGACGATTTGTTTAACTACGAGTTTGAAAATTTGCTTGTTTTTATGGTTAAGCGATTGTCTATATGCATTTCGTTCCCGCTTTTTGGAACTCATCAGTAGACTTCAACCCAAAACATTTTTGAATTTAGCTAAGAAACTTCGTATGTTTATAGTAAGACTCTTAATACTATATTGAGAATCACAATATACAAACATAATAAGTTTGAAAGTCTCAAACAAAAATCATTACAAAACAAGCATCTTTATTCGATTTTGCATTAAGAGTCTTACTATAAAAAAAAGCGCGAACGAAATGCATATAGACAATCGCTTAACCATAAAAACAAGCAAATTTTCAAATTAAATAAATAAAGTTTATGTCAAATAATTATACTTCGGTATTTCATTTAACTACGAGTATTAATAACAAAATCTTCAAAAGAACTTACATAAGGGGAACTCGTTTAACCTGTTTTATATCTCTTAAAGTTTAACCTTCTTCTTATTTAAGAAATATGTTTGATGCTTATTAAGAGCTTATTTAACAACTTTCTTTACGATAGTTGTCATAGACCTTTAATAATTATAATATATTTTTTTATAAATAATGCAGTAAATATTTAATAGCTCTTAGGCTGTAAAAAATTTTAGCAGCAATTTTATTAATTTATTTATTTATTTTAAATTGTATGTATGTGCAAGCAGTTTAGCTGTTATTAATTTACAAGTACAACAATTTCATTAATTTATTTTCACGTATATATAACAGGCAATTTAAGACAAGCCTGTTATATATATGTGACAATAAATGAATGAAATTGTTGTACTTGTAAATTAATAACAGCTAAACTGCTTGCACATATATACATATGTATGTCAAGAAAACTTATATTGCACAAACACAACTGATATATAAAGATTTACCAGTAAATTTTTTTACTGAATAAATGGTTAAAATGTTTTGAAAAATTGCAAGACTTTTGCTGTTATACATATCAAAACTATGTAACCAAAATTTTTTAAATTTTAGAGAAATAAAAATTTTTGTCTTTGAATCTTAAAAATATATAACTAAATATAAGTTTCATAAAAAACACAGTTTCTTTACTTTTCCCATCCCTGATATGAAACTCCTAAATTAAGTACACATACCCATACATACTTGAACATTGATTTGTTGGCTCTTTATAAATACAACATTCATACACAATGATTTTTTCCATTTTCACTTTTACTCTGCATCAACTACTTGATGCTGATTAGAATGAAAATTTTTTCCTTTCGCATTATGTTCTTGTTCAAAACACTCATTGTCGAGCAAAAAACCAATCATTCGAACTGATTGGTTTGATGCTACGCATTACTATAAATCATATCCAACAACATTCCACTCACTTGAGCGATTAAAACTTAGCAACGAATATGTGTGTTTTGAACAAGTTTAATATTTTCAACAAAAATACATGTTTTTAGGATATTGATTACGTATGATTATTTTTCCGATCACTCGTTGCAGTTCCCTGATACATATTATAGAGTTGCATGAACAATTCCATCCATGAAACTACTGAAATGTTTGTTTACTAAAGTCCAACTTCGAATAAATATTAATGTTGAACAAACTGTTGCTTTTATCACTGTGAGTGAAAACATTTCGTTTCATACTGTTAACACAAAGAGATTGTTCATTGAAACGACTTTTGTTTCATGCTGCTTTCTCTCATCTCATCTTTTGTTATTAATATGCAATAGCAATGTTGCCAATATAGTGAAATCATCGAATTTTTTGTATGCGTCGCACATGTGTAATAGCACAGCACACAAAAAGGTAATCGTGTTTGGAATTAAGCATTTTTGGTGGAAGCTCTTCCCTACTGGATTACCAACTTAATGATTTTAACAAGGCGTGAGACTAAAATAATCGATTCTTGAGGACTTCTTACATTTTTTATTTGGCAACATATTCACGTAATCTATGAAATCTAAAAAAAATCATTCTTCTTACCAAACAACTTCTACTTTTTTAAATTTTATGTAATGTGTTTTGTAAGCGGGTAATGAAATTTTTTAACTTCCTTTTCGGCGATTATTCTAGTATTTTCCCTTTTCCTACAACTGGCAACACTGATCTTTAAAAGCATATTGTTTTTGCATAAACTTAATCGAGATTTACTCAACACATGTTCTGTTTCACATTTGTAAATGTTAGTATGCTCTTGTATTAGTAAACAAACCAATATCATTTTACTGCGATCTTAACTATTGAGTGTTCATTGTGCTTGTTTCATAGTTATTCATCTGTATCAAATAGAATGAAACGAATAAAAAAATTATAGCGAAAGTTTCACGAACATCATTATTTAGTTTCATGCATATGTTTAATACATATATGCAATGTAATTCTTTGTCAAATCTTAGATATTTATAAAAAGCAATGTGTACTACAGGTTGTAAGAGCATGAAGAGGATAGATACTACCTAGGTTTAGGTTTTTGGTTGTTTTTTTAAGTTTATAAATATTTTACTCATTTATTAATTTTTTTATAATAAAAAACAATTTAATCAATATGAAAATTATGTTTATTAATGTAATTATTCAGGTTGGCCTAGTTTGCTATCACGGTTATATACATACATCAAGTGTGATCAGTCAGACGTGACTACCACATGCATCATCAATGACAAAAAATACGACAGAATATATACTTGCTTGAACGTCAATTGTTAAATGTTCAAAAAGCCTATGTGTTTCCAACCGCCAGAGTATGCCACTGGTTAGGGCTAATTAATTTGTCAATCTTATCTTTCGATAAGGGCAAATGGAGACCAAGAAAATAAAACTAAAGCAGATGTTGCCGATTTAGCTAAAGAATTCAGTCTGTTTTATTTAAAAATTTTCATGGCTTATACATATACTTGTTATGAAAATAAGTCATTACCTCTCTAACTTATTCTTAATATTATATTTCTTTCCTTCAGCACTATGAACATTGTAAAGGAATCCTATTGCTTACTTTCACTGACAAGTTATAATGAAATGCATAAAATGCACTCAATATAATTTGACACTCAAATGTCTGTCTCTCAAATATTATGAATGATCAATAATAGTGATTGCAGTGCATGCACTGTACACTTGTGTGTTGCAGAAGTTAAAGAAAGTAAATTTTTCCTATTATCTTCCTAGTGCCGTTACACTTTTATTGATTATTATTACTTACGGATAATTTTATTAAGATAATTAATTAATTACATATGCATGTACAAGTATTATTGGCATGTATTTGTATTCTAAATTTTTATTACATTAATTGGAATTTTGCATATTTGGTAGAGTTTTATAGGGTTTTATGTTATTATTATGAACTACTTTTATTGTTCCGTTATATTATATTGTGGTGTTTACACCATTTCTGCTTATTATTTTATATGGTCCCTTATATGGATTTTGGTATTTCTTCCTATTTTCTACTTTAACTAATACTAAGGGCTAATAAATCAGTCAATGATTATATGTATTTTATTTTTAAATCCTTTTTAAACATAAAATTTAGTTTTTCACTTCAAAATTACATAAAACTTAAATAGCCAACATTATGCATTTAAGTGTTGTTTAAGTTTTACAAACATAACATGTGTGTGTGTGTGTGAATGCAAGTAAAGGGTATTTTTTATTGAGGTATAGAACTTTAAGTTGGCATCACTTTTTTAACTGGCGGCCATTTTGTCAGCTGTCAAGTGATTAATATTTAGTTTGGTTTGCCATTTCATCATGAACAGGTTGACAAAAGAACAACGCTTGCAAATCGTGCAAATTTATTTCGAAAATAATGGTTCAGTTCGCGAAGTTTACCGCAAGCTCCGTCCATTTTATGGTCGACATAATCGTCCATCAGAGCAATTAATTCGGTTAACCATGGATCGTTTTCGCACTATGTTTACTCTATGTGATAATACGCATAAGCTGAAGTCGCTCGTCTACGCCAACAAACCAGAAACGTTAGGGGACTTGGAAGCCAACATTCGTGGCGTTATTGCCAACATACGGCCCCATATGCTCGAAAAAGTGGTTGAAAATTGGACCTGTAGAATTGGCTTTATTCGAGCCAGCCGCGGCGGCCACATGCCCGAAATCATATTTAAACGTTAATGGCATAAAATTATCCTTCCCATAAAGCCAAATTGATGGACATTAAAACGATTTTCTTGTGTTTTATTTCAATTCGAATTTTCTATACCTCTAAAAAAACACCCTATACATGAACATCATGTGGTCGTATTAAAAAGAGTTTGGTTTAATTTTCGCAAATATACAACAAATGTAACATATATTTTCATATCATATACATACATATATAATAGAAAAATGCATTCCGATGCTCTTTTTGTATTTTTTGCTATTTCACTTGTGCAAATTGATAAATCAACTTTCTTATTTATATTATATTCTGTTGTTAACAAAACCTCGTTAAGTTCTCTATGATTTCTTTCTATTGAACCTAATGTTTCATGGTGGTATGGTGTGGAAAATATTTGCTTCATTTGCAATAATGAACACATGTTTTGCATTGTTTCATTTATGAATTCTGTTCCTCTGTCGGATTTGAGTACCTTAACTTAAACATATTTTAAAATAAATTGTTCAACTAATGTTTTTGCTGTCGTTAGTGCATCTTTTGTCGGCATAAATGTGAAGAGGTGCTGACAGTACCAATTGATATTACTTCAAAACTATTGTTTTGGTGTGTCTGTTAGTACGAGTGGTTCCTTTATATGTTTTGTTTGTTTTTGTTACAATTATCGCAATATGATACAGATTTCTTTATCATCTTGCAAATATTTTTCCAGATATACCGCTGTTTTAACTTAATTATTCTTTTTCTTATGTTTAATTAGTATTTTAAAATTAATCATTATTTTAATAATTCCGTGGGCGGCTAATGTGGTATAGGCGAAGGTGGCTAAAGTGGTATAGTGTACTACATAACACTCATTAGAACAATCATGCCCAAAAAAGGTGAAATTAGAAAATGGGCAGCGAAGAATATGAAGAAAGTTATTCAAGCTGTAAGAGAGAACCCAATGGGAATTTATTTGGCATCAAAGTCATTTAATGTCACCACACAACGTTACAACGGATGTCCAGAAGCGAAAAAAGCGTTGAGGATCTTTCATCAACCAAACTTGACAGGCCTTAACTGCATCAATGGAGGATGAGCTAAAATAATTACTGGAAATGTAATCGAGGTTTTGGTTTGACACGTGCGGACACAAGATAGTATATCACATTAGCATACCATAGTATACCACATTACCCGAACATTTTTTGAATGATATGTATATGGATTTTTCAAGCTTATTTAAAATATCAATGAAACTTGATGATCAAAACTTTCACAACTTCCTTGATATTAAGGTAAGACTTGAAGTAATTTTCCTGCGAAAATCTACCATATTTGAATAAAAACTCTACAAATTATAGCCAAAAAACAAATGGGTATACCACATTACCCTCACTTACTCTATATATCGATATCTTCTATATTTTCGAATTTATTAAGTTGTAGTTTCTTTATATTCTTGATGTCATTAATGGTTATGCATTTCCATATTTGAAGTTGATTAGGCTTCTGGGAACTGCATTCTTCCATATGGTTTTCTTTTGCACGTGTTATTTTCATGATAATTTTTATCTTAAATTTTATCATTATTGAATATTTTATTTGTCTCTTTTTAATTTTTATTTTCCTCACTATTTTTATCTGACATTGCCCTTGTTGTTACTAATATCTTTCTTTCGTTTTCGCCAATTTCTTGCGGTATCATTTGTTTCAGTGCATCAGCATTAATTTCTATTCTAGAGAGTGCGTCTGCGTTTGTACTAATTTTTTATTTTTTATATACAATTGTAAAATCACTTAAATCTAGTCTAATTCTTGTCATTTTAGATGAGGGGTTCTTATGTGAAAATAGTGAAATTAAAGGCCTATGGTCTGCTACTACTATGAAGTTTCTGTGATATATAGATATGGTCTGAAAAAGTTAATGCTTCAATGAATTGCTAGAAGTTACTTTTCGATTATTGGTTTTTTGATATCATGTTTTTGTAGAGATTTACTAGCAGATGAAATAGGTAAATCTTATCCTATTTCTCCTTGGGATAATACTGCGCCTAATGCGTAGTTTGAAGCGTTGGTTGTTAGAATAAAAGGTTTTTCAAAATTAGCATATTTTGATAGTGGTGGATTCATTAGTTTTTCTTTTAATTCCTCAAAAGCATTTTTTTGTCCATACGAATGTAAATATTTGATTTCTTTACTAGTGAGTTTAAGTCTTTGGCAATGTCCGCAAAATTTGGTATACATTTTCTATAATAGTTTCAGAATGCAACGATTTGTCTTACTTCGTCTGCGTTTTTGTTGTTGGATAGTATTTTATTACTTCGTATTTGTATGGGTCTGTCTTTACGCCGTCTTTTGTTGTCACATTTGCAGATATAATACAATATAATATACTTCTGGTCTTAAAAATTTACATTTCTTTTGGTTAAGTCTTAGATTGTATTTTCGTTATCTGTCTAATACTTTTATTAAATTTTCATTCTGGTGATTTAGGATACTTCCATAGATAATTACAGTAAGGCCTGGATTATCCGTGATTCGATTAACCGGCAACGTCGATTATCCGGGAAATAAATATTGTAATTGTTTTATTTTGTGCATCCGTTTCATTTTTTTTTTGATTACCTTTATTATCCGGGATTACAAGCACGCAACCGTTTTCAGCCAAACAAACATTATCCAGAATGCTCCCGGTCCCGACCAGTACGGATAATCGAGGCCTAACTGTATGCCATCTACATAAAGAAATGTTTCGGAATCTAATCCTGAAAGTGCTATTGTTAGCATTCTCTGAAAACTGTTTGATAAAATATTTAGTCCGAATGGTAGTCTTTTAAATTGATAGTGGCGTTATGGTGTAGAATAGGCTGTTAGCTGTTAGTGGTCTCGAATCTTCGAATAATTCAAGATGTTAAAATGAGCTAGTCATGTCCAGTGTGGAAAACCATTTGGCTCTGCTAAGTTTGTCCAAAATGTCGTTTAGTTTCCTAAAGTCCACTACTTTTTGTCTTCGGTGTTCTTCTTGGGTACCAAGAGGAGTGGAGCATTGTATGTGCTAATCGATGGTTCTATTATGTCGTCAGTGGGCATTTTCTGTTCTTGTTCGTTTATTATTTCCTTGTGCGTATGAGGTAGTCTGTAGTTCTTTATGTAAACTGATGTTTTGTCCGAGGTCGTGATGATTTGTGTATAAAAATTGTTAACTGTTAATTTTTTACATTCTAGGTGAAATACATTTTGATATTTCTTGAAAATTTCTGTTAATTTTGTTTTTGCATTATCGTCATTGTTTTTTATTTGTAATTCATTCAGAAGTTCTTCGAAACGTTTTTGGTTATTGGTGTTTTTGCAATTTAATATGTCATAGTTTTTTAGTGGGTCAGTTTGGAGTTTAAAATTATTTCTTTATTCGTTGTGTTTAATATTTTTAAGTGTGTCATGCTACTTGTCGGTGCTATTGAATTACTTAAGAAAACACCTTTTTTATTTCAGTATTAAAAATTACGCTGTCTTCAGTTAAGTTTAATTTTATTCCTTAAATAATTTCTGTTCTTGGAGGTATTTTTGTTTGCAGTGACGTAAAAGCTTTTGCCTGTATTGGAAGAGTTATAGTAGTATTGTTTGCAAATAAAGAAGTTGTGAAAGTTTCGTAGTCTATTTTGCACATATATTTTCTAAGAAAGTCTCTACTTAGTATATCGTCAGTGCATATTGGAAAATTTGTATTTACTAGATGTAAAGAATGATTGCATATTTCATCTGATAGAATTAGTTCTAATTCAATTGTTCCTAAAGAATAAATTTCTTCTGTGGTAATGCAAGTTAATTTACATTTTTCTTCCGGGTTGAATGGTTCGGTTTCGAAATCTGTTTGCATTCGACAAAGTAATATGTCAGCTCCTGTGTCTATAAGGAATGTCAATTGTTTTTTTGTATTTTGTAGTATGAAATTGGTATTGTTGTCACATAGTTTGCATCAGAAAATGACAATAAATACTAAAAAAAATATACATAAGTAAACAGTCTTAATTTTAGCAACTGAATAAAATCCTAATTGTAGCAAAACAATTTGTATTTACGCTCACATATTTTCTCTCAAACAACTATGACTTAAGCCGATTCTCTACTTTGTTTATGCAAAAAACGAAACTACGCTTCAACTACAAATAAAAAATTTCTTTGAACAACTAGATTTATTATGTTAAACTTTCATTTAAACAAATGAGAAGCTCAAAAAAGCTGAAACAAGAACTCAATAACATGTTTCTTATTTTCTTACTTTAAAAATTAACAATTTCCAAATTTGAGTATTGATTATACATAAAATGTTGCAAGTACTTGGTATCCCTTGTTCAATATTTTGACAGCACAATTAAAAAAAGAGTCAAAAATGGTAGTAAGTATTTTTATTTAAGTTATAAAAAACTTTATTTCATATGAAAATAACTACCACAGTTATCTTATCTACTGCGTTTGTAATTTCAGATAATACACAGAGACTTGGCTGCTCGAAATGTATTGATTGCGGATGATCACACATGTAAGGTGGCTGATTTTGGCTTTGCCAGGGATGTAATCACTTCGAAAGTGTATGAACGCAAAAGTGAAGGAAAATTACCCATCAGGTAACTTATTTTTGTCATTTAAGCGCATAGTAGTAGTAGCAGTGTATGTATTTACACGAAGCCATTCGATTTATTTTTGTCCCCTCCATAACTTTGTTTGACGCAATCGTAAAATTATGAAATTTAAATCATAGTTGGAATTAATTCATGTTATCTGATGCAGTGTTTTTAGAATTTTTTTCCCTAAACTCGTAACAATTTAAAAAAACTCGTAACAATTAAAAAAAAATAATTGTCGAAAAATTGTCATACAAGAATTACATACATAGGTAAACAGCAAAAATGGCTTGAATAACAACTACATATATTTGATGCGATATGGCTACCTGAGTACAAAAAAGGCAAAACTTTTAAATTCTATGGATAACTCTTTTTAAATAAATTTTAAGTAAAATTGTCAATATTTTGAGACATTTCTCCACTTATAAGGGGCCGTTTATATATTATGTAACGCGATTTTTCCCAATTTTTGACTAACGGGGACTTTAACGGCAAGTTTTGCATGAAGAACTTAAAGTTAAAGTTCACGTTAACTCTTAATCATGCATTGTGAAAAGGGACGTAAAAGACGTGACGTATTATGTGCTTGAATCTCTTAAAAAAATTATGTCATATCTTGGATCAATAAAGGTTGCCGTGGTAAAAAAATATTTTATTTTCTAAAAGTGAAAATTTTTTAACGAGTGCACTTAGCGGGAGGGATTTAAACAAACATTGTTGGGGCTGTTTTGGGAGATCAAATGTCTCCAAAAAATTATTCTTTTTTTTTTTGATTGTATTCTTGGGAAACACATTTGAATTGGGTGAGTTTAAATGTATTAAACAGTAGAAAATTTATATTTAATTGAAAAAAAATTATTATAAGAAAGAAAATAAGACAATAAATAAATAAGTTATTATTTTATTTAAGAAACTTTTTTTTATTATAAACTAGCTGATCGGAAGGTTTTTACTAATGATTAGTATTTCATATAGAATTAAAAATTAAAACACAAAAATTTCAGTGCAAAGAAAAAATAGCACAAATTTTTCTTAATTTTTTGCTTAAAAAGTTGCTTCTAAATTCGGTTATTATTAAACAAACAAAAAATGCTAAACATATAATTCTTTTAGAGCTTGATGAACAATATTTTTCTATTTGGAGAGAAAATGAATAGTGCTAACGCTGTACCGATTCGAGACTCGAACTCGCAACATACAATTCACCGTGGGAAAAACATTGGGATCATAGGTTGAACCCACACACTTTTAACGATTGTCTTTGAGGTTTATTAATCGTCATTGTGAATGCAAGGTTGCGCTTCACTTAATTGGTAGATCACTTGGTATCATAAATATCCTTGGAATAAGCACTTCTTCACCTCTTAACTTTCCTATGGTTATCTTTGCTTTAATAGCGTTTCTCATCCGCATTTTAACAAACAATCTAGGGAATGAAATCTGGTCTGAAGTAGAGTCAGTCGGTATTTTCCCATTGCCCATGTCTAACAATTTATATGAAAACACATACCCTGATTGATAATTTTGAAGAGCAACTCGCATATTTTCCATCATTTGAGAGTTTTCACTTCTTTGCATAAAGATGATGATTTCAAGCAAGCGTTAATTTCATCAGCAGCGTTTGGCCAATAGCAACATCATCCCTCTGAATATCTGTTGATTATTTCGCAAGTCTATTAATGTTCTGCAAAGTGCCTATAATGCTCGTTTGGGAGCCATTGAACATTCAACCCAAATAATAAAATGTTGGATCATCTACCGTTTGCAAGTTTTAAGGTAGTTTTAGGGCAGAATGAGCAGTTCTTCTTCCCTCTAACAGGGTAGCAGCAATCCCAGAGGATGCTACTGCAAGTTCAATTTGTTTTTGTGAGCGAACCGAAGCCAAAAGGAGGGAAAGTAAAAACGTTTTGCAGGTTCCACCAGATGCATCAAGAAAGAAGATTCCTCCATAACCTGCATTAATCGCTGTCATGAGAGTTTTGTACGCGGTGTTCTGCTGTTGTTTAAAAGTTGGACATTTATTTTTACTGACTGACTTAATGAATTCCGATCATATTGCCGTTCTAGAAATTCTTCGGTAAATGCTTCCTGTGCAGGACGATTTTGAGCTGGCATTCTTGCAACATTTTTCCAGACATTCCTAAGCATAAGTCTTCAATTGAAATCAACGCCTCATGGAATATTTCAGTATTGAAATCAATTTTGAGATTTATGGCTGTTGTACAATGCAAAATATCATGAGCCATGTTTTCTTTAGACTTGCTCCACAAATGTTGTGGATTACATAGAAAACATGTTGATATAATGATGACAAAAAGTGTTCCAGTTTGTTGGAGCGTAGACGAAACAAACAGCATCTGCCATTGGGATGGTTGTCATCCTCTAGCAACCGTAAAAACTGACAGGCTTCTCTATATGTTGTGCACCATACTTCATTGACGGTCCGTAATGATTGAAAAGGCGTTTGGTTCACGAACATTTACTAATAACAAACGCAGGTAAAAATATTCGTAAATGGATGGATTGCGTAAACACCACCTATTGCTTTTTTCTAATAAAATCTTATAACTGAAACTTATACTCACCAAAAATTTTATAAAACCATCACAATAATTTGAAAGCAAAATTATTACTTTTGATGTTTTAAACACGACTAAATTAAATCACAAAGCAAATACCACTAATAAGGATCTTTCTAAAGTTTAAGCGTGGGTTACGTAAAAAAATTTAGAAGTGAAAATGATTTATTATCGTGTTTTCACTAATATGATGTTACATAGAACATTGAGAAGTGAATAGGAAGAAATATAATGAAAACAATCACGAATTTTCCATCAAAAACTCATACTTAGAAAAATGAGAAGCGAAGTAGGGGGCAGTATGTTTAAAACAATTAGTTCGAGGTTATGTTGAAATTTTTTGTTATTAAAAAAAATTAGAATTGAAAAGTAGGTAGCATGATACAATTATACAAGGTACTTGCACAAGCCCAGCCTGTTAATGTATACAATGCAGAAACTTGTCAAACTTTGTTTACAAGCCGCAAAAATGTTAGTGTATGTGTGTGAATAAAATGATTACAGTGTTGCCAATGAATTTGCATGTGTAGGTTAAAATTGAAACAAAATTAAACAAAAATAGAAGTCAAAGTAGAATTACACACAGATTATACATGAATCTAATTATAGGCCTACACATGTGAGTAGAAATTACACACTCTGTATATTACACACATATTGGGAACACTGAATGACTATAATCATTCATGAATGCCGCGTCTGCAATTGTACTTTAGTTACCCTGTAATTGTTATTTTTAACAACAAAATGCGTGTGTTTCTTGGTGTTGCAATTTTGTTGTAGTCGTGCAAGTACCTTGTATAATTGTATCATGGTAGGTAGTATATTAAAAATATTGCGTTTCCCTTTATTAGTTTGTGCTTAGAAAATATGAGAAATTAATAGTAGGCAATATATGAAAAACTAAAATTTTTGAGTTTTACGAAGAATTTTTTAATTTTTTTTCTTTGCAAACTATATCTGAAAATTTCGAATCAAATAAACAAAAACCAGCCAAGTCGCTCTAGCCGTTCTCCCATTATGCGATAACATACATGTATATTTCATTTATATATATGTATATAGACTACAAACTCTTGAATTTTAAAGTGTTCAAAAAATGTGTTTGAATGTGTGTTTTCTGTGTGTATGAGTGTTTTTTCCTCTATGTACAAATATAATAGTATAAAACAAACAACAACAAAATTTTTTCTAGTAAGCGATTAAATACTCAATTGAAGTTGCAAAATCAAAAGAAAAACAAGTAAGAGTGCTATATTCGGCTGTGCCGAATCTTATATACCCTTCACAAATCATAAAATGTAGAGAAAAGACATGCGTGCATATGTACGTATGTATATATGTAGATACGTAATTTTATGAGAAAACTTTCGTATCCATTACCAATTAAACTGCAATATGCAGCGCAAAACTGCATTTTAAATGCATCGTGCGGACAAAAGATTCCTTAACTGACGCTTGCCTTGTTAAGATGTCTGTGTGTGCTCAGCAGCGAACTTCTATAAATACATACTTTCAAATTTATCGGCCCTCTTCTGAAAATCATGGTGATTTCAAATCACGTGATTTCAAAATTAAACTACTAATAGTTGACTTGATAGTGGGTTTTTATTGTATTTTAAGTTTTTATAAGAGTTAAAAAATATTTTTTTTTTATATATATACTCACAATATATTTTAGTTTATAAAACATTTTTCATTTACTCTTCCGATAATTTTTTTAAAATATGTACATTGGAGCGACTCACTTGAAAAAAGTTTTTATTACCCCTCAATATAATGTCATACATATCGCTCGTTTATTAAAAAAACAAGTTTACTTTAAACTTTAAAGTTTTCTATTTACACACAACTTAATGGAAAACGATAATTTTATTTGCCTCTCGATAGTTAAGTATACAAGATATGGTATGAAATTTTTACACAATATGAATAACAATATGATGATTTTGCATCATTAACCCAAAAATCCCATTTTTTGATATATAATGTTTCTTTTAGAAAATCAGCGATATGTATGTAGCTTGTTAAGTTGCAAATAACCTACTAGCCTACTATGTTCCGTTGAAAGTTCTTATAATACCTAAGACAATTTAAATTAAAAATAAACTTTTTAAACATTACTGCTGCAGATCTACCAATGAGTAGACATAAGCACCAATAAAATGCAGGAATACAAACTGGCTTTAGATATAAAAGTCAGCAATTTTTTTTTTTTGGAAAAACCAACACTTTTCCTTAGGTAAGTTTATTTCGTAATCGAATAATTAAGTTATTTTTGGACCCAGCAAAAAAGACATGCAAAAGAAATAATTATTGCATGGGTTCAATTCAGGTGCAAAACGCACGATTTTAACACAGGCGTGACGAGCATGGGTTCACATTTAACAAAACTGCTCGTCATTGAAATGAGTGCTTAGAACCCATGCAAGTTCCTTGATTCGATGACGTTTTTTCATAAAACAAAAAAAAAACATCGTTCCAGCCGGGATATGAGCCTTGCTGTTATGACTGCCAAGACACACTCTATACCACCGAGCTATTGTATATCTACTTATTATTTGATGGAGATAAAACTTGTTTTATGACAATGTGTCAATGCGATGGTTTAATTCTGTTTTTAAATGCCTATTTCGGTGGATATTTATTTCAATGTATTAATTACTAAGTAATATTGCATGTGTTTTTGATGAGTTCAAAAACTATAGCTTTATTACGATTTGCCATGATCTTTAGAATGCATTCGAAGAAACAAATGCTAAAGAAAGCATGAAACACCATTTAATTCTGAACGCATTAATTTTTTTTTTGCTGGGGAAAATATTAATAAATTTATTATTTACAATGATATACATACTTAGATACAAACATACATGTAGGTATTACATACATACTTATTTACATATGTACATAAGCAGCTACATAGGTACATTCCCGCAAGGGTATCTTCTTATGAGGATAACGGGATTGACGACCCCGCGGACCCTGAGTTATCACAGGTCTGAGGGAATTCTAGATAGAAACCCTTAAAAGACTTGTGATTCCACACCGCTGAAAAGCATTAAGACCAAGTCCAGCACGGTCTTAATTATGGGATTTCTGGACATACGAGTATGAATTGTTAGAACCCTGGGCTGGTGGTTGTGGTATTCTGGGACCTGAGTATGTAGAAGTGAAATTTTACAGAAATGGCTCTCAGGCTAATGCCACAACTGCCTCCGTCCTATTAAAACTTGGCAAGTCTCAAAGTACGTTTGAAGTTCGTCATCATTAAGTTGATGGTGCAGGTTCGGATGTTCTTCCCCGGTTAGCACGGATTTGGCTCTGGCGAGAAGATCAATAAGACCTTTTCGTCAACCCTCGCATGGACCTCACTGCTTGCAAAGGGACCCATGGGATCTTAACGTGACTGCACATCGAACGGACATAGCGGCTTTGAGTTTGGACCCATTAGAATGAATAATATTAATTTGAATAAAAATAGAGGTAATAGACATGATGGGTTAAATATGGTAGATAGCGAAAACCCATTTGTGAGGAAGTCGGTGATCATGAGATCACCCCCTTCAGGAGTTAGAAGTGGAGATAATCTCTTTTCCAATAGCGTTGCTAATAGTAGTGAGGAAAGCAGCAGCAGTTTGGGGAAATTAGGAGATAAAATTTCGAAGTTGTTAGACTTCTTAAAGTCGCGTTCGAACGTGCATAAAGATATTGTGACGATGTCCCGAGAGATACAGGCGTTGTATATGCAAGTGGCGGATGAGCTGAGCAGCAGACCTGTTAGTGACAAGAAGTCACAAATTCATAAGGAAACGCAGACGGAAGAACCGTCAAGGCCAACCTTTGTGCTAAACGCAACCCCAAAGCGCAAAAGAGATCCAAGCACTCTTAGCCTAAAGGGGAACAAATCTAAGAAGAAGAAAGGTGTAACCCCCAATAAGTCGGCTAAGAATAGCGGAAATAATATACCCAGTGAGGCAGGCAGTAGTACGGCTGGTAAACCAGGAGTGAATGTTAAAGATCATGGCTGGGTTAAAGTCCATACCAGAGTTAGAAATAAAAAGAAGACAGTAAGACCAGATGCTTTGGTAATTAAAACGTGCGGGGATGCTTCCTATGCTGATATCCTCAGACAAGTGAAGAAAGACCCAAAGTTGAATAATCTGGGCCAAAATGTGAAGAACATTAGGAAGACTGGTAAGGGTGAATTGTTGTTGGAGTTTAATAAACCCGCGCACCAGGATACAAGTAAGTTCAGGTCGGTACTAGGTGAGGTCGCCGAAGTAAGGGCATTATCCCATGAGGTTAGAGTCGAGATTAGGGATATAGATGAGGTAACCTCTAAGGAGGACGTTTATGAAGCCCTCATAAAAGCATCCGACGATTTGAAATCTCTGCAGCCTGCTGCAATTAAATCGTTAAGGAGAGCGTACGGAGGAACACAAACTGCCACCATTGGCGTAAGTGCTGCCATAGCTAGCCGTCTTGTGTAGATGGCGAAGATACGCATTGGTTGGGTCGTCTGCCGAATACGCGAAAAGGCAACGCCGATAAGGTGCTATAAATGCCTAGATTATGGACATAGAGCCGCAAATTGTAAGGGGAAGGACCTTTCTAATAATTGCTTACGGTATGGCGAAACCGGCCACAAAATTGGAACGTGCTCCAATAAACCGTCGTGTTTGCTTTGTAGGAATGGAACAGACACCGCTAGTGACCATGTCACCGGATGTGTAGTTTGTCCGTACTACAAAAAAGCGCTACAGAAACTTAAGGTTTAAAACAAAACTTAAGGCATCAAAATGCGTATATTACAGTTAAATCTCAACCATTGCCAGGCAGCTCAAGAGCTTCTTAAGCAAAGCGTTCGAGATTTAAATGAAGACGTCGCTGTGCTGAGTGAGCCATATAGGACCATGGGATCTGTAAATTGGGTTTCTGATAACACGGATACATCGGCGATATGGAACACCAGCACCTTAACACTACGGGATAGAATAACATCACAATGTGGGTATGCCCGAGCCACTATCTCTGGTATCACATTATACAGCTGCTATATTCCCCCTAGGTATTCTATAGAGGACTTTCGAAGCATAGTTGATAATATAGTAACAGATGCAGCTACCAAAAACCCAGTCATAATAGCAGGTGACTTTAATGCGTGGGCTGTTGAATGGGGCTGCCCCTTGACGAATGCAAGAGGTAGAGTGCTCTTGGAAGCCTCTTCTGCATTGAGTGTTGTACTCATGAATAATGGAGTTGAACAAACTTTCAGACGAGGTGATACTGGTTCGGTAATTGACATTACGTTTGCCAGTAGCAGCATCACAAGCCAGGTGAACTGGAGATTATCTGACATTTATACTCATAGCGATCATAGCGCTATAATCATAGATGTACAAGATGAACAGCACCATGTGGCTGTACAAGCACGAGGGTTGACAGGCTGGAAGGTAAATACCTTTGATAAGGATGTCTTTGCAGCTTGTATGGAGAACATGCAACTGAATGGTTCGGCTGAAGATATGGCAGAACAATTAGTAAGCCATATCACGAGTGCGTGTAATGTAAGCATGACGAAGCGTAAAAGGTCACCAAATAAGCCTCCAGTTTACTGGTGGAATGATGAAATTGATAGGTTGCGTTCGGAGTGCATAAGCTCCCGAAGGCAGTATACAAGAACGCGAGGTAGTCTAGAGTGTACACCATCAAATATATAAGGATAAAAGGAAAGCGTTGAAGATTGCAATACGTAGGAGTAAGCGCAGCTGTTTCCTTAATATATGTGAGGAAGTAGATGGTAATCCTTGGGGCCTTGCATATAAACTGGTAACCAAGAGACTTAAATGTCTTGGTCCATTGCCGCCAAGAGAGGAGCCTATCCTCAGGGGAATTGTAGATCATCTCTTTCCCCAACAGGAAATTCCTACGTGGCAATACAGCTATTCCGCTGGATTTTCCGATATTCCTCCGGTTACGATTTCCGAGATAGAAGGCGCTGTCTCAAAATTTAAAGACAAGAAGGCACCAGGCTTAGATTGTGTTCCAAATATGGTGCTAAAAGAAGCTGTCAAACTCCACCCTGAGTACTTTTTGAAGGTAATAAGCGCATGCTTGAGCCAGGGAATTTTTCCAACAATGTGGAAAAGACAAAAGCTGGTACTGTTACCTAAGGATAATAAGCCGCTAGACGACCCCTCCTCTTATCGTCCACTGTGTATGATAGATACGAGTGGGAAACTGCTAGAAAGTATAATCTGTAGAAGATTGGAAGGCTGTGTTGAAGCTAAGAATGGTTTATCAAATAACCAATATGGCTTCAGGAAAGCAAGATCAATAGTGAATGCTATCAAGGTTGTAGTAGAAACTGCTGCTAGGGCTATCCAAGAAGAGAGGTGGAGAAATGGAACTAAGGAGTATTGTGTAGTCGTAACCCTACACGTAAAGAACGCCTTCAACACGGCAAATTGGGGACGTATTGTTGAAGCCTTAGCAAGATTAGACATCACAGGATATTTACTGGCAATTATACAGGATTATTTCCGAAATAGAGAGCTAGTTTATGATACCGATAAAGGTACTAGGAGACGCCATATAATTGGCGGGGTGCCTCAAGGATCAGTACTTGGCCCACTACTGTGGAACGTCATGTACGATGGAGTATTGAGGTTAAATCTACCTGAGAAGGCAAAGATAGTTGGATTCGCAGACGACATAGCGTTAGTATGTGAAGCAAAAGAGTTACTAGAGGCGGAAACCATTGCAAATGCCAGTATTCAGATCGTTAGGTCTTGGCTCAGGTCAATGGGTCTAGCTCTAGCTGACCATAAAACAGAGGCGGTTCTGATTAGTAGTCGGAAAAGTAGGGAAACCATTAGGCTTAATATTGGTACGTGTAGCATAGAATCCAGGGAATGTCTAAAATACCTTGGAGTCATGATTGACACACGTCTATCTTTTCATGAGCACTTTAAGTATATAGGTGCCAGAGCATCGAAGACCTGCTCAGCTCTATCCCGGATCATGCCGAATACAAGAGGTCCAAAATATCTGCAGAGGAAATTGATCTCTAGTGTAGTTAAAAGCATTATCCTATATGCATCCCCTATATGGTCAGGTTCACTGAGATATTCTACGTATGTGAATCTGATATCCCCTGTGTATAGGCTGGCCGCCCTGCGAGTATGTAGCGCATTCCGAACTGTGTCCGACGAGGCAGCTTTTGTCATTGCCGGTTTGATGCCCATCGAATTAGAGGCGATATCGGACAGTGTGGATGGTGTGACAGATTTGTGCCTACGTAAGTGGCAGGCACGATGGACAGCGACTGATAAGGGAAGATGGACTTACTCACTGATACCTGACATCAGTACATGGTTATCAAGAAAGCACGGTGACTTGAACTACTATATTACACAGTTTTTGACTGGACATGGTTGCTTCAGGTCGTACTTGTACCGTTTCGGACATGACAGTATTCCGTTTTGTCCGAGCTGTGATGGTAATGTCGTGGAAGATGCCGAATATGTGTTCTTCATCTGTCCACGATTTGATAGTAGAAGAGAGTGCTTAGAAGTAGATTTAGGGCGTAGAATTAGGCCGGACAACATAGTTCCAACCATGTTGGGATCTTTGTATAACTGGACGTGTGTATGTAATTTTGCAAAATTCGTTCTATTAGAACTTCGTAGGTTAGAAGAGATTCGCAGAATCTTCCTGGCAAACACCATCACTGCCAGGGCCTTTCGATGATTTCATCCCATTCATCCCATGAATAAAAAAAAACTACATAGGTACATACATATGTATGTAATTAAACTAAGTTTTAGATCTTTAAAATAAGTGCAAAATGCCAATAAAACAAAATGTGAATAAAACATTCGTTCTGAAAATAGAAGAACGTGAGTTCATATTCTCATCTCATCATTTATGTTTTTTTTCCTACATATTAAAAAATATTTTTTTCGTATACTACAACATACATATGTATTTACATACATATGTACATATGTATATACTATAAAGGAGTTTTCCTGAAGAATTTTAGAAAATAATATAAAAAGATACCTACATACGTAAGTGTACATATATATGTACTAAGCCAGCGAATCAATCCCTGCCGATTGCCTATATACAAAGCACACCAGCTTAACTAAGCAGAAGTACTTTTTACTAAATTTATTTAAAAAAAACAAAAACCACATGAATGAAATAAAATAGCAACAGCCCAGCGGTAAAACTAAGAGGACCTTCTTACCTTCTTACCTGACCTGCTCAGGAATTTTTTCGACTCAATTACCTATCTTATCAAACTGCTAAAGAATGCCTTATAGAAGGCCTCGGGTTTTCCACATAGAAGATAAGGTACACATTCCACATTCCCGTCTATGAGAAGGGAGAAGAGAAGGAGTATCATTTTTTTGTTTTGTTATTTTACCAAAACAAAAGCAAACGAATTCACGTTTTTGACTCAGTTAACCTTCTTATGTAACTTCTTAAGAAGACCTCATAGAAGATGGGATACACTCCACAGAAGGAGTAAAATATTTTGTTTTGGTTTTTTTGGCAAAGCAAAAGAATTCAGATGCCGTTATAAGAAACAAAATTTCATATAAAAATACTAAATACAGAGCGATTAAGGAAAGAAAACGTAAATCATTTTAGTTTAGTTTTATACGTTGAATAAGACAGTTGTTTTGGTCGATCAATATTATGTATACTATGTGGCTTTTTGTTATTTTCAGGAGTTTCCTTTCAATATATTCGACCCTTTTGATCATAAAATAAACGTCAAAACACTATATGTATAGATGTGTATATTGAATACCTCGGACATGTTTCTCAAAACTTACAAGTGCTCTAATACAAGTAAAACAGTTGGGAGGATATTTGATATTCATATAAAAAATATATTTTCACAACTATTTTACTTGTATTTCAACACTGCCCCAGCAGTTTAAAACCGTTATTAAACCCCTTTCAATATGACCTTTATTTGAAGGCCTTTTAACAGCCATTCTCTCGAAGGCCCTTAAAGAGCCATTCATTTGAAGGTCTTTTAGAATATCTGCGAAAGAAGCGAGAACTGAAGGCCTACCTCGCAATGACAAAGTGTGTAAAAAAGATATGAATATGGGATGGAGCGAGCAGGCCTAGTACATCCAAAAGAAGGAGTACAGAGGCCTTTTAGAAGGCATCCGTACTCCTTCTTTTTCCTGCTGGGAGCAAGCACCCTCAAACAAACAATCTTGTCCACTTTAAAATATTTATAAGAAATCCATGATCTTTAGCTTACTTTTTCCACATACATATAGATACATACATACACAATACAATCATTAGCAAACGAATTTATACTTGCCCATGATACAATTATACAAGGTACTTGCACAAGCCCAGCCTGTTAATGTATACAATGCAGAAACTTGTCAAACTTTGTTTACAAACCGCAAAAATGTTAGTGTATGTGTGTGAATAAAATGACTACAGTGTTGCCAATGAATTTGCATATGTGGCTGTGTCTCCAATTACACATTGAAGAAAATTACACTACACATCCTTTGTATAGGTTAAAATTAAAACAAAATTAAACAAAAATAGAAGTCAAAGTAGAATTACACACAGATTATACATGAATCTAATTATAGACCTACACATGTGAGTAGAAATTACACACTCTGTATATTACACACATATTGGGAACACTGAATGACTATAATCATTCATGAATGCCGCGTCTGCAATTGTACTTTAGTTACCCTGTAATTGTTATTTTTAACAACAAAAGACATCTGTTTTTGACTAAATTCTGTTTTTTTCTACCAACAAAATGCGTGTGTTTCTTGGTGTTGCAATTTTGTTGTAGTCGTGCAAGTACCTTGTATAATTGTATCATGTACTTGCCCATATTTACATACATATATGCATGTACTCCTATGTATGTATCAACATGTCTTTAAAAAAATTCATATGTTCTCAACACAACAACCAGTGTTGCCAGAAAATGATGGTGAGAGAATGCTAAATCGGTCAAAAAATTTTACTAAAATGTTCTACAGAAGAAAAGTATAATGTCAGATTTAAATGTAGAAAAAATTATTGAAACAGCATTCAACTTTCAAAAAATTCTGCTAAATGCTTTCTAGCAGAGTTTGTTGCAAATAAAAAATTTTAATTTCTTAAAAAAATTCTTCTATATGTATTATTTTTCTCATAAATGTACATGTATTGTAGGATAAAGGTTCCCTGATGATCTGCACTAGCAACAGTGAAATGCGCATAGCATCCAGCTAACTCTTCAATAATCAATTTCAATGTACGTATTTTTAATAAATAAATATTTTACTGAATAAGTAAAATAATAATTTGAGATTATTAGTGCGTTAAAGTTTTTTTAACGTAATTATAACATTTCCAAAACACACCAATTATTAACTATTTTATGTTTGTATGTACTATAAAAATACATGTAAATACTAATGAGTTTGTATAAACATAAAATTCAAAGCTATTTCAATAATTCTTTCTACATTAATATCTAGCATAATACTTTTCTTCTGTAGACCATTTTAGCAGAATTTTTTTACCGATTTAGCATTCTCTCATCCGCATTTTCGGGCAACACTGGATAGTTTGCTACTTCAAGTGTAGATATATAGAAAACATGGGGTTAAGTGTCCCCAAGTCACCACTTTTGTCGACAATATTGGTGACATTGTCAACAGAGCGTCTAATAATAATGGTTTTAATGCGTAGAAAACATTTTTTCATATGCACACAACTATGCTTCTTCTTAATGTTTTATTGGTTTGTTGAAAATAAACGTGACGTCAAGCAAAAATTAAGTGTTTATAAAAATTATCTTAAGAAATAGAATTATAAGGTAAATATACGTATGTATATAAATGTATTTAACAATAATTAAAAACATAATACACAAAAAGAAATAAAAAAACAAATAAAATAACAATCAATATTGTATAAAAATAGAAAATGTGAAAATTGAAGAGTTTTAAGTGAAAGGTGCTAATTATGGAAATTTTGACCCTGTGAAAGATTTTGTGCCATCAGGTAAAGATTTTTCACATTTTAAGATTCATACGTAAGTAGAGCGAGATACATCGATATTGTAGACTAGAGCCCCTAAAATGTACTAGTGAATCTTTGGTGCCAATGGCGCCATGTGGTCCCAAAAAAACTACTTAGTTGTTAGTGCTACAGTCTGGTGGTGGATTTTCAATAACAAGCTAATGTTAAATGTCAATAGGCGATTACATTGGCTGGGGTACACCTGGTCAGTAGTGCTACTGACAATGTCACTAGTAAATCACTACATTTGTGACTATTCGCATTTTCTGCAGGGATGGTATGCATGTACAATGTGTACTCCAACCACTACTTTGATACAAAGCGAGCACGTTACTACCCTGCGGGAAAACTCAGAATATCTTCTTACTTTAGGCCTTATTAAATCAATTACTATTTTTATCTAACTGCTAAAAAATGCCTTATAGAAGGCCGCGATTCTTTTGTAGTTTTACCAAACCAAAAGTAAAACCTATTAATTTGAAGACTTTTCAGAAATGCTGGCAAAATAGGCGAGAGGGGAAGGCAATAAGGATATAAGAGTGGAATGGAGCGAGTAGGCCTTGTACATCAAAAAGAAGGAGTACAAAGGCCTTCTAGAAGGTATCCTTGCTCTTTCTTTTTCCCGCTGGGTATAAATCGTACAAGTATAAAATTGGTATTTGCAAACAAGTGTATGTATGTACATATATGTATATATGTATATATATGTACATATCGAAAGAAAAAATATAAACAAACTAGGAGAAGTGTTCATGCAATTTCCTTGCAAATAATCTACGTGAGCCAAATGTTGCCGATTTTTTTATTGTAGGGGACGAATACATGTTTTATTGTTGTACAATTGCAAATAGATATATAAGTATATCGATTCACACTGAAGTCAATATTGCGCTAATAAATAAATATAGGTACATAAATAATTGTAAGGCTTAATTTTTAAAACAATTGCCTTATTTATAAAAACTAGTTTATATTTTTAAGGGCGCAATTTTCATCACATGTAGTATATATATTATGTTCATGCAAAAATATATGAAAATGAATCAGACTTTGGAGGTTTGTGTGATCCATCAGGCTCATTTCTTGCAGTTTGTAAGGCTGAGTTTACATCCGGCATTTCTTATGTGACATGTGCCAAAAAAAGCGTTACCAGTAATTACTAAACTGTTTGATTCAGACATGTATTTATTGATTTAAACTGTTTCCAATGGTGTTGGATTTCATAAAATTGTCTATTAGTTATGCATGAAACTGTTCAACTTAATAAATATGTACGTGTCTGAAACAAACAGTTTTTCATTAGTAATTAGTGGTTACGCTTTTTTTTACGCATGTAGGGCACATGGCACACAGATGTAAACCCGGCCTAACATTCGTATAAATGTCTTCGAAAATTTTTGATTAAATTACAAAGAAATCAAGAGCTGTAAAAAATAAGGTTTGGAACCAGTAAAACTTTTAAACAGCACTTACATGCATGATGAAATAAACAGGTGGCATTACTACGCCAGATGACAGTTTTTTTGTTATACATTATTTGTCTAATCTTATGTCAAAAGTTTTGTTTATGTTTACATTTTATGTCCACGTTTGTTAATAAGAAACAGTATATCTGTGAAAGTTTTATGTTTTAAAATAAATCGTATTATAAAAAGAAAATATTAATAAAGTTTATGTCCAAGTTTGTTAATAAGAAAATAGTAATCGGTTGTGAAAGTTTGATGTGTTTCAAATAAATCGTATTATTACAATTTGTTGTCCATAATTGGTGTTGGCTTTTTTCCTTCAGCCAAATAATTCTGTTACTAATACAGAGAAGCTTTAAAATCAAACAAACAAAAAGAAAATATTAATAAAGTGAAAATGCGTTACTGTATTTTATGTCGCAAACAAGCCGTTCCCGGTAATGGTACATTTCTTAATGCTCCTCTTGATCTAATCAAAAGAAGCGAATGGGCTAAGTTGTGTAAGAGGGAGTTCAATACAAATACCCGTATTTGTATTGATCACTTTTCTAAAAGCGACATTGTTACGTTGGGAAGTCAGTATATGTTGTTGCCCAAGGCTATGCCTATATTGCCACAGCAAGAGGAAGCACTATTCACCATTCCGAAGCTCCCAGACAACTCAGTGTACCAAGCACACGATCATACCCAATCGGGGTCAAAGGAGACATCTCCGCACAATTTGCGGTTTTTTACCTACGAAGAACTGACGACCACTGCAGCTTCAAAATATCCGGAACCACAATCCAAAGCAAAAGAATCTCAAACTGAGTAAGTGACACCAAACAATAATCTTAGGTATGTACCCACATATATGTATGTATTTATGTATAGTAAGATTACAAACATCTGGAAAAAGAATTTTTTTAAACTTTATTTGGTAAGTTATATTTTATATTCTTCAACTTTTGCAAAATGTCCAGGAAAAATAATTCCAAATATAGCAACTGACACTGAATAATAATATTATGTATGTATGTATATGAATTTAGGTATTCTAAGACTTGACAATCGTCTCAATACAGCATGTTTTTAAAATTTGATTGGTAAGTCATATCTAATTGATAAGTTATATTTTATAGTCCCTCAATTTTTGATACGGTGATGAAGGAATATAAAGAAAAAATTCCACAATTGGAAGAGGAAAATAAAGATTTAAGGTGCCAGCTTCTTCAAGCCAATTTGGCTATAAATTCGATGAAGAAGATTTTTACGGATGTGCAAAATCGGTCTTTAATGGCACCAGGAAATATAAAATGGAGGTGGAATGATATTTCCAGTGCCGTTTGTTTGCACGCATCGGGACCGAGGGCATATAACCATCTGTACAATAAAGGATTTCCTCTGGCTCATGTCACAACATTACAACGTTGGTGTCGTAATGTTGATATATCGCAAGGCGTATTAAAAAAGACAATAGAATTCATGGCGAAGGACATAGATTTGTCTTTGAATGAAAAACTGTGCGTTTTGGCATTCGACGAAATGAAGGTAGAGGAAACCTATGAATATGACTCGTTGGAAGATGTCGCCAGGAAACCAGCAAAATATGTGCAAGTTGTAATGGCGCGTGGCTTGAAGGAATCGTGGAAGCATCCCATATTTTATGATTTTGATTGCCAAATGATTGGGAAAATATTGAAAGAAATAATTGAAATACTACACTGTTCTGGTTATCCTGCAGTTGCGATCGTGTGTGATATGGGTCCGACTAATTGTAAGTTATGAAGAGAGATGGGCGTGACTCCAGGCAATTTCAAAATTTAGATATTGCACTTAAACGTTTATAATGTTTTTGTTTTGCGACCAAAATGTAAATTCATAAAAATAGTTTCGTTTACAGAATTATTTTTTATGAATAAAGCCTTTAATATTTTTTGGAAAATTACACATCTTATTTCATATATTTCTGAAGAAAAACCTTGGTTTTCCAACCCTACAAGCTTGGAGGAAAAAGTTTTCGTTTTTATGGACGGGGCGCGTCCTTTTGAAATTAATTCGTAATCATTTTTTGGATACCGGAATAATTTACGAAGAAAATCTTTTGAATGCACGTCCTATATGGGAATTAATAAGATATACGTCAAAGTCCGACATGCCAATAACGTATAAATTGAGCGAAGATCACCTTACTGTTAAAGATCCTGGTGTACGTAAATAATCTTTAGTTATATACATACTAAATAAAATAAATAAACATTTCACGATATATGTATATATTTAATTGAAGAAAGACAAAAGGTAAAATTAGCAGCTCAACTGTTTTCGAATACCACAGCAAAAGCTCTAACATGGTGCCACTCACGAGGCATGGATATTTGTCAAGCTCCAAAAACCGCCGAATTTATCGGACTAGTGAACGACTCTTTCGACGTGTTAAATTCAAAGATGAATACGTTTAATTACCCTGGCAAGGTACTTTCTGATTTTATTAATATATACATATGTACATACATACATACGTATTCTATTAACAAAATGCCAAATACTTGCTTCTATCCCATAAGGAACCCTTTGGACGAAAATATAAAGAGCAAACTGACATACTAATATGACAGACTTTATGTCTAAAAACATAGTACCCGGAAATAAGACTGCACAGCATTTTCAAAACGGTTTTATAACTACAAATAATGCACTGGATATGCTTCACAAGTATGTAGCAAAGTATGGTATACGCTATTTGGTAACCAGTCGTCGAAACCAGGATGTGCTGGAGCACTTTTTTGGTGCAATACGGAGTAAAGGAGGATTACATGACCATCCTTCTCCAATGCAATTTAAGTATAGGCTCCGAAAATATATTTTAGGTAAGTTTGACAACGATTGATATAATAATTAATATTTTATAGCTTTTACCCACATATATTTCATATTTCAAATTCAGCAAGAAATACTGAGTATTTAAAAGGACATGGCAACGTTGAAAATTACGAAACTGCATGGTTAAATACTAGTGATGTCAACATGTCTTTTGCTGATCATTCCCGCATTTTTTCTGCAGCTTTCGATGAAGACATCATATCTCAAGATGGCTTGCGTGAAAACGAGATCGTAGAAGACATCATATACGAAGATGGCTTCCGTGAAAGCGGGTTTGTAGAAGAAGATTTGGAAAAGCAAGAGATATTGAACGGTTTGGACGGTTGCAATCAGCGTGGCCATTTTAGCATTTTTGCAGCTAAATATAGCATTTTTTTGATGATTTGGTTGGTTGGTTGGTTTACGTGGCTGCCCACTACACGCAGGCATTCAAGTAGAATCTAGAAGATTCCTTTTTGAAAGGACCACTACAATCATCGGTGTCAATCTATGTAGAACCGTACCTGAGTATTCTGATACGGTGATCGTTACTAGATCCAACCCGTCGCGTTGAGATATCTGATAAGGTAATTCAACCCAATTTCAGATAGATCTGATAGATCATCTAGTACATGACTGCCTAAAAATTTGTGTCTCGAGAGACGCAAAGCTGGGCATTCGCAAAGAAAGTGAAAGACTGTTTCTTCTTTGCTTACTTCTTGACAACTTCGGCAGAACTCATTGTAGGATAGACCTATCCTACTAGCATGTCTGCCGACCGTCCAGTGCCCCGTCATGACTGCAACGAGTCTCGAGATGTCTCTACGCTTTCTGTTTGTTAATTGTATTGAGCGCCTATCATTGTAGCAAGGCCACATTTTCTTAGCAACCTTGCACGTGACTATATTACGCCATCTACTTTCAGCCTTATAGAGATAGTGCTTGAAAATATAGATTTTAATAGCACTAAACGGCATGGCTACCGATTCGGCATTGGAAACATTCATAGCGGAGCCAGCCCTAGCCAGCTCGTCCGACCGTTCGTTACCTAAGAAATTGCTATCTGCTGGAACCCAGATGAGGTTGAGGTCAGTCTGACCAACCAGTCTAGATAGCAAACTCTTGCATTGCCCGACTAGAATAGACGAGGTGATACGTGATCTTAGGGATAGTAGTGCTGCCTGGCTGTCGACAAAGATGATGATTTAGCCGCAAAATTTTCGGTTTAGCAGTTAGCATTTTCTTTGGCATTTTTCAATTATTTATTTAGCATTTAAAAAAAATAAAACCTTTTAAATTTTAAGCAATATAATCTATGCCATTTTGGGTATATTATTAATTTTCACATGTAATAATGTTAGCGGTAATCTGCGGGCTGTTTCTTAAGACCTACAAATATTGTAATACAAGTAAAATAGATGTGAAAATATATATTTTTTATATGTTTTCACAACTTTTTTACTTCAACTTTATTCGTTCATCCATTTTTCATAACCTTTCTACAATTAGTTGCAGCATATCAATAAAACAATAACAATAAAAGTAAATAAAAAACGAAAAGAAAATGAAACTAGTTTTAAAAGTTTATAAAAAATTAAAATGAATGCAAAATGGAATAAAGTTGCTTGTTTTGTAAAGACTTTTTTTTGATAAAAGCCTCGATTTATTCAGGCTTATCCTAAATAAAATTTCACATGGAAATTTCCGAACGTATGAAAAATCGGTATCAAAAAACTTCATACGATTGCAAAGATTTGTCTGTTCGAAAAAGTGGAAAAATTTTAGTTTTTAATTTTATTGGAATTGATTAAACGAAATTAAAATTCTTGTGAACGAAAAATTTGATTCGGAAATTTTCACATTTGGAATTCATGATAAGGCTGATTATGTTTTATATGCAATTCTCGATAACATATTAAGAGCTTTACTATAAACATATGAATTATTTTTTAGCTTATTTCAAAACTTTTGATTTGAAGTCTACTGATGAATCGGTTAAGCAGGATCAAAATGTGTATAGGCGGTGGTTATCTAACAAGCAAAAATTCCTCACATATTATAATGATAATTTGAACAACTATTCTGATGACGAATACTCATTTTTAATATGTAATAATTGATGATACATATGTATATAAAATTTTATGAATATAAGAATTTGAAATCTTATTTTTCGATATTAAGAAAACAAGTAAAGACCTGAAAAGCTGTTTTTCGAAAATTAATAAATGTGTATGATCTTAAAAATAACGAACGTTAACATGTGTACGTTATTGTAACATGTGTGTGACAAAAAAGAGGTACATATCTGTACCATGTGTTTTTGGTTATACGAAGAAAGCTCTGTTTACGTCAAATTGGAATAGATGCAACTTTAAATTTTTCTTATACGAACTACTTCTTGAACGTTATTGTTTATAAACGAAATAAAAGCGAGAAAATGCTTATGTTTTCCAAGAACTGTTTGTGACTTAATATCATTGTTTTGTTTTTAATACTCTTTACGCTCAATAAATAATTCATTATTGTTTAATAAATTGAGTTTCCTTCATAGGAAGTAAGAAATTGGAAAAATTAAAACCTTTAAAGAAAATGTTGGCTTAAAAAGAAGTATTAAATTTTAGCATTATTTTTTAGCTCTTAAATTATTTTTTAGCATTTTTTAGCTTTTTTTTTAAGTCAATTTAGCTGCAAAAATTTTTAGGATCTGGTCACACTGGTTGCAATAGTCGTGACATTGGTATACTACAAAAGGATGATTTGGAATATATACATAGCTGGCTATATAATTCGGAAGCTTAAACTAGTAGGGTACGAATGTCATGAAGATGAAGATTCCCATACCTACGTTGACCACGTGTCGAAAGGGTTCTTAAAAAAGCCAGCAAAAGGATTTGTGGAAAAACTCAAGGAGCTCGAAGCTATATTTTATAAAGAGAACGGGTCCAACATATCCCACTCTTTCAATATACATAAAAGATTAATCGAGAAAAGCTCGTTTATTGATTTGCCTTTGGAAGTTCGAAAATTCGGCATTTCATTTACTTCCGCATAAAGGATTTGAATAAACGACTAAAACTGCAAAAGTGTAAGCAGCGTATTTTAGGAAATAAGAAGCTACTAAAAGTTAAATTATAAAGTGGTTAGTCTAAAAAAAATTTTGTTTTTTATAAAAACTATACACTAATGTTTAAAATTGTTCAGCCTTATAACTGGTACGTGTAAATATTAGAAAACCATACCTCCTTGAGTCAACAGGTAAGCCAAAGGAAAAGAAAACCATTGAAGGAAAACTTACAGCTTTAATTATTATTTTTTTAACTTATTTCAAACATTTATTGTATTTTCAATTTACATTTTTAATTTTTTTTAATTTGTTTATTTTTATTATAATATAAATTTTTTAGTAAATAAAAAATGAAATTAATAAGAATTTGTTGCTTAATTTCTTGAATTCTGGAGTTTACAGATGATTGAGGTTAGAAGATTGCCGAGAATGGGTTTTCTATATTCATATAATAAAAAGAAAATATTTAATAAAAATTCTTCTTAGTGTACAAGTCAGCAAATACAGCATTAAATTATTAAAACCCATGTACTCGTATATGATACTGCTGTATGTATGCAGGCTAAATTTGTTAAAATTAATCTTTTGGTTGAATATTTTACTTTATTTGAGACAATTTTTCAATAATTGTATTATTGTATAAGCAATATAAATTTCTCATATTCCATTTCATTGAAAATTTGCGTTAAATAGCTGATGTTAATAACAAGATTTTGTTTAAATAATGTTAGCAAGAAAAGTGACTTACGCTATTCTACGATAATGATTCAGCCATTCCTCCAGCATTTGGGCTACTAAAAGCGGACATTTGCGTAGTTTCTGTTGGGCAATTAATAATCCAACCTCTGTGACACAGACATCGAGCCATTGCCGCATAATGGCCTCTTCACGGCCCATCTTCAAAGATAAGGTTAAAATAATCTTGTTTGTTAAATAGTTTGTGCATACATATGTATGTATGTAGGAATCATACATATGTATGTACCTCTGTTTGAGTTAGAAAATGTATTGACAACAATTTCGATTCACAATCCATTAGTGGCATATACATATGTTACATCCTCATAAGGTTCCATTGGGACAAGAGCACTAAAGTGTCCCCGTGTATAACCTAAATCTATAGGTGATTTTATGCAAAAACAACAAACAAATCTAGCATAACCAATATCTTCACCTCGAAAGCTTTTAACATGGTTGACACCATACACAACTATTAGGGTCTGGTTCACGATATCGACAGCGTTCGACTTGTCGCAAACTTACATTCAAAACAAAAACAAATTTTGTTGTTGCTTCTAATGTAAGTGTGCGACATCGTTCTACTTGTCGATATCGTGAACCAGGCCCTTAGTCTTCTTAGTATATGGTCTAAAGCAAAAATACACATGTACTTGTTCCAGAGAAGCGCCCGGCTGAGTGGCTAATGACAGCAGAGTAGTTCAGTCCTCTTGCTACTGAGCTTCCTCTAGAGTGAAATGAAGCATATATGTTCAGGCAGTTCATACTCTTTCCAACGTGAATAGAATCTTTACACAAATACATTTATATTATTTACTGCTCTATTTTAATTAGAATGTTGCACTTACATGGGGGCGCACTGGTGCAAATGTTTGTTTGAACTCTCCAGAGGAGTTAAACGTTGGGGGGCAGCTAGTTTCAAGTTAGCTCAGCAATTAAAAAGTCATGAGCATGTTTAAATACAGCAGAGAAAGGCTCTAGGAATATATGACCATTTGGTGCTACCCACAATGGACGATTGTGATAGTCTTCTTCAATTCCATTTGAGAACGATAGTTTTAAGCACCATATTCATCAGTATTTATGCCATCGTCATTAGTTTCAACATTTTTTATTTTATTTGATAAAATAAATTATTAATTTATTAATTTTTATGAAATATTAATTTTATTTCACCACTACTTCAACGCGTCACTTTGATTTTTGTTTATATTAATTTATAACATTAGCAAAGACATTACACAAACAAAAATTCCTTTTGTTGTTGTAATTATACATTTGTTGCCTTAGTAATGCCCCTGTTTATTTCATCATGCTTACATGAGTATTTAGGTACATATGTATGCATACCTATCTGTGAATATAATTAATAAACAGTTATAAGTTAGCAAGCATAAGCTTTCGTTTTATTACATCTTCGTTTCATAAATTTATACCTACACATACATACATACATATGTATGTATGTTATATATAAATGATTGAAACTTATAAAAGCAATTTCACTATAATTCAATGCGAGTCGCTATAGTTAAATTTTTACAACAATAAAACAGATGATTTTACCCTACAATAACTCAAGAAGGCACATAATTTTACAACCAAAAATGTATGTCTTGCCAGAGCTACATAAGTGCTATTTCAACTTTTACAAAACTTATATTAGGTATTTATGTACCTACCAAAAATAAAAAAGTACCTAAGTATATCGAACACAGTAATTTTAAACGCAAATGCAAAATGTCCCTGTGATTAAAGCACTTGTGTTTAAGCTGTTTTCGTACATACATACATATTAAAACATATTATATTTATATAATCTATAGGAGTTTCACTACAAAGTTGAACTCAGATTATCAAGCCAGCCAGTTGGATAGCTTTCCTATCCAACCTTTAATGTATTGACCCATAAGAAAACAGATTCAAATACAGCTATTCAAGCTTATCTTCTTGGGAGTATTTATAAGAAATACAAGTGTTGAAATAATTGTTTAATTGTATGGCTGTGTGTACAAAGAACCGAAATTTGATAAATATGTATGTACACACTTTAAAATTTTTGAATTAAATTGGGTGAACCTGGAATATATGTATGTGACCAAAATATGCATAAGTAGGTATAAGGGTTAAAAATGTGTATTTGTTTTTACTAAAACAACGCCAGATATCAGTAAATGGGTTCAAATTTTCAGCATGATCCCACCATGATTTTTCCATTGGAAAATCCCTTTCATTTGATGGCTATATCATAAAAGTGTGAAAAATAGCGGTTCGCCGCTTTGGGGCGGCTACCACGGTTTTTGGCTACGGAATCTCCACACGTTGATCCTGTCGTAGTACTTACATACATATATCCTATATGTACCTATAAGTTCATAGTATGTATGTATGTATTTTTTCCCGCAATGTAACTTATATTAATTTCTGTTCGAAAAAGTAGAAATCACAAATTGATTTTTATTTATTCTCGAAAAAATAAAAATCGGAAAATAATTATTTCTATAATTATTATTTCAGTAGGATAAAGTTCGTATCTCTCTGTGAGCCAAATTACATGTGATAATTTTTAAGGAACAAATAACACCAAAGTTAATTGTAAATATTCTGACAAACACCAACAGAACGAAACAACTAACAATTATTTCTGCTTGAAAAACGAAAAATCAGAAAATAACAATTATTTCTGTTTAAGAAATAAAAATTTAAATTTTAAAATCATTGGAGTTTAGAAAAATCTAGTTTAGAACAATTAAAATTGTGTGATTTTCCACGTTGTTTGATGTTTCCCTTCTATTCAGTTGCTTTTTTTTTTTTTGAAAGTTCGAGAATAATTACCATTTTTGGTCCCTAATTAATTTCTTTTTCAAAAATATATTGAAAGAAAAATTTTCAATTAAGTTCGAAACTCAAAATAAGAGTTTCAACAGGCCGCCTTCATACTTATTAACCATGTTAGCCTTTAAATTTTATGCATTTTGTTACAAAATATACATATATATTCAGAAAACAAATAAGCAAATCAAACACATTCAAACAATTCTATCCCCTTTGAAATACCCACGCAGAAAAATACAATCGGGTGAACGTTGGCAAAGCGTTTCCTAGGGTTGTTCAAACGTTGGCAAAACATCACAAATTCTACTTTTGGAGTGTTGTGCCAACACACAAATGATAACCTCATGATGGGGTTGCCCAACTATTTTTTACGTCGTTGGCTAAACACTATGAAAACCAAAATTTAAGTGCTTTGCCAACATAATTTTTTTGTTAAGTGTAATATATTCCCAATACTTCAAACAAATGAATATGTTATCCAAAAATGTTAAGCTTTTTTCAGCTAGGCAGTTTTAAGCAGAATTCGTTTTAGAAGCCAATAATTTCATTAGCACAGGTATAAAGAAAAACTTTCAAATGTTAAACCTGATATATATATATTTTCTTTTATTATTCTTACATAGGTATACAACTGAACGAAAAACTTTAAAATTTTAAATTTTGCTTTTTGTTGCGATAAGCTAGCCCCAGGTTTTGTTAAATGCTACAGAGGTCACACTGGATTTTTTCCTGCGAAAGGTGTATCGTTAAGGGGAGATAGTCAATAAGAATTTAAGGAAACAAATTGCGAGGAACGCTCATATTCATCTAAAAATAAATCAAGCCCTCAACATCACTTAACAAAAGAAGATAGCCCACTATTGGACATTGTTAATTTTGATCCCATAAAACATGTCGTTATTGATGAAATGCACATGCTTTATCTTGGAATTAGTAAACAATTCCTTCAAAAGCTAACTGTAAAAAAATTAATTCTCTTATATTTCACAAGAAAATGTATCAGCACTTCAACAAAACCTACTAATGGTATCTAAAAGTATACCTTTTGAGTTTCAAAGAAAATCACACGATTTAACGAATTTAGCAAACTGGAAAGCTACACAATTCGTTTTCTTCTTGTTATATGCTGGTGCAATTTAAAAAAAAAAATTACTATAAAAAATGTATTAGATGTTAAATTTACAAAAAAATTTTACTTTTATTTACTTCGTCGTATTTTGTCGTCAACCAAGTTAGCCACATTAAAATCAAAATATGTTCAAGAATTGTTAAAATCATTTGCTGAACTTATACCTCGATATTACGGCCCTAATTCGCAAACCATGAATATACATAATCTAATCTAACTCATATACTAGATGATGTAATTAACGTAGAAGCTTCTTTATTAAAATTTTCATCTTTTGACTTTGAAAATAGTTTGGGGTATTTAAAGTCAATTGTTAAATCAACTACAAATCCAATAGGGCAAATTCAAAAGAAATTGCACATTTTCCATACTAACAGTTTCTCAAATAATATACCATTTCTATTTCCTTTTGTTAAAAATAGAAAATATGGGAAAATTATAGACACAGTTGAATCGAAAACACTATTTTCTTTTGTAAACATTTATGGCTATAAAATTACAACCGTTCCTCCTGATAATACCTTTTTACTAAGTAATGGAAATGTCATGGTAATATCAGAAATTTTTAGTAGCAAACTTTCAGTATACAAATGTGATAATATTTACTTAAAAGGCAATATATTTAAAGAAACTCTTGATTTTTTTACGTATCCACTGTTATCCAGGGACGTAGGATTATATATCGTTAAAGATTTAGATCAAAAAAAAATTTAAATAGAGCTAAGCATGGTAGATGTTAAGTGTATTCTTACCAAATGCCCAAATGAAACAGTTGCTATCACCCTTTTACATAAAGAACTTAATGTACATTAATATAAAAATAAATAAAAACTAAAAAAAATAACAAATAAATTTTTTTAAAAAACATTGGCAAATAATTTTTCAGATTTTAAACCGTAACGTTGGCAAACAGTTCTGGTTTCTTGAGTAAAAGTGCTTTCCCAGTACTACAATTTTTGTACGGTTGGCAATTTCTGCCTGGGTATTTATAAAAAGCCAATGCTCTTTAACAAGCGTTTAAGTACATAATACCGACATACATTATCAAACCAATTTATACATACATATATGTAGGTATGTATACTTGCGTAGATTGAATATACATACATATATAGGTATGTATGTATGTATACCACACATACGTATTTACAATCATATATAGATATGTGCCCTTAATTATGAAAGTGGTCTAAGTCATATGCATTTCTGCATCGAAATATGAAATAAATCTCTAAAAACTTCAATAAATATTTAATAAAAACTTATTAAATAAACTTCTATGAATCGACACTAGTACAACTATAAGTTAAAATATTGCATAATATAAAAATGTTTTTTAATTTCTTCAAATGTAATCTATTAAATATCTCGATGGAAGAAATATATGACTTAGACCACTTTCATAATTAAGGGTACTTATATTTTATATAGGGTGTTTTTTATTGAGGTATAGAACTTTAAGTTGGCATCACTTTTTTAACTGGCGGCCATTTTGTCAGCTGTCAAGTGATTAATATTTAGTTTGGTTTGCCATTTCATCATGAACAGGTTGACAAAAGAACAACGCTTGCAAATCGTGGAAATTTATTTCGAAAATAATGGTTCAGTTCGCGAAGTTTACCGCAAGCTCCGTCCATTTTATGGTCGACATAATCGTCCATCAGAGCAATTAATTCGGTTAACCATGGATCGTTTTCGCACTACGTTTACTCTATGTGATAATACGCATCCGCAGAGACGTCGAACAGTGCGCACCGAAGAAACAATTGCCGCTGTAGAGCAAAGTGTTGAAGAGGACCCGAATGAATCGATTCGCCACCGTGCACAGCAATTGGAGCTTTGTCCATCAACTTTATGGAAGATTGGTTTCATCATTGTTTTGTTCCCGATGTAGAAAATTATCTAAGTAAAAAGAACTTAGCATTTAAAGTTTTACTACTTTTAGATAATGCACCAGGCCATTCAATTGATTTAAGTCATCCTAATGTTCAAATCGCATTTTTACCGCCCAATATTACATCGCTTTTACAGCCTTTAAATCAAGGCATAATAGCAACATTCAAAGCATACTACTTACGCAACTCATATGAGTTAATATTACAGATGATGGAGTCAGCAAATATTACGGTCAAAGAAGTCTGGAAACAGTTCTCAATTTTAAATTGCGTTGAAATTGTTAATTCGTCAGTTAAAGAAATTCGTCATTCAACACTAAAAGCTTGCTGGAAACCTCTATTACCGGAAATAGACAGGAAACAATTGCTACACCAATCGAAGATGAATATAGAAACATAGTGAGATTAAAGCAGGCCATAGAAGGCGATGGATTTGATGAAATATTAATTGATGATGTTCGAGAATTAAGTGCGGACGATAAAATAAACGAAGCAGATTTAGTGGCAATGGCAAATGAAGGATTACACAGTGTGACAAAAAAAAAATACATGTAACGTGTTGCTATTTTTCTGGTAGGTATTACATTACATTAATGTAATTTTTAGCTTTTTTTGAAGTCAATTTAGCTGCAAAAATTTTTAGGATTTGGTCACACTGATGTTTGTACAAAGTACTCAAAAGAAAAAACACTTCAAAGAATTAAACAAAACAAAATTTAAGTACAAAAAATTAAAACAAAAATAAATTTATAACTGTAATTGTCTCGATTATTTTTGTTACGAAAATCACGTCCTAACCCCTGTATCACCAGATAAATAACAAAGCTATAAAATTAAGAATGTAGTTATCTTGTTTTTCTTAAGTTTTTTTGTGAAGGACATTGGCTATAAGCCGGAGAAGGAAAATTTGTTACAACTATTTAGTATGTATATGTGGTAACGGTTTGTGTTTTAAGTGAAATCTTACTAATTGCTCATACATACATATGTATATGAAAATAAAAAGTTTTTTAAAGGGTCGTTTGAATTATATTTCAATACTTAATCAGGCATTTCGCGTCGGCATATGCATGTCCTCATATTTGCAAAAAAATTTTAAGGCATATGCCGGCTTGTTTGCCAACTTGTTAAATCCATTATAGACGGTTGCTAATACTACTGAATATTATATTCAACAAATTTGCAGGTTTTATATATGTACGTATGTATATATGTATATTAAATGATGCACATAATATACATACATACATATGTACATATGTATTAATATATGTACTTATGAATGTATATTTCAACAAATAGTAGAAAGAAATGCTTACCTTTCAGCTCGTGAGCTGCGTAAATATGTTTGCAATTTGCCACTATTGACATATTCGATGATTACAAATATAGGGTCCTTATCGGTGCAGCAGCCCAAAAATCGCACCACATTAACGTGTGACTCCAAAGATTTCATTACCTTAAATTTATAGAAAAAATATTAATAAGAAACCCTTCTATAAAAAAAGTTTGTTGATTGGGCTATGTGTATAATAAAATAACATATAAATCATGGCGCTTATACATATGTATATTTTGATTCCAACATGTTACACTTGTTGCCAAAATGCCAATCCGAATCCATTTGACGATAAAAAGGCATTGTGCTACATTTATGCTTTAAACACACTCAGCACAGCAAGCTACCGTCTACAAAATGTCAAGGATAGAATACACATGTTTACATGAGAATGATTATTTGACGGCAACAAGGCAACAGGCTGCATGCATGATACAATTATACAAGGTACTTGCACGACTACAACAAAACTGCAACACCAAGAAACACACGTATTTTGTTAGTAGAAACATACCTAGAATTGTTAGAAGCAGATGTCTTTTGTTTTTAAAAACAGCTATCACATGGTAACTAAAGTACAATTGCAGACGCGGCATTCATGCATGATTATAGTCATTCAGTGTTGCCAATATGTGTGTAATACACAGTGTGTAATTTCTGCTCTCATGAGTGGGCCATGTAATGAGATTCATGTATAATCTGTGTGTAATTATACCTTGGGTTCTATTTTTATTTATTTTTGTTTTAATTTTAACCTACACAAAAGATGTGTAGTGTAATTTTCTTCAATGTGTAATTGGAGGCACAGCCATATGCAAATTCATTGGCAACAATGTAATCATTTTATTCACACACATACACACATACTTTTTACAGCTTGTAAACAAAGTTTGACAACTATATGCATTGTAAACATTAACAGGCTGGGCTTGTACAAGTACCTTGTACAGGGTGTTTTTTTAGAGGTATAGAACTTCGAATTGAAATAAAACACAAGAAAATCGTTTTAATGTCCATCAATTTGGCTTTATTGGAAGGATAATTTTATGCCATTAACGTTTAAATATGATTTCGGGCATGTGGCCGCCGCGGCTGGCTCGAATAAAGCCAATTCTACAGGTCCAATTTTCAACCACTTTTTCGAGCATATGGGGCCGTATGTTGGCAATAACGCCACGAATGTTGGCTTCCAAGTCCCTTAACGTTTCTGGTTTGTTGGCGTAGACGAGCGACTTCACATATCCCCAAAGAAAATAATCCAATGGTGTCAAATCACACGATCTTGGAGGCCAATTGACAGGTCCATTCCGCGAAATTATGCGCTCATCGAATGTTTCCTTCAATAAATCGATTGTGACGTGCGCTGTGTGGCATGTAGCGCCGTCTTGTTGGAACCACAATTCATCCACATTCATGCCATCTAATTCGGGAACAAAATAGTCGGTTATCATGGCTCTATACCGGTCTCCATTAACGGTAACTGACTCTCCAGCATTATTTCGGAAGAAGTATGGCCCAATGACTCCACCAGCCCATAGAGCACACCAAACAGTCAGTTTTTGTGGATGTAATGGCGTCTCAAGGGTCTCATGTGGATTCTCTTCACTCCAAATGCGGAAATTTTGCTTGTTGACGTAGCCATTCAACCAAAAATGAGCCTCATCACTGAACAAAATTTTGCGATGAAAATCAGCATCGAGATCAATCTCATTTTCGGCCCATACACCAAAATCACGACGCATTGCATGGTCTCGCGGCTTTAATTCTTGCACAAGCTGGATCTTGTAAGGTCGCAAGCCAAGATCTTTGCGCAAAATCTTCCATAAAGTTGATGGACAAAGCTCCAATTGCTGTGCACGGTGGCGAATCGATTCATTCGGGTCCTCTTCAACACTTTGCTCTACAGCGGCAATTGTTTCTTCGGTGCGCACTGTTCGACGTCTCTGCGGATGCGTATTATCACATAGAGTAAACGTAGTGCGAAAACGATCCATGGTTAACCGAATTAATTGCTCTGTCGACCATAAAATGGACGGAGCTTGCGGTAAACTTCGCGAACTGAACCATTATTTTCGAAATAAATTTGCACGATTTGCAAGCGTTCTTCTTTTGTCAACCTGTTCATGATGAAATGGCAAACCAAACTAAATATTAATCACTTGACAGCTGACAAAATGGCCGCCAGTTAAAAAAGTGATGCCAACTTAAAGTTCTATACCTCAATAAAAAACACCCAATATGTAATGCATTTTTGATGTGAAAATTTGTACATATCATCCGGTAAATGTTTTCAAAATTCAATTAATCGAAAGAAGAACATTAACTAATCAATTTTATGTACGAGTATGTATGTATATCAAACAAAAAACTAAAATTTTGTGAAAATTAGTGAATTCACTTAATTCTGAATAAATTCGAAAAGAATCAATCCATTTTTATGATCGATATCTTATTTTGTTTCTATTATATGTGACTTTGCGTTAAAGCGATAAATTTGAAAATGTTTCCCGTTTTCGGTTTTTCATGATTTTTTAAAACAAGAAAATTATATATTTTTACCTAAAAAATATATTTTTGGCTAAAATTTTTTATTATATTTCCGAAACTACTGAGCCGATTAAAACGCAATATAATAACAGATTATGTAAATTTAAAATTTTCTAAGTTTATTTTAATAATATCGGATTAATACTTTTCAATTATCATTGATTATGTGGAGAAACATCTAAAAAAAATTATAATTTTACGTAAAAATTAAAAAAAACTCTCCATAGAATTTAAAATTTGGACCATATTTGTACTACCGGAACCACAATACATCAAAATTGTGTAGTGCATACAAGATTTTAAAATGTTGTTGCGCGGTGAAATCATTAACTTTATGAGCATGCTGTATTACGGTCAATTATAATTTGGAAAAACAAAATATATGTATTTGTTGTTGGTTTGTAGTGTTTACTATCAGAATATTAAAAAAAAACAAAACTGAGTGTCACCAAATTTGACTTTTGGACAAGAAAATTTGGGCTGGGAGATAATAGTGTATTGGTACAATGTCCCGATTTTTGTTGGCTCACTGTAGCTCATAGGTACTAAGCTAAATTGGTCTTATTTCTCAACTAATTGAAATATAGGGACATAATTGTACCACACTGTGTTGAAAATAAAAGCTCACGTGGAAAAGTTTTTATGTACTTCAGCGTGTATTAATCAAAAGTTAGAAAGAAAGTAAAGATAAAAAAGGTAATTTGATATATGTACTTACATACAAAGTGAAATATGTATGTAGAATCAATTGCTGAATACATTTTACCAATGCAAATATTACACGTCCATTACCAGAAAATGAGTTAAAGTGTAATACAAATAATATGTGATATCAATTAAACAATGTCATCAAATTCAATCATTGTTGAATTTTGACATTCCTAACAATTTTATGTTGATGGTAAATTGTCGAGGTGTTAAAGGTTTTGTAAAAATATTTGCATATTGTAGATCAGTGTTTACAAAGTTGACTGTAATCGTTTTATTCGTTTTTAGTTCTCCTATGAACTTCAGGCTAATGTCAATGTGCTTTGTGCTGTGATGGAGATCTGGATTTCCGATGAGTTTTATAGCACCTTGATTATCCACATTTAAAATAGTTGGATTAGTTTGAAGATATCCAATTTCGGCTAATAGTTGCCTGAACCATATCGCTTCCTTGGCACTTTCACAGGCCGCCATGCATTCGGCTTCATTAGTGGACCGTGCAACCGTTTTTGGCGGTGACTTCTCTATGTGATTGCACCGTTATTCATTAGGGAAACATATCCTGTGGTGGATCGTCTAGTATCGATGTTGCGAGCAAAATCTGCATCTGTATAACCCAAAAAATTCATTGAATTTTACATCTTGTACTCGATACAATATTCAGATGTTACTTTGAGATATCGAAATATACGTTTAATGTCATAACGTGGCACCGCTTAGGTTTCTCAATAAATTTATTTACTGCACTCACAGTGTTAGAAATGTTGGGTCTTGATACTATAGCAGCAAACATGAGGGAACCACCGGATTGGCGAAATGAAAAAGGCTCTTCACTTTCTGTACTTGATTTAGAAAGATGTGTATTAGTATCAGCAAGTGTTGAAATTGGACTTTCATTTTCCATATTGAATCTTGCAAAAATTTTGTTAACATAGTACATATATGATTGAGTTTAATACTTTTTTTGATCTATCGCGATAAATTTGTACTACAACATATTAATTATGTTCACCAAAAGTAATTTTAAAATTTTCCGATAACTTACTGATAAAAAATTCAATGACTGTTTTGCTGGGTGACACAATTAAGCAATCATCAACGTATAAAAGTAATATTACTTTGTTGTTGTCAATACTTCCAGAGAATACACAATGATCAGCATTTGATTGTTTGAAGTTAAAAATTTTCAATAAGTTCACGAATTTAAAATTCCAGTTACGGGAGGCTTGTTTCAAACCATAAAAGACCCTTCTTTAATCGAACAACAACGTTTTTACCGTTTTCTTCTTGACACCGTCCGGAATGCATATATCAATTAGCGCGAAGTAAAAGGAAGAAAAAATTTCATGCATATATGTAGATCATAGAGATGGAACATAATAAGAAAACATAGCTTATGCAAACAGTGTTTAATACGTCACAATGGTATTTGTAATATTAGCACTGTATGCTCGAAACAGGGTTGTCAAATAAAACACCATACCTTACTACATAAATCAACAGATGTTAACAAAGAAAGACATACAGAAGATGAAAATAAAAACAAAAACAATACATCTAATTTAAGCTTAAATTAGAAATGACATAGCCATAACCAAACCAAAATTCAATTGGTTTCTATGGTGAGAGTTATGGCGTTATGGCGAGTCACCTATAATCAAATACAGTGTTGCCCATTAGTTTGGTTCGAATGGCTGTTTTTTATGGTTATGGTTATGGCACTTCTGATTGAGCCTTTACATGCTGCGCACAGTAGTAACGTAAATTTTTTTTTTTTTTCCCATGCGTATATTTATTTATTGTATCTTCAAAAAATGAACTAACAATAAGTTTTCAAATCTTAAATCTAGATATAATAATTAGGCCCAACCAGTGTCAGGCATAAACTTAGTGATAGTAATCAATAATACATAAATATCGTATTAAGCACAAAAATATTTTCAAGCTGTTTCATCTGGAGTGTTGAGTATTAGAGCCATAGTGTCCCTCTTTTTTAAGCGGATGTGTCCAGTAAAATTCAAGATGTTACGAGCAAGTGGATTAGGATGAGACTCGAGTTTTGTTAAATATTTGCCTGCGTATTTTTTAATTTCTTCAGTCACTAGTGGCATATCTAAATCACGATGTAAATTTGAATTTTTGATGTACCATGGAGCCGATGTTATTAGTCTTAAAATCTTGTTTTGCCTTCGTTGGATTCTATCTATATTGGAAGCTGAAGCAGTGCCCCATAGCTGTATTCCGTAGCACCATATGGGTTTCAAAAGCGACTTGTATATTAAAAGTTTACAATCTAGACTGAGTGTTGAATTTCTACCAATCAGCCAATGTATCTGAGTTAATTTAAGTTTCATTTGTGTTAGCTTTGAGTCAATATGGTGTTTCCATGTAAGCCGTCGATCAAGGTGTATACCAAGGTATTTTACATGTGAATGTTGAGGAACAACTTGATTGTAGATTCGAATTGGGGAACAAGTATCTCTTCGCAGGGTAAATGTTAGCTGAACACATTTTTGTTCGTTAACTTTAATTCTCCATAAGTTTAACCATAGTTCCAGATGTGTAATATGTTCTTGTAGATATCGGGAAGCCTCGTGAGGGTTTTCGTGCATACTAAGGCAGGCTGTATCATCGGCAAATGTAGATGTATGGATATTGCTGCTCAAAGGCATATCACAAGTATAAATCAAATACAACACTGGCCCCAATATGCTCCCCTGTGGCACACCGGATGATATAGATTCGGGCACACTCATGAAGTCTCCTTCAACAACCGTGAACTTCCGGGTAGTAATATAACTTTCCAATAGCTTCAGAAAATTTATTGGTAGATATGATTTCAATTTAAAAATAAGGCCTTCATGCCATACTTTATCAAATGCCTGAGAAACATCAATGAAGAGGGCAGAACAATATTTCTTTTCTTCAAAAGTTTTTCGTATAAATTGAACCAATCTATGAGTTTGTTCAATGGTGCTATGCTGACTTCTAAAACCAAATTGATGGTCCGGTATGTTCTCATTATCAGTTAGAATTGGGGACAATTTTATCATGAGTAACTTTTCAAAGAGCTTTGACATTGTTGACAGTAAACTTATTGGCCTATATGACTCAGCCTTGGTAAGATCTTTGCCCGGCTTTGGAATCATTTTAACCTTGGCAAGCTTCCAGCTGTTTGGATAATACTCCAGACGTAAAATGGCATTAAAAATGAATAACAGGATTCTAATTGCAATACGAGGCAACTTCATCAGCATCTGGTTACTAATTTCATCAATACCCGGAGCTTTTTTCGGGTTGAGTTCAGCAATTAGTTTTTGTACATCACGCGTCTTAAATTTTATGGGTCGAGGGGGTAGCGCAACTACACTCGGCAAATCAACAGCACCAGAACATGAGTTTGGGGTAAATACGGATTTTAAATGCTCAGCAAATAATTTACCTTTTTCAGAGTCGCTTCTTGCCCAATCTCCGGTAGATGTACGCAGAGGTGGTTTAAACTCGACGGGTGTTTTAAGCTTTCTAGCAGCGCGCCACAAAGAGTAATTAGATGCTGGTGTGACATCAAGACCTTCCAGATAATTTTTAAGAGATGCAGTTTTTTCAAATGCAAGCAACTCTTGGAGTCGTTTAGTGCACTCTTTAAACCTAGTTTTATGTTGAGGTGATCTGTGCTGTTGCCATTCCCTTCTAGCTCTTCTTTTTTCACACACGAGACGTTCAATATCAGTAGAATAAATTCTATTATACCCAGTCTGCGGATTGGAGGTAGTGGCATGTTCAGCAGCCTGTTTAATATTTTCATTAAGGTTGGTAATGTTAGATTCAATATCATCGGGTGTTCTTAGCGTAATATTTTCTGTGCAATGACTACTAAGATATTTTTTGAATCCCAGCCAATTAACACGATTTATCATCTTCACATAAGGATGAGGTAAGTCACTTCTTAATGGGCTACAAATTGAAACGATCGTGGGAGAGTGGTCGGACGAGAGATCTAGAGAAGCTTCAACTTGAATTAAATCCCTAGAGATATTTTTCATGACGCCAAAATCTATAACATTCGGAATTTTTTGTATGTCTGTAGGCCAGTAAGTGGGCTCCCCACTCGAAATGACGTCCAAGCCCATTTTTGAAATTGTGTTGAACAACGCTCGACCTCTGGGTGAGATAAGACGCGAACCCCAGAACGTATGTTTGGCATTATAGTCTCCAGCTGCTACGAAACAAGGGCCAAGAGATTTGAAGAAATCCTCGTATTGATCTTCAGTAATTGCGAATCTGGGAGGGGAGTAAATTGATGATATTACAAAATTAGTGCAAAAATTTTCAATACAAATATTCGTTGCTTGTAAATGTTCTTCAGAAATGTTGTCAATAATATAATGCTTGAGTCTTGACCTTATTAGAATTGCTGATCCACCGCATGCTCTTCCTCTTGGGTCCTTTGAATCATATAAATTTTAAAAAGACTTCTCGAAGTCAAATGAGTCTCTGAGACCAACATTATATCAATATTTTTTTCCGTGAGGAAGTGCTCAAGTTCATTTTTATGTTGGCGAATGCCGTTTGCGTTCCAGAAACATATTTTTAACGTGTTCATGGTTTGTTAACTGATGCTTGAAGCAGTGTATTCTGCATTCGCAGCATTTCTTGCATCATGCTAGTCATATTTGTAGTAAAGTTGTTTATAGTTTAAACCAGATTATCAATAGTGGCTTCAAGGCGACTGAAATTAAAGCTTGTGTTAGCATTTGTTGAATTACTTGGTGGGGACACTTTCTGCGTGGGAAAAGAATTTGTCTTAACAGCATCGGCATATGATACACGTGAAGTACTTGGTTGGCTCATTGGAGGAAAATTGGCGGAGAAAGCATTTGCTGATTGAACTGGAGCTAATTTAGGTTTTTGCCCCATGGTCTTTTTAACGAAAGAATATACAGGACATCCTCTGTAGTTAGCAGTGTGATTACCTCCACAATTACTACATTTTTTTTCAGCTTGATCTTTTGCCTTCGTACAGCTAGCAGAACCGTGCAATTCACCGCAGATAACACAAACTGTAGGTAATTTGCAGTAAGTTTTAGTATGGCCATATTCTTGGCAATTGTGGCACTGTACGGGACCTGAACGCTTACGTGGCTCTTCAACTGTGATTTTTCGGTGCAAGAGAAACTTTACGCTATAAATTGGATGGGTTTCATTTTTTTTCAATTATGTGTCATTCGGCTCCAGTTCGACCCGAAATAGGGGTTGGGGGACCTTTTCTCTGTTAATTATATTAGTAACATTTTTAATCTTAAATCCTTTGTCGATAAGAGCACATTTTACTTCTTCGGGGTCAACATATGAATCTATGCCCTTTAATACTATTTGTAGGCCTTTAGCACTTTTAAGTTGATAGGTGTAAAAATTTGTTTTGTTTTTTTCAAATTCACTAATAATTTTCCGGAAATCTTTTTCATCATATATTTGGATCTTAGTTTCATCAATATTACCTCGTTTAATTGGAATGATGTGAAAAGTATTATCACCAATGGCCGACAATAGTTTTTTTAAAAGCGTGTTAGAGTTTTTTTCTCTCAGATAGATAGGTGGTGGCTTAAAAGACTTTAGCGATAATGCAGCGGGCTTGTCGTTATTGTCTTGCAATAGTGAAAACCGATTTTGACGATTAGTAGATGATGCGCTGTTATCCCTAGACATCTTTGGAGCAGATGAAATTTTTGAAGAATTTGGGAACGTAAATAGCGAAATTCTGTTTAAAATTATTCCACTTACTATATACGGCAATGATAGGAGACGAAGGATCATCAATAAGTTTGAACAATGCACATATTATGAATAAATTAAATTTAATAGGTGACCCACAACCTTTATGTTTGTAATGGACAGGTAATATGGCTCGGAATGAAGAAGACTCAAAAAGAGTTTCAGTTCGCTGGGAAAAATAACACCAAATTTATTATTCATGCTCGTACGGTGAAACACCTACATATCATTATCTAGTCAGAGCTTAACCCGCAAATACACGCGCGGTGTAAATTACACCCCACGACTTATTAGTTTTGTTATATCTTTTTTTTTTAATATGTCTTGTTCGCAGTTTTTCTAATAGCTGAATATAATGAACTACCTCATCATATGATGGATGTCACGTCCTTTTCAGTCGTGTTTTTGAGAAGAGCGAGCACCTTAAATTTTTACTGGAGTGTTTTTTGCACCCCGCGACTATCCGCGTTACTAGAAATAAGCACAAATTTAGTACAATTACACGTAGTTTGTTAAATTGAACAGCTATAACGGTTTTTTTTATTTTGTTTTATAATCTAGCTAAAGTTGAATTGTAAAATTATTTTTTTTTGCATTCCATTGCACTGACTAATCAGTAAAGAAAAAATACAATAGCGAACGAGTGAATTTAATTTGCGCACAAAATTTGGCTAAAAATTGATGTGCAAAAGTCACATGTGTAATATTTGCTATTCTTTGTAATAAACCTTAAATTTTTCTTTTGTTTAGAATATTTTTTATGTTTTTTGAAATAAAACCATATTCGTACCAATAAAAAAAATAAATTTCTTATGTTAAATAAAATGATTCTAAGAATCACGTATTATATGCCTATTTTCTAAACTTTCTTATCGCTACAAATTTTTCAATAAAAATTTTATGAGTAACTTAGGAAATTTTTATGTTTTTTCGAAGAAAGTTTTTATTTTGAACCTCTATTTCCTTACGGTTGTGAAAAAATGAGCATTTTATCTTGGGGCGTAAAAAGCATCCCGCGAGTAATGGCGTACAAAAACAAGTGCGCAAGTAACGGCGTGTTAAATTACAAAATTCTGAGATAGAGATTTCCACATCTTAGGGGTCTACCTGTAGAAGATTTTGAAAATGCCGTTCCAAGCTTACTTAGGGGAATAATCTAAAATTATGTTTACCAACTCGTGTAAAAGAGGGTAATAGACATGATCCCGCTGTTATATGTAATCGCCTTGGTTTGCTCTTGTGTGGTAACTTATGTGTTGGGGAAAATAGTCAAAGGCAATATAATTTTTATTTCTGTGAGTGCGACCGAGAAGAGGATAAAAATCTTAATATTTTACTTAAGCAGTTTTATTCAATCGAAATGACAGGGCTAAGTAATTTTACTCAAGTGCTCGGTAAAGATGAGGGCCATTATGAAGCAGCTTTGTTTTTGCGTTACGATAATATTACGCTGTCACTAAGCTTCAATATGGCAAAGAAAGGATAATTTTGTTTACAGAAAACTTTTGACAAACAATAAAGATTTGTTTAATATATTTGAAAACACAATTGCCGAATATTTAGAAAAGAATTATATAATCAAAATTGACGGTAGTCAAAATAGTAACTGCAAAGTATAGTATTTACCAATATTTCCAGTATTTAATAAAAATAAGCCAAAGAAAACTAGATTACTGTGGGATGTAGCAGCGAAAGCTAACCATGTTTCACTTAACTCTATGCTACTCAAAGGCCCAGATTTGCTTTCATCTCTGTCATGCATTCTTTTCCGATTTCGACAGAGGATATTGCGGTATGTGCGGATATTGAACAAATGTTCCATCAAGTCTACATACGAGACGAAGAATTTCACTCACAACGGTTTCTATAGCGTAGATGCGATGGAACAAAAGCACCTGATATATACCTTATGAAGGTTATGATATTTGGTTCTTCATGCGCACCTTGTACATCACAATAAGTGAAAAATCTAAACGCATCAAAGTTCGAAAATAAATACCCCTTACCTGCGGCAGCTATAAAGGATAACCAATACTTGGATGATTTTCTTGCCTCAACTGAAACACCTGAACAAGCCATTAGATTAGCCAAAGATGTAAGATTCATTCATAGTCAATGTGGTTTTAACATTCGCAATTGGTGTTCTAATAACTTTGCTGACTTGAAAGCACTAAATTCAGACGAATCTTCAGATATCTGCATCAATAATGGTATAATAAATAATGATGTTTTGGTTTCCATCTATTCTAAATAGTGACTTATTTCTGGGAAATAAAGAACCAACGAAACGTGAAGTTTTAAGAATATTAATGAGCATCTACGATCGTTTGGGACTTGTTGGCAGCCCTTTTGTGTACCTAAAAACCGTTTTGCAGGAAATCTGGAGAAGTGGAGTGGGATGAGCCCATTTTAATAAAACAACTATTAAAGTGGAAAACTAGCTAACATTTTTACAATGTTAAAAAAATTAAAATACAACTGTTACCTAAAAGAGTTAAAAAATTACAATCACCTGGATGTCTAATTGTATACATTTGTGGATGCGAGTGAAAGTGGTTATGCTGCTGTAGCATACCTTAGGATTTCCAACGGACACAATGTTATTGTTTCTTTAGTAGGATCTAAAACAAGGGTAGCTCTACTGAAAGCTGTTTCCATCCCTCGGCTAGAATTGATGGTAGCCGTTATTGGCCATCACCATTAGTATTAATCAAAAAGTATTATGGTCTGATTCACGGACAGTCTTGAGTTGGATACGCTCACATCACCGAAAGTATCATCAGTTTGTTGCTGTTCGAGTAAACGAAATTTAAGATAGCTGTGAAATGAACGATTGGTTCTGGATATATCAACCAAGATAAATGTAGCTGATGAAGCTACCAAATGTACAAGAACACATGATCTATGAGCATTGTAATATTTTATGTGGTCGAGCTGCGAGCAGACAATTAAAACGTTGGTGGTTGAGCTTAGACTAACTTTATTTAATAATAAAGAATGAAAATTACTTAAAGCTAATGTAACGTAAAGTTGCCAGATTCTATACATATTAATCCCTCCACATTTTCAGCTTAACTTACAAAATAATTTTATTAATTAAATTCTATCATTTCAATTTCTTAATAATATAGATAGATATACACATCGTTCATTATTATAGTTTTATTCATACAATTCAGTTTAAAGTTAAATACAATTCTGTGTATGCTTATCTAGTTACTAATCCTATCTTGCCTCTTGTTTTATTATTTTAACTTTGCTTCTAGTTAAATAAGGACTTCGTTTTATTTGATCACTTTTTTGTGCATTATGTTAGGTTTACCTTTTGCAACAATTATATTTTTTTTTTATTTGATTTATATGAGTATGTTTTTGACTACCATTTACTAAAACAAGGTATCTTGAATTACTACATTTCTTTATTATTCTCGTAGGTAACCATTTTACATAATTTCAAAATACATTTCTATATAAAACATTTTAATTTTCACAAAATTTCTTTATATTTATTTTGTCCTTATGTTCGATATATCTCTTATAATTACTATTAGTTTCCTTTTGCTTTGCACAAATTTGATTCCCATTATTTATTTCCCTATTATCCTCATCCGTTTGCGATACCATTACATATAATAATGTGCGTGGTTTAAACGTAAACAAAATATTTGATGAGTTTCTTTGGTTACTGCCGATTGTGTATTTCTATATTTCATTAAGATATTGTATAATTTCAATTCCCATGGTATATGTTTTGTGCTCAAATCTATTAAACTCTTTTTCAAAGACTATTTAATAGTTTTAACAGCCCTTTCAGCGCTTCCATTAGATAGCGGTTGATATGAAGGGGATTTTAAGCTTACGATGCCATTATTTTGACAAAATTTGATAAACGCTTCAGAATTTTATGGAGGATCATAAGCGCTAACTACGTACTCAGGTAAACCGAAATTTATAAAAAAAATTTCTCAATTATCACATACATGACTTATTTCTGTTCTCTTCATAGAAATTGTCAATTTCGTATAAACATCAAATATAACAAATACTATCTTATAAGTGATTTTACAAAAATCTACATGAATACGCTTCATCGGGTAGGTTGCCTCTTTCCACGAAGTTAGCACTAGCTTATTTCCTTTCTCACATGCCTGAAAAGCGCTGCAACTGTTAACAAATTTCTCTATATCGTATGCTATGCCTGGCTACCATACGTGCAATCTCGTCAACGCTTTCATCCTAACAATCCTAATGTGCTCCTCATGCAACTTACTAAATACATGCTCTCTTAATTGTGTAGGAATCACTATGCGATTTCCATCAATTAAATGCGATAAAACCCCTCCTACGCCATAAGGACTGGCATCACAGGAAATTACTATAGGCTTTGTTGGATCATAATGGGTTAATGTTTCGATATTAGATAGAAGGCTCTTTGTTTTTTTAAAACACATTCTATGCTCATTACTCCAGTGCCATTTACAATTTTTACTGTTTAACATGCCTGTTCAATTAAAAACTCTGAAACATATTTATGATAAAAATTTATCATTCCTAAGTAAGATGGCAATTGTGCCTTATTCTGTAGCTCTGGTGCATCTAAAACTGGCTCAATTTTCTCTTTACTAGGCCTCATATCGTCCTTATTAATCAGATATCCTAAATAAATTAACTCATCCTCAAAAAAAATGCACTTATCCGAACCACCAATCAATATATCATCAAAATATACATGAACCTTGCCCAAGCCTTTTAATATCTCACAAATAATGCCGTTGAAAATCTGAGATGCGGTTTTAAAATGAAATATTAATCTCGTGTATTGAAACAATCCAATATGTGTATTAATCGCCAACAATTCCCTAGAACTCTCGCCTACTTCTACCTGTAAGTACGCTTCCATTAGATCTATCTTACAAAACTTCTTCCAGACTGACATATTAACAAAAATGTCATATATGCGAGGAATTGGAATGTGTTTGCTCTCAACATATTTATTTATAGTACGTTTGCAATTAACGCATAATCTAATTGACCCGTTGCCTTTATTTACTATAACCAAATTACTTCACCCATTTACATCTGGTCACTGGTATTAAACTTCCCTCATCACACAATATCTTAATTTCTTCTTCAAATTTTGATTTTAAGCTGTAAGGGAGAACACTGGGTTTGCTTTAAAGTCCTTAATAACCGCATTATTTGATTTTTTAAATACATCATCATGTTTATTATCAATATCCATCAAACTATTCACACCACCACTGCATTCAGTTGGCGTAGAAAAGAAACATTTCCATGTTGGAAATATAAAATTTAACCAATTTCTGCCAAGCAAAGGTACAAAATCTTCATAAGTATTTAAAATAGTTAATTCCAGGTTAAACATTTTGTCATTCACTACCACATTTACATTTATTTTCCCAAAGGTATTTAGCGTTTTACCAGAAATCAACTTCATTTGCCTATCATATGTTATTAAATTAAAATTTTTAAACTTTTCATCAAAAATATTTTTATTCACAACACTTTCGCAAGCCCCTGTATAAATTTCAAATTAAATTTCTATATTATTCAATTTTATTCTTATTCTTTGAGCATCTGATTTACTATATGTTGTACAATTATTAAATCAATAAAATTACCTTCCTCTCTTTTCGATTCTGCTCTTGTCAGACTATTTATTTTTTTTCTGTCCTTGACTTAAACGACAATTTTTCTTCATATGACCATACAAACCGCATGCAAAGCAAATAACGTTCTTCGTTCCGTTTACCGGAATAATAACTGCGACTTTGACTGCGCTGCCTGCTTCTGCCTCTCTGCTGCTGGTTATAGCGCGATATGTGGAAATAACTGTTCTGATTTTTGCTACCTGTTGTTATTGCATTTACATTAAAGTCACAATGTTTCATTATTTCTAACTGTTTTCCCGTAATTCCCATGGATGGTTGGATGGTTCATTTAGCAAACGAGCCTGTATTTTTTTTAATCTAGTTCACAAACGAATTGTATCAAGAGTGCCTTATCTTGAAATAAACAAAAGACAGTCTTGTGCCATCTGCTTTAGCTCCAAAATATACTCCTGAAGTGTTTCATCATGCCGTTGATTTCGTTTAAAAAATTTAAAGCACTCAGCAATTATATTTTTCTTTGGCCGTAAATATGGTGTTAATTTTTCTATTAAATTTTCGTAATATGCCATCATCCGTCGCTTTCTTTGGCGCAATTATCGATATTAAAACTTTGTACGATTCAGGACCACCTAAACTGACCAAAACTGATATTTTGGCATTGTTTCACAAAATTTTATTCAGCGTCGTTAAGTGATTTAAACGTCTGGCATATAAAGCGAAATCTTCCCCTATCGTATAAGGCTCAATAGGTCTAACAAACATTGTTGTTTCTGCTGTAAATTTAAAGTCACCCGCTGCACTTTCTTTTGCCATAATATATATAATTTATTTGTTCTATAGGGTCCGCCATCTAGCGTTTTTTTTTCAACTAGTGCTTATTTCGTGAATGGTAACACTTAGCTCATGTCTGATTTGACAGATAATTAGTTTTATCCTTCCGCTGAACGAATATGGTTGTATATACGCTTGAACAACGCTGGGAAATATTGCCTGCGATCGACTTACAGAAGATGCCGATTTTGCCAAAAAAAAATCATCTTTTCAGATGAAGCTCATTTTGATCTTGGCGGGTATGTAAACAAGCAAAATTGTCGCATTTAGGGCACAGAAAACCCGCACGCATACATTGAAAAGCCGACGCACCCAGGCATAATTGGGCCAATGAGCAAGGAGTGGCCGTTACAGTCAATGGCGATCGTTATCGGGCCATGTTGAACGAATTTTTGTTCACAAAAATTGAAGACGAGAATATTGGCAACATTTAGTTTCAACAGAACGGCGCTACGTGACACACAGCCGAAGCTACACTCGATGTTTTGCGCCCTGTTTAAAAAAAAAAAAGTTATCCTGCGGACCCTATACTTTATTTTATTTTTTTACTTTACTTTTATTTAGCTTATTAATTTTATTATTTTTTGCACACTTTTTCTTCGTCGTCAATGTAATATTTTATGTGATCGAGTTGCGAGTAGACAATCAAAACACGTTGGTGGTTGAGCTTAGACTAACTTTATTTAATAAAAAAGAATGACAATCATGCATGAAGTTATTGACTTGACGGCCCAGAATTTTTGAAATTGCCGGAAAGTAAGTGGCCAAATAATATTCAAGATTAAAGATGGAATTAAAAGAATGCAATTTAGCTATAAAAATTATGTAACCGTTAATAAACCTTGAAAGGTTTTCCCGTTGGTGGTGGTTTTATCACTAACCAGTAGCAACTGTAGACTTCTAGTGGGGGTATTAACTGGAAACTGCTGGACGGCTTCGTATGCCATCAAAATAGGATAAATACTTGAGGGTACCTGCAGGAAATGTAAGCAACCAGGAGTAATTGAGACAGTCGAATTTCTACTGTGCCACTCTCCGGCTCTAAGCCGCACTAGATATGACTGTCTTGGTGATCACACTTGTCGAAGTCTTGAACTTGTATCGGGAATGGAAATGTATAGACTACTTAGGTTTGTTAAATCTGTGTGGGAGTCATTCGATACACGCACCATGAACTAGGCTGCCATACTTACAAGTTTCTTTTCATCTGCTGGTATCGCTAAGGATCAGTCCTGGTCTATGCGAGTTCCTTGACCAACCAGACTAACCTAACCTAACCTTTCCCGTTGCTGTAGGGTACTAAGGGCTACTGCATTCGTTGTTCGATTTTGCTATTATCTTAAAACCAAAACAGAAACCCAACCTGAAACAGAATTAAGTCAAAAAGAATTGTGTAAAGCAGAAATAACTCTGATAAAGGACGCACAGAAGCTGGCATTTCATCATGAAATTGAAAGTTTATCACAAAACAAAAAATTAACAAAGTCAACTTTCATACACAAGCTATCGCCATATATAAATATATTACTATATTGTAAAACAATGCCAAATGTGTAAAATTAAAAACGCAGTGCCCCATTTTCCTCAAATGTCCAAATTACTCCGAGCTCGGCTTGGTGCATATCTTGCTCCCGTCACTTTTACAGGTATTGATTATTTTGGCACTATGCTCGTAACTGTTAATCGCCATAAGGAAAAAATGTATGGTGCTTTATTTAATTGTTTGATAATTAGGGCTGTTCATGTGGAGATAGTCCACTCATGTAACACGAACTCCTGCATTACGGCCATAAGAAAATTTGTGTCGAGACAAAAACAGCCAAGAGAGCCAAGAGCTGAACGTGAACTGCGCGAAGCACTGAAAGAAGTGGACAGAGACGAATTAGTCCGTACCTTTCCAACTTTGAATACAAAGTGGAACTTTAACCCGCCCTGGGCTCTCTATATTGGAGGAGATTGGGAACGGCTAGTCCGCTCAGTAATATATGTTCTCTACAAAACTAAACAAGAAAGATTTCCCAGAGACGAAACATTACAAAGCATGATGGCTGAGGTTGAGAATATCATAAATTCTCGCCCTCTTACATACGTTCCACTAGTAAGCAGTGTTGCCGTTTTGGTCGGATCCGACCAAATTTGGTCGGAAAAAATTTAAAATTTTTAATTTGGTCGGGCCAATTCAATTTTGGTCGGTTTTTGTCTCTAATCACAAACAATTTTTTTCTTTGCATAATTTATTTAAAATCTCATATATTTCATCTTAAAAATATTTTTTTCACACTGTTTACCATTTACCAATAAATTATGGCCGGGTAAGTAGTTATTAACGAAGTTTATATTAGATCAGTGACAGTGAACTGATATACTGAAAACGATAGTATAAAACTTTTAAATATGATAACTCCTGATAAGGTACTTTCAAACGACGACTTAACAATTCTGGATCTTGTTTTAAAATTCCCTAAGTTAGTTGACTGTGATCCCGATTTAATAGTTACTGAGTGGAATTTGCTACGGCTCAACGGTATAAAAACTTTGGCCAATTTAAACATTAATGCGTTTTGGCAAAAAATAGCTTCTATAAACAACGGATTAAACGAGAAAAGTTTCTCAAATATTTCTTATTTTATTTTTAATTTGTTATCTCTGCCACATAGTTTCGCCGCCGCTGAACGCAAATTTTCCACACTAGCGCTAATAAAAACTAAACTAAGGGATAAACTAGAAGTAAATACTGTCAGCGGTATTATGACGTGTAAAGAAATTATCAAAATGAATAATCCGCACTATGTTTGGTCAGCCAAAAGGGACCTATATAACCAAATGTAAAATTAAGAACTTTAACTTTTTATTTTTAATGTGATGTATTTAATACATGCCTGAATTATAACATAGGTAAATGAAAACAACATATGTTAAAAAGACTGAATAAAAATTTTTAATTTACAATTTTAATGTATTTAATTATTAATTACATTACATAAATATTAATTTACATGCCTGAATTCTTTAATGCAAATATGTTATATCTGACATTTTTATTTTACTTAAATATTAATAAAATGTACATCGAAAAACACAAATATTAATTAAATTTTCAAATTTGGTCGGAAGCCGGCGATTTTGGTCGGATTTTGGGAAAATGTTGGTCGGATAAAAAAATTTCAAACGGCAACACTGCTAGTAAGTGAAAATGATGAAGCTCTTACTCCTAACCACTTTCTGTTAGGCAACTCCAATGGTCTAAAGCCTCTCGCTTCTTACGAAGACGAAGACGTTGTTTTGAGAGAAAATTAGCTATGTTCCCAACAATACGCGCAAAAAAAACAACACCGTCAAAACGCTTCCATGCCTTACTAATTATCGATAATACTTCTAGTGTATTTTTATACCATATATACTGTCATTTGCTGAAGACACTCTCTTAAATTTTATTATGTGTACTAGAAAATTATTTTATATTTCCACGCGGTTTTACAATAAACCTGTCATTAATTGGTATAAATAGCCACTACCTTTGTAAAATTAGATCAAATCGTGTTTGAGATACGTACCTTCAAAAAGTTAAGCCCTTGGTCCCATACGAAAAAGTTAACTTTTAAGAATTTTAACGTTGAAGTATAAGAAATAAATGAACTGTTTGCGTTTAAACTATTCTTATGCTTTTTGTTTATAATCTGCCATTAGATAAAAAGAGATTTGGCGCTTCTCCCAACATGAGTGGTTGCTCCGTTATTGTAAAACATTTGTGATATGTGTTTCTTTCTCTTTACGATAAGAATACTGATGTACAGAATAAAACTGCAATATAACTACGTTCAGATAAAACAAACCCTTTCAAAACAAAAATGAAATAGAACATCAAAATTTGCATAAAACATTCAAAATATGTTTGAATGTTCCGACAGCAAAGAAACTTTTGCACATAAAAGAAACATTTGCGTTTCGTTAGGAGTATGAAAGCTGAAAAGAGGGTTTGTTTACAATGTACTTATGTACATTTATATATTGTAATGTCATGTAATTATAAGTTATTTATACCAAACTATTATAACTCCATCTATGTTTCATAATTATATCCTATGGTCTAATTTCACACTATTACTATTTTAAGCAACTATGTAAGAACTGCAGCTAACAGTTGAATTTATCTAAATATTGAATGTAATCGCCATTTTTAATAAATTTAGAAAAAGCTGGCATTAAGAAATGTACGAGCGCACACGATAGACATGTGTAAGCCTTATATTACATCTTCAGAAGTGAGATTTACCTGAAAAATTAAAGTATGGAATCTAAGTTAAATAGAAAACAACTCCAAGATGTGTTAAAACATATAGGAGTGTCAATCACAACTAAGCGTTCCACCGATGCCCTTCGCAGAATTTTTTCTGACATCCGAGAAATCGTGGAGGCTGCATTGGAGGAGAATCCTAATATCATAGCCACAGACACTGCTAAAGGGAACGAAACCGACAATGATGGCGTTGTCAGAAATGATGCATATAAAACTCCTGTCGAATCTACGAATTCTTCAAAAGACTCCATTCCAACTTTTCATTCGGCCACAGAAACCACTAATACAAACCCTCCGCTCGCGTTAGCATCAAATTTCCTAGTAGATAGCACTTGTGCCAAAGCGCCGATCGTCACTTCTGCAATATATTCAAGTGCCACCGCTGTCCAGCTAAATGAAACGACTGGTAGTAGTTATACACTATGTGCAACAACTCTTGCCGCCGCACAGTGGGAGATTTGAAAAAAACATTGGAAATAAATCTGCTATTTCCAAACGGGTGGTCCGATTATCATGAAATTTGGCCCAGCTATAGCAGAGGTGTATTCAAATTTACAAATTGGGTTCGGACAATGTAGTGTGAAAGGGGGCTGGTCCACGTGCCCTCAAAATGGGTCACCTCGTGTATTTGGAAATCTTAAAACGATACAACATTCTTTGTTTTCAAAAAACTTTATATTTTTAAATTTCCCTTGTTCGGGTCTTTAAAAAACATAGCAGGAATTATTAGTTATCTCTTATAGTTTACAAGATATTCCGGTTGTAAAACTAAAATTTTTAAATTTTTACCGATCTTAGTCCATTATTTTGCCAATTGTGACTCCAAAATATTCAAAATTTTTCTCAGATAATTTTTTTTTATTAGCCTACAGTTATCTTAAAATACCACTTTTTGGGTGAAAAGTTACATGCAAAACAAAATGAAAATTTAAAAAATAGCTATTTTTAGCATATTTTTTGGGGAAAAAGTATGTTTATTCTCTTTAAGTTATTGAAAAACTCTGCATTATGAGTTATGGGGTTTTTATACTTTTTTGAAAGGTCTTTTAACATAAAATACTATTTAGAAAAAAAAATTCCCAATTTTAATTCCCTCTTGGTACCATAGGCTTCCGAAGTAGCTAAATTTTTTAGGACAAAATCATGTTTACCCTAAAATTTTTCTAATCGCAAAGCTAGGAGCTAAAATTTTTTACCAATTTAATATATTTTTAAGTGTTTTGAATTGTTATGCAAATGGAATTTGTCGCGCCAGCTTGTATGTGGGCTGTACACCAAAAATAGTAAAAAATCCCATTTTTGGAAATATTTTTGAGTTTTTTGGTAATTGCTGGACTTGTATTATCTCGTCTCACTATTTTTTTTTAATGTATGTATTAACAATCTAAATTAACGTATATCTGCAAAATTTCATGCAAAAATATTCATAAACATTTTTTTATAGCTTTCTTAATTTCTGAGTTCCGCAAAAATTCATAACGTAAACCCTTTCAAAAAAGTATAAAAACCCTATAGCTTTCAACCAAAAAAGATTTTTTTTGTCAAACTTTTAAGATAACTGTAGGGTAATAAAAAAAATTTATCTGAGAAAAATTTTGAATATTTTGGAGTCACAATTGGCAAAATAATGGACTAAGATCGGTAAAATTTTAAAATTTTATTTTTACAACCGGAATATCTTTTAAAATATAAGAGATAACTAATACCTCCTGCTATGTTTTTTAAAGACCCGAACAAGGGAAATTTAAAAATGTAAAGTTTTTTGAAAACAAATGAAAACAAAGAAAGTTGTATCGTTTTAAGATTTCCACATACCCGAGGTGACCCATTTTGAGGGCACGTGGACCAGCCCCCTTTCACACTACATTGTCCGAACCCAATTTGTAAATTTGAATACACCTCTGCTATAGCTGGGCCAAATTTCATGATAATCGGACCACCCGTTTGGAAATAGCAGATTTATTTCCAATTTTTTTTCAAATCTCCCACTGTGCGCCGCTCATGCAAGCCGTTAGAATAACACCTACGTTAATGCGTACACTAGAAACCATTTAACAACTCCGTTTACTTGCACACTTTCTGAGGCTACGATGCATTCAAAATCTATTAAGGCCCCGATCGCCGAAGAAAACTCGAATCTTTCAGCCGCTGCTACGAAAATTACCGCCGCCACATTTCCAGTGGATGATTCGAACTTTACGGAAGATGACAAAACAGAAGCAGACAAGTTAGATGACGAGATTGAAATTTTGCGCCGCCGCTATGAAGTTCTACGTCTACGCAAGGAAATAGAAATAATGGAGCGGGGTGCGGCATCTACGGTGCCAGACCGAATTGTGAATTTTCAAGAGATTGAACACGCTGTAATAAAATTTAGCGGGGAGGATCGAACATTCGGGGTTAACGAATTTTTCCAAAATCTCGAAGAAGTTTTGGAACAAGTTAAGGCAGACGAGCTACTAAAATTCTTAACGCTACGAAATTCTTTAATTGGGTCGGCTCGTTTAATACTTGGACGAGGGGCAATGACGTATGCTGAACTTAAGGCCAAACTAATTAATTTGGACGTAGGGTAAGCCGCCAAGAAATTTACAACACTCTACACCGACGAATAAAGAAGTCCGATGAAAGTGTCCGTCGATACGTTATGGAAATGGAATCCATTGCAATTCTAAGCGATGTCTGCGACTTTGAGTTAGTAGCGTTTGTGCAGGAGTGTTTACAAGGCCGTGTGAAGGATTTTATCCTCTTTGCGGCAGCTAAAACTATGGATGACATAAAAAATGCTATCCATATGTATGACATACATATGACTGCGGCGACAGTTTTACAAATAACAAAACAAGCGTAACCGAAGCTAAGTCAAACGAAACAAAAACATACAACGAGGGAACACGCGGCTATAATTGTTCGCGAATGGGACACATCAAACCACAATGTCCTTATGAAGAATCACCGATTGGTGCTTGCTTTAATTGTTGGCAAGCGGGACACGAGCACAAGTCGTGCAACAACATCAAACGCATACAGAGGCTGAAGACAACAGTTGCTGCCATTACTGAAAATGATTCAGCTGATGAAGGCATAAATGCTGTTATATTTATTAATACTGTATGTTTAAGATTTATTAATTTTAATGGTGAACAACTTAGTGATTATAAAATTATTCTATCTATTTTCGATACTGGCAGCCCGGTAAATTTGGTTCGCGAATCTGAAGTGCCAGTTAATATTAATAGAGTAGAAACACAAACTGAATTTCAGGGTATTGGTAAAACAAAAATAAGTACCATCGGAAAACTCGAATCTGAGATCTCTTTTGGAAAACAACTTCATTTAGTTACATTAATTGTTATACCTAATGAAACTATACCTATTACCTTACTATTAGGACGAAATTTTCTTTCTAAATTTAATATCGGCTTATGTTATATGGACAAAACAATGAATTTAACTAATAAATATGTCCTTGCAAATCATAGTACTTTCGAAAATGTATTGTTTCATAGGATTAATTCTGATATGTCTGAGGGTGTAGCGGCGAAAGTAGTTAATGATTTACCTCCCGCCCAGATAGTGGACTCAAGTAAATTTTTTGGTGATGTGCAATCAAAAAGTATGTGTGAGTGTATGCAAACAACTAGACGAAAATCATTGACAGAGTTCGAAATTACCCAGAGTCAAATTATGTCTATAGACTATGAGATTGGTGAGTTGAATATCAACCCCAGTTTGAAAAGCGGTGATAAAGACATTATTATTAATATAATTGAAACGGAATATTTGAAGTCTGACACCGAGGTCCGTCCCTACGATTATAAGATGACTATTAGATTAAATAGTGAAAATCGTTTTTACTTTCGGCATCGTAGACTAGCTATTGCAGAACGCACAGCTCTTAGACAGATTATTCGTGAACTATTAGAGAAGGGTATAATCAGACAGAGCGAGTCGCCATATGCTTCGCCAATTGTAATGGTTTCGAAAAAAAACGGAGACTATCGCAAATGTGTGGAATATCGAGCATTGAACAAGATCACTGTTCGCGATAATTTTCCGATACCTCTTATCGAAACATGTATGGAATATTTGGGTGGAAATAAGTATTTTTCGACTTTAGATTTGAAGAATGGGTTTTTCCATGTGAAGTTAGACGAGGAATCGAAGAAATATACGTCGTTTGTAACTCCCGATGATCAATACGAATACAATTGTATGCCATTTGGTCTGAAGAATGCTCCTGCTGTCTTTCAGAGGTATATACATTGCGCTTTACGGGATTTTATCGAATCAGGGATATAGTAGATAAAATCTTTTTGGATTCAGATAAAACTGATACTAGTCTAAATTATGGAAATCTATATACCTGATGTCGAAGCTAAACCTCCGACCCAGCTTCGACCGATGATAATGGTTTTCTGACTGCTAATATCCCTTATAGTGACACACCCGATGTTCACACTGCCGTGAATGGCGACATAGCCGATGTTCACATTGACGAACATGAGGACTTCGATATACCGAATGTTATACCGTGCAACGTCTCCGATGTTGGAGAGCTCGATTTTATGATTCAAGTCACTCAAAATAGGGATGAAGAAATTATGGCGATAAAATTACGACTGGAAATGGAAGAGTTAACAAATTTTAAGTTAATGGATGGTATAGTGTTCCGAAGCGATGATAGTGGTGGGTTATTGTTGTATGTCCCTTATGAATTAGAGGAAAATGTTATTTGATTAGTTCATGAACGGATTTGCCATATGGGCATTGAGAAGACATACGAGCAAGTCAGGAAAAACTACTGGTTTAGAAATATGAAAAGGAAGATTGAGAATTTTATAAAAAACTGTTTGCGGTGTATTATGTGTTCACCTCCTGTCAGAATAAATGAACATAATTTGTACAACATTCCGAAGAATCCCGTGCCATTTGATACGATACACATTGACCACTTTGGTCCACTTCCGTCCATAAATTCTCAGCGTAGGCACGTTTTGGTTATAATTGACGCTTTTACTAAATTTGTTAAACTATTTGCGGTAAAGTCCACAAGCGCGAAAGAAGTTATTGCCTGCTTGGACAAATATTTTATAGCTTACTCAAGACCAAGACGAATATTAGTGATCGGGGTACATGTTTTACCTCTTCTGAATTTAGTTCATACCTTTTGGCTAATAATATAGATCATATTCGGATTGCAGTTACATCTGTGCAGGCAAACGGACAAGTTGAAAGAGTGAACAGAGTACTAAAAGTGATGTTAAGTAAGCTGACTGACCCTTTAAATCACGCTAATTGGTCACAAATGCTAACAAAAGTTGAGTTTGCTATGAACAATACAATTCATTGTTCTACAAGGCAGTCTCCTAGCAAATTGCTATTTGGTGTTGAACAGCGTGGTACGACTATAGATTTTTTGACAGAATATTTAGAGGGAAAGAACTCTAAGCAGCACATTCATGACTTGGAGCAGATTAGAACCGACGCATCTGAGGCTATTATGAAGTCGCAGGAAAATAATTTAAAATATTTTTTAGATAGAAGCAAACCTGCAAAAACTTATAGAATAGGTGATTTTGTTGTTATTCGTTATACTGACACAACAATTGGTAAAAATAAAAAGTTGATCGAGATATTCCGAGGTCCTTATGTAATTCACAAGGTTTTGCCCAATGACCGATATGTTTGTTATTCGTGATGTCGAGAACTGCCAGATTACCCAGCTGCCATATGATGGAGTGATAGAAGCTTCACGGATACGAAAATGGATAAATAAATAATTTGATTGAAGGCAATCAAAAAGTCAGGATGGCCGAGTTGTAATGTCATGTAATTATAAGTTATTTATACCAAACTATTATAACTCCATCTATGTTTCATAATTATATCCTATGGTCTAATTTCACACTATTACTATTTTAAGCAACTATGTAAGAATTGCAGCCAACAGTTGAATTTAGTATCTAAATATTGAATGTAATCGCCATTTTTAATAAATTTAGAAAAAGCTGGCATTAAGAAATGTACGCGCGCGCACGATAGATGTGTGTAAGTCTTATATTACAATATAATAATTTGTTTATATTTATTTTCAAATAGCCGATCGGAAAATTTGTACTAATGATTAGTATTTCATATACAATTAAAAATTAAAACACAAAATTTTCAGTGCAAAGAAAAAATAACATAATTTTTCTTAATTTATTGCTTAAAAAGTTGCATCTTAATTCGGTTATTATTAAACAAACAAAAAAATGCTGAACATATATTTCTTTTAGAGGACAATCATCTTTTTTAACTCGCTGTCATCTATAAAATTTGTGTCCTCTTTTTGTCATCTTTTTTATTATCAGTCATCTTTTGTCATCTTTAATATTAAAAGAATGATTCATATTTGTTTTTGTCGATGAAACAATGTATCCTCACTTTCATTTGCATTCTCTAACCATCAACCAAGCTCCATATTTTAGTTTTATAAGCAAGTTGACAGTTGAAATAAACAGCTGCCTTATGGGCTTACCTGGTTTGAGTGTACTCCGGTAAGCTTAATGTGTACAGGTTAGTGATATTGTTGAAATTTTGTTTGTTTTGCTACAGCGTCAACTGCATCTAAGGTTTTTACATTTTTTAATTTTAATTGTTATTGAATGTAGGTATGTATATGAATGTAATTTTTTCCAAAGTATGTAGAAATATAGACATCGAATTTAAATAAATTTTCTTCTATTTTTGCTGATGTAATTTTTTCTTTCTCCGAAATCTGGTCGCCTTAGTTAACTCCAATTTTCGGTCGTTATTATCTCCCTTGTAGACAAGCAATAACAAGTTTAGTTCAAAAATTTGAGTCTACATATTCATTGTGTGATAATGCCGTGCCAGTGAGACAACAGGTTGGTCGAAGTGACGAAAATATCGCTGCCGTTCAGTCGTCCGTAGCAATCGAGTTCAGTCGTCCGTATCAAACGATCTAAATCAGTCGATTCTGCGGCGTTCTTAAGAACTGGGCATCATCAAGAGCACTTTATGGTGAATTTTGTGTAAGTATCTTGGTTTACACTCATACAAGATAAAACTGACTCAAAAATTGAAGCCGGTGGACCATTTAACGCGACGTACGTTCGTAATGAATTTCATCGCAAAATCATCTTCAGTGACGAAGCTTATTTTTGGCTCAATGGGTTCGGTATGGTAAAAATTTACATGTGCTTCATGAATCACCACTTCATCCACAAAAAAATTACTGTTTGGTGTGGTTTGCATGCCGGCGGCGTCATTGGGCCATATTTTTTTGGTCGACAATAACGATCGCCACGTTACTGTGAATGGTAATCGTCATCGCGCCATGATTACCGATTCTTTTTGGCCCGACTTGGAAAACATCGACTTGGACGACATGTTGTTTCAACAGGACGGTGCCACAAGCCACACAAGCACACGTTATAATCGATTTATTGAAGTGTAAGTTTGGTGAGCGTGATATCTCAAGAAATGGACCGGTCACTTGGTCACCTCGTTCGTGCAATTTAACGCCGTTAGGCTTTTTTCTTTGGGCTTCGTCAAATCATTGCTCTATGCCCAAAAGCCAACGACGCACAGTGCTTTGTTCCATAGACAAAAATACAAAAAATAATCATGTATTATATTGTAATAAAAGTCATGGTGTTCGATTAGTAACAATCCGATTCAAACCACTTTGAAAGAATTTCGAAGTCTTAGTTCGTATTGATCCCACGAGAAGGGGTAAAAGTCAGTGACTTATTTTGTGCCTTAATTACTAAGAAAAAAGGTTAGTTTTGACCATTTTATTCAAACAATTGTAATAATTTCAGTTTTTTGAGTAGAAAATTAAAATTTGAATTTTCTTATAGCTAAAGGTCTAATTCATAAAAATTAGTTTAGGTGTATTACAGGTTTATTTGACAAATTTTCCATAGATATATGTATGTCAAATAAGCGCTTAATAAGACTGAAATATTTTTTATGAATAAATCAGTAAAAGTGTAAGAAATCATATGTTATGACCAGTTAAAAAAAATTTAACTGATAGTTTTTTGCATAAAAAACTCATATTATTCAACTTAAAACTAAAAAAAACGTCCAAGTTTAATGGAGTATTAAAAAGAAACAAAAACTATGGTCTTCTCGTTTTTTTCTGTTTTCTGTTCTGCTAATAAAAAAATGTTTGAAAATTTTGCCGCAACTTTGCAAAATATGTACTTTTTTACAAGCCCAAATGATCGATTTTGGCTCGAATTTTTCCACTTTTCAAAGAAATTTAAGGAAAAAAAATTAAAACATTTGAAAAACTTAAAACTTAACTCTTTGCAATAAAAGATAATAAATAAAAAATTTTAATGAAAAAAGGATTGTATGCTATCTCTTTTTTACGCTACAAGAGGGCGCTGAAGTTACTAATTAGATAGTTTTTTAATGTTTTTGAAAATTAATTGCAAAAAACTTTTTTCAAAGAAGAAAAAAAAATTTTTATTTTTTATAGCGTAGTATATTCCCTATAAAATGCATACACATTTTGTATTAAAAAGTTTTATTCCAATTATTTTTCATTGCTTTAAAAATCGCATGTACTTGACTTAGCGTGAAAAAATTCCTAAAATTTGATTGAATATATAAAAAAAGAAAAATATGGTCTTCTGGTTTTTTCCTGTTTTTGTATTCTGTTAGTGTCTTCTATACATTTGTAAAAAAAACATTATAAAATTCGAGCCACAACTTAAAAAACAAATCAAGTCAAAAATTGCATGTTTTGCTTGTTTTATCCACTTTTCAATAGCTTACAAAAACTAGTAAATAACAACATAACCTTAACAAATTAGGAAATAAAAATGCATTTTAGTATGCTTAAAAGAGGAAAATAATTTTTAAGCAAAAAATTTTTAAAAAGAAGGTAATTTGTTGTATTTTGAAGCTAAAAGGCGATAAGATGCAAATATATACGAGAAAATATTTCCACCTGTATCTGTGAATGAAAATTTAGCAGAAATTAACTTAAAACCTTTAACGAGTAGCACCCCGGAAAGTATAGTTCAACTCTGGAATACATTCGAAAAGGTGAATAATCTCACATTAATTTGCCATTCATGTATAAAGAAATTTGAAAATGAAATTCTTTCAGATGCATTTGTGCCTTTAAGGTATTACAATAAAAAATGTATGCATTAAAATTTTTAAAAGTAAATTTTATTTCATTATTCATATTGTACAGGATGATAATAGCAACATCAAGGAAGTTTTGTGGTTGACTAGAACATCTAACTACTTACCGACCAGCAGATTAAAGTTATTTTAGATAAAGAAAATCAAAATATTTTGAGAAATTTTTTTTTAAAGTGATTCCAATACATATTATAAATTTGAAATATATCTTTTCAAAAAATGGGGTTGTTTTAAATGTTTCATACGAAATGCATTGTACAATGGTAGATGGTTTGGTTGCTAATATCTTAAGCAATACAAATTTTGCAAGCCTGTGTTTTGGTTGAAATGCAGTTCCAACGAATATGAATAACTTTAATATCTCCAAAGTTACAAATAAAGATACTTATAAATACCGTCTCTGAGTACCTCACGGTTTAATATCATATTTTGAATGCTTATTGCACATTTCTTACTAAATTCCTTTTCTGGTAAGGATAATAAGGAAATGTTTTTTCAATAAAGTCAAAATTCAGAAAAAATTTAAAAAAATAACATGCTTAGTAATAGATAAAATTAAGTATCGGTTTTGTAATATCAGTGACGGAAATACTGCTCGTCGTTTTTCTCAGATAGTGACAGTAAGAGGCTTACAAATAAGCATTAAATCTTTCAAAGACTTCTTAAAATTGACTATTAATATGTATTTAATTCATTATGGATGGTATCATATGCCAAGTGCTGTAAACAAAATTTTAGTTCATGAATGTGATGTTATCATACCCGTAGTGAGACAATTCAAAATTTTCTGTAATTATTTATTTTAAAACTACTAATTAAAATCACCAGTCATAATAAAAAATAACATTCTAGGCTGGTTGTTGGAAGAAGCGTTAGAAGCCAATCACAAAAATGTGTGAAAGGTGCGGTTGTCACATGCTAAAACACCTCTCGGATAAACACTCATAAGGATTTAATGACTCATTTGTTCCTAACCTCAGCTTCTTTTTTATCTTCAAGGAGTACCATAATTTTAAAAAATATAGACTTTGGAGATATCTCCAAGTATGTATATTAGTGTGGTTCTTAAAACAAATATTGAATTTTGTTATGGGCCAACCAAAATATATATTAAGCACCGTGAAAAAATGACGCTTGATTTTTAAAAAAAATTTTTTTTAAGGTTTAGGGGTCGCTACCAGCAACAGAACTTTGGTGTTTTTGAAAAAGCTCGCTGCCCTTATAACTTTTTCCATGTGGTGTGTATTAAAATATTATAAACTTCATTCACACCATTATTGAATGAAGATTTGTCAAAAATATGTGTTAAATCTTTTGTGAGACGATTTATGGACTTTTTTAAATTTTTCTTCCGATTTTAATTTTAAATTAATTAGCAAGGTATGTCACTGTGTGACAAACTTTAATGAAATCAAAATGCCTGGACGTGTTATTATTTTTCTGGTAGGTATTGTTGAGCATAAGAACAATCAATATTTGAAATTTTCCAAACTCCCCTATAATCTTGAGTTACGGGTAAAAATCCGGTTTTTCATACCCGTAGGCACTTATCATTCTCTAACTAACTTAAATATCAACCGATTTTAAAAAACAGAGACTAAAACCTTTCCGACCATATATATTTTGTTTTAGTAAATTTCAGATATACAAGTATGTGTGTATTTTTTCACTAAATATATTTTTTTCAGTTCTTTTTCGTCCCTTTTCTACTTTAGATTTGTTCTTACGGAGTTTTTTGTACCGGAACCATACTATTTATAAGTTTTATCATAAAACTTAATTTATTAAGATTTATTTCCAGGTTTATGTTAAAAAATTCTTTAGAAATTGAGTTATTAAATATTTTATTGGGAGACTTTTTTTAAAAAAACTATCTGTATGTTGTTTTTTGAGTTCTTTTTATGCGCTTTCTGTATATTTAAGATTCCAGGATAATGAATCCTGGAATCCTGAATCTCTTCTTCCTATATCAGCTTTAAAATTAAAAATCGGTTGATATTCAACTTAGTAGAGGTTGATAAGTGCCTCCGGTTACGAAAGACAAGTTTTTTACCCGTAACTCAAGATTTTGGGAAAATTTCAAATACAGATTATTGTTATGCTAGACAATACCTACCAGAAAAAAAGTAACGCGTCCAGGTATTACGATTTCATTAAAGTTTGTCACACAGTGTTATACATTCTTAATTAATTTAAAATTAAAATCGGAAGAAAAATTTAAAAAGTCGATAAATCATCTCACAAAAAATCTAACACATTTTTTTTGACAAATCTTCATTCAATAATGGCGTGAATGAAATTTATAATTTTTTAATAAACACCACATGGAAAAAGTTATAAGAGCAGCGAGCTTTTTCGAAAACACCAAAGTTCGGAGTCTGGTAGCGACCCCTAAATCTTAATAAAAACAATTTTAAAAAATCATGCGTCATTTTTTCACGGTGCTTACTTAATATATATTTTGGTTGGCCCATAACAAAATCTAATATTTTTTTCGGAACACCCTAATGTATATACAAATATACAATGTCATTAATGATGTTAAAATCAGACATAACAAAAATTTAAATTTGGAAATAAAAAATTTTAATTAAAAAAATTTCCTCTGACTTTTGACACAAAATGATTGATACATTATAGGTTTTTTAATTTATGAATTTCTTCAAAGAACTTATATGCTATTTTAAAACTTCTTTATGAAATTTAAAAAAGCGAATTTTTATTTTGACGTGATAGTGAGTGACATGCGTAAGAGTGTGTAAAACTGAAATATATTTAACTTAATTTTGCGTAATTATTCAAGAATAAATATGTTTTCAAAGAAAATTTGCGTGACTGTGACGCTAAATTGAGTGACTATATATATTCTCACCGTGAGTGTGCCTGACAGTAAGTCAAAAACAGACACGCGCACTTCTGTGCTATACGATTTATGCAAATATACCAACTTTCATGAAATTCTGTTAACTTTTTCAAAAGTTATTGCATATTTTCTTCAAACGGCACTTGGGGCAAAAGGTCCTTTTTACAGTTGCTATAAAAACTAATCCACAAGGTGCGATTAAGATGATTACAAAAAAAAAAAATTTTATACAGTTGTATTTCCTATCACTCTCCCACTATCGTTACAATCCGTAACCCACTAAGAAGTGTTTTACCTCACCTATATGTGAAGATGATCAATCGTGTTAATTGGCTGGGATTAAAAAAATATCTTAGTAGTCATTGCACGGAAAACATTGCGCTAAGAACACACGATGATATTGAATCTAACATTACTAATCTTAAGGAAAATATTAAGCAGGCTGCTGAACATGCCACTACCTCCCATCAGCAGACTGGGTTTAATAGAATTTATTCTACGGATATTGAACGTCTCGTATGTGAAAAAAGAAGAGCTAGAAGGGAATGTCAACAGCACAGATCACCCCAACATAAAATCAGATTTAAAGAGTGCACTAAACGACTCCAAGAGTTGCTTCCATATGAAAAAACTGCATCTCTTAAAAACTATCTGGGAAATCTCGATATCACACCAGCATCAAATTACTCCTTGTGGCGCGCTGCGAGAAAGCTTAAACACCCATTGAGCTTAAACCACCTCTGCGCACGTCTACCGGAGGTTGGGCAAGAAGTAATACTAAAAAAGGTAACTTGTTTGCAAAGCATTTAAAATCAGTATTTACCCCAAACACATGTACTGGTGCTGTTGATTTACCGAGTGTAGTTGCTCTAACCGCTCGACCCATAAAGTTTAAGATGCGTGACGTACAGAAACTAATTACTGAACTCAAACCGAAGAAAGCTCCAGGTATTGATGGAATTGGTTACATGATGTTGATGAATTTGCCTCGTATTGCAATTAGAATCCTGGTATTTATTTTTCATGCCATATTACGACTAGAGTATTATACACACCTCTAGAAGCTTGCCAAGGTCAATAAGTCTATTATCGACAATGTCAAAACTTTTCGAAAAACTGCTTATAACAAAATTGTATCAACTTTGTTTTAGAAGTCAGCATAGCACCATTGAACAAACACATAGATTGGTTTAATTTATAAGAAGACCATTTGAAGAAAAGAAGTGTTATTCTTCCCTGTTTATTGACGTTTCTCATGGATTTGATAACGTTTGGCATGAAGGCCTTATTTTAAAATTGAAATCATATCTACCAATAAATTTTCTGAAGCTATTGGAAAGCTACATTACTGCCCGGAAGTTCACGGTTGTAGAAGGAGACGTTATGAGTGTGCCCGAATCTATATCATCCGGTGAGCCACAGGGAGCATACTGGGGCCAGTTTTCTATTTGACTTATACTTGTGATATGCCTTTGAGCATCAATATCCATACATCTCCATTTACCGATGATACAACCTGCCTTAGTATGCACGAAAACCCTCACGAGGCTTTAAGATATCTACAATTACATGTTACACAGCTGGAACTATGGATAAACTCATGGAAAATTGAAGTAAACGAACAATAGTGTGTTAAGGTAACATTTACCCTGCGAAGAGATACTTGTTCCCCAATTCTAATCAAAAATCAAGTTGTTCCTCAACATTCACATGTAAAATACCTTGGTATACACCTTGATCGGCGGCTTACATGGAAACACCATATTGACTCAAAGCTAACACGAATGAAACTAAAACTCAGTTACATTGGCTGATTAGTAGAAATTCAACACTCAGTCTAGATTGTAAACTTTTAATATACAAGTCGCAAATCAGAATCCAACGAATGCAAATCAAGATTTTAAAGCTAATAACATCGGCTCCATGGTACATTAAAAATTAAAATTTACATCGTGATTTAAACATGCCACTAGTGACTGAAAAAATTGCAAAATATGCAGTCCGCATAAAAAAGGGACACTACGTCTCTAATACTCAACACTCCAGATGAAATAGTTTGAAAATATTTTCGTGCTTAATACGACATTTATGTATGTATTATTGATTACTATCACTAAGTTTATGCCACTGACACTGGTTGGGCCTAATTATTGTATCTAGATTTACGATTTGAATACTTATTGTTAGTTAATTTTCTTTTTAAGATACAATAAATAAATATCAGCATGCAAAAATTAATTCATATTCTTTTTCTACTAGAAAAATGTTTTAAATTAAGAATAATGTTTGTTCAATTTACGTTATTGTTTTCATGCAGCGAATGAAATAACAAAAGAGAATTGAAGTAACTTTTCAGAAGCAATAATGTACCCCTCTTCTACCATAAATAAACTCAGACTTGCTTCAAGAAATACTGCTATATCTAAAACATAACAACACTTCATTGTTGCCAAATCACAAAAATGTCGTTTGAAAACGAAGTTGACGTGTTTTCAGTTGGTGTGATCAAAATCGGCATTTTTTACTTAAAATCGGCAAATCGGCATTTGTTGGTTTTTTAATGAAAAAATCGGCCAAATGTCGAAAAATCTAAAGTTTTTGTTAGCAAGTCATGTTTTAGACTCTGCAGTTTAGGGGCCATCCACATATTACGTAACGCCATTTTTCCGATTTTTGAACCCCCCCCCCCCCCTCCTTCACAGTAACAGATCGTAACAATTCTTAGACCCCCCCCCCCCCCCCGCAATAACGTAACAAGTACTTTAAAAATATTTTAATTGTTTTAAGTTTTTATTTAAAAAAAAAAATTAAATTTAATTCATACACATACATATGTATGTATTTTTATTTAACTTTTTGTTTGAATTGAAGTAAATTTCTTTATTTAGTTATTACAAACTAATATACAAATATTTTTATGGCATTTTCTTAAGTTTCGTTTAAGATTTATGCATTTATTTATTTTATTTATGGGAAAATGCAAGTAATTGAGAATGGACGAATATTCGGGAATTCGAATACTTTTGTTCCTTTATTTTTATTTTCTCTTAGACTAACACAGTGCGTAGACAAAAATCAAATAAGCTTGCAAAATATAAATAATAACAATTATGTATTTATGTACATACATATGTATATGCATATATTTATATCTATTTAACACTCATGATTCTTGATTTATTATGTATTTCTTTGATAAATTAAATACATAAATAAATGAAAAATCGAAGTGTTTTTGTACGAAATTAGTAAAATTTATGTTACGTAACAATTTTAAACACCCCCCCTACCCCCCCCCCCCCCCTAAAAAATCATAACAAAACTCGAACCCCCCCAAGGGCGTTACGTAATATATGGATGGCCCCTTATCTTAAAGCCAGTCTGAGTTTATGGGAGAAAGAGTGAAGAAGAAAGAAGAGGGGTACAGACTTTCTTGTACCGAAAAGTTAGTTCAATTATCTTCTGTTATTTCATTCGCTGCATTTAAATAATAGGAAAATTTAACAGGAATTTGTCTGTATGTAAGCAAACGGGCAGAATTGAAGTGAACTGCTTCAAGAAAAACTGCCGTGTCTAAAATATGACCAAGCTGTTTGTTGGGAGTAAACAAGGCGTATATAACCAGGTGACAGCCCTACTTCAGCCGATAATTTTTCGTTTTATGTATTTTGTAGCTGAAGAATGTCAAAAACTTCGTTTGGTTTTGGTACAATTATTTTTGTGTTTTTGACGTTCTATGGTTCTTTATGGTTGACGTGTTTTTGTATCACAAATCCTTACGCAGTCATCTCTGTAATTGCACCATTGAAGTAAAGATGCCAGACACGAGATTATTCGCCGCTTATAATAGTGTTGCCAGTTGTTTACATAACATTTATTAGGTTTATATGTATAAACTTGAATCATGCCAACACATATAGATAGGTATACACGCTTATATACCAATCTACACGTTCTGTATACAATTAATCATTTCGATGCATCGAAATAAAATATCGATGTTTTCCGGTGGCGTAGGAGCAAAAAAAAAATCGAAGTATATCGATGTTTCGACACAATATACTCGATATTTTTAAAACATCAATGTTTTTGTCCACCCGTAGGCTAAAGTTCGTATCTTTCTGTAAGCCAAATTATATGTGATAATTATTAATGAATGAATTAATTAATTATTAATATTATTTTTTCGAAGCAATCACTTAATTGAAAAAAAAATCAAAAATAAATCAGTTTTCTGGGTTTTTGCAATATGTACTCTAAAATTTTAATGGCATTACCTTTTCTTAACGTTATAGTATATCACCTTAATTAAACTTAAACTTTTTGTTAAAAATTTTAGATGGATGGCAATTGAATCACTATACGATAACATATTTTCTGCGAAATCCGATATCTGGAGTTTCGGAATACTTATGTGGGAGATCGTAACACTTGGGTCAACGCCATATCCCGGCATCTCTGCTTCCGATGTTATGCGTAAAGTAAATTTTGTAAATCACGTTCATACTAAAATTAAATATTTATGTTGTTTATTTCTGTTTAAGGTTCGTGATGGTTACCGATTAGAGAAGCCTGAACATTGTAGAAGGGAACTCTATAATATTATGTACTATTGTTGGTCTCAGGACCCCAATGAACGGCCGTCATTTGGAGAATTGGTTCAAATGCTTGACAGACTTTTACATACGGAAATGGACTATATCGAACTGGACAGATTTCCTGATCATAATTATTATAATGTTATTAGCTTAAGTGGTGAAAAAGTTTAAATTATCAAAATTTATTTTGTTGCTCTCTCAGGATTTTCAATGATTGTTTAAGTTGTATTTATTATTAATTTGTGATTATTATTATTAGAAAAAAATATTTATAGCTGGTACATACAACTCTATCAAAATATAAATTAGCAGAACATTTTCTGTGTAACTTTACTTATGTACTTTACAGCATAAAGTCTTCAAAAAAGGTACAACAAAAACATAAAAAATATAGTGAAAGAAAAGAAATATGAACAATTTGACAAGAATCACGTAAAAAAGTCAATCAATGGAGCACTTTCATAGTTCTTATTAAATGGATCTTGATTATTAGTATTTTTTAAGTTTTGATAACTTTCTTTATATATGTATGATTTTTTTAAAATCGTTGTTGAAGTATACTAATGAGTTGCCTAAATACCAACGAAATGCATATAAGTTTGCTGAACCCACTATAAACAAATTTTTTTTATTATAGTTTTTTTGTAGTCTAAATTTATTTATTTTAGACTCGAGCTTAAAAATCTAAATTTCGAGACGAATTCGTAATAATATTTGATATTTTGGTTTTAATTTATATTGATGTGGTATGATCCAATTAATCATACATTTTTGATATTTACACTTGTCATTTTGTAATGAACAAACTTTAAGTTTAGCTTTGTAGTTAATCCTTTGGAAAGACAAAACAAAATAAAATCAACAAGATGTAAGGTGTTGAAAGCCAACTCTGTCCTCCTGACGTTGGTGCCCTAGCAAAGATGAACAGGAGAACGAATTAGAGCCATTGACACCACTAACAGTCAGTCGGTTTGAAGGGTTCTTGTTCCCCGAACTCATCACGCCAATAGAGGATTGAGCTGACATAAATATTATTGTAGACTCCCGTCATAATTATAACTAGGGACAGTGGTTTCATGCAAATGCATGTTTTTTCTCTTAACCTTGATAATGGAAAGAATCGATCGTTAGTGCATATTTTGCTGAAAATGCATATTTTTGCATAATTTGGTCATAAATACATATTTTTGTCACATATTTAAGTATAAATGCATAGTTTTGTGTCATATGTTGTCAAAAATTCAAATTTCAAAAAATATTATTGTTGATAAATTATTAATGCAAAGATAAAGGATTTAAAAAATAAATCTAATAACTAGTATTTAATTCATTACAATGGTTGAGTTAAATAAACTTATAAGACTTTATAAAAAGAATCATTTAAATTTCCACAAATATTACAAAGCAAACAAATTGATTTGAACTTCACATTAAAGAATATAGAAAACTACCTTAACCCGGTGCGCTTTGCTACCCCCATCAGTGTGAAATTAAATAAAAAGTGTTTATATAGTTAAAAAAACTGTTTTTGGTGTTCTTCAAATGTTTCCTTTTCTCTTTGGGATTTTATTTGGTTACTTTTTTCTGCACGTTGCGAAAGTGACGTTTTTTTGGATGCATATTATTGTTTTATCTATAACATTATTTCATAGTTAGTTTTTTGATCGCAAATTGCATTTAACACCCGTATGCTAAGCTCTGTGAGAAAATAAAAATTATAATAATTGACAATTATTATCCCAAAGTTCAGAATAACGAGGTTATTATCATAAATTTGTGGTAATTAACACACAAACTTTACTGTACTTAAAACGTAAATTTTTTAATAAATGGTTTAAGAAGTTTTTGTTTTGATTGCTTAGGTAAAAATATTAACGTATTATAATTTTTTCGGGTGGGCACTTTGCATCTCCCCCACAATTAAAAAAAATCGTGAGCGTTTTCCATATGCAGAGATCATTTTGAAAATTGGTCCACAACCGACTAAGTTACAGAAATGATATTTGATAACAAATTTTTGTAGCGGGCATCATTTAAAAAAAGTTTAATGGACCCTTGCCATATGCAAATAGAATTTTGAAAATTGCTCCACAAACGACAAAGTAACTTGATAATTCATAAGCAAAATACAAACCTCCTCTTTCGACCTCTTTCATAAGCAAAATACAAAACCAGGCAATTTGCAACCTTCGCCCCACCCCCTAGCTGTTTTTTGATATTCATTTCTTAAAGGCGTACACTTCGCTTCCTCTTCCCCCACCAATTAAAACAAATTAGTGAACCTTGCAAAAAGAATTTTGAAAATTGGTCCACAAAATACGAAGCAATTTGATAATCCAATTTTGTAGCGGACACATTTAGCCTCCTTCTCACCCTTCCTAAAATTTCAAAAAATAATTTACTGCATCTCTTCCATATGCAAAAAGCACTTTGAAAATTGATCGATAAATGACGAATTTATTTTTAATCAATTACTGGGGCGGGCAATTAGCTGCGACACCCTCCTCCCCACCCAAAAAAATAATAAATGGACTTTTTTATATAAGAAAAAAAATGGCGGAGTTATGCTCGTTAATATTATAAAACAAACCTGTTAAATACTATGTGGAAGGAGTAACATAATTTAAAAAAGTGGGTGCAAAAGTGGGTGTGGGTGTAAAAAGTAGCCTATAATTCAATCCAGATTCCCAGATAAATGTTTTGAGAATTTCAGGAAGATCGGCCAAGAGGTCTGGTCTCCTATAAGGTACAAACAAACAAAGAAACAAACACACATTCCGTTTTATATATATATAGATAGATATACAATTTTAAATGAAAATAAATAAATAACAATACTTTTATTTTTCTATTTGTACACGCACCTCTTGAGAAAATAAAATATTTTTATATCCTTATTTAGTTGTATGTAAATTGAAAACTTTTGTTTGGAATAATTTTTTTTTTCAGATATGTGCATATTATATTGTTTTTAGTGCATATTTTGCGTTTTTGATGTCATATTTTAGACGCCTAAAATACTTATATCAGATGCATGAATTCCTTGTCCTTGATTATAACAAACCAAAATAAGGAAGGACATGAAGTTGATCTCTATTCAATGCGATGTAGCTTTACCCCATTTGGATTAACTAAATAAACTGATTACGGAAAATGTCAACTTTGAAGAGGTTTAGGAATTCTATCGTAGGTGTATTTGCATAGAATCGTACGTCGTTACCTTCCCTACCGTTGATTTTAGGAGAGCTGCCTTAAGTCCCTAAAATCTCACAAACTGCTCTTCCTTCGCTTACATCACCTAAAGTAAGAAACTTTGTAATTAAATTATCTTTCCATAATTAAAATTCTTATTTTATTCACAAATTTTAGTAGTATTCATTCTACACCTATGTATAAAAATATATACAGCTTCATAACTTTGCATGCCCTTACAACCCAATAAAACAATTTTTTTTTTGTTAACATGCTTAAAACTTGGTTTAATATTGTTGCGATTTTGAGTTTAGAATTGGACAAGAAATCAATAGAAAATAGCCATATTCAAATGATCCGATATTATGAAGTAAATTTCTGGCGAATTTATCTTCGTTTATCAATTCAATAATGTTTCGAACTCTGATATGTTTTAATAAATATACATCTATATATATATATATATCTACTAATTCCTACACTGGAATTCTCTTATTATTTATTAACTATCGCGGTATAGCCACCACCGTAGCTCCTTACTAGAATTTTCCTACAACTTATTTAATATAGGGGTATAATCACTATAGTAAATATCTCCTAATTCCTCACTGGAATCTTCCCTGCAAGAATACTCCCAGTCAAATGACCGGTCATTTGACTGACAGTGGTGCTGGATTTGTCTATCTAAAGGTAGGATCACACGATTGACGCAATATACCAATTATTGGTCCATTTTATATGCCAATCGTGTGATTTCACAATTTTTTGTCCCATACGACAATCGAGAACAATATTGTGGTGATTTGACGCAATCAAATGCAACTCTGGTGCGTCAATCGTGTGAACGATTGATAGACAACCATGCCCCAATAAAAATGCTAAAAATGCACCAATATTTGTTGTGTTCTCAAGCGGCAATCAAAGAAGCCAATACGCGACAATTTTTTAAGTGTTTTGTAAGTACAGTAAACTTCAACTTACTCTATGTATAATTATAACTTATTTGAAACGTTATCATGGAACTGTGATCCAATCTTTAACCCATATATTTAGCTTTTATTCGTTTAAAAGAACGAAAATCGCATCTGCTTTGTATATTTAATGAGCACAAAATATACCAAGCATAGGCAATTTTATTTCTTTTAAACGAATAAAACATATTCACGTACAAAATAATACAGAAAAAAAGTATTTATTTTTAAAAGAAAACTATTTGCACGTAAAACAAAACAAACCAAAAACTACCACGACAGCTGTTTGTTTGTGTTGCCGCAAGTTAGTCCAATCGTATGACTAGGATGCTTGCAAATTTTCGAAGAATGAATTTGTGGCAATCAAATTTTTAAAAAGTGGGGCAATCATGTGACTGCAACGTATTTGATTGGGACAATTCTATTATTGTGCACCAATTCACCACAATAAAAATTGGGTCAGATTGGTGTATTTGCGGCAATCGTGTGATCCTACCTTAAGTTTCTATCAGTTTGTTAAGAGCAATGTGGAAAAAGTGATGTAAACTTTTGTGTACGTGTTGTTTTGCATCTTTATCTAACTAATTAAAAATATCTACTATGGAACATATATATCTGACCTGCTTCCTCTGCCGTATTTTTACTTATCATTAATGATGCATGCGGTAGTCACGTCTGACAGATCGCACTTGATGTATATAACCGGCATAGCAAACTAGTCAAACCTACATAATAATATTAATAAACACAATTTTTACACTGTTTTATTTGTTTTTTATTACAAAATAATAAAGATATACATAAGTTAAATATTTAAAGGCATAAAAACAAGTAAAAACACAAAAAACGTTGGTGTCATCTATCCTCTTCACGTTTTTTCAATCTCCAACAAGCCTTAATTTTTATAAATATCTAAAATTTGGAAAAGAAATATGTATGTATATTTAATTAAACTTTGGGGATTTCTTTTTCCACTATTTTTTCTACTTAACTTTTTTTAACACTTTCATAAATTTTATTTTCACAGACCGAACGAATTGTACATTTTACAATAAAATGGGATGTTTTAAAATATTTTGTATATGTACATTAGATGTTCCACTCTTACATGTATGTTAGAGTAGAGCAACTATAGCAATTGACTGTCACTGTTGATTTCAATATAAAATTGTTGTATATATGCTAGTGAAAAAATTACGTTTGTATTAGTTTCAGTCAAGGCATATCAAACAGGTACATGCATCAGGCAAATTGCTCATCCGCTTATTTTTTGTTTACACGTTTATAACGAAGAATTCATTTGCCAATTACTTTTGTGCCTTTGACAATTACTTTGTAAAACCCAAAGTAAATTTATATCAAGTATATGCAAGTACTCAGGTGATTAATTTTTTTCTCGTGTAGTGTGATTGCCTGAATGTCAAAAGTTGTTTACAATTTTCGTACGCCATTTTGTTTTGTTTGCTTTGTTATACACAATTGTGTATACAGAAAACGTATATGAAAATGTTTAAATAAATTTTTACTTAAAAAATGTGTTACAAAACATTTAAAAATAATTTTTTTTAATTATTGAAGTACATATGTATGTATCTTTTATTATACTTATTTCACATATTAAAGGTTTATCAATTAATAAATTTACTTTGGTTTTGTCTATCCATACATTTCCTTTTTGTTGTATGCAGATCTGGGACTATTGCATTCAATAAGCAAATGCATTGACCATTTTCATACACTAAACCAAATCAATGCAAATGCAAATTTATTACATTAGCACTAACTTTGATAATATTAGTGCAATTTTTTCACATTAAACTAAAATTCCTTCAAAGTAATGCATGAATATTGCATTGTTACTTTTAGTACACAATTCTTTGCACTACTACACACATTATGAAGAGTTTTATTGCATTATAGTGGAAAATACAATGTAAATGTGTACATTCATAAAAACATACACATACATATATGTAAATTTTTCCTATGTACATGTCGTCACCCAAGACGAAAAATCATATCACTGCGTTTTTTATAATTTTTCGAGAGAAAGGCAAAATTTGATGAAATTGTAGTATTTTTCATTTATAAAATCACAATTTTTTAAGATATAACTAAACAATAAACGAAAACCTAAGTTCTGATCTTTCGTTAATTGCACGGTTCTTCATATAAGCTCGAGATGCAACGTACTTGAAGTATGGAACTTATTAATTTTTTCAATTGGTTCTGAAATGTAGTTTGTATTTATATTGACAGTTTCTCTTTTCTTTAATTTGTACGTACGTACTTATAAAGGAGTCATCAATGAACTTCACTGTATTTTTTATTTTATTATTTGTGCTATCTGATAAAATAGGTTCACGTTTTATTTTAAACAACTGTGTACAATATTTGATAATGCAATAATATTGCATTACTTCATGATGTGCTTAGTGGTAATACAAATGCAATATTAATCCATTACTTTTGACAGCTTTTATTTAAGTGCAAAAAATAGTGAATAACAAGCATCAAATTTAAATTTGCACTAAATTTTTTGGTTTTCAATCAGCGCTTATGCAAAAGTAATGCAAGTTGCCCAGGTCTGGTTGTATTCATCTGTTTTTGACATTCATCCATTATTCTTACACAAACAAATTGCATGTTGTTTTTGGATTTTCTTTGTTGTTGTAGACCTGCATATACATACTTTATATAAATATGTTTTGGTAAAACTATGTGAGAAGCACAGAGTTGCCACAGTGTTTTCTCTAATGCGTGTTCCTGTAGTAAATGTGCCTTGGTTTCAGTCATTTATTTCTTGCAGGGTTCCTACAACTTATTTACTACCAGTGTTGCCAGAAAACGATGATGAGAGAATCGGTAAAAAAAATTCTGCTAAAATGATCTACAGAAGAAAAGTATAATGACAGATTTAAATGTAGAAAAAATTATTGAAATAGCTTTGAATTTCATGTTTATACAAACTTATTAGTGTTTACAGGTATTTTTATAGCACATACAAACATAAAATAGTTAATAATTGGTGTTTTTTGGAAATGTTACAGTTACGTTTAAAATTTTTTAACGCACTAATAATCCCAAATTATTATTTTACTCATCCAGTAAAAAATATATTGAAATTGGTTATTGAGGGGTTAGCTGGATCCTATGCGCATTTCACTGTTGTTAGTGCAGATGATCAGGGAACCTTTACCCTGCAATACATGTACATTTATGAGAAAAATCCTCTATACAGAAGAATTTTTTTAACAAATTAAACTTTTTTATATTCAACTGATTCTGCCAGAAAGCATTTAGCAGAATTTTTGAAAGTTGAATGGTTTTTACCTAATGAAAATGCCAGATCTAGCAGTGGAAATGCTAAAATGGCAACAATGTTTACTACTGCCATAAAGAACTTACTGAAAGTTTCGTGACAAACTGAAGATAATTTATGTTTTCGGAGGTCTCGCTCACTCTGTCAATGCGTCTTCTTTAAAGTTTCTTTCGTGGTGGCATTTTTTAGGGTATTTTAGTTTTATACTTTGTAATAGAGATGTGCAAATGTCGTGTCACTCGTGGTTCACGTGTGATCGTGAGTAAATTTATTATTAATCACGCGTGAGTGCGTGAACGTGACTTAAAAAGATTACTCGTGCGTGATCGTGCGTGAGCTATTTTTAAGAATCAAGCACGAATTCTCACGCTCTCACGAGATAACATTCCTGCATAGGTACATATGTAACTGTACCTATGTATGTTTTTTAGATACTACGAGTATATAGGAAATTTCAACTGAGAAACACCACTGATTCACCAGTACCTTTATCACAAGTACTACTGACGAATTGTACCGCAGAAAGTGTTTTTTGCTCTAGACATTTAACATGTATGTGCATGGTATTGAAAATCAACTACTGCCGTTTTTGCTATTGACTAGGTAGTTATTTTTGGACCATATGTAGACATTTACTCACTAGTACAATCACATTTTGTATTTTATTAAAAGAAAAGAACTAATTAAAAAAATATTTATATAGGTACATAATATGTATCGGTCAAGTAGAAGGACATAAAATAATAATTACGGATGTCCTCGCCTACTTTTTTAAATGCCAGAACGTATAATTTTTACAACCCAGCGTGTCAAGTTTCGTAAAAATCGTTCAAGTAGAAGAACGTGAAATACAATTTTAAATGGGCCCATCTACGTATATTGTGTCATTATGAGCGTGCAAGGTGTATTATAAGTATCGTAGCAATCCCATAAGTGAAAGTAGATAAGTTTTCACCCCTTTTTTTGAAACGGGACTAAATTATAAGCTTCCTTCCAGACAAAAAAATAAAGAATTTATCAAATCCGTCAAAAAATTACTAAAATACAGGCGAATGGATAACCTCCTCGTTTTTGGAAATCGGATAAAAAGGGACTAATTCATTAATTTCTTCAGCGTTACCAGTAAGTAGGGATATTAATATACAGGCGCTCCGTTGACAATGTCGCCAAAAAGTAAAAAAATAGGCGACAAAAGTGGGACTTGGAGACACCTAACCCCAACCCTCCTACATTGTAAATATAATTGCCAAATGTGCAGGTTATCTGTTTTTCTGTTTTTTTAATTATAGAGCAGTCGTGCAGTTTTTTGTTTCAAAAATCCCTTTCAGTTCATATAGTTTTTATAGTTAACAATAATTGTTTATTTTATTATGACCAGACAAAAACCTTCGAAAGACAAAATTAATTTTTTTGTAAGAACCTATTTTTCAACCCAAATAACATACAAAATGGAACTATATCGTGATAAGTTGTAAACCACTCGTGCGTGATTAAGAATATTTTATTCGTGAGCGTGCGTGATCGTAAAAATTTTCAAGAGCATTCGTGCGTGAAAGTGCGTGAGTAAAATATTTTTCTGCGTGAGCGTGCGTTTTGTGAGGCAAAAAAACGCTCACGTGCACATCTCTACTTTGTAACCTCCTCGCTGTACGAGTTTTGTAAATAAATGGTGAAAATTAATATTTTTGTAATCTTTTGAAAACAAGTTTTAATCTCCTTCTTAATAGTAATAAGCTTATTCGCATTATGGTTTTTAATTCAATGCAACAAATTCTTTCATTTAATTTTGTAAATATGTGTGTACTCGTATGTACGAGTATGTTTGTATGTACATTTGTTAATTTCACAAATGCACATTTTCTCTTGTTTGTTTTGATTATTTTGTTAACATCTTAATAACAAATACATATATGTACTACAATTGTACCTTTCTCGCAGAAGCTGGGCCACAAATAATTTTAGCTTTTTTCATAAGTCACTAGTTTCACATCTGGTATACTTTGTGCTACTGCGGTATAACAACGGTAGTAAACAGTTAATGTTCATAAAGACATACACATGTATGTACGTAAAGACTATAATAACTCTAAACTAATTTGAAAGATAAATTAACGTTTTCTTATTATATGTACATATACGAGTACATATACATATGTATTTAGTCACAAATATATCAAAGCATATTTATATAAAGTATATGCACGTCTACAACAACTAAGAAAGTACAAAAACAACAGGCGATTTGTTTGTGTAAAGCTACGGTGACACTTGTCAAACATTTGCCCAAAAAAGCGTAACCACTAAATGCGAATGAAAAATCTTTCAATTCAGACAAAAGTTTGCAAAGTTAAAGAGTAGCCAATATTGTTGGATTCTATGACATGGTGCATTAGTTGTGTTCGAAACTGTTTAATATGATAAACAAGTGTCTGGATCAAAACTTTTTTCATTAGTGTTTGTTGGTTACGCTTTTTTGGGCAAATGTTTGACAAGTGTGACCGTACCTTAAGAATAATGGATGAATGTCAAAAACAGATGGATACAACCAGACCTGGGCAAATTGCATTACTTTTGCATAAGCACTGATTGAAAAACAAAAATTTTAGTGCAAATTTAAATTTGATGCTTGTAGTGCACTATTTTTTGCACTTAAATAAAATCTCTTAAAAGTAATGGATTAATAGTGCATTAGCAGCTAATCGCATGACAAAAAATACACTAATTTTGTGTTGCCACTAAGCACATCATGAAGTAATGCAATATTATTGCACTATCACATATTGTACATAGTAAAATTGAATCAAACGTGAAAATATTTTTAGGAGATAGCACAAATAAAAAATATAAAATACACTAAAGTTCATTGAGGGCACTTTTATAAGAACGTACATACAAATTAACGAAAAATAACTGTCAATATAAATACAAACTAGATTACAGAACCAATTGAAAAAAATTAAAAAGTTTCATACTTCAAATACGTTGCATGTCGAGCTTATATGAAAAACCGTGCAATTGAAAAAAGATCAGAACTTAGGTTTTCGTTTATTGTAAAGTTATATCTTAAAAATTGGTGATTTTATAAACGAAAAATACTACCGCTTGGAACAATTTCATCAAGTTTTGTCTTTCTCTCGAAAAATTATAAAAAACGTAGTGATATGATTTTTCCTCTTGGATGACGATATGTACATAGGAAAAAATGTACATATTTATGTATGTACGTATGTTTTTATGTATGTACACATTTACGTTGTATTTTGCACTATATATTTCACTGATAATGCGTTTAGTGGTGCAAAAAATAGTGCACTAAAAGTAACAATGCAATGTTGATGAATGTCTTTGAAGGGATTTTAGTAAAATGCAAATAAAAAATTGCACTAATATTATTAAAATTAGTGCTAATGTAATAAATTTGCATTTGCATTGATTTGGTTTATTGTGGGAAAATGGTCAATGCATTTGCTTATTTAATGCAATAGTCCCAGATATGCATACAACAAAAAGAAAATTTATGGATAGACAAAACCAAAGTAAATTTATTAATTGATAAACCTTTAATATGTGAAATAAGTATAATAAAAGATAAATATGTACCTTAATAATTAAATATAATTATTTTTAAATGTTTAGTAACACATTTTTTAAGTAAAAATTCATTTAATCTTTTTCACATACGTTGTCAGTATACCCAATTGTGTATAACAAAGCAAAACAAAACAAAATGGCGTACAAAAATTGTAAACAACTTTTGACATTCAAGAATTCACACTACACGAGAAAAAAATTAATCACCTGAGTACTTGCATATACTTTATATAAATTTACTTTGAAATATATCTAGGGTTGTGCTTTGTTATATGGTAAATATCATATATATATATATATATATATATATGTATATGTTATGTACTTTCACAATGTACAATTAAAAGCTAACAGGGACTTTAAAGGGAAATATTGTATGAATCACTTGCTGGTGAAGTTAACCTTAACTCTTAATCATACATTGTGGAAAGGGACATAAGTTGTATAGATTCGTACACAGTAAAACTAATGATAGTTTTTAGCTATTTAGCTATTTATTTTAATCTAACAAAATATCTATCGGTATAACAGAATTTATTTATTTTTTTTTTTTTGTTTATTATTTTATATTTTATAGTCTTTAGCATGTATTAAACATGTTAAAGTTTCTGATTGCAGTCTATTTCTCATTTGACTTTTGGTCAAATTTCGAAATGAAAATATTCTTTCCACACTTGAAGAGTGCAGAATAGAAGGAGAAAGAGTGGAAAGACAAAACCAATGAATATTTATTAATTATACGATAATGTATGTTTGTTAAATGTTTTTAAGCTTCAACAAAAAGTTATTTAAAAATTAATAATATTGAAAAAAAGTAATACAAAATACAACATTTTTAGAATTATAAGAAAAAATAGAAATTAAAACAAAAAACAATGGTGTACGAAAATTAAAAAATATTTTTTATGTTCTCTCAAAAACCCAAACGAAAAAAAATTAATCACCTGACGACTCTCATTGACCTTAGGTAAGAAGGGGTGGTGCTATACCAAACCTCCACTCGGAGACCCAATTGGGTTCATTGTAATCATTGGCCTTGCATATTTTATTATTTAGATTTAACATAAAAGTGTCTTAGGCCGCGTAAGTGGTGCGCTCTTGCTTACAAAATAAGCCATGATGTCGGTACGTATCATTAGCATTGCACTTACATCGGCAGCGGAGTTGTAAGCGATCTTGATAGTAATTTTAGCCTAAAAGTATACCAGTATTTTAGTTTGTTTTATAACAAACTGTTTGTTTTATACCATAACTGAATTCCTGCTTACATCGTAATCGAAGTTATTAATAACACATAATATATGAGATTAGACTTACATTACAAATTGCTCGCTTACGATTTCATACTGACGTCATTGGTTATTATCGAATTACTTCGCTAAATTTCCCGCTGGGATGTTCTGGTGCAAACCTTGGAAACCAATTTAAATAATACTCTTTGCAGTTATACTTAGTTTTCAAATATGACATAAAATAAATATAAAAAGACCTTATATTATTTTTGAATTCTACAACTGTGTGCTAGGAAGCTGTGTTTTTGGTTATTAATAGTTCAACTTCAGCGCCGCAAAAAATCTCTTCCGTGTGAAGATGGTGAGAATTTGTCAATATGATCATCTTCAATGTATTTTGTGCTTAAAAATTTCGACACAAATGACGCAGTAAAAAGAATTCCTCTTTAAAATTAAGTGTACTCTTAGTTCCAGACAGACAGACGAAGTTTGTAGAAGAAGGAGCGAAGATGCAGAGTGTGTAGTACACGACCCTCGGTACCGGAAATTTTTTTGTTCCTCTTTTCTACTTTTCGCAATTTATTCTTGTTGCTTCATTGATTTTTCTCATTTCAGCGGATGAATGTATACTTGATGTGTATTATCAAGGCATATGGTATTTATGTGTAAATACAACTCAAAATCTCTCTATCAACCCAAATAAAGGCCGCCAGTTAAAAAAGTGATGCCAACTTAAAGTTCTATACCTCAATAAAAAACACCCTATATGTACGTATGACCGTGGGAACTTGTGCGCGGAATATCTTGTGGGAATACATTAAGGGCGTTTATAGGTTTGAAGCTTTTATATGTATATGATTTTCTAATGCCGACGGGAAAACATGTTTATTTTTTTATATGCCGACGGGAAAACATCATTATTTTTCTCAAATGCCGACGGGAGAAATAATAAAAATGATTTTTTCAAATGCCGACGGGAAATTTGTGGCTGTGTCTAGCTGTAGGAATTGAATTCTGGCTGTGCTTGGTGGAGGGCGGGGTGTTTCTAGATTTGAGACCTTAAGGCTGACCGTGATTTTGGTAGGTGAGGGTGTTTTGTAATATGTAACCGTTGGAATTCGGTGGCGTTTATGCCTGTTGGAGTTTAAGCCAAACTGTGCTTGGTGGGGGGCGGGATATATTTGCGGTTGATCGACTGGTGGAGGGCGGGGCGTTGTAGTAATATGTATCCGTGGGAATCTGTGTGCATTTATGTATTTATGTCTGTATTAGTTCAAGGCTGTCTGTGATTTATGAAAGGCGAGGTGAGAGTGTTCATGTAATACGTATCGGGGGGAATCTGTGTCTATGTATGTTTGCAAAAGTTTAAGGCTGATCGTGATTTGGATTGTTGAGATTGATCGATTGTATGTGACCTTGAGAATTTGTGTATCTATATCTGTAGGAAATTTAAGGCTTATCGTGATTTATGAGGGGCGAAGTGTTCATGTAATATCTAACCGTAGCAATTTGTGTGTATGTCTGTAGAAGTTTAAAGCTGATCATGATTAATGAGAGGTGAGGTGAAGGTGTTCATGTATATGTCTCCGTATTTGTGTGTATGTATGTCAGTATGAGTTTAAGGCTGATCGTAATTTCGGTTATTGAGATTGATAGATTGTATGTTACCTTGAGATTTTGTGTATGTATGTCTGTAAAGGCTGACTATGATTTGTGAGGGGAGGGGCGTTGTTGAAATAAGTTTAATTTTTCGTAGATAAATTCTAGTATGTGTGTGTGTATGTAATTCTCTCACCCTAGTATTTATATATACGTAGAAATAAATTGTTTCTCATATGAACATTTTTTGCTAGAAAATATTATCATATATCTGAACTTCCCTAATCCTAGTATGTTTTTCATATTGGAGGATGAGATTGATTTATATTTTATCAAGCTTAAATTTGTCCAGTGTTAAAGTCTGTCGGTCAGAAATTTGTTTATATTTGTATAAATATTAATTTCAGATTTTGCAAAAATCTTGTATACGATCGTGGCGATTTTGTGTGTGTATGTGTGAATGCGCGATAGAGTTTGACTGGTCTGTGATAAGTTTGTTTATTTAAGTACATTTGTCTTCTTCGACTTTCGTCTTCAAGCGTCAATAGCTTGGAGAACTGTTTGTATGTTTTCATGATGTAGATATGTAAGTGTGATTGTTAAAATCCAATAAATACTTGAGCATGGGTAAGAAATTTGATAATATGTGTACATATGTACATATGGATCTACAAATTGATTTTATGTATGTACATACAAATAAGTCTGTGGCTCCCTGTTTAAATATATATTTTTTTTCATGTGCGGTCTTTTAGTGGTGTTGTAAATATTAGCCTGGTCTTTTGTGTATATATGTGAAAAATCTCCATAGTTTTTTTATTTGAAATTAAAAAAACGTTCTTTTAATTTTTAGATGTATTTACTTAAAAGTTTGTGAGGAGTTTTTGTTTTAAGTAAAATTGAATTCCTTTCTAGTTGTAGTAACTATAGTTACAGAAATATTTAATATATTTTATTTACATTTGTTTAAAGTCACCGTTAGAAATTTTTCGGTGTAAAATTTTTTCCAACTATCATCTTTTTTCTTCACCTTTTACATATGTATATTTTAGAACACTTTGCTTCTCTTTCCTTTTTTATTGATAAACATTTAAAATCAAATGAAATCAAATGGTGGGTTTATAATAAAATTGTTATATTATTATTGTTGAAAACATCCGCTACTTCTTGTTGCAATGAAAATCATTCGAATTAGTTTTGAAACCTAACACGTCTATTAAAACCATTTTTTTCATTCATATTACATAATTTATAAGACTTTCCGGACTTTCTATTATTCGATCATCCCTAAAAATGCTTGCTGTTTTAAATAAAATTTCTATATCAATTGACCCGCTATTGAATAAAAGGAGCTTTTATCTTAAACTCTGATGCAGTTACAAGCGCTTGAAATTCTTTCATATACGAGTAGTAGATACATATCATATAGATACATATCATATAGAACTCCATAACTCTCATATTTTAATTTTATGTTATGATCATCATATGGATATGAGACTGAATTTAAATGTACTTTTAAATTAGTCAAATCACAATGAACAAACTTATTTTCTTCTTGAAAAGCGATCAACAGAAAACGAAGTCGTTTTCTGTGAATTTAGGTCCATCCACTCGACGGTTCCTCTAGTATATAAGATGTCATTGTATGTCGGAATTTCTGGCTGTCTTTCGTTGGCGTTGTGGCTAATTAAATGTTAAAATTTTAATTGCCCAAATTGTGTTACTTGATAATGTTACTATGCTTACATTAATAGGCTATCATGTCTGTCATGACTTTCGAACGTTTTCAATTAGAATCAAAATTTCCGAATCGCAAAAAAGAAGATTTGGTGTCCAATGAATGCAATGGGTACATAAGCTATGTAGTATTAGTTTTAGTTTTTATGTATAAAATGTATGAAATAAATGCATTTAAATCTAGCGCGGCATACTGCCGATTATTTTTCCAAAATTGGTTGCTAATGTGGGAATGTTTTTCATATCCCCTTTTCTATGTATTAAAACCAAATATATATTGATTTAATTTCCGGATTAGGTAGATGAGATATCAAGCCTAGTTTTAAAATAAATTAATTTTATTGTGGAAAAAAGGTGATTCTATTTACTTTCACGTTGCTTGGTGCATTCGAAAGTAAAACCAAAACATTATTCGGAAAACATCTACGTATTAATACTCAAAATCTCTCTATCAACCCAAATATGGATACTTAAAGATATTACATAATTTCATCAATTAAATGCATGGGATATTACACATTTACAGATACTGAATCTGTTATTTCTCCTAACAAAGCTAAAAGTAATTCCGATATGATATTTAACGATGTTAGATGTGAGAAACATATTTTTGTATGGAGTGAGATAAGAATGTTAATGCATTCTGCTGATGTCAAACTTATACCAGAATCACCAAACATGTGATACTAGATAATCATAATGTAATTATAATGTTTAAGTAAGATGAGACAAATATAAAGCATGTTGGAAGGATGAATATGGATTTTGTTTATAAGCAACGATATTGAATTAAACGATGATCGTTATAAAAAAAAAAGAGAATTTGACTACATAAAAGATTAATTTTTCGTTTTTCATCTGACCTTAAACTGCATTCACCTAAATGTTATAAATGGCCAGCTACTTGTAAACTGATAACCCAATCTGAATCAGATAAGCTGATCTAAAAACCAGACCAGGTCCTGATAAGCTGATCTGAAAACCAGACCAGGTCCTGATAAGCTGATCTGAAAACCAGACCAAGTCCTGATAAGCTGATCTGAAAACCAGACCACCTACCTGTTAACCTGATCTGATAGCTGATACCTGATCTAATAGCTGATACCTCTTATTTTCTAAACATGGATGAGAAAATTTTAAAACAGTTGGTGTTGACAAGAAATGTCTTGAAGAAAAAGCTTCGTAGTATAAAAACTGGTGAAATAGATACACGTGAACAACTAAGAGATACATTTAAACCTATAACAGAACCACTCAAAGAATTCCTAAATAGGTCTAGATATATTGAAAGAATTCACAAGAAACAAGAAAGTAAAATCAAGATAGAAGCTGAAAATAATACAAGTTTAAAGCCATCAGTCAATATAGAGACAAGTACACCGAAGAAACTTTCAGAAGGAACAATATTTGATGATATCATCTTATTTAATGATGCTAATACTGAGAATGATGATGAGGATGATGAAGATGATTTTTACTCATAGACTTCCAATTCTGAAGACACTTATACTCATTTATCAGTCTTGGAAGGAAGAATTGAATTAGATACAAACTATGGCCCACATCAAGATTTGAATAATGAATGAAAGTTTGGTGATAGTAACCTAAAACTAAATGAAGATCAAATACAAGTTGATGGTCAAATATAGGCTCTAATAGTCGCTTTATTTTCTTTAATGATTGATAATAAAATATGGAAATACTATGAGAAATTTGATTTTGAAAACTATATAAAATATACAATTTCTACTAATACATGGAAAGAGAATCATCATCATTCACTGACGAAGAATGATTTTATCAGTAAATTGTTTCTGGAAACTCAAATCGATAAACTATAGGACAAATTAATGATACAGTTTAAGGAATTAATATAATTCAAGAATATATTAAAATGTAAATTGATGGAGTACAACGTGAAATACAATTAGAGATAGAAGATAGTTATAAAATTGAAAAAACACATAATAAAAATTAAATCATCTTTTGAAAAAACAAATTGAACAGCTGAACGATAAAATTTATAGGTTCGAAAATTAACTACATTTTAGTATAAATAGCTGAAAGTGCATCAAGTAGATCATAACACTCTCCAAAAAATCTTTAAAACAATTCAATGTCTTTAAAAAGAAATTTAGCAAACGAACTCTATAATAAATCTCGAAAATTGTTTATGTATTGTAGATATGTAATGAAAGGAATAGTTGATCTTTTATGGAGCTGATTTAGGTGAAATGGGAAACTATTCTACAGAAAATAGAAATTATTGATTATTGTAGACTGTAAATGATTCATTCACAAAGTTTCTATGGTCAATACCGTTGAAAATAAAAGTTGCACTCGAAAAAACCTAGGCTGTGAAAATTTTTTTTGAAATGTTACGAGTACCAAAAAACTTACAAATGGATCATTGTAAAGAATTTTTTAATAGACACTGGAAAATTCATGCATAAGTAGAATATTAAACATTACTTAATATGAAAGTATCAATAGTAGAATGATTTAATAGATCATCCAAAGGAATTATGTGATGATGGTTCATATAAGTGTATTGAAATATACAAAGAATTACTTAATGTACTCGTATACAATATAAAAGTTCATCTCACTATTTAAATGATTGCAATTAAAGTTAACTCAACAAATGAGAAAAAGCTGCTAAATATAGTAATTTGAAGATGAACAAAATGTTGAAATTTGATGAAAGTAAAAAATAAAATTAAACAGGAAAAATCTAGTTTGGTTTGTATTTTTGAAGGAATGATTAGGAATGATAGGTCTTAAGAAAGATAATTAACTTAATATACTGGAAATTCTCTAAACTTGTTGGCCTGTATGAAATATTGTGAAAACTTAAGCGTTCAAAATAAATTACAACACAGTGTAATATTCAGTAACATATAATATTATCACTTTTTATAGTGAAAATTGTACATTTTCCATTTCGATAGCTCTAGCAAGCGAAATTTTAAAATATGCCCATGGGCTATTATAATAGATCTTACAGAATATATATGGACTTCAACTGGAATCATGCTGAAGCATACATAAATTGTATAATGCAATGTAAGCAGATCTTACTTTATATCTGTATCTGTATGAGTATTAAATAAATTTACAGAAAAAATATTGAAAGCATGCCGAAGCATGTAAATTTAAAAGAATTCCTCACTTCAAATAATTTTATAAGTAAAGAAATATTATGATTCTATGCTAAATGAAATACATAAATATGTATCTACTTTGTAAAAGAATGAAAAGAGCGAAATCGTAAATTCTTATAGTAAAGATTTTTAACTGAAACACCACTACATCTCGGACGCTTGCGTCACTATGGACAACAGCATGCTAAGACATGCATGTTAGAAAAATATAAAAACCTGATAGAAGGTGATGAGGACCTTTTTTAAGTGAGAAATCATAATATCTGAATTCGATACAACTCAAACTACACCACCAACTAACTTCTAGGGGTCAACCAGCAAATCTGATGTAGAAATATTTGAACCAAAAATTCCTTCAAACGTTGATATGCCAATGTTTCTGACACTATATGAAAACACCTAGGCTGAATTCATGGTAGAGGTGACTGAGTTTTTGAAGATCGATTTGGTGCAATACTTGTTTATTAAACATGTATTTCTTTGTATGTAAACTAATTTCTACATACATACATATACTCGCATATATGTATGTAGATATGAATACATTTGCATATGTACACACTCACATATGTATATATTTCCATTAAAAATAATGGATTTAAAAATTATATTAATGTTCTCTATTTCGAGAAGTAAAATCAAGAAAAGAAGTGATACATCAGAAGAAAAAAATAAATAAAACAAGAGACTGACTGACCAACTGATATATACAGCCTGTCTCATATGAAGACAAAGCATACTTAAACATAGGAGAAATATTTATACAATACGCTAAACTCTAATACCATGAAAAAAAACATCTAGATCATTAAATAAAAGGGATAGGTGATCACCCTTCATAAAATAAACATATAGCCTATTAATGTAAGCATAGTAACATTATCAAGTAACACAATTTGTACAATTAAAATTTTAAGATTTAATTACCCATAACGCCGACAAAGGACAGCCAGAAATTCCGACATGCAAAGTCATCTTGTATACTAGCGGAACCGTCGAGAGGATAGACCTAAATTCACAGAAAACAACTTGGTTTTCTATTTAGTTAATTTTAATTATTATTGTTCGAACTTTCATTTTATTTATATATTTATAATTTAATCAGGCTAAAGTTCGTATCGCTTTGTAAGCCAAATTACATGTGATAATTATTAATGAACAAATAACATCAAAGTTAGTTGTAAATATTCTGACAACACATAGTTGAACGGAACAGCCAGCCGTTTTCGAAGGCCACTAAACCTTCATCATCAGCGTTCTTCTGTGTTTGGTCCACTGTGTGTGGTGTCAGTTGATGTAGATTTCTGCCTTATATACGAAACTTTTCTGCAAATGGAATATGTGAATTGGTTTGATTCATCGTATTTCAATTTGCTGAAATGTGTTTTTGTAATGAAGGCCCCAAATTTACCATCACTATATTTACAACAGTCTTACCATTGTCGTTTTCTGTTGATCACTTTTCAAGACGAAAATAAGTTTGTTCATTGTGATTTGACTAATTTAAAAGTACATTTAAATTTAGTCTCATATCCATATGATGATCTTAACATAAAATTAAAACATGAAAGTTATGGAGTTCTATATGATATGTATCTATATGATATGTATCTACTACTTGTATATGAAAGAATTTCAAGCGCTTGTAACTGCATCAGAGTTTAAGATAAAAGCTCCTTTTATTCAATAGCGGGTCAATTGATATAGAAATTTTATTTAAAACAGCAAGCAAGGACCTCAGCTACTACATTTTTAGTGATGATCGAATAATACAAAGTCCGGAAATTCTTATAAATTAAGTAATATGAATGAAAAAATGGTTTTAATAGACTTGTAAGGTTTCAAAACTAATTCTAATGATTTTTATTACAAAAAGAAGTAGCGGATGTTTTCAACAATAATGAGTATAACAATTTCATTATAAAACCACCATTTGATGTTAAATGTTTATCAATAAAAAAGGAAAGAGAAGCAAAGTGTTCTAAAATATACATACAAATGTAAAAGGTGAAGAAAAAAGATGATAGTTGGAAAAAATTTTACACCGAAAAATTTCTAACGGTGACTATATAGGCTACATCAACTTTAAACAAATGGAAATAAAATATATTAAATATTTCTACTATAGTTACTACAACTAGAAGGGAATTCAATTTTACTTAAAACAGAAACTACTAACAAACTTTTAAGTAAGTAAATACATCTAAAAATTAAAATAACGTTTTTTAATTTCAAAAAAAAAAAAACTATGGAGATATTTCACATCTATACACAAAAGACTAAGCGAATATTTACAACACCAATAAAAGACCGCACATGACAAAAAAATATATTCAAACAGGGAGCCACAGACTTATTTGTATGTATATACATAAAATCAATTTGTAGATCCATATGTACATATGTACATATTATCAAATTTCTTACCCATGCTCAAGTATTTATTGGATTTTAACAATCACACTTACATATCTACATCATGAAAACATACAAACCGTTCTCCAAGCTATTGACGCTTGAAGACGAAAGTCGAAGAAGACAAATGTACTTAAATAAACAAACTTATCACAGACCAGTCAAACTCTATCGCGCATTCACACATACACACACAAAATCGCGACGATCGTACACAAGAATTTTGCAAAATCTGAAATTAATATTTATACAAATATAAACAAATTTCTTACCGACAGACTTTAACACTGGACAAATTTAAGCTTGATAAAATATAAAGCAATCTCATCCTCCAATATGGAAAATATACTAGGATTAGGGAGTTCAGATATATGATAATATTTTGTAGCAAAAAATCTTCATATGAGAAATAATTTATTTCTACGTACATATGAATACTAGGGTGAGAAAATCACATACTAGAATTCATCTACGAAAAATTAAACTTATTTCAACAACGCCCCTCACAAATCACAGTCAGCCTTTACAGACATACATACACGAAATCTCAAGGTAACATACAATCTATCAATCTCAACAACCGAAATTACGATCAGCCTTAAACTCATACTGACATACATACACAAAAATACGGAGACATATACATGAACACCTTCACCTCACCTCTCATTAATCATGATCAGCTTTAAACTCCAACAGACATACACACAAATTGCTACGGTTAGATATTACATGAACACTTCGCCCCTCATAAATCACGATAAGCCTTAAATTTCCTACAGATATAGATACACAAATTCTCAAGGTCGCAGACAATCGATCAATCTCAATAATCCAAATCACGATCAGCCTTAAACTTTTGTAAACATACATAGACACAGATTCCCCCGGATACGTATTACATGAACACTCTCACCTCGCCTTTCATAAATCACAGACAGCCTTAAACTCTTACAGACATACATACATACATGTACACAGATTCCCACTGATACATATTACAACAACTCCCCGCCCTCAACCAGTCGATCAACATCAAATATATCCGCCCCTGCCGCCTCACGTGAAATATTTTCCGTGAACAAAAAACGGTGAATCAAATTAAACAATAATAACGCAAACATTGGCGATCACAATTTTAGGGAAAGGGAACACACTTGACGTGAACTTTTAATACATTTTTCAATTAATTGTTGTTTTTATTTTTTATGCAACTTTTAATTGACTTCTGCTGTTCATTTTAACTTTCTAAAAGAAAAGCACTTTTTTCACTAAAAATTATACGTTCACTGACCACGATCTTTCAATTGTAACTGACGTCATCACAAAATCAAAATAAGTGTGTGCATAAAATAATTTTTTTTTTTGCTGATTTTCTTTGGAATAACAGCACAATTTTTTTCCACTCGCATAAAAAAACTTCTTTGAGGTTAAAGGCATTAACATATCCAAGAGTGAGAGAGTCAAAAGGCGAACTCTTGCATTACTTGTGGCTAGTGTAGTAGTTAGTCTATTTTTCGTTAGGGAATACCTAACGATTTGGAGTCAATTTCTACTTTTAAAACTAGAGGGTATTTAGTTGGCCTGAAATGTATTCGTATTGTAATTTCCTCTCCTCGGAAATAAATTAAATCACCGTGCTGATCAACTACGTGCAGCGCTATTGAACTTATCTCTCGGGTGTTTACAGCTAAATAGATGAGATTTCTTGGGAACTCACCAATTTTATATCCTGGAAACACATTAATCGGAAATTCATGAATTGTATGCGATTTGGAGTTATTCATATATGTATTAATAGCGATACTACTTTCAATTCGCAAGAGATTAACCTTAAAAATATTAACTGGAAGATCTATATTTGTTTGGTGTTAGGATTTTGCTATTGAATCCTAAAAGTTTTCCAATTGTATTGTCTTCATTAAGATATACAGGATCCCTGGAACTATTAACTTTAACTTGCCGGAACATATTGTTATAGGTGTCTACATTTGGAATACTTTTGTATGAATGAAAATCAGTTAGAGCACACTCATATGCACCATATAATTCAATAGGAGGAAAGTAACTAGCAGATAACTCTGATGAGTTAGAGCTCAGAGTAAGTGTTATTGACATTATATCTCTCTGGTTACAAATAAATAAAGTCTAGTACAACATATGGTTTAAAAGTATGATTTACATATTTGTTTCATTTTCTTATTTTAAAAATAACATTAGTTTCTTAATATTACTGCTATTGTTGTTGATGGTGGTGTTCAGCTATAATATTTCAGCCTTACTTATCCACGAATTGTGTTGATTAGAAAATCCCAGCCATTTAACGTATGCTTCCTTTCCTTTAGTTTTAAGAACCTTTTCAACTAGATATGTATTTGGATATCTAGTTTTCAAAAGTTCTTCAGGATAGAATCCACCTTTAATAGGATTGCCAAGATAATCTTCTAATATGAATGTATTTTGAAATCTTGTCATTGTGAAAATTTCTGTGGCCCAATTTGGAGTATAACCTTTTTTAAATGTATTCGAAATTTTTTAGATTTTCAAATGACTGTATACTGTATTTAAAAGCTTTTGCCCCTTTGTTGAGTTGACTTTAATCGGAGACATTTTAATGGTGCGATAAACTTTTCTATTGTACCCATTAAGTAAATCTTTGTATATATCAATCCACTTATATGAAAAATTAAAACTAAATTCTTTCCACATCATTCCTTTCAATGTTCTTTTAAATCGTTTAACTATTGATGATTTCATACTGCGTTTGTTGAAAATTTTTTTATTTTTTTTTAGAGTGGTTGTGATCTACTTGACGCACTTTCAGCTATTGATACGAACACGTAATTTTCCAATCTATAAAATATCTCATTAAGCTGTTCAATTTGTTCTTCAAAAGATGATTTAATTTTTAGAATGTCTTTTTGAATTTTATAATTTTCTTCTATCTCTAATTTTATTTCGCGTTGTAGCTCCTCGATAAATAAATTGATAACATCGTTTTCCTCCAGAGCTTGCTTTTGCAAAATTTTTCATCGTTTTGTTTTGGACATCAATGTTGTTGTTCGTATCCACAAAGAACCCCAGCAGTTAGGTGCATTTTTCAAAGAAATTATGCTGCTAGTATCGTTTAAATAATATCCAAATTTATCAACAGAAATACTTTATATAGATATATATGTACTTTATTAAACTTAATGTATTATGTGACAAGTCAGTATAAGTGTCATCGGTATTGGAAGTCTGTGTGTAGAAATCATCGTCATCATCATTCTCATTATTAGGATCGTTAAACAAGATGATATTATCAAATATTGTTCCTTCTGCAAGTTTCTTTGGTGTACTTGTGTCTATCTTGTCTGATAGCTTTTGAGGCTTTAAACTTGTACTATTTTCAACTTCTGTCTTCATGTTACTTTCATAGGAATTCTTTTAATATTCTTAGAGCTATTTATGAATTCTAGGAGAAGTTCTGTTATAGTTTTAAATGTATCTCTTAGTTGTTCACGTGTATCTATTTTACCACTTTTTATACTACGAAGCTTTTCCTTCAAGTCGACGCCAACTGCTTTAAAACTTTCTCATCCATGTTTACTAACAGCAAATAATAAATCAGCTATCAAGTATTAGGTATCAGATCAGCTTATCAGATAGTTGGTTTAGTTTTCAGATCAGCTTATCAGGTATCAGATCAGCTTATCAGGTAGCTGGTCTGGTTTTCAGATCAGCTTATCACGTATCAGATCAGTTTATCAGGTAGCTGGTCTAGTTTTCAGATCATTTTGTCAGGTATCAGATCAGGTTATCAGGTACCTGGTCTGGTTTTCAGATCAGCTTGTCAGGTATCAGTTCTGGTTTTCAGATCAGGTTATCTGCTATCAGACCGGCTTATCAGGTAGCTGGTCTGGTTTTCAGTTCAGTTATCAGATCAGGTTAACAGGTAGCTGGTCTGGTTTTCAGATCAGGTATCATTTCAGGTTATCAAGTAGCTGGTCTCGTTTTCAGATCAGCTTATCAGGTATCAGATCAGGTTATCAGGTACCTGGTCTGGTTTTCAGATCAGCTTATCAAGTAGCTGGTCTGGTTTTAAGATCAGGTTATCAGGTATCAGATCAGCTTATAGCATATAACTAAAGGCAATCTTTTATGAGCAGTTTTTCATTTTGTTATTAAATAGTCAAATTGCTCTCTGTAACGACCATCGTTTTAATTCGTTATCTTTGCTTATCATAAAATATCATATTTATCCTTCCAACACTCTCGACAAATTTCTTGAAACTTTTCATAGCTCATATCGCTGGCAAAATGATCCCTATAAACGTGCTGCATATTTGTCTTATCTTATTTAAACATTATTATAACATTGACATTATTAAATGCATGGGAATTTTGGTATAAGTTTGACACAAATAGAATGAATCAACATCGCTATGTCAGCCCATACAAAAATATGTATGTATATTATTCTGCTTCTCATATGCAACATCATCGAATATCATAATTGAATTAGTTTTAGCTTCGCTAGGTGGAATAACTGATTCATTATCGCTCAATGTATAATATCCCATACCTTTAATTGGTGAAATAAATTTCTTCAGGTATTCATATTTAGGTTGATAAAGAGATGTTGAGTATAAATATTAGTCTTTCCACAATTTGATGGTCCCACTATTAGAGCACGAACAGAATTTTGTAAGAGAGGACTATGCTTTTTTTCTGAACTGATGTTCGATGAATCATCCACAATAAGAACGAAAATATTTTTATGTTGTTTTACTAACTGCATTTTTGTAACTAAATGCATTTCATAAATATTACCTTTTATATAAAACAAATTAGATAATATGGTTATACGATATCAGAAAACGTTTAGTCATAAAAACACCTTCGGTGGACGAGGTATAGTAGACAAAATAATAAACCCTCTACCAGTTGAACTTCATCTTCCTGGATATCAGTACTGTGGACCTGGAACAAAACTACAGAAACGTTTAAATCGAAGTGATACAGGAATTAATTTATTGGACTCTGCGTGTAAAAATCACGATAGAGCTTACGCCAAAAAAAAGAGTTTGAGTACTAGACATAAAGCTGATAAAATACTTGAAAATTCAGCTTGGTATCGAGTTTTATCAAAAGATAGTAGTCTTGCTGAAAAATCCTTTGCATATACGGTTACTAACGCAATGAAAGCAAAGAAAAATTTGGTATGGGTGTGGAGAAAAAGAAAAAAGATAAAAAGAACAAACTTAATGGTAAAAAACTATCTAGAACATCAATTAGAGCTGCAACAAAAACACTAAAGAAGGAAAATCCACTAGGTATTAAATCAGCTATTAAAATTGCAACAAAAACTATTAACAAGCTATTAAGAGAAAACTAATCTCAAATTATAGAACCATGTATGATACGTGTCCCAAAAATTTGTATTTTTTTTTTACCTCTAATACCTATTTTAACTGCTCTGGGTGCAATTGGTAGTCAAACAACTAGAGGTGCTGCTATAGCTAAGGCTGTAAACGCAACAAAAAATGCAAAAAAATCAACTTTATAAAGCAACTAGACATAATAGAGTGATGGAATCTAAAGCAGTTGGAAAATTACTTTACTTAAAACCATATAAAAAGGGTTATGGTTTAGTTTACAAAGAAGAATCAAAAAACTCTTAGAGATGCTACCCAACAGACCACTATCTGATGTGGACCTAAGACGTTTCTCTATAAATATCTAATCTTTTAGAGAAGTTTTCATGTTGAATACTTTACCAAAACGATCAAAGAAAATAGAATGTGGAATAATCAATTTAAATTAAGGTTGGAAACCGAAATAAATAACGGTATCGGTATTGATACCGGTACAATTATTTTTTAAATTTCGTTTCGGTATCGGTATTTTTTTTTATTTCGGTATCGGTATTACCGGTACATACCGTTAAAGATTCCATAATACCGGTATACCGATATTTCTGCTAAATTTATTTGTTCAGACAGTGGACATAGCAAAAACTCTTTTTTTTATTAAATTACTTCGAAAACTTACATTAACACATAAACTTATTTGTTGCTACATATGTTTTTATACTTTTATTAAAAAATAATTTATTAAAGAAGTAAAATCAGGAAACTGAAGTTGAAGCTTTGCATATATGTATATAAAGTATACATTTGGGTTAATTAAACAAAATAATAAAAATAAAAATTTGTACTAAAGGCACATGTAGAATGTTATGTACTTAGTGATGTGCGAATATTCATATTCGAACTCTCCAAATTCAGACGAAACGAATATTTGAATATTTCAATTCAAATATATTCAATATTCTTGGAGCCAACTTAAAAACAAACAAAACAAATTTATTTTACAATTAGCATTAAAAAAGGTAAGGTAAGTACTTTTGTTCACGTCCAAAGAGCAATCTTTAGCTTAAAATATAAATTAGAAGCATTTTCTCCATCAAGCCTATTAAAGAGAAGGGTGTAATGTAAACAAAATCGGATTGAAGATGGCTCTGTTTGGTCATATTTAAGTAAATCTAAAATGTGCAGTGAAATTATTTCAAAGACATTCATTTCATATTTTGGAACAATAAAGGTTGCCATGGTAAAAAATATTTCATTTTCTAAAAGTGGACATTTTTAACGAGTGCACTTAGCGGGACGGCTTTAAACATACACTCTGGGACGTTTTGGGAGATCAAATGACTCAAAATGATATCCATTACCGAAGACAGGAATGGGATTTATTGTTGTCGCTTATTAATAATCGTACTTTTTTAAATTTGTTTTATTAAGGTCTGTTTGACCACTTCTTCCACCGTGCGACGTTTTCCTCTAAAGTTATACAGACCCGTTAATCTAGCACAAAAGGTAATTAAAATACGTATCTGATTTTTTTTCGTAATATTTTGTACTTAATAAAAGACTACAAAATTGGAGGGGCACAGGATTTAGTTTCCATTCATTTAATAGTTCTTTTATAAAAATGTTTTCTTTGATTCGGTTGTATAAAAAATAAAATAATATCCTTTTGAAAATACGTCTATATGTAGAAGTTTCCATTAATACATAGCTAATTAATAATGTGATATTGTCATATCCATGCAAGAATATGTTTTTTAAGAGGACACTTTCTTGTGCCTGAGAATTGGAAGAAATATTTTCATAAAACTGCAGAACCATTTCGTTCTATGTATTTCGAACATGTGTTGGTAATATATGTACGAGTATGTATTTTGTATTTTGATATGATAATAAGTTTTTTTATGTATAGGGTGTTTTTTTAGAGGTATAGAACTTCGAGTTGAAATAAAACACAAGAAAATCGTTTTAATGTCCATCAATTTGGCTTTATTGGAAGGATAATTTTATGCCATTAACGCTTAAATATGATTTCGGGCATGTGGCCGCCGCGGCTGGCTCGAATAAAGCCAATTCTACAGGTCCAATTTTCAACCACTTTTTCGAGCATATGGGGCCGTATGTTGGCAATAACGCCACGAATGTTGGCTTCCAAGTCCCCTAACGTTTCTGGTTTGTTGGCGTAGACGAGCGACTTCACATATCCCCAAAGAAAATAATCCAATGGTGTCAAATCACACTATCTTGGTGGCCAATTGACCGGTTAACCGAATTAATTGCTCTGATGGACGATTATGTCGACCATAAAATGGACGGAGCTTCGCGAACTGAACCATTATTTTCGAAATAAATTTGCATGATTTGCAAGCGTTGTTCTTTTGTCAACCTGTTCATGATGAAATGGCAAACCAAACTAAATATTAATCACTTGACAGCTGACAAAATGGCCGCCAGTTAAAAAAGTGATGCCAACTTAAAGTTCTATACCTCAATAAAAAACACCCTATAGATTGAGAATATTTAAAAATGTAATAGGAGAAGATATAAGGAAAAGAAACCCATATAAGCAGTTTCACCAAAATTTTTCTCTATATTGTTTGGTATAAAATGACTTTTCTGCAAAAAAAAGGAAAATTTATCATACTGTGTAGGAATCCATTTAATTCATTATAAAATTTGTGTTTCTTGTTTTTACTAACTTTAATGTATACGAACAGGGGTGTGAAATTCTTTTTCATAGAATATTTTTTATATATTATTTTGCAGACGTAAGCAGAACCCAAATTAATGTCTATTAATTTCACATATAATATTCGTATTCGGGAATATTAGTTCAAATATTTGTATTCGTATTCGCCAATATAAAAAACTGGCATATGGCACATTACTAGTGTTGTGTTGAATTTAAATATAGATTTTTCTTTTTTATTTTTGGCATATATTTATTTATTGTATCTTCAAATATGAACTAACAATAAGTGTTCAAATCTTAAATCTAAATATAATTATAAGGCCCGACCAATGTCGGACATAAACTTACTGATAGTAAATTAATGATACATAAGAGTTGTTCTAAGCAAAAAAAAAAAAATAAATAAAAGTATATTCAAGCAGTTACATCTGGAGTGTTGAGTATTAGCTCCATAGTGTCCCTCTTTTTTAAGCCGATGTGCCCAGTTTTATTCAAGATGTTACGAGCAAGGGAATTAGGATGTCATTCGAGTTTTGTTAAGTACTTGCCTGCGTATTTTGCAGTTTCTTCAGTCACTAGTGGCATATTTAACGATGTAAATTTTAATTTTTAATGTACCATGGAGCCGATGTTATCAAACGTAAAAGCGGTATGCCTCATAAGGGTTTTCATGCATACTCAGACAGGTTATATCATCGCAAATGTAGAGGTAAGATTATTATTGCCCGCAGGCATATCACCAGTACATATTAAATACAAGACTGGCCCCAGATATGTCTTCAATTTTAAAACTAGGCCTTCGTGCCATACTTTGTAAAATGCCTGAGAAACACTAATGAAGAAAGCAGAACAATACTTCTTTTCTTCAGATGTCTACCTTATAACTTGCACCAATCTATGCGTTTGCTCAATTGTACTATGCTGACTTCTAAAACCAAATTGATGGTCGTGGATGCACCCATTATCAGCTAAAATTTTGGAAAAGCTTTGAGATTATTGATAGTAACCCAGGCAGAAATTGCCAACCGTACAAAAATTGTAGTACTGGGAAAGCACTTTTACTCAAGAAACCAAAACGGTGTGAATCTTAAAAATTATTTGCCAATGTTTTTTAAAAAATTTTATTTGTTATTTTTTTAGTTTTTATTTATTTTTATATTAATGTACATTAAGTTCTTTATGTAAAAGGGTGATAGGAACTGTTTTATTTGGGCATTTGGTAAGAATACACTTAACATCTACCATGCTTAGCTCTATTTAAATTTTTTTTTATCTAAATCTTTAACGATATATAATCCTACGTCCCTGGATAACAGTGGATGAGTAAAAAAATCAAGAGATTCTTTAAATATATTGCCTTTTAAGTAAATATTATCACATTTGTATACTGAAAGTTTGCTACTAAAAATTTCTGATATTACCATGACATTTCCATTACTTAGTAAACAGGTATTATCAGGAGGAACGGTTGTAATTTTATAGCCATAAATGTTTACAAAAGAAAATAGTGTTTTCGATTCAACTGTGTCTATAATTTTTCCCATATTTTCTATTTTTAACAAAAGGAAATACTAATGGTATATTATTTGAGAAACTGTTAGTATGGAAAATGTGCAATTTCTTTTGAATTTGCCCTATTGGATTTGTAGTTGATTGACTTTAAATACCCCAAACTATTTTCAAAGTAAAATACTAAAAATTGTGATAAAGAAGCTTCTACGTTAATTACATCATCTGGTATATGGATTAGATTATGTATATTCATGGTTTGCGAATTAGGGCCGTAATATCGAGGTATAAGTTCAACAAATGATTTTAACAATTCTTGAACGTATTTTGATTTTAATGTGGCTAACTTGGTTGACGACAAAATACGACGAAGTAAATAAAAGTAAAATTTTTTTGTAAATTTCAACATCTAATACATTTTTTATAGTAATTTTTTTTTTTAATTGCACCAGCATATAACAAGAAGAAAACGAATTGTGTAGCTTTCCAGTTTGCTAAATTCGTTAAATCGTGTGATTTTCTTTGAAACTCAAAAGGTATACTTTTAGATACCATTAGTAGGTTTTGTTGAAGTGCTGATACATTTTCTTGTGAAATATAAGAGAATTAATTTTTTTACAGTTAGCTTTTGAAGGAATTGTTTACTAATTCCAAGATAAAGCATGTGCATTTCATCAATAACGACATGTTTTATGGGATCAAAATTAACAATGTCCAATAGTGGGCTATCTTCTTTTGTTAAGTGATGTTGAGGGTTTGATTTATTTTTAGATGAATATGAGCGTTCCTCGCAATTTGTTTCCTTAAATTCTTGTTGACTGTCTCGCCTTAACGATACACCTTTCGCAGGAAAAAATCCAGTGTGACCTCTATAGCATTTAAGAAAACCTGGGGCTAGCTTATCGCAACAAAAAGCAAAATTTCAAATTTTAAAGTTTTTCGTTCAGTTGTATACCTATGTAAGAATAATAAAAAAAAATATATACATATCAGGTTTAACATTTGAAAGTTTTTTTTTATACCTGTGAAATGAATGAAATTATTGGCTTCTAAAACGAATTCTGCTTAAAACTGCCTAGCTTAAAAAAGCTTAACATTTTTGGATAACATATTCATTTTTGAGTTTGAAGTATTGGGGATATATTACACTTAACAAAAAAATTATGTTGGCAAAGCACTTAAATTGTGGGTTTCATAGTGTTTAGCCAACGACGTAAAAAATAGTTGGGCAACCCCATCATGAGGTTATCATTTGTGTGTTGGCACAAGACTCCAAAAGTAGAATTTGTGATGTTTTGCCAACGTTTGAACCACCCTAGGAAACGCTTTGCTAACGTTCACCCGATTGTATTTTTCTGCGTGGGGAGTTATGATGCGCTTTATTGCCTTATTGCTTCAAAGAACATGAAAATTTTTTACTGGGATGTTACTGAAAAATCATTTACACATAAAAAATTCATAAAAAGCATTACTTTTTTCTTAAGTAACACAAAGGTTTTTGGTTTTGTGTGATATTCACCATTGTTCCAGTTGTCAACAACTTGGGGCTTGTATACCCGTTGTCTAAAACAACTGACTGCTATTAACAACCCCATGCTATTTTCTAGACCTCAGACAACAGAAATATACTGTCAATAGCACAAAATTGTTCTGGAATGATTAAATATTTTTGTTAACTTTAACAATTACTTATTGCGTACTACTTTCAAACAATTATTAAGCAGAGTATGTGGTACTTTCCAGTTACTTCCGTTTTCTATTTTGCAAGAAAAATTTGTATTTGTTAATAGGTACCAATTATGTAAAGTTTTATACATTGTTTTTAACATAGTTCCCGTTATTGTTATTAAAAACAGTTCAAGAGGGCTCAGTCAAAAGATAATGCAAAATTTCTGATTGAAAAGCACTATTAGCGCTTAAAAGTATTTAATTTTTGTAATTTAAAAATATTTTTATTTGACAAAAAAGCACCAAAAGCACTATTATAAATTGTTAAAAAGCACTGTTAATTCACGCTTTTTAAAAAAGGGTATTAACCAAAATTTCGCGTTTATGAAGAGGCAAAAAGCACCAAAAAAATACCCAAAATGCACCAAAATACCATCACTGTCAACGGTTCTTTTAAGATTTCTAGCAGCGAGCCATAAAGCATAATAAGATGCTGACGCGACATCGAGACTATCTAGATATTTTTCCAGTAATGCAGTTTTTTCCGACGATAGCAACTCTTTGAGTCGTTTAGTACATTCTCAGTCTGCGGTGGGAAGGTAGAGGCATGTTCAGCAGCCTGTTTAATATTTTCGTTAAGATTGGCAACGTTAAATTCAATATCTTCGGATGTTCTTAGCTTAATATTTTCCGTACAATGTCTACTGAGATATTTTTTGAACCCCATCACATCTTCACATATGGGTGAGGTAAGTCACTTCTTAGTGAACTACAAATTGTATCGATTGTGGGAGAGTGATCGGAGGAAAGATCTAGGGAAGCGTCAACATGAATTAAATCCCTAGAGATATTTTTCATGCCGCCAAAATCTATAACATCCGGAATTTTTTGTATGTCCGTAGGCCAGTAAGTGGGATCCCCACTCGAAATGACGTCTAAGCCTATTTTTAAAATTGTGTTGAACAACGCCCGACCTCTCGGCGTAATAAGACGTGAACCCCAGAATGTATGTTTTGCATTGTAGTCGCCAGTTGCTACGAAACACGGCCCAAGAGATTTGTAGAAATTCTCATATTGATCCTCAGTGATTGAAAATCTGGGAGGGGAGTAAATTGATGATATCACGAAATTTGATATTTGTTGCTTGTAGGTGTTCTTCACAAATGTTGTCAAGAATATAGTGCTTGAGCGTCGACTTTATTATAATTGTGATCCACCGCATGCTCATCCTCTCGGGTTCTTTGTATCGTATAAGGTGTAGCCATTTATTTTGAAAAGGTTTCTCGAAGTCAAATGAGTCTCAGAAACCAACATTATATAAATATATATGTTTTAGATGAGGAAGTGCTTAAGTTCATTTTTATGTTTCCGAATGCCGTTTGCGTTCCAGAAACATAGTTTTTACGTGTTAATGGCTTATTAACTAATGCTTGAAGCAATGTATTCTGCATTCGCAGCATTTCTTGCATTATTCTAGTCATATTAGTTGTAAAGTTGTTTATAGTTTGCACCAGATTATTAAAAGTAGCTTTAAGGAGATTAAAATTGAAGCTAGATTTTATATTTGTCGAATTATTTGGCGGTGATACTTTTTGTGCGGGAATATAATTTGTCTTAACAGCATCGGCATACGATACTTGTGAAGTAATTGGTTGGCTCATTTGAGGAAAAGTCGCGGAGTAAGCGTTGGCTGATTGATCTGGAGCTAATTTAGGTTTTTGACCCATAGTCTGTTTAACGAAAGAATATACAGGACATCCTCTATAGTTAGCGGTGTGATTACCTCCACAATTACTAAATTTTTTTTTCGGCTTGATTTTTTGGCTTAGTACAGCTAGCAGTACCGTGCAATTCACCGCAGATCACACTAACTGTAGGTAATTTGCAGTAAGTTTTTGTGTGGCCATATTCTTGACAATTATGGCACTGTACGGCCCTGAACGCTTGTGTGGTTTTTCAACTGTTATTTTTCAATATAAAATATATTTTAAGCTATAAATTGGATGGGTCTCATTTTTTCTCAATTTTATATCATTTGGCTCAAGTTCAACGCGAAATAGATGTTGGAGGATCTTCTCTTTATTTAAGATGTTTGATACATTTTTTACCTTAAATCCCTGGAGGACGAGCTCATCTTTTATTTCTTCGAGAACAACATTCGAATATATGCCCTTCAGTACAGTTTGCAGGCCTTTAGCACTCTTAAGCTGGAAAGTGTGGAAACTTGTTTTACTTTTTTCAAATTCAGTAACCACCTTGCGAAAATCTTTTTCTTCATAAATTTGAATTTTCGTTTCATTAATGTTACCACGTTTTATTAGAACAATGTGAAATTTATTCTCATCAATGACCGACATTAATTTTTGAATAGGGCAGTTTGAATATGTTTCTCTCAAATAGATTGGTGGTGGTTTGGAAAGTTTGTTCGAGGGTACTTTGGGTTTGTCGTTGTCATCTTGCAAAATTTTAAAACGGTTTTGACGATTAGTAGAGGATGCGCTGTTATCCCTAGACATCTTTGGAGCAGATGAAATTTTGGAACAATTTGGGCTTCGCCAACGCTTTACCACGGTTATATATCTATCCATTCCGACTTGGACCTTGGGTTTTGAGCTACTCTTATCTGTAGTGATAACTTGGTTAATTGATGAACACGAGCCCGAAGGTAATGATATTGCTGACTTATATGAAGAAGTACTAGGCAATTGTAATGTTAGCGAATCACTAGTTGGCATTGGACAAAGCGAAGTTGATCGCTGACGAAAAGGTGGCTTCGCCGTTAAAAAAAGACTATCATAATGTTTTTTCTTTTTATTGTTTTCATTAAGAGTTTCAGAACTCACAGTAAAATATGCATTTCTGCCAATAGAACTCACTTCACAATTTTTTTTATTTGAGGTACTCATATAGAGTATTCCTCAATGTCACTTTGTTTGCGGTTTCTTATTTATTTTTGTTTTTTCTGAATATGTAAAAAATATTAGCAATATTTGCTTTGCTTATTTATCAAAGTTAATATGTATTATGAATATTATGTAGTACGAATATTTTTTGTATGATTTTTTTTTGTTTAGCATGTAAAAAAACTCCGCTAAGACGTCTGTCTGTTCACTATGAAGGTTCAACGAGAACTCAGATTTTTCTTGAATATATTATAAGGATTTATTAAAAACTGTTCAAACTAATAACTAGTATCTATATTTTACAAATTTAAACCTGGAGGGTTCCGTGGGAATCCCATGTATTGACTCTACAACTTCAACTGTCCAACACAACTACAACTACAACTCCCAGATATTTATACAAAACTTTAATATATTTTAATATTAATATTTTACTTTACAGTTAATCTTATTATGCTAACTAGACAGGAACCTATTTCTTTAATAATATGACGCTTTAGACCCAATTACGAAATATCGATATTGCACAATTTGTCAACGCAAAAAATTTAAGAAACAACCAAGTGAATGAACTGGTACGAGGGCTCTCCAATTCTGGTTCACAACATCCCTACCCCCTTGGTGGAAGAAAATATATAGTTATAGATGTTTTCCAAGAATACTAATTGGGTCAAATGCTTGTACATATGTTATAATCTTAAATGTAGTTGATCTTATGCTATTCTAAGTAGCTAAACAGTAAGCGACACGGACTGGCAACACTAGTATGTACATATGTATATTAAAAAAACACTCTTCTAACTTTAAATCTCCGCATAAGATCGGATGAGAACCGCATTTAGGCCTTCAAGTGAAGGTAAGGGTTCACTATATATGTACATACCTTTCACCCTTTCTACAATAACTTGTGTGGCTGGAACAGCCAATATAACTTTCGCGATTTCATATGACTGTGGCTTACAATGGCTTTGCTCTTTCCACAAATTTAAAACATTCATATGTCTAGGGATACGTTTTTCGTTCCTAAAGGCATTAAGTAGCTAACGAAGAACAACAACTTGATTATAAAATAAAGTTATTTGAAATATATTTTTGCAATTTTATTCTTGGTATAAACGTATACCGGGACATACCGGTATACACGTAAACGGTATTCTCGATACCGGTATTTTCTAACTGAAATGGATTTCCGTTACCGATACCGATATCGTTTGACATCAACAAAAATTTATTTAAATTCAATGTCTACATTTTTTACATTCTTTATAAAAAATTACATGCACATTAGGCTTATGCGTATTTTTTAAAAACAAAGGCTCACTGGGTTTTCATATGCGGGTAAAAATTCTAAGACAAACTGCGTTTTTACTTTTTTGATATCTTAAAAAAAAGTTCCGCACCAAATGCATTTTCTGCAGCAAAAATGTGGATTTTTTAATTCCAAAAAAATCTCATATTTTTGTAATGACAAAAATACTAGTACCCGAATTTTATAGATTTTGATCCGCTGATCACGAATCTGCTGTTTATTTAAAAATCCATTAAGTGGTTTTCGAGATAGGACCATTTGAAAATTGCACGTATTCTAAAATACGAGTCTTCCAGTTATTCGCTAGTTCAGATTTTTCAAAAAGTTATTTATTATTTCAGCACAATATCATTTATGCACATTCATACAGTTTGGTCCGCTGATCATAAATCTATTATTTATTTTTCAATATATTGAGTAATTTCTGCATAAGGTCATTTGAGATATCTCTGCATATAAAATTGTAGGTACTGATTTGCAGTATTCAAAGGTAATCACCAGGGACAAGGACTTCATGCATTTAAAAAAGGTAGTTTAGGCGCCTAAAATATGACATCAAAAACGCAAAATATGCACTAAAAACAATAAAATATGCACATATTTTAAAAAATATTTATTAAAAAAAAATTTTCAATTTACATAAAACTACGAGTATATTTTTTATATAATCAAATGTGACGTTCAATCAATCTGTTCTTAGAAAGCTTTTGTGCATTGAAAAAGGCCTTGTAACGTCTGTGAATGTAATCGGCTCAAATTTAAATTTTCTTTTTATATAAAAAAATATCACTAACAGACAATTCCTCTTGAAATCATCACAATTTCCGTTAAATTCATGCAAATAAATTTACCAGTTTTGCATTAATAATTTGTAAACAATAATATTATTTGAAATTCGATTTTTTTGACAAAATATGATGCAAAACCATGCATTTATACCAAAATATGAGACAAAAATATGCATTTATGGCCAAATTATGCAAGAATATGCAGTTTCAGCAAAATATGCAAAAACATGCACTAACAACTCGATGCCATTTGTACGCAAATTCATTGTTTCGTAAAGATATTTTATTCCTGCCATTATCAGGGTTAAGAGAAAAAATATGCATTTGCATGAAACCCCTGTCCCTGGTAATCACACTACTAATAATATCACTGCTTTATAAATAAAATCCGAAATATATTTCTTTGATGGCAATTGATATTTGTAATTATATATAGATTGAAAGAAATAATACACATACATTTTATAGTAAAAAATCATATTTAATATATAAAATATTATGTTTTTACTGTAGTGATATACAAAAATCGTGTATTTTCATCTGTAAAAAACATACAAATATAACTTAATTATAAGTTTGAAATTTTAAATTTAGGGCACGAACTGATTTACAAAATGGATATTTGTTTTGAATAATTTTTACTCCCCTTTCTTTGCCATTTTTCACTGTTGATGACAACTGCGTTATAACTTTTTTTAGACATATTTATTCTCCAATTTACAGAATTAAAAAGAAATTTACAACGCACACAGTTTACAACTGAATTTTACAATAAAAACCCTTCTGAAATGATGTAAAAGTCAATGCTAATTTCAAGAAATAGGAATCAATAAGTAATTCTGTGAGCAAAAGAAACTGAGTGACCAGTGAGCCCTTCGCGTTTTGCAAATTTTTTATTTTCTGCATAAGCCTAATTTTTATAAATGATATTGAGCTGAAAAAATAAGTAACTTTTTGAAAAATCTGAATTAGCTAATAACTGGAAGACTACTCATCGTATATTAGAATACGTGCGATTTTCAAATGGTCATATCTCGAAAACCACTTAATGGATTTTAAATAAACAGCAGATTCGTGATCAGTGGATCAAAATCTATAAAATTCGGGTACTAGTAGATGGTTTATTAAAAAAAAATTTTTTGTCATTACGAAAATATGAGATTTTTTTGGAATTAAAAAATCCACATTTTTGCTGCAGAAAATGCATTTGGTGCGGAACTTTTTTTTAAGATATCAAAAAAGTAAAAACGCAGTTTGTCTTAGAATTTTTGCCCGCATATGAAAACCCAGTGAGCCCTTCGCGTTTTGCAAATTTTTTATTTTATGCATAAGCCTAATGCACATGCATACATTCAATAACAAAAATTAAAAATTTTAAAAACCCCCGATGCAGTTGACGCGTAGCAAAACATAAAAACAGAAAAAATCTCAACAATATCACAACCCTGTGCACATTAAGATAATCAGGATACACTCAAACCAGGTAAGCCCATAAGTCTATGTTCAGACTAAACAAGTCTTTCTGATAAACTTATCACTTATTCTTTAAACTATCTTCGGCTTTCACACAATGCGAGGCTTATTTTTCAGCACATGTTTTTTATGAATAGTTTTGTGTAGTAGGGAACTGGGGGTTCTGCCCCAATTAAAATTGTGAAATTTTGAAATTTTAATTACCCAAATTTTAAAATTCTTGTAAATTTGTGAAATTTGATACCTACGAGGGTGGTTCAATAAGTCCGTCCGATTTTTTGTTTACATAAAGAGTTTTTTGTTTACATAAGGAGTTTTTTGTTTACATAAGGAGTTTTTTTATTATTACTACATACGAGGGTGGTTCAATAAGTCAGGTTTTTTATGACCGTGGGAATTTATATGTATGTATGTTTGTGGGGTGGATTAAGGGGTTTCATAAGATTAAGATTTCATAAGTATATATATATGCCGACTGGGAAATCATGAAAATGATTTTTCCTAATACCAACTGGAAAATCATGAAAATTATTTTTCCTAATACCAACGGGAAAGTCAAGAAATAATTTTTCCTTTGTGAAACTTAATTTTTCCTAATGCCGACGGCAAAACATGATTATTTTTCCTGATGCCGACAGCAAAACATGATTATTTTTCCTAATGCCTACGGCAATGCATGATTATTATTTTTTTCAAATGCCGAAGGCAATACATAATTAGTTTTTTCAAATGCCGACGGCAAAACATGATTACTATATTTCTTAATGCCGACGGGAAAATTATTTTTCCAAAGGGAAAATTGCCAGTGTTGCCAGACTGTATAAATTTGTTATCGTAATACTATATCAGTAATATCAGAGAAAATAGATTTGATGACTACTAGGCGATTCTCATATGAATCGTGGGAATGTGTTTGTGTGATTTCCTAACGCTATAAATTGTTTATCATACCGACATTTTATGATGTAAAATGTTCTCATGTATGTGAACACCCTAATGCTTGTGTGTGGGTGGTCCAGCTTGATTGTCGCTGGTAATTGTATATTGTGTTTATTTGTTTAAGAAATATTTATTTCATAACATTATGAAATTCTTGAATGTGTATGTATGTATGTATGTACATACATATGTATGTATGTACATTTGTGCGATCGTGAGAACTTGTGCGTGGAATATTTTATTGAATACATTTATATTTTGCAACGCAGACATTTCTTTGTCTACGATTATTTTAAAGCAGAGGATTTTCAACTAAGTACAGTCATCAGCAGATAAACAAAAAGCAAACATTTGCAAGTAAGCAAAAGAGTGAACTTCTCCTTTCAGCTTGATTGTAGCTGGTAATTGTATATTGCGTTTATTTGTTTAAGAAATTGTATATTTGTATGTATGAATGTATGTATGTATGAATGTATAAATGTATGTATGCATGTATAAATGAATGTATGAATGTATAAATGTGCGATCGTGGAAACTTGTGCGTGGAATATTTTCTTGAATACATTTATATTTTGCAACGTAATCATTTTCTTTGTCTACGATTATTTTAAAGCAGAGGATTTTCAACTAAGTACACTCATCAGCAGAGAAACAAAAAGCAAACATTTGCAAGTAAGCAAAAGAGTGAACTTCTCCTCCTCCCCACCTCCTTCTATTCCCTTTATGTAGTTTGTATTTGAAATAAGAAAACACTTGTACATTCTTTTATTTTGTATACATTTATTGTTTAAAATTTTTTTAAATTTTATAATAATACATACATTAATATTTTAAAAAGTAAAAAGATCATTTGAAGCAAGACATTTCTTTTGTTAGTAAAATAGCATTTTTTAATGCGCATACACCAAATTTATGATAATTACAATAAAAATATTCTGGATACTTGATTTCCATTTGTTTAAAGTTGATGCAGCCTATATCCTCAATGTTAGAAATTTTTCGGTGTAAAATTTTTTCCTACCATAGTCTTTTTTCTTCACCTTTTACGTAAATTATAGAACATCTTGCGTTGGCTTTTAAAAAATTGCAAACGCTATGAAATGAAACTGATCCAGCAGTCCATCTTAGGTGATGATAGTTTTTTGTTAGCCACTTTGCTTCTCTTTGCTTTTTTGTTGATAAGCATTTAAAATCAAATGGTGGTTTTATAATGAAATTGTTATATTCACAATTGTTGAAAACAATCGCTACTTCTTTTGCGATGAAATCGTTTGAATTCGTTTTGAAACCTTGTACGTCTATAAAAATTATGTTATTTTCCATATTATTCAATTTATAACACTTTTCGAACTTGTCCTTTGATGGGTATATATTCTATTATACGATCATGAATAAGAATGCAGTAAGCTGATGTCTTTGCTGCAATATTAGTTGCTGTTTAATATTACATTTTTATATCAATCGGTCCATTATTGAGTGATTCATTCTGATGACTGACATCTACTACAATAATAGGAGCTTTTGTCTTAAACTCTGATGCAATTAGAAGCGGTTGAGATTCTTTCATATAGTAGCTTTGTTGGAATCTTATTTTTTAACTTTATGTTTAGATCATCATACGGGTATGAGACTGAATTTAAATATACTTTTAAATTAGTCAAATCACAATGAACAAACTTATTTTCTTATTGAAAAGCGATCAACACAAAACGGGGGCGTTCTCTATTTGCAGCCAGTTTAACATTCCAAATATGGTATAGAAGCACCATTGTTAATAATTTTAATCATATTCATTTTGCTAAGGTCAGATAAGTGAACATGAGGTATTCTCGATGAGATGAGTGAAATTGTAAGTTTAGCTTTTTCAGTAGAAACACTCGAGCGTACAAGATCTTCGTCGTTCTTATTGCAGAGGAGTATCAATTCATGTTTTCCATTTAATATAACTTTGTTGTAGTCTTCAGCGAATCCTAGAGGCATTTTTAGAGGTACATAGAAATTGAAAAATCCATTGGCAAGAGTGACATCGTCAATTTTGTTCCATCCAGCATTTTGCATCACATTGCTTTCGTTTGGTGATAGAGAAACCGAGTTTTTTATGGTGCTCGTGGCTCCTAAATATCTTGTATGATCAATTTCAATTCCATTGAGCTCATAGCGAATTTCATCAAATAGATATGCTACAAAGTTGTTTTTTAATTTAAAGTTCTCTGAAGAAGAAGATTTAGGGGTATTATCATCGGCAACAAAACCCTCTACATAAATGTAGCTCTCACTGGGTAGCACGTATAAATCTTGATTTTGTATTGAAATTCTGATTTCATCATTATTGTTGTAAGTATGGTACATACATATGTATGATAATCCTTTTCGATTATATTCTCATCAGAGAAAGGTTTATCTAAGACATGTATTATTGAACTCATTTTGTCTTCAATTTAAAATTCAAGGACTTTAGAAAATTTTTATTTGATGTTGTTAGTGCTTTCTGTTGAAGTGGTCGCTTTAATGTTGTTGTTGTTCTTGCTGCTATATTTTTTAATGTATTTGTGTTGTATATTAGCATTATTTAGTTGACCTCAAATGTATTCGTATTGTAATTTCCTCTCCTCGAAAATTAATTAAATCACAGTGTTGATCAACTACGCGCTGCGCTAGTGAACTTATCTCTCTGGTGTTCACAGGTAAATAGATGAGATTTCTTGGAACCTCATCTATTTTATAGCCTGGAGGCACTTTAATCGGAAATTCATGAAGTGTATGCGATTTGGAGTTATTCATATATGTGTTAATAGCGATACTACTTTCAATTCGCAAGAGATTCACTTTAAAAATATTAACTGGAAGATCTGAGTAATAATATTTGTTTGGTGTTAGGATTTTGCTATTGAATCCTAAAAGTTTTCCAATTGTGTTGTCTTTATTAAAATATACAGGATCTTTGGAACTATTAACTTTAACTTGCATTGTATTGTTATTGGCTTCAATAAAAATCTTATTTTCTGGACAGAGTCTTCTGTATTGCTCTTGTATAAAATCTACAATATCATTCAATTCGTAAGATCCAATTGGTATTTCAATTGTACGTTCCCCTATATGAAACATATTGTTGTAGGTGTCTACATTTGGAATGCTGTTGTATGAATGAAAATCAGTTAGAGCACACTCAAATGCACCATGTAATTCAATAGGAGGAAAGTAACTAGCAGATAACTCTGATGAGTTAGAGCTCAGAGTAAGTGTTATTGACATTATAACTGTCTGATTACAATTAAATAAAGTTTAGTACACAGTATGGTTTATATGCATAATTTACATATTTATTTCATTTTCTTATTTTAAAATTAACATTAGTTTCTTAGTATTACTGCTATTGTTGTTGATGATGGTGTTCAGCTATAATATTTCATTCTTACTTATCCAAGAATTGTGTTGATTAGAAAATCCCAACCATTTAACGTATGCCTCCTTTCCTTTAGTTTTAAGAACCTTTTCAACTAGATATGTATTTGGATATCTAGTTTTCAAAAGTTCTTCAGTATAGAATCCACCTTTAATAGGATTACCAAGATAATCTTCTAATATGAATGTTGTAGGATTTGTATTTTGAACTCTTGTAATTGTGAAAATTTCTGTGGTCCAATTTGGAGTATAACCTTTTTCAAATGTATGCTTATATTTGCTTATGCGTACATGATCTCCTACATTAAATTTCGACATTTTATAAATTTTCAAATGACTGTATACTGTATTTAGTAGCTTTTGCTCATTTGTTGAGTTGACTTTAATCGGAGGCATTTTAATGGTGCGATGAACTTTTCTTAATTTTTAATTAAATCTTTGTATATATCAATCCACTTATATGAACCATTAAAGCTAAATTCTTTCCACATCATTCCTTTCAATGTTCTGCAAGCTTTGATGCAAGCTTTTCTTCCTTCTAATTTTTGAGGTGTGGATATCCAATTCGAGCCTTTGACGAGCGACGATTTGTTGATGTTGATTTCTGCTCGGACTATACGTGACAAGGTCCAACCAGAATCTCGCTCTTCAAATTTGGACATTTTGGTTGAAATCTCCTCAACCTGTTTACGGAATAACTCTTCTATGTTATCTGCCTTCGTCAGCAAACTCATTTCGGCTACATGTGATATTATACACAACTCCAATTCTTCTTCAAAAATTTTGATGTACTCCGCCACAATACTCACATGAAATTTAATAATTAGTTAAATTCATTTGAAGCCTCTCAATAAAAATATTTTTGTTTTCCTTAATAAATTCTTCCAAGAGAAGTTGATCTTTTTAATTTAGAATTGCGTATGTGGCGATATGATTTTTGAAGGCTTTCGATATTTTGTAATATTTCACATTCTCTTCGACTTCTTCTGTCCTAGCATGTGAAGTACTCATTGGAGTTGGCAGAGTTTCTTCTCTTCTTTCTTCTACTTCTACTTCTCTATCACTTTCCGGTAAACTTATATCTATAGCATCGTTGTATAAAATCCCTCCATGGATATCCACACCTTGTTGTTGAGCTTGTTGTTGTTGTTGCTGCTGCTCTTGTTGATAATAATTAAGAGATTGCCATTGCATCAAATTGGGATTATAATTGTAATTTGAATGCTCATATTGCATTGGCACTCCTGATCCCAAAAACTGATTATTCCATGACATTGGTGTAGGGTAACAGTTAGGCATAATGTATTGCTGATAACTCATTGGTAGTTGATATTGAGGGTATTGTAGAGATGGTTGTTGCTGATGATGATGATGAAAAGTGTTTAGCTGCTGCTGCTGATTTTGAAGAGATGTGTCCTCGCTTACCACCCCTTGATTCAGCCCACTATGAGTCTTAAGATGATCCAAAAAGGATTTTTGATATTTGTAAACTTTGTTACATCTATTACACATATAACCTGAAGAACTCATTTTTAATTATTTTATTATTATTATTTCACTTTAACACAACTGATGATGCTGCTAAAGGCCGTGATATACTATCATACAAAGTCGTGCGATCTACGAAAAAATACAACCCTGGTATGATGGAATTTATGAAAATTTTCAAAAGATAATAACAATTCATCACACCAGGGTTCTACTTTTTCGTAGATCGCACGACTTTGTATGATAGTGCGTCATGGCCTTAAATACAATAAAGTACTGATGTGTTGATTAGAAAAGTTGGCGTATTTATACGAAACTTCGTAGCAGTAGCTCTGCTTACTTGCAAATTTCTACTTTTTGTCTCTCTGCTGATGACTGTACTTAGTTGAAAATCCTCTGCTTTAAAATAATCGTAGACAAAGAAAATGATTACGTTGCAAAATATAAATGTATTCAATAAAATATTCCACGCACAAGTTCCCACGATCGCACATTTATACATTCATACATTCATTTATACATTCATACATGCATACATACATTTATACATTCATACATACATACATTCATACATACATACAAACAAATATAATTCTTAAACAAATAAACACAATATACAATTATCAGCGACAATCAAGCTGGACCACCCACACACAAGCATTAGGGTGTTCACATACATGAGAACATTTTACATCATAAAATTTCGGTATGATAAACAATTTATAGCGTTAGGAAATCACACAAACACATTCCCACGATTCATATGAGAATCGCCTAGTAGTCATCAAATCTATTTTCTCTGATATTACTGATATAGTATTACGATAACAAATTTATACAGTCTGGCAGCACTGGCAATTTTCCCTTTGGAAAAATCATTTTCCCGTCGGCATTAAGAAATATAGTAATCATGTTTTGCCGTCGGCATTTGGAAAAACTAATTATGTATTGCCGTCGGCATTTGAAAAAAAAAATAATAATCATGCACTGCCGTAGGCATTAGGAAAAATAATCATGTTTTGCCGTCGGCATTAGGAAAAATAATCATGTTTTGCCGTCGGCATTAGGAAAAATTAAGTTTCACAAAGGAAAAATTATTTCTTGACTTTTCCGTTGGTATTAGGAAAAATAATTTTCATGATTTTCCAGTTGGTATTAGGAAAAATCATTTTCATGATTTCCCAGTCGGCATATATACATACTTATGAAATCTTAATCTTATGAAACCCCTTAATCCACCCCACAAACATACATACATATAAATTCCCACGGTTCATAAAAAACCTGACTTATTGAACCACCCTCGTATGTAGTAATAATAAAAAAACTCCTTATGTAAACAAAAAACTCCTTATGTAAACAAAAAACTCTTTATGTAAACAAAAAATCGGACGGACTTATTGAACCACCCTCGTAGGTATCAAATTTCACAAATTTACAAGAATTTTAAAATTTGGGTAATTAAAATTTCAAAATTTCACAATTTTAATTGGGGCAGAACCCCCAGTTCCCTACTACACAAAACTATTCATAAAAAACATGTGCTGAAAAATAAGCCTCGCATTGTGTGAAAGCCGAAGATAGTTTAAAGAATAAGTGATAAGTTTATCAGAAAGACTTGTTTAGTCTGAACATAGACTTATGGGCTTACCTGGTTTGAGTGTATCCTGATTATCTTAATGTGCACAGGGTTGTGATATTGTTGAGATTTTTTCTGTTTTTATGTTTTGCTACGCGTCAACTGCATCGGGGGTTTTTAAAATTTTTAATTTTTGTTATTGAATGTATGCATGTGCATTAGGCTTATGCATAAAATAAAAAATTTGCAAAACGCGAAGGGCTCACTGGGTTTTCATATGCGGGCAAAAATTCTAAGACAAACTGCGTTTTTACTTTTTTGATATCTTAAAAAAAAGTTCCGCACCAAATGCATTTTCTGCAGCAAAAATGTGGATTTTTTAATTCCAAAAAAATCTCATATTTTCGTAATGACAAAAAATTTTTTTTTAATAAACCATCTACTAGTACCCGAATTTTATAGATTTTGATCCACTGATCACGAATCTGCTGTTTATTTAAAATCCATTAAGTGGTTTTCGAGATATGACCATTTGAAAATCGCACGTATTCTAATATACGATGAGTAGTCTTCCAGTTATTAGCTAATTCAGATTTTTCAAAAAGTTACTTATTTTTTCAGCTCAATATCATTTATAAAAATTAGGCTTATGCAGAAAATAAAAAATTTGCAAAACGCGAAGGGCTCACTGGTCACTCAGTTTCTTTTGCTCACAGAATTACTTATTGATTCCTATTTCTTGAAATTAGCATTGACTTTTACATCATTTCAGAAGGGTTTTTATTGTAAAATTCAGTTGTAAACTGTGTGCGTTGTAAATTTCTTTTTAATTCTGTAAATTGGAGAATAAATATGTCTAAAAAAAGTTATAACGCAGTTGTCATCAACAGTGAAAAATGGCAAATCAGTAAATCAGTTCGTGCCCTAAATTTAAAATTTCAAACTTATAATTAAGTTATATTTGTATGTTTTTTTACAGATGAAAATACACGATTTTTGTATATCACTACAGTAAAAACATAATATTTTATATATTAAATATGATTTTTTACTATAAAATTTATGTGTATTATTTCTTTCAATCTATATATAATTACAAATATCAATTGCCATCAAAGAAATATATTTCGGATTTTATTTATAAAGCAGTGATATTATTAGTAGTGTGATTACCTTTGAATACTGCAAATCAGTACCTACAATTTTATATGCAGAGATATCTCAAATGACCTTATGCAGAAATTACTCAATATATTGAAAAATAAATAATAGATTTATGATCAGCGGACCAAACTGTATGAATGTGCATAAATGATATTGTGCTGAAATAATAAATAACTTTTTGAAAAATCTGAACTAGCGAATAACTGGAAGACTCGTATTTTAGAATACGTGCGATTTTCAAATGGTCATATCTCGAAAACCACTTAATGGATTTTTAAATAAACAGCAGATTCGTGATCAGCGGATCAAAATCTATAAAATACTAGTATTACTAGTACTAGTATTTTTGTCATTACAAAAATATGAGATTTTTTTGGAATTAAAAAATCCACATTTTTGCTGCAGAAAATGCATTTGGTGCGGAACTTTTTTTTAAGATATCAAAAAAGTAAAAACGCAGTTTGTCTTAGAATTTTTACCCGCATATGAAAACCCAGTGAGCCTTTGTTTTTAAAAAATACGCATAAGCCTAATGTGCATGTAATTTTTTATAAAGAATGTAAAAAATGTAGACATTGAATTTAAATAAATTTTTGTTGATGTCAAACGATATCGGTATCGGTAACGGAAATCCATTTCAGTTAGAAAATACCGGTATCGAGAATACCGTTTACGTGTATACCGGTATGTCCCGGTATACGTTTATACCAAGAATAAAATTGCAAAAATATATTTCAAATAACTTTATTTTATAATCAAGTTGTTGTTCTTCGTTAGCTACTTAATGCCTTTAGGAACGAAAAACGTATCCCTAGACATATGAATGTCTTAAATTTGTGGAAAGAGCAAAGCCATTGTAAGCCACAGTCATATGAAATCGCGAAAGTTATATTGGCTGTTCCAGCCACACAAGTTATTGTAGAAAGGGTGAAAGGTATGTACATATATAGTGAACCCTTACCTTCACTTGAAGGCCTAAATGCGGTTCTCATCCGATCTTATGCGGAGATTTAAAGTTAGAAGAGTGTTTTTTTAATATACATATGTACATACTAGTGTTGCCAGTCCGTGTCGCTTACTGTTTAGCTACTTAGAATAGCATAAGATCAACTACATTTAAGATTATAACATATGTACAAGCATTTGACCCAATTAGTATTCTTGGAAAACATCTATAACTATATATTTTCTTCCACCAAGGGGGTAGGGATGTTGTGAACCAGAATTGGAGAGCCCTCGTACCAGTTCATTCACTTGGTTGTTTCTTAAATTTTTTGCGTTGACAAATTGTGCAATATCGATATTTCGTAATTGGGTCTAAAGCGTCATATTATTAAAGAAATAGGTTCCTGTCTAGTTAGCATAATAAGATTAACTGTAAAGTAAAATATTAATATTAAAATATATTAAAGTTTTGTATAAATATCTGGGAGTTGTAGTTGTAGTTGTGTTGGACAGTTGAAGTTGTAGAGTCAATACATGGGATTCCCACGGAACCCTCCAGGTTTAAATTTGTAAAATATAGATACTAGTTATTAGTTTGAACAGTTTTTAATAAATCCTTATAATATATTCAAGAAAAATCTGAGTTCTCTTTGAACCTTCATAGTGAACAGACAGACGTCTTAGCGGAGTTTTTTTACATGCTAAACAAAAAAAAATCATACAAAAAATATTCGTACTACATAATATTCATAATACATATTAACTTTGATAAATAAGCAAAGCAAATATTGCTAATATTTTTTACATATTCAGAAAAAACAAAAACAAATAAGAAACCGCAAACAAAGTGACATTGAGGAATACTCTATATGAGTACCTCAAATAAAAAAAATTGTGAAGTGAGTTCTATTGGCAGAAATGCATATTTTACTGTGAGTTCTGAAACTCTTAATGAAAACAATAAAAAGAAAAAACATTATGATAGTCTTTTTTTAACGGCGAAGCCACTTTTTCGTCAGCGATCAACTTCGCTTTGTCCAATGCCAACTAGTGATTCGTTAACATTACAATTGCCTAGTTCTTCTTTATATAGGTCAGCAATATCATTACCTTCGGGCTCGTGTTCATCAATTAACCAAGTTATCACTACAGATAAGAGTAGCTCAAAACCCAAGGTCCAAGTCGGAATGGATAGATATATAACCGTGGTAAAGCGTTGGCGAAGCCCAAATTGTTCCAAAATTTCATCTGCTCCAAAGATGTCTAGGGATAACAGCGCATCCTCTACTAATCGTCAAAACCGTTTTAAAATTTTGCAAGATGACAACGACAAACCCAAAGTACCCTCGAACAAACTTTCCAAACCACCACCAATCTATTTGAGAGAAACATATTCAAACTGCCCTATTCAAAAATTAATGTCGGTCATTGATGAGAATAAATTTCACATTGTTCTAATAAAACGTGGTAACATTAATGAAACGAAAATTCAAATTTATGAAGAAAAAGATTTTCGCAAGGTGGTTACTGAATTTGAAAAAAGTAAAACAAGTTTCCACACTTTCCAGCTTAAGAGTGCTAAAGGCCTGCAAACTGTACTGAAGGGCATATATTCGAATGTTGTTCTCGAAGAAATAAAAGATGAGCTCGTCCTCCAGGGATTTAAGGTAAAAAATGTATCAAACATCTTAAATAAAGAGAAGATCCTCCAACATCTATTTCGCGTTGAACTTGAGCCAAATGATATAAAATTGAGAAAAAATGAGACCCATCCAATTTATAGCTTAAAATATCTTTTATATTGAAAAATAACAGTTGAAAAACCACACAAGCGTTCAGGGCCGTACAGTGCCATAATTGTCAAGAATATGGCCACACAAAAACTTACTGCAAATTACCTACAGTTAGTGTGATCTGCGGTGAATTGCACGGTACTGCTAGCTGTACTAAGCCAAAAAATCAAGCCGAAAAAAAAATTTAGTAATTGTGGAGGTAATCACACCGCTAACTATAGAGGATGTCCTGTATATTCTTTCGTTAAACAGACTATGGGTCAAAAACCTAAATTAGCTCCAGATCAATCAGCCAACGCTTACTCCGCGACTTTTCCTCAAATGAGCCAACCAATTACTTCACAAGTATCGTATGCCGATGCTGTTAAGACAAATTATATTCCCGCACAAAAAGTATCACCGCCAAATAATTCGACAAATATAAAATCTAGCTTCAATTTTAATCTCCTTAAAGCTACTTTTAATAATCTGGTGCAAACTATAAACAACTTTACAACTAATATGACTAGAATAATGCAAGAAATGCTGCGAATGCAGAATACATTGCTTCAAGCATTAGTTAATAAGCCATTAACACGTAAAAACTATGTTTCTGGAACGCAAACGGCATTCGGAAACATAAAAATGAACTTAAGCACTTCCTCATCTAAAACATATATATTTATATAATGTTGGTTTCTGAGACTCATTTGACTTCGAGAAACCTTTTCAAAATAAATGGCTACACCTTATACGATACAAAGAACCCGAGAGGATGAGCATGCGGTGGATCACAATTATAATAAAGTCGAGGCTCAAGCACTATATTCTTGACAACATTTGTGAAGAACACCTACAAGCAACAAATATCAAATTTCGTGATATCATCAATTTACTCCCCTCCCAGATTTTCAATCACTGAGAATCAATATGAGAATTTCTACAAATCTCTTGGGCCGTGTTTCGTAGCAACTGGCGACTACAATGCAAAACATACATTCTGGGGTTCACGTCTTATTACGCCGAGAGGTCGGGCGTTGTTCAACACAATTTTAAAAATAGGCTTAGACGTCATTTCGAGTGGGGATCCCACTTACTGGCCTACGGACATACAAAAAATTCCGGATGTTATAGATTTTGGCGGCATGAAAAATATCTCTAGGGATTTAATTCATGTTGACGCTTCCCTAGATCTTTCCTCCGATCACTCTCCCACAATCGATACAATTTGTAGTTCACTAAGAAGTGACTTACCTCACCCATATGTGAAGATGATCAATCGTGTTAATTGGGTGGGGTTCAAAAAATATCTCAGTAGTCATTGTACGGAAAATATTAAGCTAAGAACATCCGAAGATATTGAATTTAACGTTGCCAATCTTAACGAAAATATTAAACAGGCTGCTGAACATGCCTCTACCTTCCCACCGCAGACTGAGAATGTACTAAACGACTCAAAGAGTTGCTATCGTCGGAAAAAACTGCATTACTGGAAAAATATCTAGATAGTCTCGATGTCGCGTCAGCATCTTATTATGCTTTATGGCTCGCTGCTAGAAATCTTAAAAGAACCGTTGACAGTGATTGTATTTTGGTGCATTTTGGGTATTTTTTTGGTGCTTTTTTGCCTCTTCATAAACGCGAAATTTTGGTTAATACCCTTTTTTAAAAAGCGTGAATTAACAGTGCTTTTTAACAATTCATAATAGTGCTTTTGGTGCTTTTTTGTCAAATAAAAATATTTTTAAATTACAAAAATTAAATACTTTTAAGCGCTAATAGTGCTTTTCAATCAGAAATTTTGCATTATCTTTTGACTGAGCCCTCTTGAACTGTTTTTAATAACAATAACGGGAACTATGTTAAAAACAATGTATAAAACTTTACATAATTGGTACCTATTAACAAATACAAATTTTTCTTGCAAAATAGAAAACGGAAGTAACTGGAAAGTACCACATACTCTGCTTAATAATTGTTTGAAAGTAGTACGCAATAAGTAATTGTTAAAGTTAACAAAAATATTTAATCATTCCAGAACAATTTTGTGCTATTGACAGTATATTTCTGTTGTCTGAGGTCTAGAAAATAGCATGGGGTTGTTAATAGCAGTCAGTTGTTTTAGACAACGGGTATACAAGCCCCAAGTTGTTGACAACTGGAACAATGGTGAATATCACACAAAACCAAAAACCTTTGTGTTACTTAAGAAAAAAGTAATGCTTTTTATGAATTTTTTATGTGTAAATGATTTTTCAGTAACATCCCAGTAAAAAATTTTCATGTTCTTTGAAGCAATAAGGCAATAAAGCGCATCATAACTCCCCACGCAGAAAAATACAATCGGGTGAACGTTAGCAAAGCGTTTCCTAGGGTGGTTCAAACGTTGGCAAAACATCACAAATTCTACTTTTGGAGTGTTGTGCCAACACACAAATGATAACCTCATGATGGGGTTGCCCAACTATTTTTTACGTCGTTGGCTAAACACTATGAAACCCACAATTTAAGTGCTTTGCCAACATAATTTTTTTGTTAAGTGTAATATATCCCCAATACTTCAAACTCAAAAATGAATATGTTATCCAAAAATGTTAAGCTTTTTTAAGCTAGGCAGTTTTAAGCAGAATTCGTTTTAGAAGCCAATAATTTCATTCATTTCACAGGTATAAAAAAAAACTTTCAAATGTTAAACCTGATATGTATATATTTTTTTTTATTATTCTTACATAGGTATACAACTGAACGAAAAACTTTAAAATTTGAACTTTTGCTTTTTGTTGCGATAAGCTAGCCCCAGGTTTTCTTAAATGCTATAGAGGTCACACTGGATTTTTTCCTGCGAAAGGTGTATCGTTAAGGCGAGACAGTCAACAAGAATTTAAGGAAACAAATTGCGAGGAACGCTCATATTCATCTAAAAATAAATCAAACCCTCAACATCACTTAACAAAAGAAGATAGCCCACTATTGGACATTGTTAATTTTGATCCCATAAAACATGTCGTTATTGATGAAATGCACATGCTTTATCTTGGAATTAGTAAACAATTCCTTCAAAAGCTAACTGTAAAAAAATTAATTCTCTTATATTTCACAAGAAAATGTATCAGCACTTCAACAAAACCTACTAATGGTATCTAAAAGTATACCTTTTGAGTTTCAAAGAAAATCACACGATTTAACGAATTTAGCAAACTGGAAAGCTACACAATTCGTTTTCTTCTTGTTATATGCTGGTGCAATTAAAAAAAAAAATTACTATAAAAAATGTATTAGATGTTGAAATTTACAAAAAAATTTTACTTTTATTTACTTCGTCGTATTTTGTCGTCAACCAAGTTAGCCACATTAAAATCAAAATACGTTCAAGAATTGTTAAAATCATTTGTTGAACTTATACCTCGATATTACGGCCCTAATTCGCAAACCATGAATATACATAATCTAATCCATATACCAGATGATGTAATTAACGTAGAAGCTTCTTTATCACAATTTTTAGCCTTTTACTTTGAAAATAGTTTGGGGTATTTAAAGTCAATCAACTACAAATCCAATAGGGCAAATTCAAAAGAAATTGCACATTTTCCATACTAACAGTTTCTCAAATAATATACCATTAGTATTTCCTTTTGTTAAAAATAGAAAATATGGGAAAAATTATAGACACAGTTGAATCGAAAACACTATTTTCTTTTGTAAACATTTATGGCTATAAAATTACAACCGTTCCTCCTGATAATACCTGTTTACTAAGTAATGGAAATGTCATGGTAATATCAGAAATTTTTAGTAGCAAACTTTCAGTATACAAATGTGATAATATTTACTTAAAAGGCAATATATTTAAAGAAACTCTTGATTTTTTTACTCATCCACTGTTATCCAGGGACGTAGGATTATATATCGTTAAAGATTTAGATAAAAAAAAATTTAAATAGAGCTAAGCATGGTAGATGTTAAGTGTATTCTTACCAAATGCCCAAATAAAACAGTTCCTATCACCCTTTTACATAAAGAACTTAATGTACATTAATATAAAAATAAATAAAAACTAAAAAAATAACAAATAAAATTTTTTAAAAAACATTGGCAAATAATTTTTAAGATTCACACCGTTTTGGTTTCTTGAGTAAAAGTGCTTTCCCAGTACTACAATTTTTGTACGGTTGGCAATTTCTGCCTGGGTTACATCAATAATCTCAAAGCTTTTCCAAAATTTTAGCTGATAATGGGTGCATCCACGACCATCAATTTGGTTTTAGAAGTCAGCATAGTACAATTGAGCAAACGCATAGATTGGTGCAAGTTATAAGGTAGACATTTGAAGAAAAGAAGTATTGTTCTGCTTTCTTCATTAGTGTTTCTCAGGCATTTTACAAAGTATGGCACGAAGGCCTAGTTTTAAAATTGAAGACATATCTGCCAATAAACATACAAATACTTTTGGAAAGTTGTATTATTATATTGATAGGAAGTTCACTGTTATAGAAGGACACTTCATGAGTGTGGCCGAATTTATATCTTCCGGTGTCCCACAGGGTAGTATTCTGGGGCCAGTCTTGTATTTAATATGTACTTGTGATATGCCTGCGAGCAATAATAATCTTACCTCTACATTTGCGATGATATAACCTGTCTGAGTATGCATGAAAACCCTTATGAGGCATACCGCTTTTACGTTTGATAACATCGGCTCCATGGTACATTAAAAATTAAAATTTACATCGTTAAATATGCCACTAGTGACTGAAGAAACTGCAAAATACGCAGGCAAGTACTTAACAAAACTCGAATGAAATCCTAATCCCCTTGCTCGTAACATCTTGAATAAAACTGGGCACATCGGCTTAAAAAAGAGGGACACTATGGAGCTAATACTCAACACTCCAGATGTAACTGCTTGAATATACTTTTATTTTTTTTTTTTTTTTGCTTAGAACAACTCTTATGTATCATTAATTTACTATCAGTAAGTTTATGTCCGACATTGGTCGGGCCTTATAATTATATTTAGATTTAAGATTTGAACACTTATTGTTAGTTCATATTTGAAGATACAATAAATAAATATATGCCAAAAATAAAAAAGAAAAATCTATATTTAAATTCAACACAACACTAGTAATGTGCCATATGCCAGTTTTTTATATTGGCGAATACGAATACAAATATTTGAACTAATATTCCCGAATACGAATATTATATGTGAAATTAATAGACATTAATTTGGGTTCTGCTTACGTCTGCAAAATAATATATAAAAAATATTCTATGAAAAAGAATTTCACACCCCTGTTCGTATACATTAAAGTTAGTAAAAACAAGAAACACAAATTTTATAATGAATTAAATGGATTCCTACACAGTATGATAAATTTTCCTTTTTTTTGCAGAAAAGTCATTTTATACCAAACAATATAGAGAAAAATTTTGGTGAAACTGCTTATATGGGTTTCTTTTCCTTATATCTTCTCCTATTACATTTTTAAATATTCTCAATCTATAGGGTGTTTTTTATTGAGGTATAGAACTTTAAGTTGGCATCACTTTTTAACTGGCGGGCCATTTTGTCAGCTGTCAAGTGATTAATATTTAGTTTGGTTTGCCATTTCATCATGAACAGGTTGACAAAAGAACAACGCTTGCAAATCATGCAAATTTATTTCGAAAATAATGGTTCATTTCGCGAAGCTCCGTCCATTTTATGGTCGACATAATCGTCCATCAGAGCAATTAATTCGGTTAACCGGTCAATTGGCCACCAAGATAGTGTGATTTGACACCATTGGATTATTTTCTTTGGGGATATGTGAAGTCGCTCGTCTACGCCAACAAACCAGAAACGTTAGGGGACCTGGAAGCCAACATTCGTGGCGTTATTGCCAACATACGGCCCCATATGCTCGAAAAAGTGGTTGAAAATTGGACCTGTAGAATTGGCTTTATTCGAGCCAGCCGCGGCGGCCACATGCCCGAAATCATATTTAAGCGTTAATGGCATAAAATTATCCTTCCAATAAAGCCAAATTGATGGACATTAAAACGATTTTCTTGTGTTTTATTTCAACTCGAAGTTCTATACCTCTAAAAAAACACCCTATACATAAAAAAACTTATTATCATATCAAAATACAAAATACATACTCGTACATATATTACCAACACATGTTCGAAATACATAGAACGAAATGGTTCTGCACTTTTATGAAAATATTTCTTCCAATTCTCAGGCACAAGAAAGTGTCCTCTTAAAAAACATATTCTTGCATGGATATGACAATATCACATTATTAATTAGCTATGTATTAATGGAAACTTCTACATATAGACGTATTTTCAAAAGGATATTATTTTATTTTTTATACAACCGAATCAAAGAAAACATTTTTATAAAAGAACTATTAAATGAATGGAAACTAAATCCTGTGCCCCTCCAATTTTGTAGTCTTTTATTAAGTACAAAATATTACGAAAAAAAATCAGATACGTATTTTAATTACCTTTTGTGCTAGATTAACGGGTCTGTATAACTTTAGAGGAAAACGTCGCACGGTGGAAGAAGTGGTCAAACAGACCTTAATAAAACAAATTTAAAAAAGTACGATTATTAATAAGCGACAACAATAAATCCCATTCCTGTCTTCGGTAATGGATATCATTTTGAGTCATTTGATCTCCCAAAACGTCCCAGAGTGTATGTTTAAAGCCGTCCCGCTAAGTGCACTCGTTAAAAATGTCCACTTTTAGAAAATGAAATATTTGTTACCATGGCAACCTTTATTGTTCCAAAATATGAAATGAATGTCTTTGAAATAATTTCACTGCACATTTTAGATTTACTTAAATATGACCAAACAGAGCCATCTTCAATCCGATTTTGTTTACATTACACCCTTCTCTTTAATAGGCTTGATGGAGAAAATGCTTCTAATTTATATTTTAAGCTAAAGATTGCTCTTTGGACGTGAACAAAAGTACTTACCTTACCTTTTTTAATGCTAATTGTAAAATAAATTTGTTTTGTTTGTTTTTAAGTTGGCTCCAAGAATATTGAATATATTTGAATTGAAATATTCAAATATTCGTTTCGTCTGAATTTGGAGAGTTCGAATATGAATATTCGCACATCACTAAGTACATAACATTCTACATGTGCCTTTAGTACAAATTTTTATTTTTATTATTTTGTTTAATTAACCAAAATGTATACTTTATATACATATATGCAAAGCTTCAACTTCAGTTTCCTGATTTTACTTTTTTAATAAATTATTTTTTAATAAAAGTATAAAAACATATGTAGCAACAAATAAATTTATGTGTTAATGTAAGTTTTCGAAGTAATTTAATAAAAAAAAGAGTTTTTGCTATGTCCACTGTCTGAACAAATAAATTTAGCAGAAATATCGGTATACCGGTATTATGGAATCTTTAACGGTATGTACCGGTAATACCGATACCGAAATAAAAAAAAATACCGATACCGAAACGAAATTTAAAAAATAATTGTACCGGTATCAATACCGATACCGTTATTTATTTCGGTTTCCAACCTTAATTTAAATTGATTATTCCACATTCTATTTTCTTTGATCGTTTTGGTAAAGTATTCAACATGAAAACTTCTCTAAAAGATTAGATATTTATAGAGAAACGTCTTAGGTCCACATCAGATAGTGGTCTGTTGGGTAGCATCTCTAAGAGTTTTTTGATTCTTCTTTGTAAACTAAACCATAACCCTTTTTATATGGTTTTAAGTAAAGTAATTTTCCAACTGCTTTAGATTCCATCACTAGTAGATTAGTAATGGGGACCTGAGTCCAAGTTTGGGAATTCAAAACCGGGGAAAAAAGATAAATACTGGCAATCCTGTTGCATATGGGGGATTTTGGGGATTCATGCTGAGATTTTCTTAGTTATGTGTGTGTGTGTGAAAGTTTGGTTCTCTGTTTATATGTATGTATGTATATACATACTTGTGTGTACAGCTTTTGTTGTGTTGTAGAGAAACTTTGTGCTTACAGTGGATTTATGGATGTATCTGTGAGTGTTTGTATATGCGTATGTATGTGTGTGTGCATATGTGTGCGTTTTTGTATTTACTTGCATGTTTGCCAGTATCTACTACTTTTGTTACATTATAACCCTGTAGGAAATGTTGATGTTGAAAATGTACTGACTCCCTTTTGACTTTGTAACCAGTACTACTCTATAATTATTCCTCATGCAATGCTTCGTGCTATAGACATAGACTAGACATAGTGACTACTTAGTTCTTATGGGAAAATGGAGACATACCAACCAGACAGTTAGTTACTGGTACATTTCTATAATTTACATACATACAAATGTATGCATATTAACAAGTTGTTGACAATTCCACCACAAATACGTCATACCTGTTTTCTCTCTTTCTTTTATATTGACGGATAGAAGAAAACTTATTATACTACAATTGTCACTAGAATTTTAGTGTTGACACAAAGGCACTTGGTCCCAGTCTGACTGCAGGGTAGTAACAAGGGATCTGTGTGTTTGTGTGTATGTAGTGATCGTTATTTGATTGACTTTGAGTTTTCGTTGCTTTGCGTATGTATGATTATTATTGTATGTATACATTTATTTTTGGGGTCTCTGGGGAAATAATATAAAAGCTGTAGGTAGTGGCAACCCTGATAGATGTTTGGAATGGAGGGGGATAGGGAATGCGTTTGGTAATGTATGTATGCATGTTTATGTTGTTGGATTAATGTATGTCATCGTATCTATTTTTGCTTTGAAGAATATCATTGCTTGTGTGAATTACATCAACAATTCTTCATGCATATTTACATATATTTGTATATATGTTTTCTATGCTATTGACATTGCTATTCTTATGGAGATAGAAAAATATTGTGTTGGCATAGGTTTTATATGTGCAAGTGCATTTCAGATATTAAATATTTTAAGTCCCATCAGGCTGACACGCAGAGTTTTATGAATAGGGGTAATTATATTTTTATTTTAGTATATTTTACTTGAACAAAAACTTATAGAGGGACCTGCACTCACGTTCCTCGATTCTCATATGAATTGTGGGAATGTGTGTATGTGTATGTGTGTGTGTGTGTATGTATACGAATTTCAACATATGTCGTAATACCATCAGAGAAATTAGGTTTGATGACTACTACGCGATTCTCATGTAACGTATATAAGTAGAAAAAATAATGTAGATTGTCATCAGTCTGCTCTGATATCTCAACAAGTGACAACCTATTTACCTAACCAAAATTTTTAAAGTTATTGAAATCCAAACACTATCAAAGTGCTAAAACTAACAATTGTTTGTTAAACAAGTTTATAGTGTATAAAAAATAATTAAATAAATTGTTTATAACTAAAATAAATTGCTTATAAATAAAATAATTAAATAAATTGTTTATAAATAAAATAATTAAATTAATTAATAAACAAATAAATAATTAAATAAAATGAATACTACAAGTTGTACCATCTGCAATAAAGTCTTTATGACTCAAACAAAACTAAATCAGCATATGGAAACGCACTCATATGCTAACCAATCGATGGCTATGCTTGGAACTAGTAAGCTAAGTCTTCAAAACAAATATTGTGAGGATTGTGATGAGATGATCCCATTAATTGGTTATATGGCTCATGTCAGAACCACAAAACATAAAAACAGTTGTCAGCAAGAACGGATTGGAGATTTTCTCACTAGAAGAATAAGTAACTTCAATGGGAGGATCGAGACATATATATTCCTCAACAAAAATGTGGGTGTCTTGTTTCCGGAGGAGTTTCTGAAATCTACCAAGAGCTCCATAGTACAACAACTCAATGAACGTAGTAGGATACATACTACATTTAAATTTAATATGGAGCTCACATGTGATTATATGAAGATGGTGAATGATGAGATGAATGTTTCCCAACTTGTACATATTTCGAAAATGATGTTGGTGACTTTGTCTGATGACATAGAGGATATATACAAGAAACAAGCCGAGGAGCCAAGAGCCAAAATGGAAGAATTTCAAGAGAGGGATAGCGGATGGACATTGATTTCAATAAATTCCCTTGAAGTTAATATAAACAAGGCGTCCATAATAAGAGGATCGAGCTTTATCCCTCTTCCAAAAAATATTGCAATGAAACGTGCATGCATAAATATCGAGAACAATGATATTTATTGCTTTAAATGGTGTCTCATTGCGGCTTTGTACACAAATAGCGGTCTGAATCCTAAACAACGGAAAAACTTTAAAAATTACAATATTACAAATATTTCTGATGAGAATATTAATACAGGGGAAATTGTGTTAAATTTTGAAGGCCTAGAGTTTCCACTCCCATTGAAGCAGATAAAACAATTTGAAAAACAAAATGATCTGAGCATCAATGTATTTGGCCATAATGGCACATCGCTTATAGGACCATACTACATAACAAAAGGAGAAAAACACATTCATATTAATCTCTTATTGCTCCAGTCTAATGAAAACTTCCACTATGTACTCATCAAGGATATATCAAAGTGAGTTTCATTTGTGTATTTATGAAAAATCTGCTTTCATCTCTATTTAAAAAGTTACTTCTCATTGTTATATTTATTTATATCGTATTGGTATTTTCTATATTTTCTTCAGACTCCTTCGTTCCAGCATAACATCACACAGAAGTAAGATCATGATATGTAACACCTGCCTATATCATACACATGATGATTATATGTATAATCATCATAAAAATGTTTGTGTGAAAAAAGTCATCAGAATGCCAGAAGGTGAATGTATTATCAAGTTTAAGAACTACTACAAACAGTTAGATGTACCATTTGTAATCTATGCGGACTTTGAATCTATTTTGGAAAAAGTTGATGATGCTATAAGTAAAAGTACCACAAATGTACAGAAACATCACGCTTGTGCATTCGGTTATTTTATTAATTGTAGTTTTAAGAGAGAAAATAATTTATATAGACATTATTTTGGTGAAGATTCGGCGAATATATTTAACAAAAAAATTGTTGAAGATTGTACAGATATTTATTTAAATTATTTACTTAAAGTTAAGAAAATGTTCATAACCCCAATAGAAATAGTTCAATATAATAATGCAAAAAATTGTCATATATGTAAGAAAATATTAAATAACGATAAAGTTAGAGATCATTGTCATCTTACGGGCAATTATCGTGGGGCATCTCATAGCGAATGTAATTTAAATTATAAAACACCTCAGTTTATACCGGTTATATTGCATAATCTTTCCGCATATGATATACACCTATTTTTCAAAGAACTTTCTTCTATAAAATATTCTACAATAAAAGTGATTCCCCAGAACACAGAGAGTTATATCTCTCTTTCAATTTTCATCAGATTAGATGAAAAATATGGATTTGAAATAAGATTTATAGACTCGTTTAGATTTATGGCTTCGAGTTTAGATACGTTAGCGAAAAATCTTGATAGCAATGATTTTAATACTATTCGGTCATGTTTCGTTGATGAAGCTCATTTCAACCTGATTAGAAGAAAGGGTGTATTTCCGTACTCTTACATGGATTCCATGACTAAGTTTAAGGAAATTAAACTGCCTAGTAGAGAAGAGTTCTTCAATATTCTAACGAATGAAGAATGTGATGTAGTCGAGTATGAACATGCTCAAAAAATATGGAGAGAGTTTAACTGTAAAACCCTCCTTGACTATACTGAACTCTACTTAAAGACAGATGTTCTTCTTCTAACCGACGTGTTTGAAAATTTTAGAAAAATTTGTAGAGATATATACGATTTGGACCCCTGCCACTATTATACAGCACCAGGCTTATCTTGGGATGCAATGTTGAAAACCACAGAAGTTTCACTGGAACAGTTCACTGATTCCGAAATGTATATGTTTATGCAAAACGGAATTAGAGGTGGACTAGTTCAATGCTCGCAAAGATATTCGAAGGCGAATAACAAATATTTGGAAGATTTTGATGCATCAAAACCATCAGAATTTCTTGTATACTTAGACGCTAACAACTTGTATGGTTGGGCGATGTCGGAATATCTTCCTTGCGGTGAATTTGAGTGGGTATGTGACACTGATTTTGATGTTAAAAAAATTTCTGATACTGCAGAGTATGGGTACATTTTGGAAGTGGATATAGATTATCCCGATTCAGTGCATGATCTACATAATGATTTGCCATTTTGCCCCCAAAATAAGGCCCTGAGGGGATCCAAAATCAAAAAATTAGTTGCAGACTTACACTCAAAAACAAATTACACCATACACTATAGAATTTTAAAACAAGCCATTTCAAATGGCCTCATCTTAAAACAAATCCATAGAATACTCAGATTTAAGCAATCCCCTTGGCTTAAAAAATATATTGACTTAAACACATTTCATAGGACAAATGCTAAAAATAATTTTGAAAAAGATTTCTTCAAACTTTTAAACAATGCTGTTTACGGGAAGACAATGGAAAACATTGAAAAACGTAGGGACATTAGAATTACTTCATCTTGGGAAACGACAAACAGGAATCATTTAGGTCTCAGAGCATTAATTGCGAAACCAAATTTTAAGCAGTTGACAAAATTTTCTGATGATATGTATGCGGTAGAGTTAGAAAAAATGGAACCACTATATGATAAACCCATATATGTTGGTTTCACAGTACTGGAGTTATCGAAGTGGAGGATGTATGACTTCCATTATGGCTTCATGAAGCCTAAATTTGGAGAGAACATTTCTCTCAACTATATGGATACTGACTCATTTATTTATTCAATTAAAACTGTTGATTTTTACGATGACATCCGTAATGATATTAGTTTGAATTTTGATACGTCAGAATATCCTATAGATAATCAGTTTCGTTTGCCGCTACTCAATAAGAAGGTTTTGGGAATGATGAAAGATGAAAACAATGGGGATATAATGACAGAGTTTGTTGGTTTAAGAGCAAAAATGTATTCTCTGTCGACTCTTCGCTCGGAATCTGTTAAAAAATCAAAAGGGGTCAAAAAGTCTGTAATTAAAAAGTTGTCCATTAATGATTACAAAAGTTGCTTATTCGAATCCAAAATTATCTCGGATGAAATGTTTTTGTTTAGATCTAAAACACATCAACTATATACCCAAAAACTATATAAAATAGCACTTAGCTTTTCTGATGATAAAAGAAATATAATGAAAGATAAAATAAAAACGCGCGCTTGGGGACATTACATAGACCGAAACAATGAAACAATGGATGTAGAATAGAATGATTCCTACTAAATTGCATGTAAGATGACAACGAGAATTTAATTTTGTATTATTTGTATTTATTTATTAATATATTTATTTAATTATTTATTAATTTAATTTTGTACTAATTGTATTTATTTATTAATATATTTATTTAATTATTTAGTAATTTATTTATTATTTACTTATTTGTTTATGAATGTATCTTATTAATTTTAGTATTTTATTCACCCAAAAGCATGTTAAAATTGAATGGTTTAAAACTTTTATCTTTTTACCTATACCTAAATTATTTGTAAATAAAAATAAAATATTAGATTAATGATGTTTTTTTTTTCTTTTTATATCTGTATATTTTTATTTATACATAGAGTTGAATTTGTATTAGTACTAAGATTTTTAAGAAAAACTGTTAAATAAAATATTGAAAAAATAATAAAATATGTAAATGGTTTTTTATTTCAGCTTAAATTTACTACATAGAAATTTTAACTACAAATGTCTACATTTTTATATTTTGCTTATGTATTGGCTTTACTTCACTAGATCAAAAAATTTTTCTTTTTGTGTATTTGCAAATTTTTGTTGTTTGTTTTCATATCGCTTAAACATGCACAGTTTTGTTATCTTTGAAAGGTTCTAAACAAGAGGAATTCAATTTCACAATATTATGAAATTCCATTAAATTTCATTAGATACTTTCTTATCGATACCAACTGCTTTAACACCATCTCATCCATGTTTGCTAATAGCAAATAGCAGAACAGGTATCAGCTATTAGATCAGGTATCAGATCAGCTTATCAGGACCTGATCTGGTTTTCAGATCAGCTTATTAGGACCTGGTCTGGTTTTCAGATCAGCTTATTAGGACCTGGTCTGGTTTTCAGATCAGCTTATCAGGACCTGGTCTGGTTTTCAGATCAGCTTATTAGGACCTGATCTGGTTTTCAGATCAGCTTATTAGGACCTGGTCTGGTTTTCAGATCAGCTTATTAGGACCTGGTCTGGTTTTCAGATCAGCTTATCAGGACCTGGTCTGGTTTTCAGATCAGCTTATCAGGACCTGGTCTGGTTTTCAGATCAGCTTATCTAATTCAGATTGGGTTATCAGTTTACAAGTAGCTGCCCATTTATAACTAAAGTATATTTTTATGAACAGTAGTTTATATAGTTATGAAATAGTCAAATTGCTTTCTGTAGCGACCATCATTTAATTCATTATCTGTGCTTATATTCAAAATTCCATATTTATCCTTCCAACACTTTACAAATTTCTTGAAACTTTTTAAAATTCATATAACTGACTACATGATCCCTATAGACGTGCTTAATATTTTTCTCATCTTACTTAAACATTATAATAACATTTGCATTGGCTCTTATTAAATGCTTACACCCGAATTCATAAAAATTTTAAACAACATTTCGAATGTTGTTTAAGCAAAATTCACTAAAATTGTATTCGTAATAGAATTTTAGCTTAAAAACGTTTTTTAAACCTTGTATAAACCTCCAGATTTTAAAATTGACTACATCCATATTTAAAATAATTTTGAGTTGACCTTATTATAATTTTGCTTCATCTTTATTTACATTTTTAACTTTGCCTGTATGTATGTATGTATGTATGTATGCATGTGTGTATTAGGAATTATGCTATAAGTTTGACACAAGTAGAATGAGTCATCATTCTTCTGTCGCTCCATACAAAAATATACACGTACGAGTACATATGTATGAGTATTATTCTACTTTTCACATGCAACATCAGCAAATATCATAATTGAAATGCTTTAAGCTTCATTAGGAGAAAAAAAACGGTTTCAGTAACGATAAATGTATAATATCCCATTCTTTTAATTATGAAATTAACTTCTTCAGGTATTCATATTTGGCTTGATATAGATAACTTGAGTATAAATATATGTTTTCAAACTTGAGATAGTAGTAGGGAACTGGGGGTTCTGCCCCAATTAAAATTGTTAAATTGTGGCTGAAATTGTTAAATTGTGGTTGAAATTGTTAAATTTGGGTAATTAAAATTTGAAAATTTTAAAATTTTTGGAAATTTGATACCTACGAGGGTGGTTCAATAAGTCCGTTAAATATTTTTGTAATACCGGCGGGAAAATCATGAAAATGATTTTTCCTAATGCCAACGGAAAATCATGAAAATGATTTTTCGTAATGTGGACAGGAAAAACGTGAGAAAAAAAATATTTATGTCATGCCGATGGGAAAAACGTGCAAATAAATATTTTTGTAATGCCGAAGGGAAAAACGTGAAAATTAATTGTTTCTAAAGCCTACGAAAAAATGTTTTGTTGTCTGTCTGCCTATGGGAATTTGAGTCTGTCAGTGATTTGGGGTGTGTAATAATTTGTGGGTGTCCTTAGTCGTTGTAATGGGTAATTAAGCTTTAAAATTTCAATATATGCCGTACGCCCAGTTCCCTACTACTATCTCAAGTTTGAAAACATATATTTATACTCAAGTTATCTATATCAAGCCAAATATGAATACCTGAAGAAGTTAATTTCATAATTAAAAGAATGGGATATTATACATTTATCGTTACTGAAACCGTTTTTTTTCTCCTAATGAAGCTTAAAGCATTTCAATTATGATATTTGCTGATGTTGCATGTGAAAAGTAGAATAATACTCATACATATGTACTCGTACGTGTATATTTTTGTATGGAGCGACAGAAGAATGATGACTCATTCTACTTGTGTCAAACTTATAGCATAATTCCTAATACACACATGCATACATACATACATACATACATACAGGCAAAGTTAAAAATGTAAATAAAGATGAAGCAAAATTATAATAAGGTCAACTCAAAATTATTTTAAATATGGATGTAGTCAATTTTAAAATCTGGAGGTTTATACAAGGTTTAAAAAACGTTTTTAAGCTAAAATTCTATTACGAATACAATTTTAGTGAATTTTGCTTAAACAACATTCGAAATGTTGTTTAAAATTTTTATGAATTCGGGTGTAAGCATTTAATAAGAGCCAATGCAAATGTTATTATAATGTTTAAGTAAGATGAGAAAAATATTAAGCACGTCTATAGGGATCATGTAGTCAGTTATATGAATTTTAAAAAGTTTCAAGAAATTTGTAAAGTGTTGGAAGGATAAATATGGAATTTTGAATATAAGCACAGATAATGAATTAAATGATGGTCGCTACAGAAAGCAATTTGACTATTTCATAACTATATAAACTACTGTTCATAAAAATATACTTTAGTTATAAATGGCCAGCTACTTGTAAACTGATAACCCAATCTGAATTAGATAAGCTGATCTGAAAACCAGACCAGGTCCTGATAAGCTGATCTGAAAACCAGACCAGGTCCTGATAAGCTGATCTGAAAACCAGACCAGGTCCTAATAAGCTGATCTGAAAACCAGACCAGGTCCTAATAAGCTGATCTGAAAACCAGATCAGGTCCTAATAAGCTGATCTGAAAACCAGACCAGGTCCTGATAAGCTTATCTGAAAACCAGACCAGGTCCTAATAAGCTGATCTGAAAACCAGACCAGGTCCTAATAAGCTGATCTGAAAACCAGATCAGGTCCTGATAAGCTGATCTGATACCTGATCTAATAGCTGATACCTGTTCTGCTATTTGCTATTAGCAAACATGGATGAGATGGTGTTAAAGCAGTTGGTATCGATAAGAAAGTATCTAATGAAATTTAATGGAATTTCATAATATTGTGAAATTGAATTCCTCTTGTTTAGAACCTTTCAAAGATAACAAAACTGTGCATGTTTAAGCGATATGAAAACAAACAACAAAAATTTGCAAATACACAAAAAGAAAAATTTTTTGATCTAGTGAAGTAAAGCCAATACATAAGCAAAATATAAAAATGTAGACATTTGTAGTTAAAATTTCTATGTAGTAAATTTAAGCTGAAATAAAAAACCATTTACATATTTTATTATTTTTTCAATATTTTATTTAACAGTTTTTCTTAAAAATCTTAGTACTAATACAAATTCAACTCTATGTATAAATAAAAATATACAGATATAAAAAGAAAAAAAAAACATCATTAATCTAATATTTTATTTTTATTTACAAATAATTTAGGTATAGGTAAAAAGATAAAAGTTTTAAACCATTCAATTTTAACATGCTTTTGGGTGAATAAAATACTAAAATTAATAAGATACATTCATAAACAAATAAGTAAATAATAAATAAATTACTAAATAATTAAATAAATATATTAATAAATAAATACAATTAGTACAAAATTAAATTAATAAATAATTAAATAAATATATTAATAAATAAATACAAATAATACAAAATTAAATTCTCATTGTCATCTTACATGCAATTTAGTAGGAATCATTCTATTCTACATCCATTGTTTCATTGTTTCGGTCTATGTAATGTCCCCAAGCGCGCGTTTTTATTTTATCTTTCATTATATTTCTTTTATCATCAGAAAAGCTAAGTGCTATTTTATATAGTTTTTGGGTATATAGTTGATGTGTTTTAGATCTAAACAAAAACATTTCATCCGAGATAATTTTGGATTCGAATAAGCAACTTTTGTAATCATTAATGGACAACTTTTTAATTACAGACTTTTTGACCCCTTTTGATTTTTTAACAGATTCCGAGCGAAGAGTCGACAGAGAATACATTTTTGCTCTTAAACCAACAAACTCTGTCATTATATCCCCATTGTTTTCATCTTTCATCATTCCCAAAACCTTCTTATTGAGTAGCGGCAAACGAAACTGATTATCTATAGGATATTCTGACGTATCAAAATTCAAACTAATATCATTACGGATGTCATCGTAAAAATCAACAGTTTTAATTGAATAAATAAATGAGTCAGTATCCATATAGTTGAGAGAAATGTTCTCTCCAAATTTAGGCTTCATGAAGCCATAATGGAAGTCATACATCCTCCACTTCGATAACTCCAGTACTGTGAAACCAACATATATGGGTTTATCATATAGTGGTTCCATTTTTTCTAACTCTACCGCATACATATCATCAGAAAATTTTGTCAACTGCTTAAAATTTGGTTTCGCAATTAATGCTCTGAGACCTAAATGATTCCTGTTTGTCGTTTCCCAAGATGAAGTAATTCTAATGTCCCTACGTTTTTCAATGTTTTCCATTGTCTTCCCGTAAACAGCATTGTTTAAAAGTTTGAAGAAATCTTTTTCAAAATTATTTTTAGCATTTGTCCTATGAAATGTGTTTAAGTCAATATATTTTTTAAGCCAAGGGGATTGCTTAAATCTGAGTATTCTATGGATTTGTTTTAAGATGAGGCAATTTGAAATGGCTTGTTTTAAAATTCTATAGTGTATGGTGTAATTTGTTTTTGAGTGTAAGTCTGCAACTAATTTTTTGATTTTGGATCCCCTCAGGGCCTTATTTTGGGGGCAAAATGGCAAATCATTATGTAGATCATGCACTGAATCGGGATAATCTATATCCACTTCCAAAATGTACCCATACTCTGCAGTATCAGAAATTTTTTTAACATCAAAATCAGTGTCACATACCCACTCAAATTCACCGCAAGGAAGATATTCCGACATCGCCCAACCATACAAGTTGTTAGCGTCTAAGTATACAAGAAATTCTGATGGTTTTGATGCATCAAAATCTTCCAAATATTTGTTATTCGCCTTCGAATATCTTTGCGAGCATTGAACTAGTCCACCTCTAATTCCGTTTTGCATAAACATATACATTTCGGAATCAGTGAACTGTTCCAGTGAAACTTCTGTGGTTTTCAACATTGCATCCCAAGATAAGCCTGGTGCTGTATAATAGTGGCAGGGGTCCAAATCGTATATATCTCTACAAATTTTTCTAAAATTTTCAAACACGTCGGTTAGAAGAAGAACATCTGTCTTTAAGTAGAGTTCAGTATAGTCAAGGAGGGTTTTACAGTTAAACTCTCTCCATATTTTTTGAGCATGTTCATACTCGAATACATCACATTCTTCATTCGTTAGAATATTGAAGAACTCTTCTCTACTAGGCAGTTTAATTTCCTTAAACTTAGTCATGGAATCCATGTAAGAGTACGGAAATACACCCTTTCTTCTAATCAGGTTGAAATGAGCTTCATCAACGAAACATGACCGAATAGTATTAAAATCATTGCTATCAAGATTTTTCGCTAACGTATCTAAACTCGAAGCCATAAATCTAAACGAGTCTATAAATCTTATTTCAAATCCATATTTTTCATCTAATCTGATGAAAATTGAAAGAGAGATATAACTCTCTGTGTTCTGGGGAATCACTTTTATTGTAGAATATTTTATAGAAGAAAGTTCTTTGAAAAATAGGTGTATATCATATGCGGAAAGATTATGCAATATAACCGGTATAAACTGAGGTGTTTTATAATTTAAATTACATTCGCTATGAGATGCCCCACGATAATTGCCCGTAAGATGACAATGATCTCTAACTTTATCGTTATTTAATATTTTCTTACATATATGACAATTTTTTGCATTATTATATTGAACTATTTCTATTGGGGTTATGAACATTTTCTTAACTTTAAGTAAATAATTTAAATAAATATCTGTACAATCTTCAACAATTTTTTTGATAAATATATTCGCCGAATCTTCACCAAAATAATGTCTATATAAATTATTTTCTCTCTTAAAACTACAATTAATAAAATAACCGAATGCACAAGCGTGATGTTTCTGTACATTTGTGGTACTTTTACTTATAGCATCATCAACTTTTTCCAAAATAGATTCAAAGTCCGCATAGATTACAAATGGTACATCTAACTGTTTGTAGTAGTTCTTAAACTTGATAATACATTCACCTTCTGGCATTCTGATGACTTTTTTCACACAAACATTTTTATGATGATTATACATATAATCATCATGTGTATGATATAGGCAGGTGTTACATATCATGATCTTACTTCTGTGTGATGTTATGCTGGAACGAAGGAGTCTGAAGAAAATATAGAAAATACCAATACGATATAAATAAATATAACAATGAGAAGTAACTTTTTAAATAGAGATGAAAGCAGATTTTTCATAAATACACAAATGAAACTCACTTTGATATATCCTTGATGAGTACATAGTGGAAGTTTTCATTAGACTGGAGCAATAAGAGATTAATATGAATGTGTTTTTCTCCTTTTGTTATGTAGTATGGTCCTATAAGTGATGTGCCATTATGGCCAAATACATTGATGCTCAGATCATTTTGTTTTTCAAATTGTTTTATCTGCTTCAATGGGAGTGGAAACTCTAGGCCTTCAAAATTTAACACAATTTCCCCTGTATTAATATTCTCATCAGAAATATTTGTAATATTGTAATTTTTAAAGTTTTTCCGTTGTTTAGGATTCAGACCGCTATTTGTGTACAAAGCCGCAATGAGACACCATTTAAAGCAATAAATATCATTGTTCTCGATATTTATGCATGCACGTTTCATTGCAATATTTTTTGGAAGAGGGATAAAGCTCGATCCTCTTATTATGGACGCCTTGTTTATATTAACTTCAAGGGAATTTATTGAAATCAATGTCCATCCGCTATCCCTCTCTTGAAATTCTTCCATTTTGGCTCTTAGCTCCTCGGCTTGTTTCTTGTATATATCCTCTATGTCATCAGACAAAGTCACCAACATCATTTTCGAAATATGTACAAGTTGGGAAACATTCATCTCATCATTCACCATCTTCATATAATCACATGTGAGCTCCATATTAAATTTAAATGTAGTATGTATCCTACTACGTTCATTGAGTTGTTGTACTATGGAGCTCTTGGTAGATTTCAGAAACTCCTCCGGAAACAAGACACCCACATTTTTGTTGAGGAATATATATGTCTCGATCCTCCCATTGAAGTTACTTATTCTTCTAGTGAGAAAATCTCCAATCCGTTCTTGCTGACAACTGTTTTTATGTTTTGTGGTTCTGACATGAGCCATATAACCAATTAATGGGATCATCTCATCACAATCCTCACAATATTTGTTTTGAAGACTTAGCTTACTAGTTCCAAGCATAGCCATCGATTGGTTAGCATATGAGTGCGTTTCCATATGCTGATTTAGTTTTGTTTGAGTCATAAAGACTTTATTGCAGATGGTACAACTTGTAGTATTCATTTTATTTAATTATTTATTTGTTTATTAATTAATTTAATTATTTTATTTATAAACAATTTATTTAATTATTTTATTTATAAGCAATTTATTTTAGTTATAAACAATTTATTTAATTATTTTTTATACACTATAAACTTGTTTAACAAACAATTGTTAGTTTTAGCACTTTGATAGTGTTTGGATTTCAATAACTTTAAAAATTTTGGTTAGGTAAATAGGTTGTCACTTGTTGAGATATCAGAGCAGACTGATGACAATCTACATTATTTTTTCTACTTATATACGTTACATGAGAATCGCGTAGTAGTCATCAAACCTAATTTCTCTGATGGTATTACGACATATGATGAAATTCGTATACACACACACACACACACATACACATACACACATTCCCACAATTCATATGAGAATCGAGGAACGTGAGTGCAGGTCCCTCTATAAGTTTTTGTTAAAGTAAAATATACTAAAATAAAAATATAATTACCCCTATTCATAAAACTCTGCGTGTCAGCCTGATGGGACTTAAAATATTTAATATCTGAAATGCACTTGCACATATAAAACCTATGCCAACACAATATTTTTCTATCTCTATAAGAATAGCAATGTCAATAGCATAGAAAACATATATACAAATATATGTAAATATGCATGAAGAATTGTTGATGTAATTCACACAAGCAATGATATTCTTCAAAGCAAAAATAGATACGATGACATACATTAATCCAACAACATAAACATGCATACATACATTACCAAACGCATTCCCTATCCCCCTCCATTCCAAACATCTATCAGGGTTGCCACTACCTACAGCTTTTATATTATTTCCCCAGAGACCCCAAAAATAAATGTATACATACAATAATAATCATACATACGCAAAGCAACGAAAACTCAAAGTCAATCAAATAACGATCACTACATACACACAAACACACAGATCCCTTGTTACTACCCTGCAGTCAGACTGGGACCAAGTGCCTTTGTGTCAACACTAAAATTCTAGTGACAATTGTAGTATAATAAGTTTTCTTCTATCCGTCAATATAAAAGAAAGAGAGAAAACAGGTATGACGTATTTGTGGTGGAATTGTCAACAACTTGTTAATATGCATACATTTGTATGTATGTAAATTATAGAAATGTACCAGTAACTAACTGTCTGGTTGGTATGTCTCCATTTTCCCATAAGAACTAAGTAGTCACTATGTCTAGTCTATGTCTATAGCACGAAGCATTGCATGAGGAATAATTATAGAGTAGTACTGGTTACAAAGTCAAAAGGGAGTCAGTACATTTTCAACATCAACATTTCCTACAGGGTTATAATGTAACAAAAGTAGTAGATACTGGCAAACATGCAAGTAAATACAAAAACGCACACATATGCACACACACATACATACGCATATACAAACACTCACAGATACATCCATAAATCCACTGTAAGCACAAAGTTTCTCTACAACACAACAAAAGCTGTACACACAAGTATGTATATACATACATACATATAAACAGAGAACCAAACTTTCACACACACACACATAACTAAGAAAATCTCAGCATGAATCCCCAAAATCCCCCATATGCAACAGGATTGCCAGTATTTATCTTTTTTCCCCGGTTTTGAATTCCCAAACTTGGACTATCGTCCCCATTACTAATCTACTATCACTCTATTATGTCTAGTTGCTTTATAAAGTTGATTTTTTTGCATTTTTTGTTGCGTTTACAGCCTTAGCTATAGCAGCATCTCTAGTTGTTTGACTACCAATTGCACCCAGAGCAGTTAAAATAGTTATTAGAGGTAAAAAAAATACAAATTTTTGGGACACGTATCATACATGGTTCTATAATTTGAGATTAGTTTTCTCTTAATAGCTTGTTAATAGTTTTTGTTGCAATTTGAATAGCTGATTTAATACCTAGTGGATTTTCCTTCTTTAGTGTTTTTGTTGCAGCTCTAATTGATGTTCTAGATAGTTTTTTACCATTAAGTTTGTTCTTTTTATCTTGTTTCTTTTTCTCCACACCCATACCAAATTTTTCTTTGCTTTCATTGCGTTAGTAACCGTATATGCAAAGGATTTTTCAGCAAGACTACTATCTTTTGATAAAACTCGATACCAAGCTGAATTTTCAAGTATTTTATCAGCTTTATGTCTAGTACTCAAACTCTTTTTTTTGGCGTAAGCTCTATCGTGATTTTTACACGCAGAGTCCAATAAATTAATTCCTGTATCACCTCGATTTAAACGTTTCTGTAGTTTTGTTCCAGGTCCACAGTACTGATATCCAGGAAGATGAAGTTCAACAGGTAGAGGGTTTATTATTTTGTCGACTATACCTCCTCCACCGAAGGTGTTTTTATGACTAAACGTTTTCTGATATCGTATAACCATATTATCTAATTTGTTTTATATAAAAGGTAATATTTATGAAATGCATTTAGTTACAAAAATGCAGTTAGTAAAACAACATAAAAATATTTTCGTTCTTATTATGGATGATTCATCGAACATCAGTTCAGAAAAAAAGCATAGTCCTCTCTTACAAAATTCTGTTCGTGCTCTAATAGTGGGACCATCAAATTGTGGAAAGACTAATATTTATACTCAACATCTCTTTATCAACCTAAATATGAATACCTGAAGAAATTTATTTCACCAATTAAAGGTATGGGATATTATACATTGAGCGATAATGAATCAGTTATTCCACCTAGCGAAGCTAAAACTAATTCAATTATGATATTCGATGATGTTGCATATGAGAAGCAGAATAATATACATACATATTTTTGTATGGGCCGACATAGCGATGTTGATTCATTCTATTTGTGTCAAACTTATACCAAAATTCCCAAGCATTTAATAATGTCAATGTTATAATAATGTTTAAATAAGATAAGACAAATATGCAGCACGTTTATAGGGATAATTTTGCCAGCGATATGAGCTATGAAAAGTTTCAAGAAATTTGTCGAGAGTGTTGGAAGGATAAATATGATATTTTATGATAAGCAAAGATAATGAATTAAAACGATGGTCGTTACAGAGAGCAATTTGACTATTTAATAACAAAATGAAAAACTGCTCATAAAAGATTGCCTTTAGTTATTAATCTAACTTTAAACTTCATACATCTATTTGCTATAAGCTGATCTGATACCTGATAACCTGATCTTAAAACCAGACCAGCTACTTGATAAGCTGATCTGAAAACCAGACCAGGTACCTGATAACCTGATCTGATACCTGATAAGCTGATCTGAAAACGAGACCAGCTACTTGATAACCTGAAATGATACCTGATCTGAAAACCAGACCAGCTACCTGTTAACCTGATCTGATAACTGAACTGAAAACCAGACCAGCTACCTGATAAGCCGGTCTGATAGCAGATAACCTGATCTGAAAACCAGAACTGATACCTGACAAGCTGATCTGAAAACCAGACCAGGTACCTGATAACCTGATCTGATACCTGACAAAATGATCTGAAAACTAGACCAGCTACCTGATAAACTGATCTGATACGTGATAAGCTGATCTGAAAACCAGACCAGCTACCTGATAAGCTGATCTGATACCTGATAAGCTGATCTGAAAACTAAACCAACTATCTGATAAGCTGATCTGATACCTAATACTTGATAGCTGATTTATTATTTGCTGTTAGTAAACATGGATGAGAAAGTTTTAAAGCAGTTGGCGTCGACTTGAAGGAAAAGCTTCGTAGTATAAAAAGTGGTAAAATAGATACACGTGAACAACTAAGAGATACATTTAAAACTATAACAGAACTTCTCCTAGAATTCATAAATAGCTCTAAGAATATTAAAAGAATTCCTATGAAAGTAACATGAAGACAGAAGTTGAAAATAGTACAAGTTTAAAGCCTCAAAAGCTATCAGACAAGATAGACACAAGTACACCAAAGAAACTTGCAGAAGGAACAATATTTGATAATATCATCTTGTTTAACGATCCTAATAATGAGAATGATGATGACGATGATTTCTACACACAGACTTCCAATACCGATGACACTTATACTGACTTGTCACATAATACATTAAGTTTAATAAAGTACATATATATCTATATAAAGTATTTCTGTTAATAAATTTGGATATTATTTAAACGATACTAGCAGCATAATTTCTTTGAAAAATGCACCTAACTGCTGGGGTTCTTTGTGGATACGAACAACAACATTGATGTCCAAAACAAAACGATGAAAAATTTTGCAAAAGCAAGCTCTGGAGGAAAACGATGTTATCAATTTATTTATCGAGGAGCTACAACGCGAAATAAAATTAGAGATAGAAGAAAATTATAAAATTCAAAAAGACATTCTAAAAATTAAATCATATTTTGAAGAACAAATTGAACAGCTTAATGAGATATTTTATAGATTGGAAAATTACGTGTTCGTATCAATAGCTGAAATTGCGTCAAGTAGATCACAACCACTCTAAAAAAAAATAAAAAAATTTTCAACAAACGCAGTATGAAATCATCAATAGTTAAACGATTTAAAAGAACATTGAAAGGAATGATGTGGGAAGAATTTAGTTTTAATTTTTCATATAAGTGGATTGATATATACAAAGATTTACTTAATGGGTACAATAGAAAAGTTTATCGCACCATTAAAATGTCTCCGATTAAAGTCAACTCAACAAAGGGGCAAAAGCTTTTAAATACAGTATACAGTCATTTAAAAATCTAAAAAATTTCGAATACATTTAAAAAAGGTTATACTCCAAATTGGGCCACAGAAATTTTCACAATGACAAGATTTCAAAATACATTCATATTAGAAGATTATCTTGGCAATCCTATTAAAGGTGGATTCTATACTGAAGAACTTTTGAAAACTAGATATCCAAATACATATCTAGTTGAAAAGGTTCTTAAAACTAAAGGAAAGGAGGCATACGTTAAATGGCTGGGATTTTCTAATCAACACAATTCTTGGATAAGTAAGGCTGAAATATTATAGCTGAACACCACCATCAACAACAATAGCAGTAATATTAAGAAACTAATGTTATTTTTAAAATAAGAAAATGAAACAAATATGTAAATCATACTTTTAAACCATATGTTGTACTAGACTTTATTTATTTGTAACCAGAGAGATATAATGTCAATAACACTTACTCTGAGCTCTAACTCATCAGAGTTATCTGCTAGTTACTTTCCTCCTATTGAATTATATGGTGCATATGAGTGTGCTCTAACTGATTTTCATTCATACAAAAGTATTCCAAATGTAGACACCTATAACAATATGTTCCGGCAAGTTAAAGTTAATAGTTCCAGGGATCCTGTATATCTTAATGAAGACAATACAATTGGAAAACTTTTAGGATTCAATAGCAAAATCCTAACACCAAACAAATATAGATCTTCCAGTTAATATTTTTAAGGTTAATCTCTTGCGAATTGAAAGTAGTATCGCTATTAATACATATATGAATAACTCCAAATCGCATACAATTCATGAATTTCCGATTAATGTGTTTCCAGGATATAAAATTGGTGAGTTCCCAAGAAATCTCATCTATTTAGCTGTAAACACCCGAGAGATAAGTTCAATAGCGCTGCACGTAGTTGATCAGCACGGTGATTTAATTTATTTCCGAGGAGAGGAAATTACAATACGAATACATTTCAGGCCAACTAAATACCCTCTAGTTTTAAAAGTAGAAATTGACTCCAAATCGTTAGGTATTCCCTAACGAAAAATAGACTAACTACTACACTAGCCACAAGTAATGCAAGAGTTCGCCTTTTGACTCTCTCACTCTTGGATATGTTAATGCCTTTAACCTCAAAGAAGTTTTTTTATGCGAGTGGAAAAAAATTGTGCTGTTATTCCAAAGAAAATCAGCAAAAAAAAAATTATTTTATGCACACACTTATTTTGATTTTGTGATGACGTCAGTTACAATTGAAAGATCGTGGTCAGTGAACGTATAATTTTTAGTGAAAAAAGTGCTTTTCTTTTAGAAAGTTAAAATGAACAGCAGAAGTCAATTAAAAGTTGCATAAAAAATAAAAACAACAATTAATTGAAAAATGTATTAAAAGTTCACGTCAAGTGTGTTCCGTTTCCCTAAAATTGTGATCGCCAATGTTTGCGTTATTATTGTTTAGCTTAGTGCTTTGATGGCAGCCTGACTACTGCGCAAGTAGGGGAAATCGTCTTGCCAGGGATAGGTTAGTCTAGTTAGTCAAGGACCTCGCATATACCAGTATTGATCCTTAGCGCTACCAGCAGATGACAAGAAACTTGTAGTTCTTGGTGCCTGTATCGAATGACTCCCACACAGATTTATTAAACTTTAGCAGTTTACACATTTCCATTCCCGATACAAGTTCAAGACTTCGAAAAATGTGATCACCAGTCATATCTAGTGAGGCTTAGAGCCCGACAGTGGCACAGCAGATGTGCTACTGTCTCAATTACCCGGGGTTCTTTTCATTTCCTGCAGGTAGCGTCAAGTATCTGTCCTATTTTGATGGCATACGAAGCCATCCAGCAGTGTCCAGTTAATACCCCTACTAGAAGTCTACAGTTGCTTCTGGTTAGTGATAACAGGAATTTAGTCGATTTAGGATCATAGAAGCTCCAAATGGTTTGAGAAGTTTTGCAAGTTTTCGTCGCACGCCAACTTTCCTCCGCTTCTTTCTTCATCTTAGAGTCTATGATCCATTTCAAGTATTGAATTGGTTTCCGGACATATACCGTTTCATCCACCGGTAATTAGCTCCCCCTTTTGGCCAGTATATCGGCCATTTCGTTTCCCTCAATCCCCATGTGTCCTTGGACACAATAAACATGTACTTGTCTGCCAGCACATAAAATATTTAGGGCCTTCCTACACATAAGCACAACCGAGGAGTTTATTGGTTTAACGTCTAACATAACGTCTAAAGCTGCAGTAGGTGTGCTTGTTAGAGCTCCAGTGATGCAGAGTTCTGCTAGTCTTTGGATATTTTCTAACTTTTTTAGGTATGCTTTTGTCTCAGTCGCCCTCCACCATACAAGTATTCCTTAGAGTAGTATTGGTCTAGCTACCGCTCTGTAGGTCCAATATGTCAGATTAGGCTAAAGACCCCATGTCTTGCCCAGCATCTTTTTACATTCGTATAGAGGTGACCTTTTTAACTCTATCCTCAATATTGGGTTTCCACGCCAGTTTGCTATCCAAAATAACTCCCAGGTACTTTGTATGTGTTTTGGGCGAGACCGGTATACCATCTAATTTTGGTATTTTCCATTCCCTGACTTTCCTTCTAGTAAAAAGTACATGGTCTGTTTTTTCAGGTTCAAGTTCAGTTGCCAGGGATGATTGCTGGCATTGGCTAATTAGACAGTCCCTGTCAGTGCCCCTCCCAGCGATGCTAATTACTTTTTGTCTGGCAGCAGTCTCTATAGCAATCGTCAGATGTGTGAGTTCAGTGAGGACTTCCATAGCCGCTGTAGCCTCATAGCCCCTATTATACAAAGGCATGCTAGCCTCTCTCTCTAACCGATTTCTGGTCGTAGCCAGCCTGACCCTTTCTGACCAGGAAACAGCACCATAAGTGATAATAGGTCTCACTATCATGGTGTATATCCATAAGATTTTGGGTGTGCAACCCCATGTTTTTCCTGCGACAGATCTACATACCATTAGTGCTTTTGGTGCCTTGTCAACAGTCGCCTCTAAATGCTCTTTAAATAGAAGCTTTGAGTCTAATATCACTCCCAGATACTTGACCTCCTATGAGCTTTCTATTTGCACGCTGTCTACTCGGATGTTTTGCTAGCGGGGAAGTGTTCTCCTCCTTGTTAACGGAACAATGGTAGCTCTTGCAGGATTGATATTCAGTCTTACAGATACACACGATTCCTTCACTATCCTTAACCCGTTCTGTATTATATCACACAACGTCTCTTCAAATTTTCCTCTTGCAATAATAACAATGTCATCGGCATATGCTTGACATTCTATCCCATTGCTCGTTAGTATATGCAAGAGTTCATCAACTACAAGGCTCCACAGAAGTGGAGACAGTACGCCGCCTTGGGGGCATCCCCTGGTAGTCTTTACTTCAAGATATTCCTCCCCAACTTGGGTCTCCGCAGTCCTACTCTCAAGCATGGCCCATATCTATTTGGATATGGTGTTCCTAACTCCTTTCCTTCTATTGGAAAATATTTCACGTGATTCCCGATAAAGGTGAATAATTACTTGTTTTATCAATAGAAAAATTAAGTGTATTCTCTAGCGAACTCACTGACGAAAGGTTATGCATATGGTGGCAATTGACTACCGTCAATCTCATTAGTAGTAGTGAACTACCAGTTCTACACCACAGTGGGTCGATTCACTAATCTGGCAGGTCAAAAATATTTGATAGTCAGTCTATACTTTTTTGGGGCTGCTGAGTTCGACAAAAATAGTTAAAAAATTATAGATAATTCTTTTAGGAAATATGACAGAGTTTTTCTATTGCGAACTTCGGTAGTATCAATTTTTCATGTAATATTTGCAATTTTTAATTTTTCATATTATGTTATCAGTACTTTTAGAGCAAGTTCTTAGCTATCCAGAAATCCTTTTATTTTCTTGATTATGAAAAGATAATATTTATGACTTTAGTTCATCTACATTAAGGATTCATCCCACTGTGAACGCCAAATTGTTAAAATTTGGGTAATTAAAATTTTAAAATTCTTGGAAATTTGTGAAATTTGATACCTACGAGGGCGGTTCAATAAGTCCGTCCAATTTTTTTTTTTACATAAAGAGTTTTTTGTTTACATTAAGTGTTTTTTGTTTACATTAAATGTTTTTTTGTTTACATTAGCAGTTTTTTGTTTACATTAACTGTGTTTTGTTTACATTAAGTGTAAGTATGTATGTATGTATGTACGTATGACCGTGGGAACTTGTGCGCGGAATATCTTGTGGGAATACATTAAGGGCGTTTATAGGTTTGAAGCTTTTATATGTATATGATTTTCTAATGCCCACGGAAAAACATGTTTATTTTTTTATATGCCGACGGGAAAACATCATTATTTTTCTCAAATGCCGACGGGAGAAATAATGAAAATGATTTTTTCAAATGCCGACGGGAAATTTGTGGCTGTGTCTAGCTGTAGGAATTGAATTCTGGCTGTGCTTGGTGGAGGGCGGGGTGTTTCTAGATTTAAGACCTTAAGGCTGACCGTGATTTTGGTAGGTGACGGTGTTTTGTAATATGTAACCGTGGGAATTCGGTGGCGTTTATGCCTGTTGGAGTTTAAGCCAAACTGTGCTTGGTGGGGGGCGGGATATATTTGCGGTTGATCGACTGGTGGAGGGCGGGGCGTTGTAGTAATATGTATCCGTGGGAATCTGTGTGCATTTATGTATTTATGTCTGTATTAGTTCAAGGCTGTCTGTGATTTATGAAAGGCGAGGTGAGAGTGTTCATGTAATACGTATCGGGGGGAATCTGTGTCTATGTATGTTTGCAAAAGTTTAAGGCTGATCGTGATTTGGATTGTTGAGATTGATCGATTGTATGTGACCTTGAGAATTTGTGTATCTATATCTGTAGCAAATTTAAGACTTATCGTGATTTATGAGGGGCGAAGTGTTCATGTAATATCTAACCGTAGCAATTTGTGTGTATGTCTGTAGAAGTTTAAAGCTGATCATGATTAATGAGAGGTGAGGTGAAGGTGTTCATGCATATGTCTCCGTATTTGTGTGTATGTATGTCTGTATGAGTTTAAGGCTGATCGTAATTTCGGTTATTGAGATTGATAGATTGTATGTTACCTTGAGATTTTGTGTATGTATGTCTGTAAAGGCTGACTATGATTTGTGAGGGGAGGGGCGTTGTTGAAATAAGTTTAATTTTTCGTAGATAAATTCTAGTATGTGTGTGTGTATGTAATTTTCTCACCCTAGTATTTATATATACGTAGAAATAAATTGTTTCTCATATGAACATTTTTTGCTAGAAAATATTATCATATATCTGAACTTCCCTAATCCTAGTATGTTTTTCATATTGGAGGATGAGATTGATTTATATTTTATCAAGCTTAAATTTGTCCAGTGTTAAAGTCTGTCGGTCAGAAATTTGTTTATATTTGTATAAATATTAATTTCAGATTTTGCAAAAATCTTGTGTACGATCGTGGCGATTTTGTGTGTGTATGCGCGATAGAGTTTGACTGGTCTGTGATAAGTTTGTTTATTTAAGTACATTTGTCTTCTTCGACTTTCGTCTTCAAGCGGTCAATAGCTTGGAGAACGGTTTGTATGTTTTCATGATGTAGATATGTAAGTGTGATTGTTAAAATCCAATAAATACTTGAGCATGGGTAAGAAATTTGATAATATGTGTACATATGTACATATGGATCTACAAATTGATTTTATGTATGTATGTATGTACATACAAATAAGTCTGTGGCTCCCTGTTTAAATATATATTTTTTTTCATGTGCGGTCTTTTAGTGGTGTTGTAAATATTAGCCTGGTCTTTTGTGTATATATGTGAAAAATCTCCATAGTTTTTTTATTTGAAATTAAAAAAACGTTCTTTTAATTTTTAGATGTATTTACTTAAAAGTTTGTGAGGAGTTTTTGTTTTAAGTAAAATTGAATTCCTTTCTAGTTGTAGTAACTATAGTTACAGAAATATTTAATATATTTTATTTACATTTGTTTAAAGTCACCGTTAGAAATTTTTCGGTGTAAAATTTTTTCCAACTATCATCTTTTTTCTTCACCTTTTACATATGTATATTTTAGAACACTTTGCTTCTCTTTCCTTTTTGATTGATAAACATTTAAAATCAAATGAAATCAAATGGTGGTTTTATAATAAAATTGTTATATCATTATTGTTGAAAACATCCGCTACTTCTTGTTGCAATGAAAATCATTCGAATTAGTTTTGAAACCTAACACGTCTATTAAAACCATTTTTTTCATTCATATTACATAATTTATAAGACTTTCCGGACTTTGTATTATTCGATCATCACTAAAAATGTAGTAGCTGAGATCCTTGCTTGCTGTTTTAAATAAAATTTCTATATCAATTGACCCGCTATTGAATAAAAGGAGCTTTTATCTTAAACTCTGATGCAGTTACAAGCGCTTGAAATTCTTTCATATACGAGTAGTAGATACATATCATATAGATACATATCATATAGAACTCCATAACTCTCATATTTTAATTTTATGTTATGATCATCATATGGATATGAGACTGAATTTAAATGTACTTTTAAATTAGTCAAGTCACAATGAACAAACTTATTTTCTTCTTGAAAAGCGATCAACAGAAAACGAAGTCGTTTTCTGTGAATTTAGGTCCATCCACTCGACGGTTCCTCTAGTATATAAGATGACATTGTATGTCGGAATTTCTGGCTGTCTTTCGTTGGCGTTGTGGCTAATTAAATGTTAAAATTTTAATTGGCCAAATTGTGTTACTTGATAATGTTACTATGCTTACATTAATAGGCTATCATGTCTGTCATGACTTTCGAACGTTTTCAATTAGAATCAAAATTTCCGAATCGCAAAAAAGAAGATTTGGTGTCCAATGAATGCAATGGGTACATAAGCTATGTAGTATTAGTTTTAGTTTTTATGTATAAAATGTATGAAATAAATGCATTTAAATCTAGCGCGGCATACTGCCGATTATTTTTGCAAAATTGGTTGCTAATGTGGGAATGTTTTTCATATCCCCTTTTCTATGTATTAAAACCAAATATATATTGATTTAAATTTCCGGATTAGGTAGATGAGATATCAAGCCTAGTTTTAAAATAAATTAATTTTATTGTGGAAAAAAGGTGATTCTATTTACTTTCACGTTGCTTGGTGCATTCGAAAGTAAAACGAAAACATTATTCGGAAAACATCTACGTATTAATACTCAAAATCTCTCTATCAACCCAAATATGGATACTTAAAGATATTACATAATTTCATTAATTAAAGGAATGGGATATTACACATTTACAGATACTGAATCTGTTATTTCTACTAACAAAGCTAAAAGTAATTCCGATATGATATTTAACGATGTTGCGTGTGAGAAACTTTTTTTTGTATGGAGTGAGATAAGAATGTTAATGCATTCTGCTGATGTCAAACTTATACCAGAATCACCAAACATTTGATACTAGATAATCATAATGTAATTATAATGTTTAAGTAAGATGAGACAAATATAAAGCATGTTGGAAGGATGAATATGGATTTTGTTTATAAGCAACGATATTGAATTAAACGATGATCGTTATAGAAAAAAAAGAGAATTTGACTACATAAAAGATTACTTTTTCGTTTTTCATCTGACCTTAAACTGCATTCACCTAAATGTTATAAATGGCCAGCTACTTGTAAACTGATAACCCAATCTGAATCAGATAAGCTGATCTAAAAACCAGACCAGGTCCTGATAAGCTGATCTGAAAACCAGACCAGGTCCTGATAAGCTGATCTGAAAACCAGACCAAGTCCTTATAAGCTGATCTGAAAACCAGACCAGGTCCTGATAAGCTGATCTGAAAACCAGATCAGGTCCTGATAAGCTGATCTGAAAACCAGACCAGGTCATGATAAGCTGATCTGAAAGCCAGACCAGGTCCTGATAAGCTGATCTGATAACCAGACCAGGTCCTGATAAGCTGATCTGAAAACCAGACCAGCTACCTGTTAACCTGATCTGATAGCTGATACCTGATCTAATAGCTGATACCTCTTATTTTCTAAACATGGATGAGAAAATTTTAAAACAGTTGGTGTTGACAAGAAATGTCTTGAAGAAAAAGCTTCGTAGTATAAAAACTGGTGAAATAGATACACGTGAACAACTAAGAGATACATTTAAACCTATAACAGAACCACTCAAAGATTTCCTAAATAGGTCTAGATATATTGAAAGAATTCACAAGAAAGAAGAAAGTAAAATCAAGATAGAAGCTGAAAATAATACAAGTTTAAAGCCATCAGTCAATATAGAGACAAGTACACCGAAGAAACTTTCAGAAGGAACAATATTTGATGATATCATCTTATTTAATGATGCTAATACTGAGAATGATGATGAGGATGATGAAGATGATTTTTACTCATAGACTTCCAATTCTGAAGACACTTATACTCATTTATCAGTCTTGGAAGGAAGAATTGAATTAGATACAAACTATGGCCCACATCAAGATTTGAATAATGAATGAAAGTTTGGTGATAGTAACCTAAAACTAAATGAAGATCAAATACAAGTTGATGGTCAAATATAGGCTCTAATAGTCGCTTTATTTTCTTTAATGATTGATAATAAAATATGGAAATACTATGAGAAATTTGATTTTGAAAACTATATAAAATATATAATTTCTACTAATACATGGAAAGAGAATCATCATCATTCACTGACGAAGAATGATGTTATCAGTAAATTGTTTCTGGAAACTCAAATCGATAAACTATAGGACAAATTAATGATACAGTTTAAGGAATTAATATAATTCCAGAATATATTAAAATGTAAATTGATGGAGTACAACGTGAAATACAATTAGAGATAGAAGATAGTTATAAAATTGAAAAAACACATAATAAAATTAAATCATCTTTTGAAAAAACAAATTGAACAGCTGAACGATAAAATTTATAGGTTCGAAAATTAACTACATTTTAGTATAAATAGCTGAAAGTGCATCAAGTAGATCATAACACTCTCCAAAAAATCTTTAAAACAATTCAATGTCTTTAAAAAGAAATTTAGCAAACGAACTCTATAATAAATCTCGAAAATTGTTTATGTATTGTAGATATGTAATGAAAGGAATAGTTGATCTTTTATGGAGCTGATTTAGGTGAAATGGGAAACTATTCTACAGAAAATAGAAATTATTGATTATTGTAGACTGTAAATGATTCATTCACAAAGTTTCTATGGTCAATACCGTTGAAAATAAAAGTTGCACTCGAAAAAACCTAGGCTGTGAAAATTTTTTTTGAAATGTTACGAGTACCAAAAAACTTACAAATGGATCATTGTAAAGAATTTTTTAATAGACACTGGAAAATTCATGCATAAGTAGAATATTAAACATTACTTAATATGAAAGTATCAATAGTAGAATGATTTAATAGATCATCCAAAGGAATTATGTGATGATGGTTCATATAAGTGTATTGAAATATACAAAGAATTACTTAATGTACTCGTATACAATATAAAAGTTCATCTCACTATTTAAATGATTGCAATTAAAGTTAACTCAACAAATGAGAAAAAGCTGCTAAATATAGTAATTTGAAGATGAACAAAATGTTGAAATTTGATGAAAGTAAAAAATAAAATTAAACAGGAAAAATCTAGTTTGGTTTGTATTTTTGAAGGAATGATTAGGAATGATAGGTCTTAAGAAAGATAATTAACTTAATATACTGGAAATTCTCTAAACTTGTTGGCCTGTATGAAATATTGTGAAAACTTAAGCGTTCAAAATAAATTACAACACAGTGTAATATTCAGTAACATATAATATTATCACTTTTTATAGTGAAAATTGTACATTTTCCATTTCGATAGCTCTAGCAAGCGAAATTTTAAAATATGCCCATGGGCTATTATAATAGATCTTACAGAATATATATGGACTTCAACTGGAATCATGCTGAAGCATACATAAATTGTATAATGCAATGTAAGCAGATCTTACTTTATATCTGTATCTGTATGAGTATTAAATAAATTTACAGAAAAAATATTGAAAGCATGCCGAAGCATGTAAATTTAAAAGAATTCCTCACTTCAAATAATTTTATAAGTAAAGAAATATTATGATTCTATGCTAAATGAAATACATAAATATGTATCTACTTTGTAAAAGAATGAAAAGAGCGAAATCGTAAATTCTTATAGTAAAGATTTTTAACTGAAACACCACTACATCTCGGACGCTTGCGTCACTATGGACAACAGCATGCTAAGACATGCATGTTAGAAAAATATAAAAACCTGATAGAAGGTGATGAGGACCTTTTTTAAGTGAGAAATCATAATATCTGAATTCGATACAACTCAAACTACACCACCAACTAACTTCTAGGGGTCAACCAGCAAATCTGATGTAGAAATATTTGAACCAAAAATTCCTTCAAACGTTGATATGCCAATGTTTCTGACACTATATGAAAACACCTAGGTATTCATGGTAGAGGTGACTGAGTTTTTGAAGATCGATTTGGTGCAATACTTGTTTATTAAACATGTATTTCTTTGTATGTAAACTAATTTCTACATACATACATATACTCGCATATATGTATGTAGATATGAATACATTTGCATATGTACACACTCACATATGTATATATTTCCATTAAAAATAATGGATTTAAAAATTATATTAATGTTCTCTATTTCGAGTAGTAAAATCAAGAAAAGAAGTGATACATCAGAAGAAAAAAATAAATAAAACAAGAGACTGACTGACCAACTGATATATACAGCCTGTCTCATATGAAGACAAAGCATACTTAAACATAGGAGAAATATTTATACAATACGCTAAACTCTAATACCATGAAAAAAAACATCTAGATCATTAAATAAAAGGGATAGGTGATCACCCTTCATAAAATAAATATATAGCCTATTAATGTAAGCATAGTAACATTATCAAGTTACACAATTTGGACAATTAAAATTTTAAGATTTAATTACCCATAACGCCGACAAAGGACAGCCAGAAATTCCGACATGCAAAGTCATCTTGTATACTAGCGGAACCGTCGAGAGGATAGACCTAAATTCACAGAAAACAACTTCGTTTTCTGTTGATCACTTTTCAAGACGAAAATAAGTTTGTTCATTGTGATTTGACTAATTTAAAAGTACATTTAAATTTAGTCTCATATCCATATGATGATCTTAACATAAAATTAAAACATGAAAGTTATGGAGTTCTATATGATATGTATCTATATGATATGTATCTACTACTCGTATATGAAAGAATTTCAAGCGCTTGTAACTGCATCAGAGTTTAAGATAAAAGCTCCTTTTATTCAATAGCGGGTCAATTGATATAGAAATTTTATTTAAAACAGCAAGCAAGGACCTCAGCTACTACATTTTTAGTGATGATCGAATAATACAAAGTCCGGAAAGTCTTATAAATTAAGTAATATGAATGAAAAAAATGGTTTTAATAGACTTGTAAGGTTTCAAAACTAATTCTAATGATTTTTATTACAAAAAGAAGTAGCGGATGTTTTCAACAATAATGAGTATAACAATTTCATTATAAAACCACCATTTGATGTTAAATGTTTATCAATAAAAAAGGAAAGAGAAGCAAAGTGTTCTAAAATATACATACATATGTAAAAGGTGAAGAAAAAAGATGATAGTTGGAAAAAATTTTACACCGAAAAATTTCTAACGGTGACTATATAGGCTACATCAACTTTAAACAAATGGAAATAAAATATATTAAATATTTCTACTATAGTTACTACAACTAGAAGGGAATTCAATTTTACTTAAAACAGAAACTACTAACAAACTTTTAAGTAAGTAAATACATCTAAAAATTAAAAGAACGTTTTTTAATTTCAAAAAAAAAAAAACTATGGAGATATTTCACATCTATACACAAAAGACCAAGCGAATATTTACAACGCCAATAAAAGACCGCACATGACAAAAAAATATATTCAAACAGGGAGCCACAGACTTATTTGTATGTATATACATAAAATCAATTTGTAGATCCATATGTACATATGTACATATTATCAAATTTCTTACCCATGCTCAAGTATTTATTGGATTTTAACAATCACACTTACATATCTACATCATGAAAACATACAAACCGTTCTCCAAGCTATTGACGCTTGAAGACGAAAGTCGAAGAAGACAAATGTACTTAAATAAACAAACTTATCACAGACCAGTCAAACTCTATCGCGCATTCACACATACACACACAAAATCGCGACGATCGTACACAAGAATTTTGCAAAATCTGAAATTAATATTTATACAAATATAAACAAATTTCTTACCGACAGACTTTAACACTGGACAAATTTAAGCTTGATAAAATATAAAGCAATCTCAACATCCAATATGGAGAATATACTAGGATTAGGGAGTTCAGATATATGATAATATTTTGTAGCAAAAAATCTTCATATGAGAAATAATTTATTTCTACGTACATATGAATACTAGGGTGAGAAAATCACATACACACACATACTAGAATTCATCTACGAAAAATTAAACTTATTTCAACAACGCCCCTCACAAATCACAGTCAGCCTTTACAGACATACATACACGAAATCTCAAGGTAACATACAATCTATCAATCTCAACAACCGAAATTACGATCAGCCTTAAACTCATACAGACATACATACACACAAATACGGAGACATATGCATGAACACCTTCACCTCACCTCTCATTAATCATGATCAGCTTTAAACTCCAACAGACATACACACAAATTGCTACGGTTAGATATTACATGAACACTTCGCCCCTCATAAATCACGATAAGCCTTAAATTTCCTACAGATATAGATACACAAATTCTCAAGGTCGCAGACAATCGATCAATCTCAATAATCCAAATCACGATCAGCCTTAAACTTTTGTAAACATACATAGACACAGATTCCCCCGGATACGTATTACATGAACACTCTCACCTCGCCTTTCATAAATCACAGACAGCCTTAAACTCTTACAGACATACATACATACATGTACACAGATTCCCACGGATACATATTACAACAACTCCCCGCCCTCAACCAGTCGATCAACATCAAATATATCCGCCCCTGCCGCCTCACGTGAAATATTTTCCGTGAACAAAAAATGGTGAATCAAATTAAACAATAATAACGCAAACATTGGCGATCACAATTTTAGGGAAAGGGAACACACTTGACGTGAACTTTTAATACATTTTTCAATTAATTGTTGTTTTTATTTTTTATGCAACTTTTAATTGACTTCTGCTGTTCATTTTAACTTTCTAAAAGAAAAGCACTTTTTTCACTAAAAATTATACGTTCACTGACCACGATCTTTCAATTGTAACTGACGTCATCACAAAATCAAAATAAGTGTGTGCATAAAATAATTTTTTTTTTGCTGATTTTCTTTGGAATAACAGCACAATTTTTTTCCACTCGCATAAAAAAACTTCTTTGAGGTTAAAAGCATTAACATATCCAAGAGTGAGAGAGTCAAAAGGCGAACTCTTGCATTACTTGTGGCTAGTGTAGTAGTTAGTCTATTTTTCGTTAGGGAATACCTAACGATTTGGAGTCAATTTCTACTTTTAAAACTAGAGGGTATTTAGTTGGCCTGAAATGTATTCGTATTGTAATTTCCTCTCCTCGGAAATAAATTAAATCACCGTGCTGATCAACTACGTGCAGCGCTATTGAACTTATCTCTCGGGTGTTTACAGCTAAATAGATGAGATTTCTTGGGAACTCACCAATTTTATATCCTGGAAACACATTAATCGGAAATTCATGAATTGTATGCGATTTGGAGTTATTCATATATGTATTAATAGCGATACTACTTTCAATTCGCAAGAGATTAACCTTAAAAATATTAACTGGAAGATCTATATTTGTTTGGTGTTAGGATTTTGCTATTGAATCCTAAAAGTTTTCCAATTGTATTGTCTTCATTAAGATATACAGGATCCCTGGAACTATTAACTTTAACTTGCCGGAACATATTGTTATAGGTGTCTACATTTGGAATACTTTTGTATGAATGAAAATCAGTTAGAGCACACTCATATGCACCATATAATTCAATAGGAGGAAAGTAACTAGCAGATAACTCTGATGAGTTAGAGCTCAGAGTAAGTGTTATTGACATTATATCTCTCTGGTTACAAATAAATAAAGTCTAGTACAACATATGGTTTAAAAGTATGATTTACATATTTGTTTCATTTTCTTATTTTAAAAATAACATTAGTTTCTTAATATTACTGCTATTGTTGTTGATGGTGTTCAGCTATAATATTTCATTCTTACTTATCCAAGAATTGTGCTGATTAGAAAATCCCAGCCATTTAACGTATGCCTCCTTTCTTTTAGTTTTAAGAACCTTTTCAACTAGATATGTATTTGGATATCTAGTTTTCAAAAGTTCTTCAGTATAGAATCCACCTTTAATAGGATTGCCAAGATAATCTTCTAATATGAATGTATTTTGAACTCTTGTCATTGTGAAAATTTCTGTGGCCCAATTTGGAGTATAACCTTTTTTAAATGTATTTGAAATTTTTTAGATTTTCAAATGACTGTATACTGTATTTAAAAGCTTTTGCCCCTTTGTTGAGTTGACTTTAATCGGAGACATTTTAATGGTGCGATAAACTTTTCTATTGTACCCATTAAGTAAATCTTTGTATATATCAATCCACTTATATGAAAAATTAAAACTAAATTCTTTCCACATCATTCCTTTCAATGTTCTTTTAAATCGTTTAACTATTGATGATTTCATACTGCGTGTTTCCTCGAAATATTTCCTCAAAAATATGTGAAATAAATGGGGTTTTAATATTTTCAAATAAAATATAATTTTATTTTCAATTCAAATTTTGTGGGGGTTTTTTTTCTATACGTACCGTATGCTTTGGGTTACAAAATGTAAGTGTTTTTACATGAAAAAGATATATATAAATTCACAACAACTTAACGAAAAATAAACAAAACATAGAAAGGTCCAATGAACAATAATCAAGGGACCGTTTACACTATGCGCGTAAACATCCCGCCCCCCCTTGCTATACTGCAACAAAGAGGACTAAGGATAACGCGGGCGTATTATAGGGAGTTATAATAATATAATAAAAATACAATTTTTCATCAAGAAAATAATTCATTAGAGATTTTTTTTACATTTTAATGAATTCAGAAAAAAATAAAAATATGAAAAAATATAATAAAAAGTAAAAAATACAATAAATATATATGTCTTAAAAATATATTTTTAAACAATTTGTCCAGACATCACGTTGATGACGATTGTAGCCGGGTGATTTGTTCCAGGGAATTGATTCTGGCGTCCTTGGGTAAATGGATGTTGAGGTTGTAGTAATTGTTGCTGTTGGTTTTGCGAACACTGGCATTGCTTGGCAGTCTTAGACTTAGTACGTTTTTTAGTTCTCCTTTTATTTTGTGAAGAGGGTTTTACAATCGCTTGTTGCTCCGATTTCTTTGCCTTGTAGCGATGGAGTAATGTGTGGTGTTCGGCCTTGCACTCAAGGCATCGTTCACGGCTCGTACACTTATCGTTCCTTCACCGTCATCTTCCTGAATTTGTGGCATTTTCGCAATGCGTGCTCACTTTTGCACAACTGACAGTCCCGTAATCTTTCAGGGCGAGGGGTTTTAGCATCTGAAGCAGAAGTCGATGGGGCTTCGACGGGCTTGCGGTGTACTTCAAGACGGCGGGATGCACTAGACATTGTTCTAAAACGGGTGAAATAGATAAAGGGAAAACAAAAAAAGGAATTAGTGAGTTTCTGATTGGGGTAAGAGAACGAGCTTCACAATAGGCCGGGTGAAAATGCCTGAAGCTGTTCTCACGTCCGCTGTACGGACCTTAGAATCATGTCCAACGTAAGTCTTTTCTATTCGTCCGAGTCGCCATTCATTAGGGGGTAAATTATCCTGACGAACAACTACCAAGTCGCCTACTTCAAAATCTTTCTGGGGATATTTCCATTTGACTCGACGATGAAGCTCTTTGAGGTATTCTTCCTTCCACCGCTGGGCAAAATGGTGGTGAAGAATTTTAAGCTTTTGCCACCTATTGGAAACACTCAAAGAGAGATCAGCATGATCGGGTTCAGGGGGTGACAGAAGAGGCGCACCAATCAGGAAATGACCTGGCGTTAAAGGAACTAAGTCAGATGGATCATCAGTCATGGCAGTTAACGGTCTTGAATTCAGGCAAGCTTCTATACGGGTTAACATAGTTGTAAATTCCTCAAAGGTAAATTTCTGAACCCCAGAAATTTTACGTAAATGAGTTTTGACGCTCTTTACGCCGGCTTCCCATAAGCCGCCCATATGAGGAGCACCGGGAGGAATGAAATGCCATTCAACAGGCTGGAAACTGTTCCGTACAAGTACCTTCCTCTTGATTTCAGATAAAAACTGTTTTCGGTCGAACTCGAGTAAATTAGAAGCACCGACAAATGCAGTTCCGTTGTCGGAATATAAATGAGAAGGACAACCGCGACGTGAGAAAAAACGAGCAAAAGCTGCAAGGAATGTTTCCGTCGACATATCACCAGTTGCCTCCAAATGAATAGCCTTTGTGGCAAAGCAAACAAAAACTAGAACATAGCCTTTTGTAATTTTGCAACCCCTACCAATGTAGGATTTTATGTCGAACGGGCCTGCGAAATCCAAGCTGGTGTGGGTGAACGCTCTCGACATAGAGCATCGTTCAGGGGGTAATGCAGCCATAATTTGCTGACCGGACTTCTTTCGATAAATAGTGCATTCCTTACAATTATGAATCACTGTACGGATCAGATTCTTTAACTTAGGGACCCAGAATTCACTTCTTATTAAACGAAGCATCAATGAATGACCGCCATGAGCAGAGCACTTGTGCACATGTTCAACAAATAAGCGAGTGAAGCGGGCAGAATAGGGTAAAATTTTAGGATATCGCTCATCATATGTTAGACCATGCGATCTAGCTAATCGACCATTAATTCTGACAAAGCCATTTGAATCGATAAAAGGGTTTAACGTGAGTAAACTACTCTTTGTAGACAATGGTATACCCTTTGAAAGTGCGGTATATTCGGGTATAAAATTCCGCTGACATATAAGAATCAAGCGATTTCGAGTGAATTTTACTTCGGACTGGGTTAAATCTAAAGTGTCATACAAGCAGTTTCGAGTTTTCAAATAATTTAAGCACCTGAACCAATATGAAATAATACGCATTGCACGGGGTAGGTCTGAAAAACGTTCGAGTATGTCATACAGGGTTTCGAGTTGAACTGAAAACGACTGAACTTCAAGGTGTTGGTGTTCAATAGGGGTATGTTGTGGCCAGCACTCCCGAGGTTGTCTTAACCATACAGGGCCATGCCACCAAAGAGAATTATCAATTAGATCTCGTGCAAGAGTTCCACGACTTGCCAAATCGGCGGGGTTGTCCTTGGAATCTACATGTGACCAATTCTCATTACCAACTTTATTCACGATCAATGCTACTCTGTTTTTAACAAAGGTCGGCCAATGGCACAGGGGTTTTTTAAGCCAGGATAAAACAATAGTAGAATCAGTCCATAGATAAACCTTACTCCTGTCTAGATTTAATTGGGTACATAATGATTCTACCATTTTTGCCATCAAAGCCGCTCCGCACAGCTCTAAACGGGGTAATGTTTCAGCTTTTACGGGAGCTACCTTCGTTTTTGACCCGAGTAAATGCGTCGTAATTACATTGGATGCTATATTTCGAATATAAAGAGCAGCACCGTATGCCTTTTCAGAGGCGTCGCAAAACGCATGAAGTTCAAATTCATTTTCGGGAAGAAAATTAACCCATCTTGGAATATTAATTTTCTCAACATTAATGTAGTCGTTTAAAAATGCGCGCCATTGAGATAGGGTTAGGGGGTGCAAACTTTCATCCCAGTCTGTTTTGTCCTTCCAAATTTGTTGCATTATGATTTTGGCTACAACAATTTTTGGTGAGAACCAACCTGCAGGGTCAAACAATTTTGCTATTTCGGACAAGACAGACCGTTTCGTGACAATGTCCTGGCGTGGCTGCGAAGCGAGTTTGAAATAGAAGCTATCTTTATTAGCATCCCATCGCAAGCCTAGGGTTTTTGTAGTACTGGCGTCCGAAAATTTTAAGAAGTCTGCATCAAGCAGATTCTCCCGGGGTAAGTCTTCTAAGAGTCGTAAATGGTTGGCAGTCCACTTTCGTAAAACAAAACCAGCCGAACCAAGAACATGGGTTAGTTCATTACGCCTCTTAAAAGCGTCTTCTAGATCATGTGATCCAGCAAGAACATCATCAACATACATTTGAGTTTTCAAAATTTCAGACGCCGCAGGACTTATGGGTTTACAATCGTTAGCCAATTGCAAAAGAGTACGAATCGCTAAGTACGGCGCGCAGTTCACTCCGAACGTGACCGTGCTAAGCTCATAGTCCTTAACTTCAGCTTCAGGATTATCACGAAATAGAATCCGCTGATATTGGGTTTGATTGGGATGAACTAGTATCTGACGATACATTTTCTCAATATCCGCATTAAAAACATACCGGAAGAAACGCCACCGTAGCAGTAAAACGGTAAGATCTGTCTGTAATACAGGACCTGGTTACAACACACTATTCAGACTCACGCCATTGGAGGAGGGGTTTGAAGCATTAAATACTACTCTTAGTTTCGTGGTTACACTATCGAGTTTAAACACTGCATGATGAGGTAAATAATACTTATCTACAGTGGAATCGGGGTTCTTGACGGCTTTAATGTGTCCCATTGTGAAATACTCACGAACTACATTGTCATATTGTGACTTTAATTCTGGATTTTTCAATAAACGTGTCTCATTTCGTACAAACTGGGAAAAGGCGCTTTTACGAGAATCTCCTAGTTCCAATTCATTTGAGAATTCTCGACGAAATGGGAGAGAGACCACATAACGCCCGTCGGGATTTTTATAAGTCGTAGCCTGGTAAAGTTTCTCACAATATTCATCTTCTTGTGATAAATGGGTCGCTTGTGGAACTTCTTCAAGTTCCCAAAAACGAGCGAGTTGAGTATTCAACTCGATATGGGTGCAAAACGATGCTACGGAGTGTAAGGGTTGAGGCTGAGAAACTTCGCCTGTGACGATCCACCCGAACACGGTTTTCTGTGCGATTAGGTTGCCATTTGGATGTATTTTGACATCCGTTGTTAAAATTTTGGGATACACATTTCCTCCAAAAAGTATATCCATACGGGTACACATGACGTCGGTCAGTGTAATATCGGGGAAGGATGACGTTATAATATCAGAGATATTACATGATGGCAACTGACCAGTGATTTTTTCAACAACGTACGCAGACACTTTCAGTTTGAAGCTGGGGTCGATCGGCGAACTGACTGTTATAATGCACATGGTAGAGGATTTACCAGCTACACAGTCCATCATTCCTGTGACACTTGTCAATGGAACAGAAAATGTGGGAATAGCGAACTTCCTTTGTAACCTTCTTGAAATAAAGGTACCTTGTGAACCAGGGTCAACTAGGGCTCGGGCCGCACATCTAATATCATTTATATGCACTATACAAACTGCTGAGCCTAAAATCACTGTTTGATTTAAATTGGAATTGAGATGTGCGGTATAAGTATGTAAATTACGAGCCGCGGCAGAAGTTGAAGGGTTGAAATCAAGTGGGGGTTGAGAATGACTGTTAATAGGATTCACAATTGGGTTAGTTGTGTGTTGAGATGGCACTGCAGTCACACTAGAAGCTATAGGGAGCTGGGGTGAATTACTGGGAGATATATGTGATCTTACATCTCTGTGAAGCAAAGAATGATGCTTTTGCCTACAAAGTGAGCACACATGAACACTTTTACAATTTCTGAACTCATGTGAGGTTGCCAAACAGTTCGAACAACACTTTAGACGCTTCACTGTTGACATACGTTCATCAACACTCTGACTCAAAAATCTGGGGCAAAGTCTAATGGGGTGAGACCCTTGACAGAGGAAACAACGACAAACAGTTGGAGTAGAGCTGGTTTTTGTCGCAAAACTTTGAATTTTTCTATTATCATTCGATGATTTTTTAGCAGCGTTAAAATTCGGGTTATTTCGTACATTGGCAGTAGTGGGGTATTTGTTCGGGTTTTGAACAGGGTTAGAATGAGACTGCCTTATGTCAGAAATTGATTCTAGGGTTTTGAAATGCGCTGTTAAAAAAGCATCCATATCAGTCCATTTAGGGGAAGTTTTAAGTTTTTTAGATTGTTCCCAAAGACCCAGAGTGTTTTCGGGTAGCTTTGTAGCACAAATATATACCAGCATTACGTGGTAGAATATTTCAGGGGTTACTTCAAGGAGAGAAAGATTCGTAATGCAATCATTTATCGTTCTTTGTAAATTTTTAATACTCGCGCTTGATTCTTGAGAAATCGGTTTAATATTTAAGAGAGCTCTAAGCTGTTCATTTATAAGGGCATCTTTATTCTCATACGTGTCAACCAATTTTTTCCATGCGACTTCATAGCCATCGTTGGTCAGTGGCACAGTTTGTATGGTATCATGTGCATCTTTAGCGGTTTTCTGCAATAGATAGTACAATTTTTGTACTGGGGTCAACCTGGGGTTATTACCATACAACGCGGAGAACATATCCCGAAATGAGGGCCAGCTCTTATAATCTCCATAGAATATGGGGGTGTCGCAAGGGGGTAAATTAATCATAGGCGCGGATTGCGCTATCGACCTCTCGACTTGAACCGACACTTTAAGTTTTTCTAGGAGACCAGTTATAAGAGACATTCCCCGGGTGTAGGTGCTATAAGAATTAAGATACTTGGATTTCAATTCTTTGACCTGAGGATCTTTAACCTTTGCGGCTTCAATCAATAAAGAATCGTATGTTGAGCGAACAGCTTCCCATAACCGATTGAGCTCTTTTTCATGACTATTCACAGAACCGAGTTGGTGGTCCGCTAGGGGTATAGAAGCAATATATGCTTCAAAGTCTGCCAAACGGTTGGCATTGCGGATCAATGTAGTCATGTCCATTTTTGATCTCAAGTTGTATTGGGAAATTTTAAAAGAATTTATTTAAAAACGTACAATTAAAAATTATTTCAATTGAATTAACCGATAAATTTCGATTTACGAATAAAGAAGGAACGATAAAGATTTAATTAGCGCGAGAAAAATTGCAAACACCGAATAAATAAAATTTTTAAGAAAAAAAAGAGTTCTTGGGGCGGTGTTAATGGGTTCACAAAAATTTATGAAATAAATTTAAGTGAAAACAAATAAATATATTTGTATATATAGGGAAAAAATAATATATACAAAACAAAGTTAATTTCACACTTAAATTCCTTTTTCAATTATTTGGGTAAAATGTCAAAGAAAACCCGGGTTAAATTTGGGAAATACGCAAAATGTTTGATTACAATAAATTAAATAAGGATTACTCTAAGTGTGAAAACGCTTTGTTAAATAAAAAAGGTATATAATTCTTTTAAACACTAGTACTGCACTGAACTAGTCACGGGTGTCAACAACGGGTTAGTCGAATACGTTATATTCGGTTAAAATGTGTTTATTTTTTGAGAAATTATTAATAAAATTGTACTGATTATTAATTAAATAGGGTATAATTAAAAGGTGGGTAAAATTCACTTCAGTACAATTAATTGAATAGCAACCGGTTTTTTATCCGATTAAAAAAAAGTTGCAGCACTAGTGTAGGTTGTGTGTGTGTGACAACATAAAGAAAAGAAAAGAAAAAAAAAAACAATCCAACAAACACAGAATAATTAGTGGTTGTTTCTCTTGTAAAAGAGTATGTAGATCATATGTACATATGTATGTAAGTACAAACAATCACCAACTAATATGAGTCACTAATCACTGGGTTTCACTATTAAATTAACAATAACAAACTTTATTATTTTTCTTTATTTTATGTCACTGCATCCAGAAATTAAAATTCATAATATTAAATTTTCTTTCTTTGTGTTCGTTGGATTTTTATTATTGTTTTTGTTTTAACTAATGCACTTTTAAGAATTTAAAGTAACGAGTACCACTTCTTTTGTTCTCTTCTTAGTGAAACGATTTGAAAAAAGGAATATGCACAAATTAGGCGCGTTTTTATGTACATACATATGTATATGTATTATATGTACATACATATGTATATGGTACATAGGCAGGTATGTATGTATGTAAATATGTATCAGCTTAAAGAAATGTAGCGGACGGGTTCAACAACTATATAAATTTACATACATATGTACATATGTTTATGATTTTTGATTTCTTGTAATCACTTTATAAATTTAATATACATACATACATACATATGCACATTCAAATACAAATTGTAATAAAAAGAGTAAAAAATTTGAATGCACTTTAACTTTTTAAACTATGTTTTGCCGACGGCAAATTGAGTGGTTGGGTTTGGTTCAACTTTTTCTTTTTTCACTTTTTCCCCGTTAATATGTATGTCACACACCTTTTTATTTATTTATTGCACAAAAATAAAAAACAAATGCACACAACTAACCTTTTCTCCGTGGTTTGACTTGAGATGGGGGTTATAAAATAAGAGTCCACTTTTTTTTTTTTTAAATGGTGGTTATCCGGGGGATGCAAAAATGATCCTGGAAGTGGAAATATTTTCTTGAAAATATTTCAAGGACTCGGGGGGTTTTATCCGGTTCGAAAGGACCAAAATGTTTCCTCGAAATATTTCCTCAAAAATATGTGAAATAAATGGGGTTTTAATATTTTCAAATAAAATATAATTTTATTTTCAATTCAAATTTTGTGGGGGTTTTTTTTTCTATACGTACCGTATGCTTTGGGTTACAAAATGTAAGTGTTTTTACATGAAAAAGATATATATAAATTCACAACAACTTAACGAAAAATAAACAAAACATAGAAAGGTCCAATGAACAATAATCAAGGGACCGTTTACACTATGCGCGTAAACACTGCGTTTGTTGAAAATTTTTTTATTTTTTTTTAGAGTGGTTGTGATCTACTTGACGCACTTTCAGCTATTGATACGAACACGTAATTTTCCAATCTATAAAATATCTCATTAAGCTGTTCAATTTGTTCTTCAAAAGATGATTTAATTTTTAGAATGTCTTTTTGAATTTTATAATTTTCTTCTATCTCTAATTTTATTTCGCGTTGTAGCTCCTCGATAAATAAATTGATAACATCGTTTTCCTCCAGAGCTTGCTTTTGCAAAATTTTTCATCGTTTTGTTTTGGACATCAATGTTGTTGTTCGTATCCACAAAGAACCCCAGCAGTTAGGTGCATTTTTCAAAGAAATTATGCTGCTAGTATCGTTTAAATAATATCCAAATTTATCAACAGAAATACTTTATATAGATATATATATACTTTATTAAACTTAATGTATTATGTGACAAGTCAGTATAAGTGTCATCGGTATTGGAACTCTGTGTGTAGAAATCATTGTCATCATCATTCTCATTATTAGGATCATTAAACAAGATGATATTATCAAATATTGTTCCTTCTGCAAGTTTCTTTGGTGTACTTGTGTCTATCTTGTCTGATAGCTTTTGAGGCTTTAAACTTGTACTATTTTCAACTTCTGTCTTCATGTTACTTTCATAGGAATTCTTTTAATATTCTTAGAGCTATTTATGAATTCTAGGAGAAGTTCTGTTATAGTTTTAAATGTATCTCTTAGTTGTTCACGTGTATCTATTTTACCACTTTTTATACTACGAAGCTTTTCCTTCAAAGTCGACGCCAACTGCTTTAAAACTTTCTCATCCATGTTTACTAACAGCAAATAATAAATCAGCTATCAAGTATTAGGTATCAGATCAGCTTATCAGATAGTTGGTTTAGTTTTCAGATCAGCTTATCAGGTATCAGATCAGCTTATCAGGTAGCTGGTCTGGTTTTCAGATCAGCTTATCACGTATCAGATCAGTTTATCAGGTAGCTGGTCTAGTTTTTAGATCATCTTGTCAGGTATCAGATCAGGTTATCAGGTACCTGGTCTGGTTTTCAGATCAGCTTGTCAGGTATCAGTTCTGGTTTTTAGATCAGGTTATCTGCTATCAGACCGGCTTATCAGGTAGCTGGTCTGGTTTTCAGTTCAGTTATCAGATCAGGTTAACAGGTAGCTGGTCTGGTTTTCAGATCAGGTATCATTTCAGGTTATCAAGTAGCTGGTCTCGTTTTCAGATCAGCTTATCAGGTATCAGATCAGGTTATCAGGTACCTGGTCTGGTTTTAGATCAGCTTATCAAGTAGCTGGTCTGGTTTTAAGATCAGGTTATCAGGTATCAGATCAGCTTATAGCAAATAGATTTATGAAGTTTAAAGTTAGATTAATAACTAAAGGCAATCTTTTATGAGCAGTTTTTCATTTTGTTATTAAATAGTCAAATTGCTCTCTGTAACGACCATCGTTTTAATTCATTATCTTTGCTTATCATAAAATATCATATTTATCCTTCCAACACTCTCGACAAATTTCTTGAAACTTTTCATAGCTCATATCGCTGGCAAAATGATCCCTATAAACGTGCTGCATATTTGTCTTATCTTATTTAAACATTATTATAACATTGACATTATTAAATGCTTGGGAATTTTGGTATAAGTTTGACACAAATAGAATGAATCAACATCGCTATGTCGGCCCATACAAAAATATGTATGTATATTATTCTGCTTCTCATATGCAACATCATCGAATATCATAATTGAATTAGTTTTAGCTTCGCTAGGTGGAATAACTGATTCATTATCGCTCAATGTATAATATCCCATACCTTTAATTGGTGAAATAAATTTCTTCAGGTATTCATATTTAGGTTGATAAAGAGATGTTGAGTATAAATATTAGTCTTTCCACAATTTGATGGTCCCACTATTAGAGCACGAACAGAATTTTGTAAGAGAGGACTATGCTTTTTTTCTGAACTGATGTTCGATGAATCATCCATAATAAGAACGAAAATATTTTTATGTTGTTTTACTAACTGCATTTTTGTAACTAAATGCATTTCATAAATATTACCTTTTATATAAAACAAATTAGATAATATGGTTATACGATATCAGAAAACGTTTAGTCATAAAAACACCTTCGGTGGAGGAGGTATAGTCGACAAAATAATAAACCCTCTACCTGTTGAACTTCATCTTCCTGGATATCAGTACTGTGGACCTGGAACAAAACTACAGAAACGTTTAAATCGAGGTGATACAGGAATTAATTTATTGGACTCTGCGTGTAAAAATCACGATAGAGCTTACGCCAAAAAAAAGAGTTTGAGTACTAGACATAAAGCTGATAAAATACTTGAAAATTCAGCTTGGTATCGAGTTTTATCAAAAGATAGTAGTCTTGCTGAAAAATCCTTTGCATATACGGTTACTAACGCAATGAAAGCAAAGAAAAATTTGGTATGGGTGTGGAGAAAAAGAAAAAAGATAAAAAGAACAAACTTAATGGTAAAAAACTATCTAGAACATCAATTAGAGCTGCAACAAAAACACTAAAGAAGGAAAATCCACTAGGTATTAAATCAGCTATTAAAATTGCAACAAAAACTATTAACAAGCTATTAAGAGAAAACTAATCTCAAATTATAGAACCATGTATGATACGTGTCCCAAAAATTTGTATTTTTTTTACCTCTAATACCTATTTTAACTGCTCTGGGTGCAATTGGTAGTCAAACAACTAGAGGTGCTGCTATAGCTAAGGCTGTAAACGCAACAAAAAATGCAAAAAAATCAACTTTATAAAGCAACTAGACATAATAGAGTGATGGAATCTAAAGCAGTTGGAAAATTACTTTACTTAAAACCATATAAAAAGGGTTATGGTTTAGTTTACAAAGAAGAATCAAAAAACTCTTAGAGATGCTACCCAACAGACCACTATCTGATGTGGACCTAAGACGTTTCTCTATAAATATCTAATCTTTTAGAGAAGTTTTCATGTTGAATACTTTACCAAAACGATCAAAGAAAATAGAATGTGGAATAATCAATTTAAATTAAGGTTGGAAACCGAAATAAATAACGGTATCGGTATTGATACCGGTACAATTATTTTTTAAATTTCGTTTCGGTATCGGTATTTTTTTTTATTTCGGTATCGGTATTACCGGTACATACCGTTAAAGATTCCATAATACCGGTATACCGATATTTCTGCTAAATTTATTTGTTCAGACAGTGGACATAGCAAAAACTCTTTTTTTTATTAAATTACTTCGAAAACTTACATTAACACATAAACTTATTTGTTGCTACATATGTTTTTATACTTTTATTAAAAAATAATTTATTAAAAAAATAAAATCAGGAAACTGAAGTTGAAGCTTTGCATATATGTATATAAAGTATACATTTTGGTTAATTAAACAAAATAATAAAAATAAAAATTTGTACTAAAGGCACATGTAGAATGTTATGTACTTAGTGATGTGCGAATATTCATATTCGAACTCTCCAAATTCAGACGAAACGAATATTTGAATATTTCAATTCAAATATAGTCAATATTCTTGGAGCCAACTTAAAAACAAACAAAACAAATTTATTTTACAATTAGCATTAAAAAAGGTAAGGTAAGTACCTTTGTTCACGTCCAAAGAGCAATCTTTAGCTTAAAATATAAATTAGAAGCATTTTCTCCATCAAGCCTATTAAAGAGAAGGGTGTAATGTAAACAAAATCGGATTGAAGATGGCTCTGTTTGGTCATATTTAAGTAAATCTAAAATGTGCAGTGAAATTATTTCAAAGACATTCATTTCATATTTTGGAACAATAAAGGTTGCCATGGTAACAAATATTTCATTTTCTAAAAGTGGACATTTTTAACGAGTGCACTTAGCGGGACGGCTTTAAACATACACTCTGGGACGTTTTGGGAGATCAAATGACTCAAAATGATATCCATTACCGAAGACAGGAATGGGATTTATTGTTGTCGCTTATTAATAATCGTACTTTTTTAAATTTGTTTTATTAAGGTCTGTTTGACCACTTCTTCCACCGTGCGACGTTTTCCTCTAAAGTTATACAGACCCGTTAATCTAGCACAAAAGGTAATTAAAATACGTATCTGATTTTTTTTCGTAATATTTTGTACTTAATAAAAGACTACAAAATTGGAGGGGCACAGGATTTAGTTTCCATTCATTTAATAGTTCTTTTATAAAAATGTTTTCTTTGATTCGGTTGTATAAAAAATAAAATAATATCCTTTTGAAAATACGTCTATATGTAGAAGTTTCCATTAATACATAGCTAATTAATAATGTGATATTGTCATATCCATGCAAGAATATGTTTTTTAAGAGGACACTTTCTTGTGCCTGAGAATTGGAAGAAATATTTTCATAAAAGTGCAGAACCATTGTATTTCGAACATGTGTTGGTAATATATGTACGAGTATGTATTTTGTATTTTGATATGATAATAAGTTTTTTTATGTATAGGGTGTTTTTTTAGAGGTATAGAACTTCGAATTGAAATAAAACACAAGAAAATCGTTTTAATGTCCATCAATTTGGCTTTATTGGAAGGATAATTTTATGCCATTAACGTTTAAATATGATTTCGGGCATGTGGCCGCCGCGGCTGGCTCGAATAAAGCCAATTCTACAGGTCCAATTTTCAACCACTTTTTCGAGCATATGGGGCCGTATGTTGGCAATAACGCCACGAATGTTGGCTTCCAAGTCCCCTAACGTTTCTGGTTTGTTGGCGTAGACGAACGACTTCACATATCCCCAAAGAAAATAATCCAATGGTGTCAAATCACACTATCTTGGTGGCCAATTGACCGGTTAACCGAATTAATTGCTCTGATGGACGATTATGTCGACCATAAAATGGACGGAGCTTCGCGAACTGAACCATTATTTTCGAAATAAATTTGCATGATTTGCAAGCGTTGTTCTTTTGTCAACCTGTTCATGATGAAATGGCAAACCAAACTAAATATTAATCACTTGACAGCTGACAAAATGGCCGCCAGTTAAAAAAGTGATGCCAACTTAAAGTTCTATACCTCAATAAAAAACACCCTATAGATTGAGAATATTTAAAAATGTAATAGGAGAAGATATAAGGAAAAGAAACCCATATAAGCAGTTTCACCAAAATTTTTCTCTATATTGTTTGGTATAAAATGACTTTTCTGCAAAAAAAAGGAAAATTTATCATACTGTGTAGGAATCCATTTAATTCATTATAAAATTTGTGTTTCTTGTTTTTACTAACTTTAATGTATACGAACAGGGGTGTGAAATTCTTTTTCATAGAATATTTTTTATATATTATTTTGCAGACGTAAGCAGAACCCAAATTAATGTCTATTAATTTCACATATAATATTCGTATTCGGGAATATTAGTTCAAATATTTGTATTCGTATTCGCCAATATAAAAAACTGGCATATGGCACATTACTAGTGTTGTGTTGAATTTAAATATAGATTTTTCTTTTTTATTTTTGGCATATATTTATTTATTGTATCTTCAAATATGAACTAACAATAAGTGTTCAAATCTTAAATCTAAATATAATTATAAGGCCCGACCAATGTCGGACATAAACTTACTGATAGTAAATTAATGATACATAAGAGTTGTTCTAAGCAAAAAAAAAAAAAAAATAAAAGTATATTCAAGCAGTTACATCTGGAGTGTTGAGTATTAGCTCCATAGTGTCCCTCTTTTTTAAGCCGATGTGCCCAGTTTTATTCAAGATGTTACGAGCAAGGGGATTAGGATGTCATTCGAGTTTTGTTAAGTACTTGCCTGCGTATTTTGCAGTTTCTTCAGTCACTAGTGGCATATTTAACGATGTAAATTTTAATTTTTAATGTACCATGGAGCCGATGTTATCAAACGTAAAAGCGGTATGCCTCATAAGGGTTTTCATGCATACTCAGACAGGTTATATCATCGCAAATGTAGAGGTAAGATTATTATTGCTCGCAGGCATATCACAAGTACATATTAAATACAAGACTGGCCCCAGAATACTACCCTGTGGGACACCGGAAGATATAAATTCGGCCACACTCATGAAGTGTCCTTCTATAACAGTGAACTTCCTATCAATATAATAATACAACTTTCCAAAAGTATTTGTATGTTTATTGGCAGATATGTCTTCAATTTTAAAACTAGGCCTTCGTGCCATACTTTGTAAAATGCCTGAGAAACACTAATGAAGAAAGCAGAACAATACTTCTTTTCTTCAAATGTCTACCTTATAACTTGCACCAATCTATGCGTTTGCTCAATTGTACTATGCTGACTTCTAAAACCAAATTGATGGTCGTGGATGCACCCATTATCAGCTAAAATTTTGGAAAAGCTTTGAGATTATTGATAGTAACCCAGGCAGAAATTGCCAACCGTACAAAAATTGTAGTACTGGGAAAGCACTTTTACTCAAGAAACCAAAACGGTGTGAATCTTAAAAATTATTTGCCAATGTTTTTTAAAAAATTTTATTTGTTATTTTTTTAGTTTTTATTTATTTTTATATTAATGTACATTAAGTTCTTTATGTAAAAGGGTGATAGGAACTGTTTTATTTGGGCATTTGGTAAGAATACACTTAACATCTACCATGCTTAGCTCTATTTAAATTTTTTTTTATCTAAATCTTTAACGATATATAATCCTACGTCCCTGGATAACAGTGGATGAGTAAAAAAATCAAGAGTTTCTTTAAATATATTGCCTTTTAAGTAAATATTATCACATTTGTATACTGAAAGTTTGCTACTAAAAATTTCTGATATTACCATGACATTTCCATTACTTAGTAAACAGGTATTATCAGGAGGAACGGTTGTAATTTTATAGCCATAAATGTTTACAAAAGAAAATAGTGTTTTCGATTCAACTGTGTCTATAATTTTTCCCATATTTTCTATTTTTAACAAAAGGAAATACTAATGGTATATTATTTGAGAAACTGTTAGTATGGAAAATGTGCAATTTCTTTTGAATTTGCCCTATTGGATTTGTAGTTGATTGACTTTAAATACCCCAAACTATTTTCAAAGTAAAATACTAAAAATTGTGATAAAGAAGCTTCTACGTTAATTACATCATCTGGTATATGGATTAGATTATGTATATTCATGGTTTGCGAATTAGGGCCGTAATATCGAGGTATAAGTTCAACAAATGATTTTAACAATTCTTGAACGTATTTTGATTTTAATGTGGCTAACTTGGTTGACGACAAAATACGACGAAGTAAATAAAAGTAAAAATTTTTTGTAAATTTCAACATCTAATACATTTTTTATAGTAATTTTTTTTTTTAATTGCACCAGCATATAACAAGAAGAAAACGAATTGTGTAGCTTTCCAGTTTGCTAAATTCGTTAAATCGTGTGATTTTCTTTGAAACTCAAAAGGTATACTTTTAGATACCATTAGTAGGTTTTGTTGAAGTGCTGATACATTTTCTTGTGAAATATAAGAGAATTAATTTTTTTACAGTTAGCTTTTGAAGGAATTGTTTACTAATTCCAAGATAAAGCATGTGCATTTCATCAATAACGACATGTTTTATGGGATCAAAATTAACAATGTCCAATAGTGGGCTATCTTCTTTTGTTAAGTGATGTTGAGGGTTTGATTTATTTTTAGATGAATATGAGCGTTCCTCGCAATTTGTTTCCTTAAATTCTTGTTGACTGTCTCGCCTTAACGATACACCTTTCGCAGGAAAAAATCCAGTGTGACCTCTGTAGCATTTAAGAAAACCTGGGGCTAGCTTATCGCAACAAAAAGCAAAATTTCAAATTTTAAAGTTTTTCGTTCAGTTGTATACCTATGTAAGAATAATAAAAAAAATATATACATATCAGGTTTAACATTTGAAAGTTTTTTTTATACCTGTGAAATGAATGAAATTATTGGCTTCTAAAACGAATTCTGCTTAAAACTGCCTAGCTTAAAAAAGCTTAACATTTTTGGATAACATATTCATTTTTGAGTTTGAAGTATTGGGGATATATTACACTTAACAAAAAAATTATGTTGGCAAAGCACTTAAATTGTGGGTTTCATAGTGTTTAGCCAACGACGTAAAAAATAGTTGGGCAACCCCATCATGAGGTTATCATTTGTGTGTTGGCACAACACTCCAAAAGTAGAATTTGTGATGTTTTGCCAACGTTTGAACCACCCTAGGAAACGCTTTGCTAACGTTCACCCGATTGTATTTTTCTGCGTGGGGAGTTATGATGCGCTTTATTGCCTTATTGCTTCAAAGAACATGAAAAGTTTTTACTGGGATGTTACTGAAAAATCATTTACACATAAAAAATTCATAAAAAGCATTACTTTTTTCTTAAGTAACACAAAGGGTTTTGGTTTTGTGTGATATTCACCATTGTTCCAGTTGTCAACAACTTGGGGCTTGTATACCCGTTGTCTAAAACAACTGACTGCTATTAACAACCCCATGCTATTTTCTAGACCTCAGACAACAGAAATATACTGTCAATAGCACAAAATTGTTCTGGAATGATTAAATATTTTTGTTAACTTTAACAATTACTTATTGCGTACTACTTTCAAACAATTATTAAGCAGAGTATGTGGTACTTTCCAGTTACTTCCGTTTTCTATTTTGCAAGAAAAATTTTTATTTGTTAATAGGTACCAATTATGTAAAGTTTTATACATTGTTTTTAACATAGTTCCCGTTATTGTTATTAAAAACAGTTCAAGAGGGCTCAGTCAAGAGATAATGCAAAATTTCTGATTGAAAAGCACTATTAGCGCTTAAAAGTATTTAATTTTTGTAATTTAAAAATATTTTTATTTGACAAAAAAGCACCAAAAGCACTATTATAAATTGTTAAAAAGCACTGTTAATTCACGCTTTTTAAAAAAGGGTATTAACCAAAATTTCGCGTTTATGAAGAGGCAAAAAAGCACCAAAAAAATACCCAAAATGCACCAAAATACAATCACTGTCAACGGTTCTTTTAAGATTTCTAGCAGCGAGCCATAAAGCATAATAAGATGCTGACGCGACATCGAGACTATCTAGATATTTTTCCAGTAATGCAGTTTTTTCCGACGATAGCAACTCTTTGAGTCGTTTAGTACATTCTCAGTCTGCGGTGGGAAGGTAGAGGCATGTTCAGCAGCCTGTTTAATATTTTCGTTAACATTGGCAACGTTAAATTCAATATCTTCGGATGTTCTTAGCTTAATATTTTCCGTACAATGACTACTGAGATATTTTTTGAACCCCACCCAATTAACACGATTGATCATCTTCACATATGGGTGAGGTAAGTCACTTCTTAGTGAACTACAAATTGTATCGATTGTGGGAGAGTGATCCGAGGAAAGATCTAGGGAAGCGTCAACATGAATTAAATCCCTAGAGATATTTTTCATGCCGCCAAAATCTATAACATCCGGAATTTTTTGTATGTCCGTAGGCCAGTAAGTGGGATCCCCACTCGAAATGACGTCTAAGCCTATTTTTAAAATTGTGTTGAACAACGCCCGACCTCTCGGCGTAATAAGACGTGAACCCCAGAATGTATGTTTTGCATTGTAGTCGCCAGTTGCTACGAAACACGGCCCAAGAGATTTGTAGAAATTCTCATATTGATCCTCAGTGATTGAAAATCTGGGAGGGGAGTAAATTGATGATATCACGAAATTTGATATTTGTTGCTTGTAGGTGTTCTTCACAAATGTTGTCAAGAATATAGTGCTTGAGCCTCGACTTTATTATAATTGTGATCCACCGCATGCTCATCCTCTCGGGTTCTTTGTATCGTATAAGGTGTAGCCATTTATTTTGAAAAGGTTTCTCGAAGTCAAATGAGTCTCAGAAACCAACATTATATAAATATATATGTTTTAGATGAGGAAGTGCTTAAGTTCATTTTTATGTTTCCGAATGCCGTTTGCGTTCCAGAAACATAGTTTTTACGTGTTAATGGCTTATTAACTAATGCTTGAAGCAATGTATTCTGCATTCGCAGCATTTCTTGCATTATTCTAGTCATATTAGTTGTAAAGTTGTTTATAGTTTGCACCAGATTATTAAAAGTAGCTTTAAGGAGATTAAAATTGAAGCTAGATTTTATATTTGTCGAATTATTTGGCGGTGACACTTTTTGTGCGGGAATATAATTTGTCTTAACAGCATCGGCATACGATACTTGTGAAGTAATTGGTTGGCTCATTTGAGGAAAAGTCGCGGAGTAAGCGTTGGCTGATTGATCTGGAGCTAATTTAGGTTTTTGACCCATAGTCTGTTTAACGAAAGAATATACAGGACATCCTCTATAGTTAGCGGTGTGATTACCTCCACAATTACTAAATTTTTTTTTCGGCTTGATTTTTTGGCTTAGTACAGCTAGCAGTACCGTGCAATTCACCGCAGATCACACTAACTGTAGGTAATTTGCAGTAAGTTTTTGTGTGGCCATATTCTTGACAATTATGGCACTGTACGGCCCTGAACGCTTGTGTGGTTTTTCAACTGTTATTTTTCAATATAAAAGATATTTTAAGCTATAAATTGGATGGGTCTCATTTTTTCTCAATTTTATATCATTTGGCTCAAGTTCAACGCGAAATAGATGTTGGAGGATCTTCTCTTTATTTAAGATGTTTGATACATTTTTTACCTTAAATCCCTGGAGGACGAGCTCATCTTTTATTTCTTCGAGAACAACATTCGAATATATGCCCTTCAGTACAGTTTGCAGGCCTTTAGCACTCTTAAGCTGGAAAGTGTGGAAACTTTTTTTTACTTTTTTCAAATTCAGTAACCACCTTGCGAAAATCTTTTTCTTCATAAATTTGAATTTTCGTTTCATTAATGTTACCACGTTTTATTAGAACAATGTGAAATTTATTCTCATCAATGACCGACATTAATTTTTGAATAGGGCAGTTTGAATATGTTTCTCTCAAATAGATTGGTGGTGGTTTGGAAAGTTTGTTCGAGGGTACTTTGGGTTTGTCGTTGTCATCTTGCAAAATTTTAAAACGGTTTTGACGATTAGTAGAGGATGCGCTGTTATCCCTAGACATCTTTGGAACAGATGAAATTTTGGAACAATTTGGGCTTCGCCAACGCTTTACCACGGTTATATATCTATCCATTCCGACTTGGACCTTGGGTTTTGAGCTACTCTTATCTGTAGTGATAACTTGGTTAATTGATGAACACGAGCCCGAAGGTAATGATATTGCTGACTTATATGAAGAAGTACTAGGCAATTGTAATGTTAACGAATCACTAGTTGGCATTGGACAAAGCGAAGTTGATCGCTGACGAAAAAGTGGCTTCGCCGTTAAAAAAAGACTATCATAATGTTTTTTCTTTTTATTGTTTTCATTAAGAGTTTCAGAACTCACAGTAAAATATGCATTTCTGCCAATAGAACTCACTTCACAATTTTTTTTATTTGAGGTACTCATATAGAGTATTCCTCAATGTCACTTTGTTTGCGGTTTCTTATTTGTTTTTGTTTTTTCTGAATATGTAAAAAATATTAGCAATATTTGCTTTGCTTATTTATCAAAGTTAATATGTATTATGAATATTATGTAGTACGAATATTTTTTGTATGATTTTTTTTTGTTTAGCATGTAAAAAAACTCCGCTAAGACGTCTGTCTGTTCACTATGAAGGTTCAACGAGAACTCAGATTTTTCTTGAATATATTATAAGGATTTATTAAAAACTGTTCAAACTAATAACTAGTATCTATATTTTACAAATTTAAACCTGGAGGGTTCCGTGGGAATCCCATGTATTGACTCTACAACTTCAACTGTCCAACACAACTACAACTACAACTCCCAGATATTTATACAAAACTTTAATATATTTTAATATTAATATTTTACTTTACAGTTAATCTTATTATGCTAACTAGACAGGAACCTATTTCTTTAATAATATGACGCTTTAGACCCAATTACGAAATATCGATATTGCACAATTTGTCAACGCAAAAAATTTAAGAAACAACCAAGTGAATGAACTGGTACGAGGGCTCTCCAATTCTGGTTCACAACATCCCTACCCCCTTGGTGGAAGAAAATATATAGTTATAGATGTTTTCCAAGAATACTAATTGGGTCAAATGCTTGTACATATGTTATAATCTTAAATGTAGTTGATCTTATGCTATTCTAAGTAGCTAAACAGTAAGCGACACGGACTGGCAACACTAGTATGTACATATGTATATTAAAAAAACACTCTTCTAACTTTAAATCTCCGCATAAGATCGGATGAGAACCGCATTTAGGCCTTCAAGTGAAGGTAAGGGTTCACTATATATGTACATACCTTTCACCCTTTCTACAATAACTTGTGTGGCTGGAACAGCCAATATAACTTTCGCGATTTCATATGACTGTGGCTTACAATGGCTTTGCTCTTTCCACAAATTTAAGACATTCATATGTCTAGGGATACGTTTTTCGTTCCTAAAGGCATTAAGTAGCTAACGAAGAACAACAACTTGATTATAAAATAAAGTTATTTGAAATATATTTTTGCAATTTTATTCTTGGTATAAACGTATACCGGGACATACCGGTATACACGTAAACGGTATTCTCGATACCGGTATTTTCTAACTGAAATGGATTTCCGTTACCGATACCGATATCGTTTGACATCAACAAAAATTTATTTAAATTCAATGTCTACATTTTTTACATTCTTTATAAAAAATTACATGCACATTAGGCTTATGCGTATTTTTTAAAAACAAAGGCTCACTGGGTTTTCATATGCGGGTAAAAATTCTAAGACAAACTGCGTTTTTACTTTTTTGATATCTTAAAAAAAAGTTCCGCACCAAATGCATTTTCTGCAGCAAAAATGTGGATTTTTTAATTCCAAAAAAATCTCATATTTTTGTAATGACAAAAATACTAGTACCCAAATTTTATAGATTTTGATCCGCTGATCACGAATCTGCTGTTTATTTAAAAATCCATTAAGTGGTTTTCGAGATATGACCATTTGAAAATCGCACGTATTCTAAAATACGAGTCTTCCAGTTATTCGCTAGTTCAGATTTTTCAAAAAGTTATTTATTATTTCAGCACAATATCATTTATGCACATTCATACAGTTTGGTCCGCTGATCATAAATCTATTATTTATTTTTCAATATATTGAGTAATTTCTGCATAAGGTCATTTGAGATATCTCTGCATATAAAATTGTAGGTACTGATTTGCAGTATTCAAAGGTAATCACACTACTAATAATATCACTGCTTTATAAATAAAATCCGAAATATATTTCTTTGATGGCAATTGATATTTGTAATTATACATAGATTGAAAGAAATAATACACATAAATTTTATAGTAAAAAATCATATTTAATATATAAAATATTATGTTTTTACTGTAGTGATATACAAAAATCGTGTATTTTCATCTGTAAAAAAACATACAAATATAACTTAATTATAAGTTTGAAATTTTAAATTTAGGGCACGAACTGATTTACTGATTTGCCATTTTTCACTGTTGATGACAACTGCGTTATAACTTTTTTTAGACATATTTATTCTCCAATTTACAGAATTAAAAAGAAATTTACAACGCACACAGTTTACAACTGAATTTTACAATAAAAACCCTTCTGAAATGATGTAAAAGTCAATGCTAATTTCAAGAAATAGGAATCAATAAGTAATTCTGTGAGCAAAAGAAACTGAGTGACCAGTGAGCCCTTCGCGTTTTGCAAATTTTTTATTTTCTGCATAAGCCTAATTTTTATAAATGATATTGAGCTGAAAAAATAAGTAACTTTTTGAAAAATCTGAATTAGCTAATAACTGGAAGACTACTCATCGTATATTAGAATACGTGCGATTTTCAAATGGTCATATCTCGAAAACCACTTAATGGATTTTAAATAAACAGCAGATTCGTGATCAGTGGATCAAAATCTATAAAATTCGGGTACTAGTAGATGGTTTATTAAAAAAAAATTTTTTGTCATTACGAAAATATGAGATTTTTTTGGAATTAAAAAATCCACATTTTTGCTGCAGAAAATGCATTTGGTGCGGAACTTTTTTTTAAGATATCAAAAAAGTAAAACGCAGTTTGTCTTAGAATTTTTGCCCGCATATGAAAACCCAGTGAGCCCTTCGCGTTTTGCAAATTTTTTATTTTATGCATAAGCCTAATGCACATGCATACATTCAATAACAAAAATTAAAAATTTTAAAAACCCCCGATGCAGTTGACGCGTAGCAAAACATAAAAACAGAAAAAATCTCAACAATATCACAACCCTGTGCACATTAAGATAATCAGGATACACTCAAACCAGGTAAGCCCATAAGTCTATGTTCAGACTAAACAAGTCTTTCTGATAAACTTATCACTTATTCTTTAAACTATCTTCGGCTTTCACACAATGCGAGGCTTATTTTTCAGCACATGTTTTTTATGAATAGTTTTGTGTAGTAGGGAACTGGGGGTTCTGCCCCAATTAAAATTGTGAAATTTTGAAATTTTAATTACCCAAATTTTAAAATTCTTGTAAATTTGTGAAATTTGATACCTACGAGGGTGGTTCAATAAGTCCGTCCGATTTTTTGTTTACATAAAGAGTTTTTTGTTTACATAAGGAGTTTTTTGTTTACATAAGGAGTTTTTTTATTATTACTACATACGAGGGTGGTTCAATAAGTCAGGTTTTTTATGACCGTGGGAATTTATATGTATGTATGTTTGTGGGGTGGATTAAGGGGTTTCATAAGATTAAGATTTCATAAGTATATATATATGCCGACTGGGAAATCATGAAAATGATTTTTCCTAATACCAACTGGAAAATCATGAAAATTATTTTTCCTAATACCAACGGGAAAGTCAAGAAATAATTTTTCCTTTGTGAAACTTAATTTTTCCTAATGCCGACGGCAAAACATGATTATTTTTCCTGATGCCGACAGCAAAACATGATTATTTTTCCTAATGCCTACGGCAATGCATGATTATTATTTTTTTCAAATGCCGAAGGCAATACATAATTAGTTTTTTCAAATGCCGACGGCAAAACATGATTACTATATTTCTTAATGCCGACGGGAAAATTATTTTTCCAAAGGGAAAATTGCCAGTGTTGCCAGACTGTATAAATTTGTTATCGTAATACTATATCAGTAATATCAGAGAAAATAGATTTGATGACTACTAGGCGATTCTCATATGAATCGTGGGAATGTGTTTGTGTGATTTCCTAACGCTATAAATTGTTTATCATACCGACATTTTATGATGTAAAATGTTCTCATGTATGTGAACACCCTAATGCTTGTGTGTGGGTGGTCCAGCTTGATTGTCGCTGGTAATTGTATATTGTGTTTATTTGTTTAAGAAATATTTATTTCATAACATTATGAAATTCTTGAATGTGTATGTATGTATGTATGTACATACATATGTATGTATGTACATTTGTGCGATCGTGAGAACTTGTGCGTGGAATATTTTATTGAATACATTTATATTTTGCAACGCAGACATTTCTTTGTCTACGATTATTTTAAAGCAGAGGATTTTCAACTAAGTACAGTCATCAGCAGATAAACAAAAAGCAAACATTTGCAAGTAAGCAAAAGAGTGAACTTCTCCTTTCAGCTTGATTGTAGCTGGTAATTGTATATTGCGTTTATTTGTTTAAGAAATTGTATATTTGTATGTATGAATGTATGTATGTATGAATGTATAAATGTATGTATGCATGTATAAATGAATGTATGAATGTATAAATGTGCGATCGTGGAAACTTGTGCGTGGAATATTTTCTTGAATACATTTATATTTTGCAACGTAATCATTTTCTTTGTCTACGATTATTTTAAAGCAGAGGATTTTCAACTAAGTACACTCATCAGCAGAGAAACAAAAAGCAAACATTTGCAAGTAAGCAAAAGAGTGAACTTCTCCTCCTCCCCACCTCCTTCTATTCCCTTTATGTAGTTTGTATTTGAAATAAGAAAACACTTGTACATTCTTTTATTTTGTATACATTTATTGTTTAAAATTTTTTTAAATTTTATAATAATACATACATTAATATTTTAAAAAGTAAAAAGATCATTTAAAGCAAGACATTTCTTTTGTTAGTAAAATAGCATTTTTTAATGCGCATACACCAAATTTATGATAATTACAATAAAAATATTCTGGATACTTGATTTCCATTTGTTTAAAGTTGATGCAGCCTATATCCTCAATGTTAGAAATTTTTCGGTGTAAAATTTTTTCCTACCATAGTCTTTTTTCTTCACCTTTTACGTAAATTATAGAACATCTTGCGTTGGCTTTTAAAAAATTGCAAACGCTATGAAATGAAACTGATCCAGCAGTCCATCTTAGGTGATGATAGTTTTTTGTTAGCCACTTTGCTTCTCTTTGCTTTTTTGTTGATAAGCATTTAAAATCAAATGGTGGTTTTATAATGAAATTGTTATTTTCACAATTGTTGAAAACAATCGCTACTTCTTTTGCGATGAAATCGTTTGAATTCGTTTTGAAACCTTGTACGTCTATAAAAATTATGTTATTTTCCATATTATTCAATTTATAACACTTTTCGAACTTGTCCTTTGATGGGTATATATTCTATTATACGATCATGAATAAGAATGCAGTAAGCTGATGTCTTTGCTGCAATATTAGTTGCTGTTTAATATTATATTTTTATATCAATCGGTCCATTATTGAGTGATTCATTCTGATGACTGACATCTACTACAATAATAGGAGCTTTTGTCTTAAACTCTGATGCAATTAGAAGCGGTTGAGATTCTTTCATATAGTAGCTTTGTTGGAATCTTATTTTTTAACTTTATGTTTAGATCATCATACGGGTATGAGACTGAATTTAAATGTACTTTTAAATTAGTCAAATTACAATGAACACACAGTTTAACATTCTAAATATGGCTAGTTCCTGTGTTTAATTGGGGATTAATATGACAATCCCAACTGCGAAATGCCATGGGTATAGAAGCACCATTGTTAATAATTTTAATCATATTCAATTTGCTAAGGTCAGATAAGTGAACATGAGGTATTCTCGATGAGATGAGTGAAATTGTAAGTTTAGCTTTTTCAGTAGAAACACTCGAGCGTACAAGATCTTCGTCGTTCTTATTGCAGAGGAGTATCAATTCATGTTTTCCATTTAATATAACTTTGTTGTAGTCTTCAGCGAATCCTAGAGGCATTTTTAGAGGTACATAGAAATTGAAAAATCCATTGACAAGAGTGACATCGTCAATTTTGTTCCATCCAGCATTTTGCATCACATTGCTTTCGTTTGGTGATAGAGAAACCGAGTTTTTTATGGTGCTCGTGGCTCCTAAATATCTTGTATGATCAATTTCAATTCCATTGAGCTCATAGCGAATTTCATCAAATAGATATGCTACAAAGTTGTTTTTTAATTTAAAGTTCTCTGAAGAAGAAGATTTAGGGGTATTATCATCGGCAACAAAACCCTCTACATAAATGTAGCTCTCACTGGGTAGCACGTATAAATCTTGATTTTGTATTGAAATTCTGATTTCATCATTATTGTTGTAAGTATGGTACATACATATGTATGATAGTCCTTTTCGATTATATTCTCATCAGAGAAAGGTTTATCTAAGACATGTATTATTGAACTCATTTTGTCTTCAATTTAAAATTCAAGGACTTTAGAAAATTTTTATTTGATGTTGTTAGTGCTTTCTGTTGAAGTGGTCGCTTTAATGTTGTTATTGTTCTTGCTGCTATATTTTTTAATGTATTTGTGTTGTATATTAGCATTATTTAGTTGACCTCAAATGTATTCGTATTGTAATTTCCTCTCCTCGAAAATTAATTAAATCACAGTGTTGATCAACTACGCGCTGCGCTAGTGAACTTATCTCTCTGGTGTTCACAGGTAAATAGATGAGATTTCTTGGAACCTCATCTATTTTATAGCCTGGAGGCACTTTAATCGGAAATTCATGAAGTGTATGCGATTTGGAATTATTCATATATGTGTTAATAGCGATACTACTTTCAATTCGCAAGAGATTCACTTTAAAAATATTAACTGGAAGATCTGAGTAATAATATTTGTTTGGTGTTAGGATTTTGCTATTGAATCCTAAAAGTTTTCCAATTGTGTTGTCTTTATTAAAATATACAGGATCTTTGGAACTATTAACTTTAACTTGCATTGTATTGTTATTGGCTTCAATAAAAATCTTATTTTCTGGACAGAGTCTTCTGTATTGCTCTTGTATAAAATCTACAATATCATTCAATTCGTAAGATCCAATTGGTATTTCAATTGTACGTTCCCCTATATGAAACATATTGTTGTAGGTGTCTACATTTGGAATGCTGTTGTATGAATGAAAATCAGTTAGAGCACACTCAAATGCACCATGTAATTCAATAGGAGGAAAGTAACTAGCAGATAACTCTGATGAGTTAGAGCTCAGAGTAAGTGTTATTGACATTATAACTGTCTGATTACAATTAAATAAAGTTTAGTACACAGTATGGTTTATATGCATAATTTACATATTTATTTCATTTTCTTATTTTAAAATTAACATTAGTTTCTTAGTATTACTGCTATTGTTGTTGATGATGGTGTTCAGCTATAATATTTCATTCTTACTTATCCAAGAATTGTGTTGATTAGAAAATCCCAACCATTTAACGTATGCCTCCTTTCCTTTAGTTTTAAGAACCTTTTCAACTAGATATGTATTTGGATATCTAGTTTTCAAAAGTTCTTCAGTATAGAATCCACCTTTAATAGGATTACCAAGATAATCTTCTAATATGAATGTTGTAGGATTTGTATTTTGAACTCTTGTAATTGTGAAAATTTCTGTGGTCCAATTTGGAGTATAACCTTTTTCAAATGTATGCTTATATTTGCTTATGCGTACATGATCTCCTACATTAAATTTCGACATTTTATAAATTTTCAAATGACTGTATACTGTATTTAGTAGCTTTTGCTCATTTGTTGAGTTGACTTTAATCGGAGGCATTTTAATGGTGCGATGAACTTTTCTTAATTTTTAATTAAATCTTTGTATATATCAATCCACTTATATGAACCATTAAAGCTAAATTCTTTCCACATCATTCCTTTCAATGTTCTGCAAGCTTTGATGCAAGCTTTTCTTCCTTCTAATTTTTGAGGTGTGGATATCCAATTCGAGCCTTTGACGAGCGACGATTTGTTGATGTTGATTTCTGCTCGGACTATACGTGATAAGGTCCAACCAGAATCTCGCTCTTCAAATTTGGACATTTTGGTTGAAATCTCCTCAACCTGTTTACGGAATAACTCTTCTATGTTATCTGCCTTCGTCAGCAAACTCATTTCGGCTACATGTGATATTATACACAACTCCAATTCTTCTTCAAAAATTTTGATGTACTCCGCCACAATACTCACATGAAATTTAATAATTAGTTAAATTCATTTGAAGCCTCTCAATAAAAATATTTTTGTTTTCCTTAATAAATTCTTCCAAGAGAAGTTGATCTTTTTAATTTAGAATTGCGTATGTGGCGATATGATTTTTGAAGGCTTTCGATATTTTGTAATATTTCACATTCTCTTCGACTTCTTCTGTCCTAGCATGTGAAGTACTCATTGGAGTTGGCAGAGTTTCTTCTCTTCTTTCTTCTACTTCTACTTCTCTATCACTTTCCGGTAAACTTATATCTATAGCATCGTTGTATAAAATCCCTCCATGGATATCCACACCTTGTTGTTGAGCTTGTTGTTGTTGTTGCTGCTGCTCTTGTTGATAATAATTAAGAGATTGCCATTGCATCAAATTGGGATTATAATTGTAATTTGAATGCTCATATTGCATTGGCACTCCTGATCCCAAAAACTGATTATTCCATGACATTGGTGTAGGGTAACAGTTAGGCATAATGTATTGCTGATAACTCATTGGTAGTTGATATTGAGGGTATTGTAGAGATGGTTGTTGCTGATGATGATGATGAAAAGTGTTTAGCTGCTGCTGCTGATTTTGAAGAGATGTGCCCTCGCTTACCACCCCTTGATGCAGCCCACTATGAGTCTTAAGATGATCCAAAAAGGATTTTTGATATTTGTAAACTTTGTTACATCTATTACACATATAACCTGAAGAACTCATTTTTAATTATTTTATTATTATTATTTCACTTTAACACAACTGATGATGCTGCTAAAGGCCGTGATACACTATCATACAAAGTCGTGCGATCTACGAAAAAATACAACCCTGGTATGATGGAATTTATGAAAATTTTCAAAAGATAATAACAATTCATCACACCAGGGTTCTACTTTTTCGTAGATCGCACGACTTTGTATGATAGTGCGTCATGGCCTTAAATACAATAAAGTACTGATGTGTTGATTAGAAAAGTTGGCGTATTTATACGAAACTTCGTAGCAGTAGCTCTGCTTACTTGCAAATTTCTACTTTTTGTCTCTCTGCTGATGACTGTACTTAGTTGAAAATCCTCTGCTTTAAAATAATCGTAGACAAAGAAAATGATTACGTTGCAAAATATAAATGTATTCAATAAAATATTCCACGCACAAGTTCCCACGATCGCACATTTATACATTCATACATTCATTTATACATTCATACATGCATACATACATTTATACATTCATACATACATACATTCATACATACATACAAACAAATATAATTCTTAAACAAATAAACACAATATACAATTACCAGCGACAATCAAGCTGGACCACCCACACACAAGCATTAGGGTGTTCACATACATGAGAACATTTTACATCATAAAATGTCGGTATGATAAATAATTTATAGCGTTAGGAAATCACACAAACACATTCCCACGATTCATATGAGAATCGCCTAGTAGTCATCAAATCTATTTTCTCTGATATTACTGATATAGTATTACGATAACAAATTTATACAGTCTGGCAGCACTGGCAATTTTCCCTTTGGAAAAATCATTTTCCCGTCGGCATTAAGAAATATAGTAATCATGTTTTGCCGTCGGCATTTGGAAAAACTAATTATGTATTGCCGTCGGCATTTGAAAAAAATAATAATCATGCACTGCCGTAGGCATTAGGAAAAATAATCATGTTTTGCCGTCGGCATTAGGAAAAATAATCATGTTTTGCCGTCGGCATTAGGAAAAATTAAGTTTCACAAAGGAAAAATTATTTCTTGACTTTTCCGTTGGTATTAGGAAAAATCATTTTCATGATTTTCCAGTTGGTATTAGGAAAAATCATTTTCTTGATTTTCTAGTCGGAATATATACTTATGAAATCTTAATCTTATGAAACCCCTTAATCCACCCCACAAACATACATACATATAAATTCCCACGGTCATAAAAAACCTGACTTATTGAACCACCCTCGTATGTAGTAATAATAAAAAAACTCCTTATGTAAACAAAAAACTCCTTATGTAAACAAAAAACTCTTTATGTAAACAAAAAATCGGACGGACTTATTGAACCACCCTCGTAGGTATCAAATTTCACAAATTTCCAAGAATTTTAAAATTTGGGTAATTAAAATTTCACAATTTTAATTGGGGCAGACCCCCAGTTCCCTATTACTTGCATGTATGCTTTTTTTAACATTACGATTGAGAAAGCAAAACGTATCGACAGTACACGAATCTGAGTACTCCTTTCTTTTCTCCACGTCTCTCTCGCTTTTAAACCAGCAATCTTAAAAATAAGGCTCTCATCGTATGGACATAGACTAAGGCAGCTGTTTATTTCCACTGTCAACTTCCTTATAAAATCAAAAATAAACAAAAAAAATTATCATGGATCTTAATTGATAGTTAGAGAATGCAAATGAAAGTGAGGATACATTTTTTTCATCGATAAAAACATATATAAATCATTCTTTTAAAATGACTGATAATAAAAAAGATGACAAAAAGTGGAAAACAATTTTATAGATGACTGCGAGCGAAGTAAATTTGTATAAAGTATATGCAAGTACTCAGGTGATTAATTTTTTTCTCGTGTAGTGTTAATGCATGAAGTCTAAAGTTGTTTACAATTTCCATGCGGCATTTTGTTTTGTTTTGCTTTGTTATACACAATTGTATTGTGTAGTGAAAACGTATGTGAAAAAATTTTAATAGATTTTTACTTAAAAAAGGTGTTACAAAACATTTAAAAATAATTATATTTAATTATTAAAATAGATATGCATCATGTATTATACTTATTTTACGTATTAAAGGTTTATCAAATAATAAATTTACTTTGGTTTTGTCTATTCAGACATTTCCTTTTTGTTGTATGCAGACCTGGGACTATTGCATTAAATAAGCAAATGCATTGACCATTTTCCCACACTAAGCCAAATCAATACAAATGCAAATTTATTAAATTAGCACTAACTTGGAAAAAAAACAAAATCATATCACTACGTTTTTTATAATTTTTCAAGAGAAAGACAAAACTTGATGAAATTGTTACAAGCGGCAGTATTTTTCATTTATAAAATCACAATTTTTTAAGATATAAATTTACAATAAAATAATCGAAAACCTAAGTTCTGATCTTTTGTCAATTGCATGGTATTTCATATAATCTCGAGATGCAACGTACTTGAAGTATGAAACTTATTAATTTTTTTCAATTGTTTTGTGTTTATATTGCCAATTTTTCTTTTCTTTCATTTGTTTATACGTACTTACATAGGTGCCCTCATTTGAATTATTATTATTTATTATTATTTGTGCTATCTGATAAAAAATATGTTCACCGTTTTATTAAATTTTACTGTGTACAATATGTGATAATGCAATTAATTCATGATTTGCTTAGTGGCAATACAAAATTAGTGCATTTTTCGCCATGCGATTAGCTGCTAATGTAATATTAATCCATTACTTTTAAAAGATTTTATTTTAGTGGAAAAAATTGTGCACTACAAGCATCAAATTTAAATTTGCCCAGGTTATGTTGTATTCATCTGTTTTTGACATTCATCCATTATTTCTATACAAACAAAGCGCCTGTTGTTTTTGTATTTTCTTAGTTGTTGTAGACCTGCATATAATTTATATAAATATGCTTTGAGTGCGAGTAAGAATCGATGATTGTCCTCTAAAAAAGAGGACGTATAGTCACCTTAACGTATGGAGATACATACATACGTATGTTTGTATGTAGTATGGATGGCAATTTAACAAGTAACACTTTATACACATAGGTTTGGGTCACAACAAAAGCGAAGTCAGAGCTACGGAAGGTGGGCAGTATAACCAATACATTTTTACTCCAGCTGACCAGGATGTTGCAAATTTATGCAGCTCACAAACTTTTGTGAAGGGATTTAAAGGTCCAAGAAACTTTGCAATAGCTTAATCCCTTATCCACCATCGACATCATCCAAATAGAAAAATAAAATTGTCCCTAAATTAGCTCATGGAAACAGAAAATACAAATTTAGATATATCGTAATCGGAAAATAATTTTCTAAACTCAATGAAACTAAAAATGTTTTAGTAGAAGGGGTAGAAAATATAAATCAAAGCCTTACTAAGAAAATATAAATCAAAGCCTTACACAGAAATAACAAACATAAAAAAACAGAAATTAGAGGAATTTGAAAAAAATAGACAAGAAGTGAAACGCTATTATAAAGAAGTGGAAAAACATAATACTGAGATAAGAAAACACAACTTTTAAATGAAAAAAGCAAAGCTGAGAGACTTATGGTTGAACTCAAAAGTTTAGAGTTGGAGCAACAGAAATTTGCTGCTAGTAGCAGCAAATCAGGCGCAGATCCAGGACAAGGTTTTTAAATTTTTTTTACTGAATATTTTAATTTTGGTAGGAGAAATTTCCATTTTTCATTCCAATATATCTGTTTTTGAATTTGATTGATTGCATCTCATTTTTGATTTCATTCATTTGAATTGCAATTCATTTTTTTATTTCATTTTAATAAATTCAAAATCAATTCAATTCAATTTAAAAAATTAATTGCAATTCATTTTGACAAACTCATTTGAATTAGAAACGAATTGCAATTCATTTGAATTGAAAACGAATTGCAATTCATTTTTACCAAATTCATTTGAATTGACTCAAATTTAATTCAATTAAATTTTTGTGTGAAAGGAATTAATTCAAAATTTGCTAATTCGTAACGAATTAAAATCAAAAAAGAATGATTCATTTACAGCTCTGGCTGCTACACATAACAATTGCTAAGTATTTAATGCCAACTTTTTATCTTAATTCGTAAGTACATTTTGATCTCTTTTTTTATGAAGTTTCTTATTTTGTTTTACGTGCCTTTTTAAGTTTTTTATTATTTTGATCTCTTTTTTTAGTTAAGTTCCTATTTTTTTCAGGTGCTCTTTTAAGTGTTTTATTAAAAAAATAGTTTTTTATAATAAAAATTAGCTAAAAAGTTTTCTATTTTTGAATAAAAATACATTAGAGTGGGTCAATTGTTTTTGTCAAAAGCCATGTAACAAACCCAAAATGTACACTAAGTTCTAATAATATTACCCTAAGAAACTAGGGGTCTAAAATCAAAACCTATCTTCCGCCGAGAGGCATCAAAATTCAAGGTTTCGTTATGTAAAAACATTTTTAACCAAATATCAAAAGTATAATGGAGGGTTGTACATTGAAGGCTGTGGAATTGACTTTAAGATTGCCGATCGTTCTTTCAATAACATTTCGAGCAGAGCAATGCTTTTTATTGAAAATGTGTTCTTTTGAACCATACTGTGGACTCCTATATGGAGTCATAAGAAATGGTTCGACAGGATAACTCGCATCTCCTAGCAGTCGTAAATTTTTCTCACCATTATCATACTTTTCTTTGAAAAATTTCTTGCATCGGACACACACCAAATAAAAGAGTCGTCATGCATCAACAACACGAATCCTCATTTTAAAGTTACAGATCTGTAATAAAGTGTATATTGGAAACTGAATATATCAATCATTTTAAGATACATACAGTCATTACGTTTAAACTTTAAACTAAAATAACCTTTTCGTTTGTAAAATAACGCTCCGTCAACTGTTGGTTTAATAAGTTAAGGGTTATCCAAATTTTGTGTAGGAATGTAATTTCGATTCTCTGATTTCATCTCTTGTGAGATCTAAGCTAATCCACAATGGACACAAAACATTTTCCAATGCATCCATTGTTGTCCACAACACCTTTAAAAAAGTACTACGTCTAAAACTAATACTAATATTTGTTTCATTTGCAAAATCTAAGTATTGCTGCTAGCTGAATTTTTTCCGGAATCGATCCTCCTTGTATTAAATGAGTAATGCTGTCTAAAACCATAACAAAAGCCTCCTTATTTATGGGATAAAGTTCGATGAATCTTAAAGAAGACAACATAATTTACATCCCAACCAATTTTGTTTGTGTGCACTTCTTACCTTTCATCTGCAGCACTCATAGGATTTGATGCATCTCTTAATTGCCTTCTAAATATATTTAACTTCCGCATTTTCGTTTTTTAATGTAATTACAACTTAAAACAAATGCTCTGGGGCATTTTTAAAAGTTTAAAATATGTTTAGTTTTTGATTTATTTTACTAACAGCTGACTCTGACGTTCAATTATTTTATTCGAACTTAATTTCGAATATCACCAAATCGAGTAATTTGTGGAACACCAAATAGACATTTACTTTTTTTAAATATCCCGTTTTGAAATACGATTCGGTTTACAGGACAGACCCGATTATCTTTTCCCAACAAGAAAACAAAAGATGCGTTTAGCGAACATATACAAACATGCTTACATGAGTATTTATAATTTGGAGTAATTTGATGACTTAACATCATATTGTTAACAATTTAAAAAGTTATGAAATGTAAAATAAATTTTCTACAAAGTAGTTAAGGAAATTGTTCGAATATTCGACAAAAATTATTCGAATAATTTTTTATTCTAAATTGAAAATTTTTGATCCTTCGAACAAAAATGATAAAAGTTGTTCGAATATTCGAATAATTTTTATTCGAATGACAACACTAGTATTTAGATTCAATAATTCTTGTATAATAATAAATTCAAACTATTTTTAATCTTATGTTTAGACAATTGTTTAGTCACGAAATTTTGGACATAAAGTATTTTTACACTTTGTAATAAAGGTATTTTTTGTTTCTATGTAGGCATAAATTTTATTTATTGAATTTATTTACTTGTCACATTTCCTAGCTTTTGTTTCTACTTTTCACTTCTAGCTACTATGTAGCACTAGCAAAGACTTATTCACACTTTTTGTAGTTTAAATATTTCATGATAGCTAGTAGTGTTGTCATTCGAACAAAAATTATTCGAATGTTCGAAAAAAAAATTTTCATTTTCGTTCGAACGAACCAAAATTTTTAATTTAGAATAAAATATTATTCAAAGATTTCTTGTCGAATATTCGAATATTCGAACAATTTCCTTAATTACTTTGTATAAAAATTATTTTTAATTTCATAACTTTTTTAATTTGTTAAAAATAGGATGTTACACAATCAAATTATTCCAAATTGTAAAAAACTTGTGTAAGCTTGCTTGTAGATATGTGTATGTTCGCTAAACGCATCTTTTGTTTTCTTGCTTTGAAAAGATAATGCCTCTTTAATGGAATCACAATTCATGGTAAAAAATAATTGCTTTTTTACAGATATAATCAAAAGCTCTATGGGCTCGGTTGGTTATTGTTATAAATAAATAAACAAATATACATATATAACATAAATATATAAATAAATAATATTATTCCTAAGCTTTCCAATAATAAAAATTTCGCAAATAATCTCAAGTACGATGAAGTATTAGTTGAAATTTCTGAAGTACTTGACAATGTTTTCTTAGCTGATCTAAAAATTTTATCAACAAAGTAAGAAACTGTACTAATATAAAAAATCTTCAAAATCTTTGAAAATATCAAAAAAAAAGAACACACAAACTGGATATTCTTTTTAATCCTGTTTTAACGGTATCATTAACATCAAAAATTTCCGAAAGATATTTTTCTACTTGTTCTTTTATCAAAAGTAAAAAAAGTTACGTCTACTCGTACATCCTAAAAAGTGGAATTGTCTGCTGTTTTTAAATTATTTTTTTTAAAGAAATTAATGGCATATTAAAAATTTTTGTAAATGTTTGTGAAAACGTAACTTTTTTAACTAATTTCCTTCCGGTTTTTAATAATATTTCTAAGTTTGTTATTAAAACTACTTGTTTTTCTTGTGTAATGAATTATTTTTTATTTGTTAATACACATGCGTGTCGTTTTTTCCAAACTTTTTTAAAATTATTCGAATACATTTTTTTATTCTTTGTTCGTTCGAATATTCAAACAGAAGTTCAAAATTTTTCGTCCGTTCGAACAAGAAAAAAATCATGCAATTAACAACACTAATAGCTAGTATATTTGAATAAAGTACAGTTGAACTTCTATAAATTGAAGTTTCTATAAGTTGAAGCAAATCGCGTGGCAAGCAGGTAAATTCCTTTAGATTTTTTCCTAGACCCGGTGTGTGACACTTCAACTTTTGTTGATCAACTCGTAATTCAGCTTGTAGAAAAAAAGAGATGTCTGTATTTCTTTCTCCGTCTTTCTTACAGCTGAATTACGAGTTGATCAACAAAAGTTGAAGTGTGTGAACCGGGAACTATCAATTGAACTTCCATAATTTGAATTTCTCTCTAACGCAGTGTTGCCAGAAGTAGGGGAAAATCCTTACATATAGGTATTTTTGATACTAAGATAGAAGCGTAGGGAAAATCGGACAGATTTTTGCATTATTATGAAATAAATGCAAACATAACGTTTTTTTTGGTAATATTTTCTTTTTTAAAAGGGTTCAAAAATTTTATTTTCGTTAAAATTGCTTAAAAATATGTTTCCAGAGTTGTTTGTGGTTTAAAAAGTTGGCGACACTTATATGTTTGTATGTATATGCCAAGGCGAATTCATATACCAGGTGGTGTCAAGCCTGCAACAACAAAATCTACCTAGTACTTTATTCCAATGAAAATTTATTGCAATGAAATTTGACAAGCCAAACTTACTAAAAAAAATCACCTGGTACATGAATTACATATGTATGTTAATTTTAAAATAATCGGTTTTTGTACTTGAATTGAATTTATCCTTTAAAATTTTATTTGAAAAAAAAATATTCAAATAAATTTTTAAAAAACTTTTTGTGGTTTTAATTGAATTTAATTTAAAGTACATACCTATGAATGTGTTATTTTTTTAGTTGTTTACTTATTTTTTACCAAAGGTTTAATAAACATACATATATATTTTTTATAACTATTGGTTTTCTTTCAACTTAATTACAAAAATGCGTAGGGATTTTTGTGGGGAAAAATCGGATTTTTTTAGAATGTTTAGGTATTTTTTCGAGAAATCTACCGACAACACTGCTCTAACATGAAGAAAAATATAGTACAGAGGCTTACAAAGTTTCTATAAATTTAATTTTTTGTGCTGACAATAATTTTTAGTTAAGCAAATTTTCCAGATCTTTTTTTTCTAATTTGCTTTATAAAAGATAGTTTTAATGGGCAAATACATATGTAGCTAAATTAACAACACTGTCGTTTATTTATGTATGTATGTGGCAATTAAGGCGAATTCGCCTTGGTGGCAATATCATTTATGTTTATAGTTGGGTAAAATTCCGAATTTACTCAGGAGTTTAATATATAATAAATTATATACACATTTTCAATTCTTTTATTACACGTAAAAAAAGGAATAAAAGTTAGTAAAAAATATTTTTTTATTATATGCAAAACTTTAGAAACTTATTCCATAACTTGACGGTTTTTTTTTGGAGAATGGTGATTCAAATTGGAGATGTTCACGTGAGCGGTTTTCGACTCACGACACGCACGCTCACGTATAAAATATTCTTAATCACGCACGAGGGGTGTACAACTTATTACGATCACGCACGCTTACGAAAAATATATAATTAATTTTTTATGTTTGTTGGTTGAAAAATAGGTTCTTACACATACATATGTACATACATACGTACATACATACGTATTATGTATTAGGGAAGTAACGAATACCAGTTTAGAGAATGCGAATATGAAAGCGAATAATACATTTTAATTTTTGCGAAAGCGAATGCATATATTACAATTCTTTAAAATATAACATGCAAATAAATTTATGTAATAATATGAAGTTGTATTATATATGTATGCATGTACATAGGTAGTTGTACTACATATAGCATTTTAATTAAATTGAGTCTTGAACGGAGCAAATATTTATTAATTTATTAAAAATACAAATTGTTAAAACAGAAAGATTTATGAAATTATATTAAAATAAATATAGATAATTATTACAAATAAGCTTACAAAATGTTAAGCAATCAACCCACTCGTACTTTGGTCCTAAAGCATGAGACCCTGTTCAACATTTCATGTGAAATGCTATCAAAATACATACATATTAAGAAAACTTGGAATGAATTGTTCCTGAAAAAATGTTGCAGAAGTAATACTCTGTTTATCTTGGGAAAAGCATATAAAATATAGTATCTTCAACATGAAAAATAATATGAGTGGCACTTGTTTCGCATGGAATTTAAAATAAACAAGGACTAGTTAATATTGTTTGCATATAAAATATTTCGTACGAAGTAATGAATGGTGCTCAACATTTCTCAAACGTTTGAACAGACTAGTCTTAAGCAGAAAATATTTTCGCGCAAATCAAACACTACCTTTTCTTTTCAAAAACGGAAATATATATCCAAACACCGCTGGATTTTGATTTCATTTTGATACTTATGACAACTTATTTATTGAAAAGTTTTCCGTTAAAATTTTAAAACTTTGATTAGAATGATTTACTTGTAAGTATATTATGTAGCTTGTTTATGCGGGCTTAAAGTAATTTTCGTTTTTTTACGTTTGTTAATCGCAAACTATTTTCATAAAAGAAGTACAATTCTTTTTGTCTCTATTATTTGCTTGAAATATTCGCATACGTTTTAGCGAATGCAAATAGCAAAAGTATACGAATAATTCGCGAATGCGAACATTCGTTACATCCCTAGTATGTATATACATACATATGAATGTACATAGATCACAAATGGCCACCGAGAAACACGAGAGTAATGTATTCGCGTATGTGCATTCATTTGTATAAGAAGCCGATTGATGTTCGGCTCAGACATAGATTGTAGTATTTATTATAAGAAAATTTTCAATACAATTATATACCCAAGTAGGAGTGTTATCTCGTGAGAGCGTGAGAATTCGTGCGTGATTCTAAAAAAAACTCACGCACGAGTAATTTTTTTAAGTCACGGTCACGCACTCACGCGTGATAATTATAAATTTGTTCACGAGCATGCGTAACACGATAAAATCACGACGTTTGCACATCTCTTATTCAAATTATGGAATTTAAACTGTACTTGGTGCTTTGTAGTATATACTCTATACATTTTCATTCACTCGACCCATTGTGTTTCTCTTTGCTTTATACATGTGTGTATGTACAGTTAGTGTCATTAATATTCGGTTTTCAGATTCCCAATCAATAAGAAGTCGATCAAACAATGGCAACCATTTAAACTGAAGAATTTCTTTCATTATTTTATTTAGCAATTGAGTACGAATATGAATTCATAAAAAATAATCGAAAAAATTATATCAGTAAGTAAAAACTGACCGATTATTTGAATTTGTCACTCGAACTTTGATTAAGAATTATATTTACCAATTCGTGGGTAAAATGAACCATTTTGAGATAATAACATGCAAGCTATACCTGAATTGGGGTGGTTTATGACAAGGGTCATATCCTTCATAATACTGAAATGTGTTAAATGGGTTTCTCTTATGGTTTTTCATTTCGAATGACCGTTTAGGATATTGAACGGTTCAAAGTTCGTCGCAGTCGTGTTTTTTGATTTTTTTAATTACTACTTGTTATTATTCATTTCTTGTAGCAGTATTGGGCAAAATCTTTCATTTCTGTGAATCTTTCATTCTCTTTCAGAAAGGTAAGGTGAAGGTTAATTCTTTCTTTTCTTTCATCTTTCTGAATGTCACACACTTTTCAGAATGAATTGTCAACGTATCTCTTTTTGAAAATGTTTCAATTTGCATGAATTGTTATTTTAAAAAAAACATTTTTAATATTAAGTTGAAATTACATTTTCTCAAGGCAAATCCATAGTCTTGAGCCGTATCACCTCAAAAACAGAAATATTAAATCAAATAGGAATATGAAAGTAAACAGAAAAATGGAACCGAAAGATGAAAGAAATATAAAGAAAATATAGAAATATTTCATTCTTTCACTTGAAAGAATCATTCAGTTGAAGTTATTCATTCAAGAAAGACACAACTAGAGATGCTAAACGAGAAATCCCGACCCCGGAAATCCCAGCATTTTCAGGACTATGCAAGTCCCGTAGCCCGGGATTTTTTAATTTTAGAGCCAAGGATTCTCGGGATTATCTGAATCCCGTTTTCTTATAAATAATGTTATTCACTGTCATCTTCTATATATCAAAAATTGTTAGAAACATCCTGTTATAAAAAGTTGAAATAATACCCCTATTCTAACCTCTGTGACAGTGACTAAATTATAATAAAACTGAGGTGAATGACTATTTGTATATAATTTTGGTATTCTGAAAAATATTATCATGAATAAAATATAACAAATTTGTCACCTTATGAAAAGCACATAACAAAATAAAAATTTGTCAATTTTCCTTTTATTTTCCTTTTTAGTTGTGACAGTTAAAGAGAAAAAAGCGTGATTTTTGAAAAAATTTTAACATCTTATGCCAACAAAAAATAATTTCTTTGTGCTCTTTTTTGCAAAAGTAAAGGAATTTTTTTTTTTTACTTTTTTCAAGATAACTTCCAGGGACTCCTGTTTTTTTGCATTATTTGCAAAGTTGAAGCTACGGTAAAACTGGACAACTTTTGCAAATATATTAAATACAAGTTGAACGTGTCTATGCACCCTAATACCTTATACACCTATCGAATAATCAAGTGCACGCAACTCTACTGAGCTTCAGTAACACTTTGTGCAAACAAACCCAATTTTTAGTTAATTTAATTATTATTATTCGAACTGCATTTGTTTCTATATTTAATGAATTGAACAGGCTAATGTTCGTATTGCCTTTTAAGCCAAATTACATGTGATAATTATTAATGAACAAATAACATCAAAGTTAGTTGTAAATATTCTGACAACACATAGTTGAACGGAACAGCCAGCCGTTTTCGAAGGCCACTAAACCTTCATCATCAACGTTCTTCTGTGTTTGGTGCACTGTGTGTGGTGTCAGTTCATGTAGATTTCTGCCTTATATACGAAACTTTCTTGCAAATGGAATATGTGAATTGGTTTGATTCATCGTATTTCAATTTGCTGAAATGTGTTTTGTAATGAAGGCCCAAATTTACCATCTCTAAATTTACAACAGTCTTACCATTGTCGTTTTTTCATTACTAATTATGCACATGTTAGTTAATTTGCTTATTGTTGTTCTACTTAAGACAAACTTTTTTGGTTTGTTACTATTAAGTATATTTTTATTTAATTTTTGCCACAAGCCCATGACTATTAATTTTAGTTAATTTAATTATTATTATTCGAACTGCATTTGTTTCTATATTTAATGAATTGAACAGGCTAATGTTCGTATCGCCTTTTAAGCCAAATTACATGTGATAATTATTAATGAACAAATAAATTTTTGTTTGCACTTTTTTTTAAATAGAAGAAAGAATATTTTGTTTTCACTTTTTTCAGCATAACTTACAAGGACTAATAACTTTTCACTATCTAGACACGTTCAGATAATATTGGTGTGTTCACACAATTTTTCCAGCTTTACCGTACATACAATTTCCCCAAATATTGTTAGCAAAAAGTTAGGAGTCCCTGCAAGTTATTCTGAAAAAAGTGAAAACAAATTTTTTCCTTAATTTTTGCAAAAAAAGTGAAAGAAGTAATTATTTTTTTGACATAAGATGTTAACAAGATTTGTTTGGTAGAGGGTTTTACTAACCTCATACCATTGTACCATTAAAATTTTTTTTCCACAGATTTAACAATCAAGGAATCTGTAACCCTTTTTCTGGAGAAACTACGAACCTATACTGTCCAGTCCGTGTGTTTTTCAAAGTCTTAATTTGTTGCATAGAGTTATTATTAGTACATTTTTATGTGTGCGACCATCGTTTGCTATTTACTCATGTAAATGCAAGATACTCCGGCTCATGTAATAAAGAAAAAAAATACCTTTCTTTACTTGGGGCCACACGTTAAATTTTTGCCTTTCAATTCCATTCAATTTGAAATACACTCACGTTTTTTACTAACACACTCAAACTTTTTAAATTGAAAACTAGATTGCTTTCAAATTTACCTATCCATTTATATGGCAATTTAATTTTCAATTAGAACAGCTAGTCACAGTACACCTTGATTGAAGCTACAAATTTGAGTTGCATCTTCGTCGGTGGAATTTAAAAAATTAAATTGACTATCAATTTGTGTCACAACTATCAATTTTAAGGAATTTTGACACACAGTATGTGTGATGAAATTGAAAGCGATTTATTGAACGTGTGGATGCAGCGTTAAGTTCATAATACATTTTTTATTATTTTTTAAATAGTTGTCAATTTGAAATAAATCTCACCATAGTATGTTGAAAGCTTTTTGAGCTTTTTAAGCTTTTTCTTGTCATATGAGCAACAGAATACCATGACATTTTTATTTAAACAATATAACAAGAAACTTGACAAAATTGTATGACAAAAATTTTTTCACAATTTACTAGAATAAGGGTATAAAATATATGCTAAAAAAAATATGTGTGGCACTCGGGGACTGCCGCAGTAAATCTATTGCTTAGCATTTTTTATCAACTTATGCAATTAAATATAATTATTTATTTATTTTTTATTTATCCAGTATTTTTTTCTCTTTGATATTAATTCAAGTTTTTTCTTTGATATTAATTCAAGTTACACTTTTAGAGCGTGACGACAGATAAGAAAACAAATTTTCTTTCTTTTATTGAATAAATGAGAAGTTAATATCGTTTAAAATATTTTTATTATCTTACAATACATGTAGGTTATTCAGGAATTTTTATTATTGAAACTATAGGTTTATGGTAACTGAAATAAAAAACATAAGTTTGAGACTTGATATCCTCTAAATATCTGAAAAATAATAGCTTAAAAACCTACGAATTGTCTGGTTGTTTGTGTATATAATTTTTTTTCAACCACTATTGCTTTAAGTACGCCACATTGTGTTTTCCTACATGTAAAAGGCTGTTCTAGCAATACTGTATGTTAATGAAATCAATAGCATACTTTAGGGGTTAACATACACTAAGCGATTAAAATAATAGTCTTAGGTATTTTTCGTTACGGAATTTCTTGATTCGGTCGCCGCGCTCAAAGACCGCGATAAAAGCTATGCAATAGCTTAAAATATAATTTTTTAAATAAAGACGTACATTTGCTTAAAAAATTTTCGGAATTTTGTAAGTCCCGAAAATCCTCGTTCGTGATTTCGGGACTCCATCACTAAGTCCAGAAGGCCGAGATTTCAAAAACCCTGTAACGATTAGCATCTATAGACACAATCCTATCTTGAATAAATGAAGCAAAACAAGAGTTAACTTCACTTCATACGTTTTTGTATGAAGAATTTTACACAATCGCCACACAGTGGCGTGTACAGCAAAACAATACCTTTTAATCTTAAAAATAGTGAATATGGAATAAAATGAATGCCTAATATCTCAGAAACCAAAATAAATTTCGTGAAACACGTTTTTGATTCAGAAAGAGGGTATATAAAATATATACCATACATACACAATATTATACAAGTGACGTTCTATTAAGTTCTAGGCTTTTAGACGGAAACGAAAATAAACCGTTTTGCTTGTGGTCAATTTCAATTCTGATTTATTTTCAATCCAAAAATTCTTTAACTAGTTACACACAATACAATAATTATTTGCAAGCACATAAATAACAAAAGAGAAATCAAATTACAATTCAAATATTTGTTCTTAAAGTATATTACAAACATTAAGTTCATTATGCTGCAACAGCAATAAGGTGTCTTTTTGCGTCTGGGAAATTAGTTTTGATAGGAAACAACAAGTGTTCATTTTATTATTAATTTAAACATTTTTGGAAATCAGCAAATTTGGTTAATATAATATATTTAAGTTTTAATAAGGTAAGAAAAGAACTATGGGAATAAACTTTCCACGTTACTTACATACATATGTATATTCCATACCTAACTCATTTTTTATGAATGATCGGTGGAGCAAAACTATTCTAGGGCAACGAGTTGAAAATCATAATAATGGCCCTATTTCTTAAAAAAAATATAAAACTTAAGGCAAATGGCAAGATTCTAATTCATAACTTAAATGAAAGTATCAGCGAAGAATCTGAGAAAAAATAATAATCTATAAAGGTAGAAGTACATAACACGCGTCAGTTCGTCAACAAGTATCTTATATAAGCGGCTTTTCTATCAGCTTTTTTACTTATTTTTACATTGAAAAATGGACTTGGAACATTTTCCATTTCTTTTTTTTATCCAATACTGTATTTTTTTCAAAGTCTTCAATAAGTTTTTACTCCATGATTCTATTTTTTTTTATTTCATCTTATTTTTGTCGGCTGATTAGTTGTCAAAACAACACAAACGCGTTAAAAAGTTGAAAGTTAACCAACTTTCTGCGCCAAACGCGTCAAAGAGTTTCGTATGTAACTTGTCGTATGCAAAAACTCTATTTCAACTTTTTGACAGAAGTCTACAGCTCGCACGCGTGTTATGTACTTCCATCTTAGGGCGTCCACATATTACGTAACGCTCTACGGGGTTGAAAATGTTACGTAACAGAAAAAAATTACTAATTTCGTACAAAAATACGTTGTAACGTGATATATACAAAGCTTTTCTTTATTTAACGAAACTTATGCTACTAGGATATCTTAAAACTACGGGGTATATTGTCAGTGAATTACAGGCGGTGGCAAGCGGTCGGTAATTAATACCGACTAGTTATGGAAGTATTCGGTGGGCCTTGAGGCCGTTTAGTAAATAAGAGAAATTTGGTGGCTCTCGTAATAAAAACGTTCAGTTATATTCGGTGCGCTCTGAGGCCGGTTATGCAGGCGAGAGGAATTCGATGGCTCTCGTAATAAAACACGTTCAGTTATATTCGGTGGGATCGGAGACCAGTTAATGCGGAGGAGAGGAATTCGGTAGCTCTCATAATAGACAAGAGAACTTCAAGATAAATTCGGGGCATCTTGAATGTAAAACGAGTTTTGTTTTCAAGATGAATTGGGTAGATCTTTAAAAGCCAAAGCACATAATCAAGATAAATTCAGGAGAACTTAAAAGCCAAAGCACATAATCAAGATAAATTCAGGAGAACTTGAATAAGTATATAAAAGGTCAGCTCGTCCTGATTGCTTGTGGCTTAAACTTGACATCTTATAGTAATCATGGTTCTAACTTGTTAAGAATTATTTTCCTATTTGTATGGTTTGTTCGTTTTAATTTAAAATCTGTACAAAATCTGCATGTGTTTGTTGTATTTTATTCCTTTTATATAGCATGCATTTGCTTGCAAAATCATGTATATGGTTGTTGTTATTTTACTTCTGTTAGTACGATGTCAACTGCATGAGCGTTTTTGTTGTATTTTGTTTCTCTTCCCTGCAGAAAATGCGAATAGTGAAAATGTAGCGATTTACTAGTGACATTGTCAGTAGTACTACTGACCAGGTGTACCCCAGCTAATGTAATCGCCTATTGACATTTAACATTAGCTTGTCATTGAAAATCCACCACTAGACTGTAGCACTACTGACTAAGTAGTTTTTTTGGGACCATATGGAGACATTTCAACCAAAGATTCACTAGTACATTTTAGTGACCCTCGTCTACAATTTTAAAAGTGTTGGGGCAACAAACTTAAATACATATGTACATATGTATGTATTTTTTTAACATTATTGCATAGCATAATAAGAAAGGAAAAACAAACTATTGACGCGTTCATTGACAATGTCACCAGAAATAATCTAGAACTGTTTACTATAAAGTATCTCTACTCGCGCATAAAAGGAAAGTTGTTGACATTTGCAGTAGTGCAATTGTAGCTAGAGAAAAGAGTCTTGACATAGAGACATATGATGTCCAAAAATGTTTTGCAGCTATTGGTGAGAGAATTTACATTGTGCTTACGATAAGTAAGCACAAAGATTTTATTTAAAATTTAATTGCAACAAATTGTTTTGTTTGCCAAAAAGAAAATAGAGTGCAGTTCGCACTGAGATGGCTATTTGTTGACCAGGTAAAATGAGAAAGTTTTCAATACATTTTGCTGTTCTAAAATTTAACTTTTAAAAGCAAAACATATTGGAAATTTTCCGACTTTATCATGTAAAGAAATAGTAGATTCCTTAATAAAAACCCCATAGGTAAGCGGTCTACTTTACCTATCAATATATAAGGGCAGTACGCTTAAAATTTAAGTTTTTTAACTAAAATCCAATTTTCTTTCATTATTTTCTTTCCCACTTCCCCTCGCTTTAATTTTTCCTCATCATTATACCTTATCATATTGATATTAAAAGAATAATAATGCCTCTAAATAACATTTTTAAATGCCTCTTATATGTTTGATAACATAAAAACATTGTATATCGCAAAGTATTTTCTTAGGTCCATCATATACCTTACGCACTGTATTTGAAAATTCTCAGCCGCTACGCACAAAGTAGACCAGAGGTGACACAGGACGGAAGATAATTGTGTTTTTGTGTTGTTTTTAGAGGTCTCGCTCACACAGTCATCAAATCCTCTTTACTTTTTCTTTCGCGTGGTATTTTTTTAAAGTAATTACATTTTATTCCTTGTGGTCTCATTCGCAGCCTAGTTTTTGTAAATAAATGGTAAAAATTAATATTTGCGAACGAAAATGCTTAAAACAAAGTCTCTAATAATTTGAAAACAAATTTTAATCACTTTATTAGTACTAATAATCCTTTTCGCATTCTGTTTTTTAATTCATTAGTACAAATTCCTCCATTTAATTTTGTCCAAACGTACCATGTGCTCAAATGTATTTTCAATTTATGCTTTGTAGTCTCATTCGTTGTTTGCTTTTTGCAAGTTGAAGTTAAAAATTAATATATTTTAAGGAAAATGTTTAAAATTGAGTTTGTAAGCACTTGGAAACTAATTTTAATCACTTTTATAATACTAATAATATTTTACACATTGTTTTATTTAGTTCAACACTGCAAAATCTTTCATTTAATTTTGTAAAAATTTTCAATTGTTCATTTCACTAAGTATACATTATCTGCTGTTTGTTTTGATTATTGTACTAAAAATATTCAATAAAAAACACACTATATTTGTCCCTTTTTACCAGTGATCAAATCAGCGGATTTTAGCTTTTTTCATAAGTCACTTTCTACAACTCTGGTCTACGTTGTGCCGCTACGTACGTTCATTCATTGCTGTCTCATGTACGACTACATTGAAGAGCATAAAATAAAATGATGTGTGGCTTCTAAAGGTAGAGGTCCATAGCTCGCTTTTTGCGCGTTACGCTTTCTATGCATCTGTCAAAAAAGTAGAATCAATGTAATAGTATGTGACAAGTTACATAGCAAAAAGCGCAGAACGCGTAGGCGCGTTCAAAGCAAAAAGTAGGTATATTTACTTTCTACTTTTGTACGCGATACAAGCACCATGAAAGAAAGTCAGCTGTTCTTGAATGCTAAAGATGTTAAATAATACTTTATTTCTTACGTTATCGATAAATATTATTTTGCCGTGGATAATTTTTTTCTTTTTTTTTTCAATAAAAAAAATTTCTTAGTAAAAAAAACTTGTTTAATAAAATATGTGAATATTTTCATTAATGCGATGTATTTTAATTAACTTTTCACCACACTTTTCTCAGTAACAAATTTTGCAAATTAGTTATCGATTACTTTTACGACTAACTCCACAAATTCTTTTAAAAACTCGATTTCACTCTCCATTTTTTCTTTATAAGTATTTATAAACAAACGCACACAGCTGATCAAAACAAAAATAAAATGGAGCATGAAAAGCAGTGCATGTAACTCAACGCGAACAAAGTATAGAATGAAACAAAAGGATGAAACGCGTGTAAAGCATAACGCGCAAAAAGCGAGCTATGGACCTCTACCTTAAACAATTGTTTGGTGAAATGGACAGCCATGGCCTAGAACATGGCCAAGGCAAATTCATGACAGCTAAAGTTAATACTACAACAAAGTACAAACAATAAAAACAATATGGTACTTTGTTGTTGCCTTGGGTGGCGCGTATGTCAAAAGCAGCTGATTGAAGATACTAAGGCAGAGACCTATGCTATGATGGCTCACATCCGGCTGAGCCGAGCCATCGATAATTTTAGTCAGCTACGCCGCTGCCGAAAAAAATTTGGATTATCGTCGGTTGGTTACTGGTTTGATGTATTGAACATTAAAAAAATAGGGTTATTGATCGATTATATGAATAATGTGTCCTCTTTCCAAATTCGTTATAAGTTTTCCGATATCTTGAATATGTCAGGAGATATAAAGCTGCAATATTGCGCCATTTCCACAAGTGTTATATATTTCAAAAATTTTTTACAGCAATCGTCAATTTTTTGGATATGTGGCACCTTTCCAACGCAAAAGTATTAATATTGTTATTCGCAATTGTTATGATGTATATCAATGCATATTCTACTCAACGAGCGTGAATCAAAGCAAAATACAAACATTTAATTATTGTGTTATGTCTTAATCAAATGAATTGATATATATTTTTTATTAATAAAATTTCTTTTATTAAATATGTGTATTCAAACTTTTATTTCTTCCGTTGTTTTTCCTTTAAATGAATAAAATTGATATGTTCTACTTAAATATATACAATAATTTAACCTACTTGAAAGGCATTGAACAATATTGTTGTTACAATTGGCACATGCGTTGACAAAGATTTTTGTAATTTTTTCTTTAAATCCTAATAACTTTTCATGTTGGATGTAAAAAGTTTATCAACTTTAAGTTTGAAAAAAATATGTATCTAATACTTTTATTATTAAACAAAAAATTCTATCGTGTATTTTTATAAAACTAATGAACTAAACATTATTCATCGATTTTCTCTCCATACATCAAACCAGTAACCAACCGACGTTATGTCGCCTGAAAAACAGCCACCTATTCTCCATGTACAATATAAACTAATAATTATTTAATTTATTTTTTAATTATTTTTTATCTTAAATTTGATTTACATGTTATTTGTTCTCAGCTTCCGCCAACGATTTTCTCTGTAAACGAACAACTTTTGACATACGAGCACAGAGGAGACCAGAGTAGTAGAAAGTGAAGAAAAAAGCTCAAATCATCTGATTTGATCACTGTTAAAAAGGAACAAATATAGTGTGTTTGTTATTGAATATTTTTAGTACAATAATCAAAACAAACAGCAGAAAATGTATACTTAGTGAAATGAACAATTGAAAATTTTTACAAAATTAAACTAAATAAAACAATGTGTAAAATATTATTAGTATTATAAAAGTAATTAAAATTAGTTTCCAAATGCTTACAAACTCAATTTTAAAAATTTTCCTTCAAAAATATTAATTTTTAACTTCAACTTGCAAAAAGCAAACAACGAATGAGACTACAAAGCATAAATTGAAAATACACTTGAGTACATGAACATTTGCACAAAATTAAATGGAGCAATTTGTGGTATTGAATTAAATAATACAATGCGAAAAGGGTTATTAGTATTAATAAAGTGACTAAAATTTGTTTTCAAATGATTAGAGACTTTGTTTTAAGAATTTTCGTTCGCAAATATTAATTTTTACCATTTATTTACAAAAACTAGGCTGCGAATGAGACCACAAGGAATAAAACGTACATAATTACTTTAAAATAATACCACGCGAAAGAAAAAGTAAAGAGGATTTGATGACTGTGTGAGCGAGACCTCTAAAAACACCACAAAATCGCAATTATCTTCCGTCTTACTTTGTGCTCGTGACACCTCTGGTCTACTTTGTGATACGAGCCAACAGTTATATGAATTTGCCTTGAATTACGCAGAAAAAAAGTAGATCAGCTGTGTTTTCAATTTGACCTTATTAATCGGCCTTGAACATGGCCTAGAACATGACTGTCCATTTCGCCAAACAATTGTTTAGAAGCCACACATCCTTTTATTTTATGCTCTTCAATTTTGTGACTAATCAATCTTCAATTTAGTGACTAGAATCTAGGCTGACTAGAGGGTTGTTATAGCGTAGGTATGTTTATAAAAGTATGTGTGAGGTAGTTACCTTGTGCGATAGCAAACCTGCAGGAAATGCGAATAGTGAAATTATAGTGATTTACTAGTGAAATTGTCAGTATTACTACTGACCAGGTGTACCCCAGACAATGTAATCATCTATTGATATTTAACATTAGCTTGTCATTGAAAATCCACCACTAGACTGTAGCACTATTGACTAAGTAGTTTTTTTGGGGATCAAATGGAGACATTGACACCAAAGATTCACTAGTAAATTTTAGGTACTCTAGTCTACAATATCGATATTTCCTCGCTCTATGTCAATAGTAAAATTTTAGTGATTTACTGGTGACATTGTCAACAGTAATTCTGACTAGGTGTCCCCCATCCATTGTAATCGTCTATTGACATATAACATTAAGTTGTCATTGAAAATCTACCAGTAGACTTTAGTACTATTCTTTTACGACCATATGGAAACATTTGAACGAATGATTCACTAGTACAGTTTAGTGACCCTCATCTAAAATTTCATAATGTTAAGGCAACAAACTTAAACACATACATGCATGTGTATTTATTTTAACATTATTGCACATCATAATAAAAAAGAAAACCAAACAATTGACATGTTCATTGACAATTTCACCAGAAATACACTAGAACTGTTGTCTCAAACGTATCTCTACTCGCTCATAAAAGGAAAGTTGTTGACATTTCAACTAGTGCAATTGTCGCTATAGAAAAGAGTGTTGACATAGAGACGTATGGTGCTGGGCTGACTAGAGGGAACTTGACTGCATGAGCGTGGTAGTTGTATTTGTTGTGTACTTATAAACACATGTGTGCAGTTGTTGGTATTATTTCTGTTGGTAAGCTTTCAATACAAAAAATGTAAAATAAAATAAAGAAGTACATATACAGTATGGGAAAAAATATAGTCATTTGTGACGGAACGGTACAACGTATACTTTTCTCATTTATTTAATTACATAATTGATCATACGTGTTACCTACATATACATTTATACTGCCTTATTCATAAAAAATATTTCACGTTTATTAAGCGCTTATTTGACATATTTCTATGGGAAATTTGTCAAATAAACCTGTAATAAACCTAAAATATTTTTTATGAATTAGACCAATAATATGTACATACATACATACTAGTGATGTAGCGAATGTCAATTTTTGATATTCGCGAATACGAATATTTAAAACGATATTCGCGAATACGAATACGAATGTCTATTGTATGTGAAATTTATGGACACTTAACTTGGGCTCTGTTTTATTCTGCAAAATTAAATACAAAAAATTTTGTATGGAAAAGAACTTCATATCTTGTCAGCGTACATTAAAGTTACTGAAAACTATCCAAAGTTTTAATGGTTGTCATTGAATAACATTTTAAAATGATACAAAATTTTGTAGGTATAATACATTTATTACGCCGCATGAAAAATTTTCACTTTTAATTTTTTTGCAGAAAAATCTCTTTATACCAAACCAAAGTGTATTAATACCAAACAAACAATCTAGAGACAAATTGTAGTTGTCATTTTCTCATCTTTCTCCTTTAACATTTTTAAACATTCTTAATATATGTACATATATAAACACATACATACATATATATGTACATAAAAAACTTCTTTCCATATCAAACTGCAACATATTGCTCCTTTATTGCAACATAGTCATATCTCAAAAAATGGTTTTTTCGAGTTAATGATGCAGAATTAATTCTCATATCGTTATTCATATTGTGTAAAAATTTCATACAAATATCTTCTGTACTCAGCTCTTGAGAAAAAATTAAATTTTCTTCTTCTTGTGTGCAACTTGAAAACTTTAAACTCGTTTTCTGGCGAACTAGTTTTTTTGAGTTATGACTATGTTGTACCAAATACAAAGAAAGAAATTTTCTTTGCAAGAGCTTATGAAAATATTTCTTCCGATTCTAATAGACAAAAAAATTTTTACCGATACCGAAATTCATTTCGGTTGGAAAATACCGGTATCCAGAATACCATTTATGTCTGTACCGGTATGTACCGGTATACCGATTCCCACCAAAAATAAAATTGCAAATATATATTTCTTTTATGAGCACGTTTTTGTTCGCTTTTAAGAACGAAAAACATGTCCCTAGACATACATATAAATATTTTAAATTGGTGGAAAGAGCAAAGCAATTATAAGCCACAGTTATTTGAAATCGCGAAAGTTATATTGGCCAGCTACACAAGTTTTTGTAGAAAGGGTGTAAGGTATGTAGTGAACCCTCACCATAATAGACTTAAAGGTGATAGCCTAAAAGCGGTTGTTCTATATTATATTATATGTTATATGTGAAAGTTATAGACATTTAATTTGGGTTCTATTTACGTCTGCAAAATAAAATATGAAAAATTTTCTATGAAAAAGAACTTCACACCTATGTTCGCGTACATTAAAGTTAAGCAGATACTAAATTCTTAATTAGAAACAAAAAACACAAGTATACATAGTATGATAAATTTTCATTTGAAATTTTTTGCAGAAAATCACTTCATCCAAACAATATAGAGACACATTGTGGTCAAACTGCTTATATGTCTTTTTTTACATATTTTAATTTCATAATATACTCAAAAAACTTATTTTCATATCAAAATACAACATATATTACCAATAAATGTACCAAATACATAGAACGAAATGGTTCTGCAAGCTTTATAAAATATTTCCTCCAATACTGATGGACAAGAAAGTGTCCTTTATAAAAATATATTCTTCCATGGATATGACAATATCAAATTATTAAGTTTTAACATTTTCGTTAGCCCACTTGAGGCTACAATGTATAAGTTTTGAGGGATGTATTAATTCCTTCAGATATTACTTTATTTTTTATATAACCGAACCTAAGAAAATATTTATATAAAACAACTATGAAATTTACATGGGAACTAGATCCAATATTATATTTAATTATATTTTGATATGGACAAATTATTTTCGAACAAATATCGTACTATAACCGCCAAAAAGCTTAAGCGACACATTTTTTGGACTTAATTTTTTTACGAAAATCGATTATTTACGATCGCAAATAATCGATTTTGGCAAAATAAATTTATTCGGAAATTATGTCGCTTAAGCGGTGGAGGAGTGGTCCAACAGCCCTTAATAAAACAAATTTGAAAAAATTACGATTATTAATAAGCAGCAAAAATAAATCACATTCCTGTTTTTGGTAACGGACATCATTCTGATCTCCCAATATACCCCAAGATTGCATGCCTAAGGCAGTACCAAAATATTTTTTTCTATGGCAACCTTTATTGATCGAAAATATGATAGGAATTTTTTAAATGATTTCACTGCACATTTTATATTTACTTAAAGATCAAACAAATTTTCAATTTTTATTCTTTGAATTGAAATAAATTAACTTTATTAAATTATTGCAAATTTAAAAAAATAAAAATGTTCATTTTCCTCTGTATTTGGCGAGTACGAGTACGAATATCTAAAAACGTACGAATATTCGGGAGTTCGAATACAAATGTTCATTCGTACATCACTAAGTAGTTACACTTTCTACATACACTTCGTGTATATTATACACTGTATATCCGTATACTACAAAACTTTTGTTTTTATTATTTTGTTTAATTAACCAAAATACATATATACTTTGAACTGCGGTTTCCTTACTTTAAATTTTTTAAATTATTTTTTAATAAAAGTAAAATATATAGAAACATATGTTAATGTAAAATACTCCCTTTTTGAAGCATGTAATTTAATAAAAAAATTATTTTTTGCTATGTCCACTGCCTGAATTAATAAATTTAGCAGTAATATCGGTATACCGGCATTGTAGACTCCTTAACGGTATGTACCGGTAGTACCGATACCGAAATAAAAAAATATCAATATCGTTACCGATACTTGTACCGGTATCAATACCGTTATTCGTTTCGGTTTCCAACCTTTCAAAAAAGTGTACTTTCACAAAATATATTCTTCCATATAGGAGGGCGGATCAATAAGTGCGTGACTTTTAGAACTTCCTCGTAGTTATATGAAATCCAACACTGTTCCCATCAAGTACCACCTGTTAATAGACTACTGTCAAGTTTTGAGCAAGCGTCGACATTTAATTTGCGTTTAACAGCTGTTTAAAACATAAAACCTCGTGTATTTTTCTAAAAATGTAAAAAATGAATTTCGAGTGCTCATTAAACATTTTTTTTTGCGAAAAAAAACCGTCAATCAAAGCAAGGAAAAGCTCGATAAATACTATGGCGACCATGCACCATCGACTTCAATTTTAAAAAAGTGGTTTACTGACTTTCGTTGTGGTCGCACAAGTACAAATGACGCTGAACGTTCTGGACGGCCAATTGAGGTCAGTACACCCGAAAATGTCGAAATAATCCAGGAAATGGTGTTGGCCGATCGAAGAGTAAAAGTACGTGAGATTGTTGATGCCATATGCATTTCATATCGCAGTGTGGTTTCGATTTTAAGTGAACAGCTGGGTTTAAGAAATTTGTCTGCAAGATGGGTGCCGCGTTTGCTCTTAATTGACCAAAAACGTAAACGTGTGACAACTTCAAATGATTGTTTGGAGTTGTATAAATGATTCGACCGATTTTATGAGGATTTAAAAAAAACGGTCAAGAAAAGTTATTTTTCATTAAGATAATAACGGGTGCACACGTGTGCTGTCTCAATGGCAAAACTATGAATTGGGCTACGAATTGGTACCTCATCCACCATATTCTACAGACTTAGCCCCTAGTGACTGCTTCCTATTTCCAAACCTAAAGAAATGGCTCGGTGGAAAGAGATTTAATTCCAACGATGAAATTATTGACCAAACAAATGCCTATTTTAAAGACCTCGAAAAATTCTATTTTTTGGAAGGGTTACAAAAACTGTAGAAACGTGGGACTAAGTGTATTGAGTTAAAAGGAGATTATGTTGAAAAATAAACTTTTGTTTTGCAAAAAAAAAAACTGTGTTTCATTCAAAAAGTCACGGACTTATTACTCTGTACTCGTATGTACAGGACAATATCAAATTCTTAAATTTTAAAATTTTGGTGGTCAACTTGAGGCTACAATGTAAAAGTTTTGAGAGGTCTATTAACGGAAACTTTCATTCTTAAACGTATTTTCATAACGATATTATTTTAACAGTGTTATGTGATATATGAACGGCCCCTTAACAGTAAATACGACAATGAAAAAGAACAAACATATCTGTAGCAATAAATGGCTTAAGTTGACATAAGTGCTTTTTCATTTTATTACATATTCTTATTCTCTTCTTCAAGATCTATCACTCATCTAAATTTCAATTACGAAATGTTATTATTAATAACATAAATTAAAATAGAAAATTTTTAACTTTTTAGTTGAACTATAGTGAATTTTAATCAGAAATAATTTCTTAGTCGGGCTTAAGTTCGATATTTCCACCAGCTAATAAAGTCTAATTTAATTTTTCTTCTCTTTAGAAACTTACATTAATTAATAAAAATATTTCATTCAACAAGAATTGAAATTACTGAACTTAAATTAAAATATTAAAAACCCACGATATATCTAGAAAAGATGTGATATCTTCTAAACGGTTGGACCGATTTTCTTAAAACATAGCTAAGAACCCTCTCAATCAAGTCACCTTTCAAACAGAAAAAACTAAGTCAAAATCCGTTTGGTCTGTACATGGAAACAATTTATGTAAAAACTAAAAACAAAAAAAGACAAAACCCTTAATATCTCAAAACAAGAAATTTCGACTTAAGCTATTATTATTTATTGCCACAGATATCGCACTTGTTCCTCAAAAGCGTAAAAATTCAAAATTCATGAATTTTCAGTAGAGGCCAAAAACTGTTTCTGTCAGTAGTAGTTATTCTAAAACACACAGTCATAACGGTTTTTTCACGGAAAAGAAGACAAATCAAAGGGAGATTTTTACAGTGGGTAGATAGGACCTCTGTTGTTTGGTTTTTTGCAAAAAAGTGAAAATTTGAACATTTTGAGTTGTTACGCTTTTGAGGAACAAGTGCGATATGTACATAATTACATGTATATTACCTACAGGTATCGTCGATTAAATACTGCAGGATTAATAAGATAGAGTTAAACTTAACTGCACAATATCACTCTCCAAATAATCATCAGGAGATTCGTTTAGGAGTTGTATAATAAACACCATCTATTATACAGGTCCTGTCCAACTGGATATGCGTGAGTGAAAATCTATGCATGTACATACATATGTATGTGCCTTTAATTATGAAAATGGTCTAAGTCATGTGCATTTTTGCCTCAAAATATCAAATAAATCTTAAAAAATCTTCAATAAATATTTAATTAATGTTAAATCAATTTATATTAATCGAGACTAGTAAACTTTTAAACTAAATTGTTGCATAACATAAAAATATTTTTTGATTTGTTCAAATGTAATCTACTAAATATCTCGACCAAGGAAATATACGACAGACCACGTTCATAATTAAGGGCACATGTATGTACATATTTATGTATAAGAAAATTAAAAAATAACTTCAAGCTGATACCTGTGAAATATTTTAAACATCAGGAACATATCGATATAAGCATTATAATTTACATCGAAAAGAACAGACCGTTGCTCTTACGCTATTACCAACTAAATATCACTGTTAACAAGTAGAAAGGCCCTATCTCAAATAACTGTAATTTTACAGGAGAAGGTAAAAACATACTAATAAACAGTACAAGTGCTTATACAACTGCTTTGTAAAACTGCTTGTGAAAGCGTTATTTTTCAACTATTGCAATAAATTTTTGTGCCGAGGTGTAATTGTGTGAAATGTATTGGAATCACTGAAAAACTCTATTTCGTGAAAATACGATCTACGCCTTTCTACTTGTTTACAGCGATATATAGATACATGCATATACATATGTATGTACTATGTACATACGAGTACATATGTATTTAATTTCTAGTTTAATTACAGCGAAAAGGACACGTACCTACCCTGTCGGATTTTTATTAGCTAACTCAAAATATAGGTGACTTTTTTCTTTGCAACTAGCTCCTAACTAACTCATAAATGATACAGATGTGAGTCCGTTGTTTTTTGTACTACTGTCTTGTTACCGATAAGTATTAAACTAACTTTAAGCTAACTCAGAACTGATGCAGAGATTAGTGAGTTGTTTTTGTACAACTAACTTCTTCTCGATAAGTATTGAACTAGTTTTTTGCTAACTTAAAGCTGATGCAGGGATGAGCCAAAGTTAACGAGAAGATGTCAGCGTAAAATTCATCTTTAGGTTAACTCTGTGCCGTCTATATTTCATATGGCGCAATAGCTAAAGGCCATGACTCACTATCATATAAAGTCGTGCGATTTACAAAAAAGTACAACCCTGGTGTGATGAATTGTTATTGTCTTTTAAAAATTTTCATAAACTCCATCATACCAGGGTTGTATTTTTTCCTAGATCAGTATGATGGCTGACAAACAAAGTAATCACGGTTCGATACACATTCTCGTTTCTAAAAAATATAATTTTAAATTGTTTCAATTAAATTAACTTTACTAAAAAAGTTAATAATTAATTAGTTAGTTAAATCATGGCCAGCTAGAGTGTTTTATTCTCTTTTTTTTTTTTTTGATGCGCCACAAACTAACTCATTATGGGCCAACCATTAGTTAGTCAATTCGCACCTAACTAATAGTGCACTTGAATTTTAGCAGCTTGAGTGAGTACTGACTCATTCTGAGGACATTGCGTTAAAAACCCGAAAAGCGTTTAACATGTAAAACGAGTTAGCTTTTGAGTCAGTTGTCACTCGTTTGTGATTAACCATTAGTGGCCTTTAAGTTAGCTCAAATCCCGACAGGGTAAATATTAAATTTAACTCATGTACATATGTACTTAAAAGCATGCGAATATTGTTTCTGTTTACATACTTTTACATATACACATATATTCATACATACATATATACATGAGCTCACATGATATCCCTGCAGTCGGCGTAGCTAGTGAATGTCTAGCTATTTCTTTAACTACCAATGGTTACCATTAACTACCAGCTTAACTATTAGCCATGCACACGACTGACGATTTTAATATGGGGATGACATTGAAGGTAGTCAACTGCCACCATCTGCATAACCATTCATCAGTGATTTCGTTAATGAATACAGTTAATTTTTCTATTGATAAAACAATTAATTTTTCACCCTTATCGGGAATAAAAGGCGAACATTTTGTGTACGTGAACAAAAAATGGTGAATAAAATTACAGAATAGTATACTGGCACAACAACAACGCAAGCATTGGCGATCACAATTTTAGGGAAACGGAACTCATTTCACGTGAACTTTTACTGCCGATAAGGGTGATAAATACATTTTTTAATTAATTGTTCTCTTTCTTTTTTTATGCAACGTTTTAATTGACTTCTGCTGCTCATTTTAGCTTTCTAAAAGGAAAGCAATTTTTGCACTAAAAATTACACGTTCATTGACTACAAACTTCCAATTGTAAATGACGCCAACACAAAATCAAAATAATTATGTACTTAAAATAATTTTTTTCTTGTTGATTTTCTTTGGAATAAAATAGTTTTTTCCACTGGCAAAATATTTTTTTTGAGTTTAAAGGCATTAACATATGCATGAGTGAGAGGGTCAAAAGACGAACTCATGCATTACTTGTGGCTACTGTAGTAGGAAGTCGATTTTTCGTTAGGGAAATACCTAACGATTTTAAATCAATTTCTCCTTTTAAAACTGAAAGGATGTGAGCGATGAATATACGAAAGGCACACTAATAAGCGTTCATCAGTTATATAGAAACATACTACATACTTCACTAGAATGTTCTAAATGTGAATACAACAAATTCCTCTTGAATTAAAGAAAAATTATCCTTTTTTACTCATATTTGAGGAAAGCTTCATAGGCAAGAAATTCACTTAATAGACAAATTAGATTATACAATAAAAATCATTTCCTTCAAAACGTAATTATACATTTACTCATACCACAGCGGATACCCAGTCATTTTATCTTATTATATGCAATATATGTACATACATAATATCTACATGTACATACATCAGTGTTGCCAGTGAAATTTCGAGAAAGATTCATTTTAGTTTCCAAAAAGATACACTTGTTCCCAAAAAGATACATGTTATAAAAAATTTTAAAGTCCATTTTTAACGTTTAACATTTATTATATTGGGAATGTAATTTTTAAAAATACAGTAAGCAATTTGTTATCAAAACAAATTCATTTTTGTAAAAATTAATATACGAGTTAAGGCGATTATATCAAAAAGTTCATATAAATTTCCTGAAAATAAAAACAGATGTTCATATTTCGTAAAAGAAAAATTTTTCATATTTTCTGTACATTTTGCGTACAGATTCAAAAGATACGAAAAATCCCGGGATTACACATGGTACCTGAAGTCATCAAAAGATACGAAAAATTTATCTTTCATATCCTAATGGCATCACTGACATACATACATAATATGTACATGTACATACATTCATATATATTTTTTTTATTCCTTTTATTTATTAATAACCCCGTGTTTTGACATCAGAAGCACTAACATAAACACGTCCACCGGCTACGAAAGCAGAGATTCGACTATCAACCGAAACTATACACACTGGCCATTACTGTCCGCGCACAACTTTGGTTTCAAAGCACATCAATCAGGTACGTGCATTTCTACAACAAATATTACAACAGCAATAACCACATGTACTTTGTTGGTATAAATTTAAAAACAGGGTAGATTCGTCAGAGTGTATGTTTCTTATAGGAAATGTCAAACACCAAACAAAACTGAATATTCACTAGGTATTTGAGGATACCCAAATAAAAGCATATTTTAGGCTTGTACCTACTCAATCCAAGTTTGACATTTGGCTTGGTATAATTACGTTAGTCACCTGGTGTAGTGCTGGCACCTAATAAATGCGCCTTGTTTGGTTTCATCAACGACAACCACATGTAGCTAATATGAAAACATGTACTTGAAACGTTTGGAAAAGCAATCCGTCTCTTTAAACATATCGCACTTGTTCCTCAAAAGCGTAACAACTCAAAATTCATGAATTTTCAGTAGAGGCCAAAAAATGTTTCTGTTAGTAGTAGTGGGTAGATATGACCTCTGTTGTTTGGTTTTCTGCAAAAAGTGAAAATTTTAAAATTTTGAGTTGTTACGCTTTTGAGGAAAAAGTGCGATATGAATTGTATTTATGAGGAAGAATACTCATTTAACGCTCAGTTAGCCAACATTCAAGAGATTTATTATTCGACATATTGTCATAATTATATTATAAGTGAAATTTATTTGCTGGTGGTTAAGCGATGTCTATATGCATTTCATTGTTGCTTTAACAAATCGTTAGTAGACTTCAATCACACATTTTGAACAGTCACAAACCTCTTATCTTATGCACAGACTTTCATAAACTATTTGAGAATTCACAAATATTAATATTTTTGAAAATCACAAAAGAAAAATAATCATAGTAGGCTTAGTAACTTATAAATACTTTTATTGTTATGCAATGGATTTCTAATTGTATAAAGGTGTAGAAAAATAAAATAGATTCATATCGAATAAAAATTATTTGCAGGGTTGTGTATAAGTTACTAAGCCTACTATGCTTATTTTTCTTTTGTGATATTCAAAAATATTAATATTTGTGAATTCTCAAATAGTTTATGAAAGTCTGTGCATAAGATAAGAGGTTTGTGACTGTTCAAAATGTGTGGTTGAAGTCTACTGACGATTTGTTAAAGCAACAATGAAATGCATATAGACATCGTTAACCACCAGCAAATAAATTTCAGTTATAATATAATTATGACAATATGTCGAATAATAAATCTCTTGAATGTTTCATTAAAATATTATTTTTCATTTTGCCTATAAATACTTTTATTGTTATCCAATGGATATCTAATTGTATAAAGGTGTAGAAAAATAAAATAGATTCATATCGAATTAAAATTATTTGCAGGGTTTTGTATAAGTTACTAAGCCTACTATGCTTATTTTTCTTTTGTGATTTTCAAAAATATTAATATTTGTGAATTCTCAAATAGTTTATGAAAGTCTGTGCATAAGATAAGAGGTTTGTGACTGTTCAAAATGTGTGGTTGAAGTCTACTGACGATTTGTTAAAGCAACAATGAAATGCATATAGACATCGCTTAACCACCAGCAAATAAATTTCAATTATAATATAATTATGACAATATGTCGAATAATAAATCTCTTGAATGTTTCATTAAAATATTATTTTTTATTTTGCCTATAAATACTTTTATTGTTATCCAATGGATATCTAATTGTATAAAGGTGTAGAAAAATAAAATAGATTCATATCGAATAAAAATTATTTGCAGGGTTTTGTATAAGTTACTAAGCCTACTATGCTTATTTTTCTTTTGTGATTTTCAAAAATATTAATATTTGTGAATTCTCAAATAGTTTATGAAAGTCTGTGCATAAGGTAAGAGGTTTGTGACTGTTCAAAATGTGTGGTTGAAGTCTACTGACGATTTGTTAAAGCAACAATGAAATGCATATAGACATCGCTTAACCACCAGCAAATAAAATTTCAGCTAGCCAACCGAATAAAAACTTAATTAGCCGACTGTAATTGAAAGTAACTGCAACGTTAGGAAACAGCTGATCGATATTTTTATGTGAAAAGTAATGAAAATGGTTATAGAGATGTAATGTAGCGTAACCGGAATGTACGTATCTGTGCATTACTTTTCACATAACAATATCTATCAGCTGTTTCCTACCGTTGCAGTTGCATTCCATTGCAGTCGGCTAACTGAGCCTTCACAGGTCGAGTCAACTCGTCGGTTGGTTACTGGTTTGATGTATGGAACAAAAATGTGTTTTCGAGAAAATCGATAAAGAATGTTAGTTCCAGCGATGCCAATTTAGCTCGTTTCGCGCTAGATTTAGCGCGTTTTAACTATGCCAAACGCGCTTTTTTTCGTCTTAGCGCGTTTACTAAAAAAAGAGCTAAATTAGCGCGTTTTGAATAAAGTCATCATCATTCAGTTCAATATTTTTTTACTTTTTTGCATAAATTTAACAATGTTCTAGTATTCAAAACTTATAAAATTTTTTAAATTGGTTAATAATGATTCATCTGCCGCAAATAAAATTCCCTTGACTATGGTTAGAATTAAAAACTCATTTTAATACTGTAAATGACAAACATATTTGAAATTTCACAACTAAAAATATGTACTCCTACTCGTGACCAACTTATTAAGCATCTATTCGAGCTGAAGCACAAAAAGCATAGCTAAGAACCCTCTCAATCAAGCCACCTTTCAAACAGAAAAAACTAAATCAAAATCCGTCCAGCCGTTTGGTCTGTACGTGGCCACGTACACACACTACAAACTTACAACACCCCTCTTTTTGGTCGGGAATTAAAAATAAAAACTAAGGATTTCGATTATTTGGAAGGCAATTCTGATTCTGTATTAAATGACTTTGTTGATTTAGGATATAATTTCGTTGAAACAACATTATAAGGTCTGAAAAGAGCTACTAAAAAAATCAATTGTATTTACTAATATACATGTAAATACATAGACCTTTATTAAAAATTAATTTAGCGCGTAGGAAAACAGCGCGTTTTGGCTACAAATAGTTGACAATGCTGTAACTTAGCGCGTTCTAGCGCGTTTTGCGAAGGGGAATAGCGCGTTTGGGTTATAAATAGTTGGCATCGCTGGTTAGTTCATTAGTTTTATAAAAATACACGATATAACTTTTTGTTTAATAATATAAGAAATAGATACATATGTTTTTTAGTCAAATTTAAAGCTGATAAACTATTTACATCCAACATGAAAAGTTATTAGGATTTAAAGAAAAAATTACAAAAATCTTTGTTAAGGCATGCCCAATCATAACAACAATATTGTTCACTGCCTTTCAAGTAGGTTATTTAAGTAGAAAATATCAATTTTATTCATGTAACATGACATTAAAAGGAAAACCAAAGGAAGAAATTAAAGACAGTTTGAATATATATGTAATATAAGAAACTTTATTAATAAAAAATAAATATAAATCATTAATAATTTCTTAGTCGGGCTTAAGTTCAGTAATTTCAATTATTGTTGAAGAAATATTTTTATTAATTAATGTGAGTTTCTGAAGAAGAGAATAAAAATTAAATTAGACTATTAGCTGGAGGAAATACCGATATATTTCTGTGCAGCCACGCACTGAATCAGCACCGAAGTCTATCTACTAGGGTAGAGATTGTTATTAACATCAGCTTTTTAACGCAAATTTTCAATGAAATGGAATATGAGAAATTATTTCTGATTAAAATTCACTATAGTTCAACTAAAAATTTAAAATTATCTCACAATAAATATCAATTTCATTTGATTAAAACATAACACAAATGCATCTAATTTGCAAAAATATAAATTATATACATACAAAGATGATATACTTGGCAAAAGAAAAAATTTGATAACCATATTGCCCTATTTAAAACGAAGGGTTACCACCCCATTGCATTTTTGTCAAAACTCGAACTAGCACGAATTTGAAAAAAGCTGAGACCCGTATTTAATTAAATCGACTAAAGATTAAAATATGTTAATTTGGCATTTTTATTACAAACAACCCCGAAGAAAAAACTCAAAAACTGTTCTTTTTTACAGAATATCCTTAACAAATGGACATGGATGATCGTCCTTGGACAAATTGTATATACAGTTGGACGCGCCTTAAAAAACCTTTCTTATGATACCCATATTGTATATATATGTTGGTAAGGAAACAGATTCTCAAATTAACAAAACACGCAAAAATATACCCTTTTTCAAAATGGTCCAGCTCACGAGAGGTCAAAGCTTTAGCCGAAATATTTTAAATGTCATCTTAAAAAAGTCCAAGGTTCATTTTTAAGAGAGTACATCGAGCACTTTTTTTGGTGAGTGGCTCTAATGTACTTATGTAAACATAGACACATACATATGTATACGTGCATACTTATGTAGTTTCACAAAATTATATACAATTCAATACTATAGAAAAATTAAGATATTTTATTTTTGGTTTTTTTCTTTTATCTCAATTGAACAGTTTTTTGATAATAAAAATAGAATGACAATTTAAAATTTTTAGTTGAACTATAGTGAATTTTAATCAGAAATAATTTATTAGTCTTGTTGAATGAAAAATATATATAATAAAAATATTTTATTTAACAAGAATTGAAATTACTGAACTTAAGCCCGACTAAGAAATTATTTCTGATAAAAATAAAATATTTAAAAAATTTTATAGTTCAACTAAAGTGTATTAGGTGAAGTCTCCACACTTCTATTATATATATATGTATGTATGTACACTATTTATTGAGATGTAATATGAAATGTAAAATCTCAAGCTATGTATGTGTTGATCTCATGATAGTTATTTATTTTATAAAAAATACTTTACAAAAATGTTTTTTATGTTTTGATTTACAACAGAAACATTTTTTTTTTAAATTTTACGCGTTTCGAGTATTAAAAGTTGGCATCACTGTTTTGATGTACATATATACATACATGTATACATAAATACATACGTGAGTAGTTGGCACGAGTTTTATATTCTGTGTTATTTGCTTTTTTACAGTAGATAAACAAATTAAGCAAAAAATAATTAATAAAATGTGTTCTAATTTTTTTAATTCATACACGCATCCATTATTTTGGTTTGTTTTTTGTTTACACATGTGTACATTCGTATGTGTGTACTCATTTTGTTTTGATAGCTAGTTCAGATAAGTTAGCGATAATTTGTTATCAAAACTAGCGATGATAGCAATTTCTTCATGGTTTCGCAGAAAGGTTCAAAATGAACCAAAATGGTTTGCTCTCAAAAATTTTTATGGCGAACCATGTTGCTTCAATCAAGATTCGACCGAACCTCGAATGAGAGAGCGAACCTCGATAATTGGTGTCGGTGTGAACATGCTATAAAACCACAATTATTCACGTTTCCAACTATGTTAAGTTAGGTTAGCAGGCTGCTGATAAGATTTGAAAGATAGAGTCCAGCTCACTTGGGTCCATTATAATGATCCCTTTGTGCTACCTGTATAAAAAGGATAAAGAACGAGAGAGAAAGAGAAAGGACGGTGAGAGGGATAGAGGTGAATAGATATGACAGTTATATATGGAGGTTAGGTGAGGTGATAGTGGGTCCTATTTTGGCTAAGGGGGGAGTTAGCGGCTATACCAGCCACTATTCCTTATATAAAGGCTCAAGTTTTTGAGCTCAATTTCCGATAACTCAGATAGGCTGCCGAAGGATATTCTGCCAAAGAGGTTCGCCGCAGATCCTCCAGAGCGGAACAATGACACAGGAGGTGCAGGACATATTCCTCCTCTTCCTCGTCATTGCAACTATAGCAGTAGTCATTATAAGGGAGACCCATACGTTTAGCATGGGTTCCGTCCGAAAGGACAGTGACCAGTCAATGTGGCCACGAGGTTTCTCAAGTGCTTCCTATTGAAGTTCATGAGGTTTTCCGTTCTATGAGAGTTAAGGCAAGACCAGAGGGTTCTCGTTATTGCACAGGTCGGCTCATTGCGCCATCTATCTTGGGCTATCTCAAGAAAGGTAACATCGAAGCGTCTCCAGCAGGATGAGAGTGGGAGACCACAGAAATTGTTAATATCAACCTCTGTAAGTGTGGTCCCCCCTCTTTGCCAGTTCATCCGCAACTATGTTACCTGAGATAGTCCCATGTCCCCACACCCAACTTAGTAGAATATTTGAGTGCTGTGCAATTCCATCGAGGGCTTTGAGACATTATTGGACGAGAATAGATGTGGTGCACACACCTGTGAGAGACCTAATAGCAGTTTTGCTGTCAGTTATGACATGGATATCTCTGTTCGAGATTCGATAGAATCTGAACCAGTGAATCGCTCTCTTAATGGCAGATAACTCCGCATGTAATATACTACATTCGTCCGGAAGTCTGAAGGACATTTCAATTCCATATTCAGGAATATAAACGCCCCCACCAACCCTCCCCCTTTTTTTAAACCGTCCGTGAAAATTTGTACGGCTTCGTTCAATGGGGAAAACCCTTCTACCAATGAAATTTGAAAATTCCTATTGAAGTAGGGTTTCGGAGTGCAGTAGTCGATAATATCCGGAATGTTATCCACTATATCTAAAATGCTTGCATGACCCCAAGGTCGGTAGGTCCATGCGCCTGTTGCGTTTAGTCTGACGGTGGTACGTAGAGCCAGCTTTCTGGCCGCTAAGTCCACTGGAAGCCAACCCAACATAGCGAAGAGCGCTTTTGTTGGCGTTGATCTTAGAGCACCTGTTATCATGAGTGCCATTTTGCGGAGAGTTCCCTCTATACGGGATTGATTAACCGCTGAGTCTAGTGCTTTCCACCAGACTGAAATTCCATAAAAAAGTATAGGTTTTATAACCGTCTCTGATATTGCCGTTGTGGCTTTCGCTACTCTTGCCTGAAGATTTTCCCTCCAGGAGAGCTTGCTATCGAGGACAACACCGAGATATTTGGCATTATTTGACAGGGTTAGGGTAATGCCATTTAGCTTTGGCTTGTTAAAGTGGGGAACCTTGTATCTTCTAGAAAAGATTACCAGTTCCGTTTTGGTCGGGTTGACACTAAGTCCGCTATGTGAGCACCAGGCACTAACTTCATTTAGTGCTGTTTCTAGTCTCTGTGATATAGTATTCAGATGGAATCCAGATATTCCAATCGCTACATCATCTGCGTATGCAACTGTTTTAATATTCATGGAATCCAATTTTTTGAGCAGATTATTGACCGTCACATTCCACAACAGGGGTGACAGCACACCACCTTGAGGTGTACCTCTGTGGGCTTGCCTGGTGATGGTGGCTGTTCCTAGGGTAGAAGTGACGATTCAGCGAAGTAGCAAATTCTGAATGAGCTGATAGACCTCTCAATCAACCCTCAGTTGTCTGAGAGACTGAATGATTGCATTCGGATAAATGTTATTAAAGGCACCTTCAATGTCCATGAAGGCTACCAAGTTATAATTTTTATGCTCGAGTGACTTCTCTATGCATCCTACAAGCGAATGTAAGGCGGTCTCAACCGATTTGCCATTGGTATATGCATGTTGAGAGGCCAAAAGCTGAGAGTTATCAATGACTGTTCTAATATGAACATCCATTATTCTCTCAAGTGTTTTTAGAAGAAAGGGAGTTAAACTAATAGGTCTAAAATCCTTCGCCTTGGTATGTGATGCCTTCCCCCCTTTGGGTATGAAGATCACATTACATTTAGTCCATGCAATTGGAATATATGACCATATCATGCAGGCTTTATATATTGCGAGTATCCATGGGATTACTAGATCTGAGTTATGTTGCAGATCCGCAGGAATGATACCATCCGGACCTGGAGATTTAAACGAATGGAAGCTATTGAGGGTCCATTTCACTTTCTCCACAGTAATGTCTATGGATACATGTGTCTGGGCATGGGAAGGGTATACTTGTTGAGTATCACTATAGGGTTGATAGCCCGGAAAGTGGGTGTTCATTAGGACCTCTAGAGATCCGTTACTATCTGACGTCCAGTTTCCATCATTATTCTGGATGTAACTGGGTATCGACGGTTTTTTCGCTAGGATTTTACGCAGTCTGCTAGTCTAGGAATGGGATTCTACTTTGTTACAGAATTCTCTCCAAGTTTTGCGTTCCTGACTTCATTTTTAATTTATTCAATGAGGCTTTATAAAGAGACCAATTGCCGCATTGAAAAGTTGTCTGCAGTTCTTCCGAGTATCTGCAATGCTATCAGACCACCAAGGTAGTCTCCTATTGTTGCGTTGTATAGATGCCCTGCAAGATAGACCAGTGGCTTCCTTAAACGCATTTGTTAGCATATCTACGGCTAAGTCAATATCCGCAGCCTCTCCTATAATTGGAGGTTGCGCAATCAAGTTGGTGAGGATTTGGTTCTGTACCTCCCAGTTTGTTTTACATGTGTTGATGTATAATCTTGCGTTCCTACTTGAAATGCTAATTAAGAATGATAGATATCGATGGTCAGAGAACGAGCGGTCCGACGAGACCCTCCATTCTTGAATTAAATGAGCATGCCTCGAATTGACTAGAGTTATGTCTAATACCTCCTGCCTATTAGAGACTACGAATGTTGGTTCTGAGCCCTGATTTCTTATTGCCAGACTACTATCCATAATAAAATCAAATATGCACTCACCTCTTATATTTATGTCTGAGCTTCCCCAGATATGGTGATGTGCATTTGCATCAGCTCCTATTAAAATAGGATTACCGCGCTTAGTTGCTTCCTTGACTGCCTTTTGGAGCAAAATGCAGTCTCCCATGCTACGGCTACAGTATCTTCATCACTGAAATTATACAGAATGAAGATATTTAAATTGGTTTTCACCATAATACCGGACCTGATTTTTTTATCATTGTTATCTGATTTACTCACATACAGTAGTCTGTAGCCTTTTGCGCTGAGTCCAAGAATTTTACCATTGACTGTCCATGGTTCTTGGATGAGCGCAATATCCACTCCTCCTTTTACGAGTCGGTTGGTTAATGCCGCTGAGACTGCCTTCGAGTGGTGAAGATTAATTTGGATAACCTTCGCCATCCTCAGATATCAGGGTCATAGTTGACGACGATGTCTGCGTCATCTGGGTTTGGATCCAGAAGAGCGTTTTCATCGTCTACGAAATTAAGTCTATCCAGGAGGTCCCCAATCAGACAAGAGTCTGTTTGGGAGCACCCCGAAGCGACTGAATTCGCAGTTTCAACTATGGCCTCCGCGTTGGTCTTGGTTGTTTTATCAACCTGTACCCCTTGCGACCCCTCTGCTACAACGGGGTTATCGGGATCGGGTTTGTCATCACCCCGATAAATGCGCAGATTGATGCCCATAAAGCCATAGTACACCAACCCTTGCTTTTTCCGGAGTAGAGACAACGTCTCCTTATTAAGGACCACGATCGCCTTCCTACGGGTACCAACAGGTTCGAAAACCTTTACTACCTTCTAGTCATTAGTTGGTAGGTCCGGGTTACCTTTCCGGAAGATGTCCAGGATCTTCGCTGGGTCCAACTATGTTAAAAGTACTAAAAATTATACCTACCCAACAGTTCAAAATGGAAGGACCATCTCCAATACTTATTAAAAGGCTAGATATTTTAACATGTACTTTTGCAAAATCAAGCACCTGATCGCTGTTGCCTCAAAAGATCATATTATCCTATCCAATGACAAGTACATGTTAAAGTCCTATGTTATTTTACCAGTATTGGAGACGGACCTTTATTTTGGAACTGTTGGGTAATAATATTAAAAATAGGAATATTGATAATTAGAAAATTAACAAAAATACACAATAACAAAACTACATACAGTTAGTTAGTGTATTGGTAAGCATACACGAATTTTTCTTTGATTTTGAATAAAAAAACTATTTTTTTTTCGTTTTTATCGCAAAAAAACCGCAAAATGTTTTTATATGATTTGTAAGTAGATATATCATAGAAAACTATAAAAAAAATTTTTCCAAGCTTTCCCAAACCGAATTTGAATTTCTACTTAAATGTGAAAAATTATTGTTTTTTAGACCAATTATACATAAATTTTATTTCAGCTTTAGGTCTTTTGTAATAAATTTACAATTTTATTAAGCTATGGCATAGCTTTTATCGCGGGCTTTGAGCGCGAAGATCCAAATCAAGAAATTCCGTTTTGTTAGTATTTGAATCGCCCAGTGTATGTTAATCCCTAAAGTATGCTACTGATTTCATTAACATAAGTCTGTCCAGAACAGATTTTTACATATAGGAAAACACAAAATGGCGTACTTACGAGCATATTTAATATCAAGAAAACACTTGAATTAATATCAAAGAGAAAAAATACATCATAAATAAATAATTATAATTGCATAAGTTGATGAAAAATGCTATGTAATAGCTTTACCGCGGCAGTCCCGAGTGCCACACGTTTTTTTTTATTTTTTTCGATATTTCGCTTCAACTTTGTTTAGCTTCGTCAGGAAATAAAATTATTCTAAATTTAGTAATACATAGATATATAAATTGAAAAATATTTGTCAAAATTTAAAAAATACAAAAGTTCAAAAAGATTTTAACATATGTACAAAAGAGATATTTTAAAGAATTAAAATATTAAAAATAATAAAATAAATACATATGTCCATAATTATAATTGTTAATTAAACATATATAGATATATACTCATTCATATATGCACATATACCTATGTATATACATGCCTACCCTGCAGAAAACATGGGGTTAAGTGTCCCCAAGTCACCACTTTTGTCGACTATTTTGGTGACATTGTCAACAGAGCGTCTATTAATAATGGTTTTAATGCGTAGAAAATATTTTTTCAGATACACACAACTATGCTACTTCTTAATGTTTTATTGGTTTGTTAAAATAAACGTGACGTCAAGCAAAATTTAAGTGTTTATAAAAATTATCTTAAGCAATAGAATTATAAGGTTAATATATATATAAATGTATTTAACAATAATTAAAAACATAATACACAAAAAATAAATAAAAAACAAATAAAATAACAATCAATATTGTATAAAAATATAAAATGTGAAAATTAAAGAGTTTTAAGTGAAAGGTGCCAATTATGGAAATTTTGACTCTGTGGAAGATTTTGTGCCATCAGGTAAAGATTTGTCACATTTTAAGATCCATACGTATGTAAGTGTTTGACTTTACTAATTCAGCGAAACATACAATTTTGAATTTTAATATACATACATATATATTTAATAGAAATGACAAACAATTTCCTGCAGGTGGTGACAGGGTCTATAGTGAATCAGTACAATTTTACTACGGGCATCGAGCGAGGAAATATCGATATTGTAGACTAGAGCCCCTAAAATTTACTAGTGAATCTTTGGTGCCAATGTCTCCATGTGGTCCTAAAAAAACTACGTAGTCAGTAGTGCTACAGTCTAGTGTGGTAGATTTTCAATGACAAGCTAATGTTAAATGTCAATAGGCGATTACATTGGCTGGGGTACGCCTGGTCAGTAGTGCTACTGACAATGTCACTAGTAAATCACTACATTTTCACTATTCGCATTTTCTGCAGTGTAAATATACACACATACACATACAATAAATACAGATATTTGTTATATAACAATATAAAACGATAAAAAAATTTTAAAGTTTCTAATATTTTTTAAAAGATTTAAAAGTTGATTCTATGTACCTATTAATGTATATATGTATTTATGTATATATATGTGTACTCATGTTTATGTATTTATTGTTTGTTATATAAAAACATAAAACGATAAAAAAAATGTTAAAGTTTATATTTTTTACTCATGTTTATGCTTAAGTATATGACTATGTTTTTGTGAATATACCCTGCAGAAAATGCGAATAGTGAAGTTTTAGTGATTTACTAGTAACTTTGTCACCAGTACTACTGACAAATTGTACCCCAGACAATGATTTTTGCTATAGACATTTAGCATGTAAGTGTCATTGAAAAGCAACTACTGACGTTGGTACTACTGAGTACGTATTTCTTTTGGGACCATATCGAGACATTGGAAAGAAATAGTCACTAGTACATTTTAGTAATTCTAATGATAATAAAACTGAATATTTTATTAAAAATTTTTGTTTTAATAAAAAAAATACATAAAAAAAGGGAACATTCGTTCAGCAAGTAAGGATTTAGTTTGCTGTTTGTATTAAATATAAATTAAAAATTCTAGGTTCCGTGGACTTATTAAAATCAAACATTTACGTATGAATCTGGACTTATTGGACTGGACTTTTTAAGTGATCCCACAAAATCTTCTACAGGCTCATAAAAATTTCCACAATTATTTCATTTTAAAATATTTTTATTTTTATAATTACAAAATGGATTGGTTTTTATTTGTCTTTTGCAATTTCTTTTTATTTGATTCTTTGAATTATTTTTTAATACATTTTTTTATTTGCCTTTTATTTCGTAAATTAATTTTCATAACAACTTGAATTTTGCTTGAACACACTTGTATTTTCAACAAACCAATAAAACATTAAGAAGAAGCATAGTTGTGTGTATCTGACAAAATGTTTTCTACGCATCAAAAACAATGTTAATATGTGGACGCTCGTTTGACAATGTCACCAATATAGTCGACAAAAATGGTGACTTGGGGACACTTAACCCCATGTTTTCTGCAGGGTACTTATACATGCATGTGTGTTTTTGTGTCCGTATATAGAAATATACATATGTATATATGTACATGTATTGAAATATTTGTATATATGTATACGTGTACGTGTGTATTCACATGAGTATATTTAAATATAAGATTGTGTATGTATGCATATGTAGATGGATGTGAGCATATATGTGAAAATAGAAATAATATTAATATTAAGGCGAATTGATACCAGGTGGTCTTAACTTGCAAGTCTGTGTATTCTCCTCGTGTATTTGTTAGTGTAAAATTTCCTGCTGTCAGAATATTTCTAAGCGTTTTGCATTGATTGACAGCAGAGAAATTATGTCAGCTGGTGAATTAGGATCACCTGATGTGAATTCGCCTTGATTAATATTTATATGTAAATATAATATTAGGTTTAGTTTATTAACCTTGCTGAAGTTTAGTAACAACTGTTAACTTGTTTATTTTCATTATGATTAAAATTTTTAATATTTTAATTCTTTTAAATATCTTTTTGTAAAAAGCTTTTTGAACTTTTGTATTTTTTTCAATTTTGACAAATATTTTTCAATTTATATATCTATGTATTAGTAAATTTAGAATAATTTTATTTCCTGACGAAGCTACACAAAGTTGAAGCGAAATATCTTTAAAAATAAATAAAATTGTAAATTGATTACAAAAGACCTAAGCTGAAATAACATTTATATATAATTAATAAAAAAGGCCGAATAAATTATTATAATATTTTTAGACCAATTTTCAAAAAAATATTTCTACAACAAAAATATTTAACTGGGATATATATTTGAGTTTCCAAATACCTGAGGTTAAAGGTTCCATTGGAAAAATATTACTTTTATGCAAAAAAATACAAAAATTTTATTTAAAAACTTTATTTTTAAATTTTTACCACTGTTTTCAAAAACTTAAAAAAAGTTCAACTTTGACAACGCACAACTCAAAAAGTAAATAACATAGGAAAATGAAAACGATAGTTAGTGATGGACAATTTTGTTTACTTTAACCTGTAATTGATTATTGGGAATTTCAACCCAAAGTGCGTCGTTTCGGAAAAAATCATGGTTAAGAAGTCTTAAGCTTGGCCAAAGGCCAGCTATCCAAAGAATCTTTAATAAGCACATTAAAAAAAATTTAAACTAAATTTTAGTTAGACATGAACTGGGTTTTAAGCCCAATAATTGATTTCTCAATTAAGTGTCATTTATCTTTAAGTGCCATTTAAGAACCGAATCCATTTTTCAGTACAAAGTTGAGAGACATTTAAATGAATCTTAAATGCCCTTCCATAATACTGGGAAATTTTGTAGTGCTGCCGTACTTTCAATGTAATTTAATAAGAACTTTAATTAACCACTGAAAAAAATGAAACTACATTTAAGTGTAACTTATATTTAAGTGGCAATTAGCTAAATGACATATAATTGAGAAATCAATTATTGGGCCTTACTTCATGAAAATTCCTTGAATTAAGTTCAATTAATTTAAAACATAGAAATAGTACTCTCTCGTCTCGCAAGTATACAGAAAATTCTTATAAACTTAAAAATATTAAAAAATTTTTCTTAATTATCCTTACTTAAAGCAAGCTCATAATTATATAAAATAATTATAAATTTTCATGCATACACTAAAGACTTCGTCAAAGTAGAGATATTTTATCTTAAACTAAAGAAATTTAAATTTTATATGAAAAATACAAAATTTAGTAATACGTTTCCTTAAATCTAGTTGAACTTTTTCTATTAACTTAAAAGAAGTATGACAAGTTCTTGGTTTTATGGAAACATTTTCTTTAAAACAAAGATATACTGATCTACTGTTAACTTGATATCCGCGCAACTGATTCGGCTATGAATGTCATACGGCCAGGGCCCAGTCATCTTAGTAGATAGGTAATGAAGGATGCAAATTTCCGTCTCTTTCTAATACTATTTCTATCTCTTTCTATCTTTGTCTGTTGTGTGAGGTCATGGTTTGTGACATCAGAAATTAGTATGTATGTGTGTAATTGATAGAGAGGGGGCGTTGACTTTTATATTTTGTTGTATTTGAGAGATATGTAGGTAGGTCTTGCCTTATAACTTCTGATATCCCATCATTAGGGATTTGTCGGTTTGGTATTAATAAAAAAATATTGTGATCATATATATATATATATATGTATATATATAAATTTGGTTCTTCAGTTAAATATCTATGTCATCATTAGGGATTTAGGGCTTCGCCATTGCCTGCCTATCAATAATATTGTAATCATAGATGTTTTCTGCAGTTACATACTCACTTACTAAAAATTTATGTAGTGTGTATGTATGTAGTTTTTTTATTGTTGGATAAATGTATATGTGCTCGTATCAGAGGGGTTGGTTCTTCACTTGGGATATATGCTCCCTCTCCTGCTACAAAAAATTATGTAGTGGGAGTGTAAATTTTTAGTGTTGGATCTATGTGTGTTCGTATCAGAGAGGTTAGATATAGTGTTAGAAAGAGATGGATTTTGCGGGAACTTATCCATAATAGATAGTGCTTAATAGTATGTGTACATATTTCTAATTTTTAATATTCTATGTATTGGTGTATGCATGGAAATGTTAGAGAGGGATAATTTTTTTCTCGTGCTGGAATTGATGCTGCCCCAGTAAAAAATTTGTATGCTGCTGTATTCCTTGATCTACATAATTAGTCCTCGTTCACGCTACGCAAGTCTTATTGCTAAGCTTATCACTTTTTATTCTTTGAACTTTCATCGACGACCTCACAAAATAAAAGGTATTGACATTACATTTATAGTGTGAACTGGGACTTCTATTATTTGTTCTTTTTCGCGTTTGATCTAGTTGAATTGCTTGGGTCTTAATTGTATACATGTATGTATGTACATAAGTAAGCATGCATGGTTCAATAATTTTTGGGGATCATAGAAATTGTTTAACTTGTTGGAATAGCTGTTCTCCTAGTTGAAATTTGTTTGTTGATGCTGATTGCTTCTAATGTTGTTATTTTTTTTTCTTCTTCTATTACTCTGTATGTACGTACATTCATATGCGTACTTGACAATTTTTGATTTTATACATATACAAACATACATAAATATGTACATACATACTTATTCAAATGTGCTGATATTGCATTTTCCCATTTTATAATATTCAAGGGAACTTTTTAGCCGTTATGTGGTTTTATTCTTTATTTTTTATCGTTCCTGGTATGTCTATTGGATACAGCGTTGCCACTTTCTGTGTAATAGTGCAAAATCTGTACTATTTAAAGTACATAAATTTTTTGTGTAATTTTGCACTATTTTTTATATTTTAAAGCGATAACAGCATAACTCGACTTAATACAAAATTCTACAGACGAAACTTCATGCCTGCGGGAAATCCCCATGTCTCGAACAAAGTTTATTATAAAGATATTAACAAAACAATATTGCTGTAAGTCTTAATGAAAGTCCAACAAAATTTTTAATAAGGCCCAAATTATACTAAACATATTATACTAAACATATTTAGAATATTTCTTAAGTAATCTCGGATCCTATTATAAATGTAATGCAAACTCCGAGAATTTCTACGATATTTCCCACTAGAGAGCCATACCATCTTATCACCTATTACAATGCAATTGTTATCATTAACAGCTTGTTGTATTGAAAGTGCTCCGGAACAATATGAAGTATTGAGATTATATTGAAGATTGGAAGTTTTTAAAGATCATTCAAAAATAACTGAATCAATGCTTTCTGCATTAGATGAAAAATCTACAAAATATTATTTGGAGTTCCTTTCACATTCTCTTGGACGTTAAACTAATTTTAATTTAATTTTTTAAAGCGAATCCTTTCTTTTGTACAAATTACAAGCTGAAATAATCAAAGTTGTGTAAATTTGTTCTTGTCTAATTACATAAAAGCTGATGTTTTTTTAACAAAATGAGTTATTTTTGGTTGACCAATAAAAACGAGGAACTTGTTATACAGCGAAGTGAAATTTATATTTATTTAGCTTCTTAAAATACTGTTCCGAGACACAACAAATTGTAATGTATAAAGATTTTAGGAAAATGAGTGGCGTGAATATGGTCTTTTAGACCATAAAGAACTTAATCTATGCGGTAATTTGGTTGTTTTGAAATTTACAACTCTAAAATTTTCAAAGTTAAAACTGTGCTGGCGATATTCTGTTTCTAAATTTAATAGTTGTGATATTACCATTCTTAAACGCTTCTGTTGAAAGATTTTTTTTAGTAAACTGAACTTAATTAAATTTGATACCCCAAAAATGAGTTATCAGCTAATAAAGTAGCACCGATTTCAAAATTGCGGTGCAAATTTTTATCTTAAAATGGTGGAAAGATTATATGATTTAAAAAAAACTAAAGAATGTACATATATGTAAGTATCGCTCAGTACTCCTAGTGAAATGAGTTTAAATTAAGAAAAAAAAATGGAGAGCACCTTCTTCTCAAACGCCTGGCTTAAATAGTATGTTATGAAACTTTGAGAAAATATTAAGAGGAAAGTGGTAAATTATTCTGCGTTGTAGTAAATATTTGTGAATTAGTGAATTTTATGTAATATTTTTAATTTTTTTGTACTTTTTTTATAAATTAAAAAAATTATCACCTTTTAAATTTCAATTAACTAAAAAACTCATAAAAAAATTAAATTTTTTTTAGATTTTTTTGCACTATTTCATTTGGTTTTGCACTATTTTAGACTTGCAGCTGTGCAATTTCTTTTTCCACCAGTGGCAACGCTGATTGGATACTTTGTTATGTTGTTGTTGTGGTTTTTTTTCTAATACGCATGTATGTACATGTACGTGTATATTTTGCTCTGCAAATTTAAGCTTGCTCAATCTTGTTAGAATTTAATGTTTTGTAAATTCAGCGATTTGTTTCTATGTAGGTACTACATATTTATGTATATACATATGTACATATATAGAATAAAGCATAAAGTAAAAAATTAAAATAAGAAATATTGGATCACAGCATATTTTATTATGATAGAAGACATGTACTCCCAGACGATCGTGTATGTGTGAGTGTGTTTGACTTGTTCAATAGTTGTGACTTGAAGAAGTGTCGTCATAGCTTTTGTGATTGTTTACCACTTTTGTTGGGGAAGGTTATGGTATTCAGGTTGCTATGCAAATTGAATTATATACATATATATATACATACATATATACATACATATATACATACATATGTACATATTTATACATATATCTGCTAGTTCTTATTTGCTCTTTCATAGGTTTCGCGATTGTTTGACTCTTTTTGTTGGGGAAGGTTAGGGTTTTCCGTTTGCTGTGCAAAGTTTAGTAATATAAATCAATTTCAAAAAATCAAAAATTAAACTTTTTTTCAATTTATTTTAAACTTTTATATTTTAGATACTTCTGTATACCAATAACATCCTATTCGTTTGAAATTATAAAAGATTTAAAAATTTTTTAATTTGTTTTAATATTTATTCATTATTTTAATAATATTTTATAATACATATCTATTAAGTTATTTATTATTAATTTTCTTAAGAAATAAATGGAGCATCTGCCAGGGGCAGCATCTGAAGTGACCGTCATCTTTATCTTCATCCTCTGTAACTCCAATTTCCTCATTTTCGTCCAGCATGTTTATAAAAAATTTTAAAAGCTCCGAGTGGTCGTAGAGCTGGAACCACTCGAAATCTATCAAAAACTGATTAAGTTTGCACCTTATTCCAATCATATTTTTTTATTAAATTTATGAAGATGACAGTTCTTTGAGGCTTCCGTTGTTACTAATTGTATTTACAAACTTTGAAAGTTCTGATGTTTAAAACAGTGTATATAAAGAATCAAATCAATTGTTTCTCCCCTTTTAGCATACTCTTTTGCCTTTCTCTATTTCTTTCTTTCTTTCTATATATATCTCTCTCTCTTTACGTCTTTTCCTCATGTAGACATATTCACTATTTCACAACAAATATTTTCATGTAGGCCTCTTATACTCATCGAATCTACATTTAATATCAATTTAAGTAAAATACTCAAAGATACAACACATTAAAATGGAATCACAAAATTTAATTAAAAAATTTAGTTCCTTGAACAACAAGTCCTTGATCCATATCAAGGACTTAGATATTTCGAAGAGGATAACGACCAAATACGGTCCAACTGTGAAGATAGAGATGTAGGACCACTTTATGTTCTTGACAAATAGGTATAACTCCCTATCCGATGAGGAGCTCAACCACCTCTCAGGTGGTACATTCCGAGTACAAAGGCAAGGAGAACGAAATTTGATTCTAGATAAGGAGGAAGTGGAGGAGTTTTTAATCTCAAATGGGCAATACCCCATTTCGCAATAGAATAAATTTTTTATATACATATATATTTTGCAAGTAATAAAACAAAATTTTATATAAATGATGGAATTCTAAATTTTAATTTTTTTATTTAGTTCATAAAAAAATTGTAGGCATAAATGACCACAATTTAATTAAACTTCTGATATTGATTATAGTTGTATCTTATATTTTTACCCAGATATTTGATTACTTCTGCAGGAGGTTGGAAGTTTCCAAAGCTATCGAAATATTCTATTTCTTTCGTGTTTTTAAAATATGCTACCCAATGTGTGCCAAGTCCTGTTGACATATCTAAATTTATTATTCCATAATCCTTTTTCCTCGCACGTTTTGATAGAGTGTTCAGCATATAAACTCCTCTAGAGTATGGAATTTTTGATGAAAAAACCATAACCTTTTTTATAAGGTTTGAGGAAAAGTCCTTCACCTACCGCTATAGATTATATCGCTCTATTATGTCTAGCTGCTTCCTTAAGTTGTCTTTTTGCATTTTTTGTTGCATTTACAATTTTCGCTATAGCAGCACCTCCAGTCGCTAGACTGCCAATTGCACCCAGAGCAGTTAATATTGGAATTAATGGTAGAAAACCACCAATTTTTGGAACACGTATTATACGTGGTGCAATAATTTGAGATTTTTTCCCCTTCAAAGAACTGTTCATAGTTTTTCGTGCAATTCTAATGGCTGAGTTATTATCGAGCGGTTTTTCCTTCTTCAACATTTTTGATGCAGCTCTAATTGATGTACTAAACAGCTTAAAAGCATTTAAATTAGTTTTTTTTATCATTTTTACTTTTTCCCATACCCATTCCAAGTTTTGCTTTGGCTTTCATTGCGTTAGTAATTGTATATGCAAATGATTTGTCTGTGAGAGTGCTATCTTTTGAGAGAACTCGGTTCCAAGATTTGTTTTCAAGTATTTTATGAGCTTTATGTCTAGCACTTAAATTCTTATTTTTAAAATAAGCAATGTCGTGCTCTTTGCAAGCAGAGTCCAATAAATTAATTCCTTTATCACCTCTATTTAAACGTTTTTGTAGTTTTGTTCCAGGTCCACAGTACTGATATCCAGGAAGATGAAGTTCAACAGGTAGACAGTTTATTATATTGTTAACTAAACCTTCTCTAATGACAGTTTTTTATGACTAAATGATTTCCGATACCGTATAACCATATTATTATTTTATTTTTTCTATAATAAAAGGTAGTATTTATGAATTGCATTTAGTTACAAAAATGCAGTTAGTAAAAAAACATAAAAATATTTTAATCCGTAATATTGATGCTTCATCAAACATCAGCTCAAAAATAAAACATAGTTCACTCTTACCAAATTCTATTCGTGCTATAATAGTTGGCCCATCAAATTGTGGAAAGACTAATATTATGATTAGCTTGATAGAAAGTCCTAATGGACTCAAGTTTAAAAACATCTATTTATACTCAAAATCCTTATATCTGCCGAAATATGAATACCTGAGAAACTTAATTTTAAAAATAAAAGGAATGGGATATTACACATTTCCAAATAATGAATCCGTTATTTCTCCTAATGAAGCTAAAAGCAATTCAATTATGATATTTGACGATGTTGCATAAGAAAAGCAAAATAATATACGTGCATATTTTTGTATGGGACGACATAAGAATGTTGATTTATTTTATTTATGTCAAACTTATACCGGAATTCGGAAACATTTGATAAGAGACAATGCCAATGTAATTATAATGTTTAAACACGATGAGAAAAATATGAAGCATGTTTATAGTGATCATGTGGAAAGCGATATGAATTTTATAAAGTTTCAAGAGATTTGTCGAGAGTGTTGGAAGGATAAATATGGATTTTTGATGATAAGCAAAGATAATGAATTAAATAATGGTCGTTACAGAAAACAATTTGACTATTTCATAACAATATAAATTACTTTACACCAAAGGTAGTCTTTAGTTCTTATTCTGGCTTTAAACTTCATACATCTATTTTTTATAATTAATCAGATGCCTAAAACCTGATCTGATAATCTGATCAACACTTAATAACACCGATCTGATAACAATAACTGATAGATGATAAGCTGATAACTGATCTGATAACCTGTTCTGATACCTGAAAACCTGATCTGATACCTGAAAACCTGATCTGATACCTGATAACTGATCCGATAACCTGTTCTGATATCTGAAAACCTGATAAGCTGATCTGACATTTGACGCTACTAAACATGGATGAGAAAGTTTTAAAAGAGCTGGTTACTACAAGAAATGTCTTGAAGAAAAAGCTCCGTAGTATAAAATCTGGTGAAATAGATACACTTGAACAACTAAGAGATACATTTAAACCTATAACAGAACCTCTCAAAGAATTTATAAATAGTTCTAAAAATATTGGAAGGATCCCCAAGAGCGAAGAAAGTAAAATCCAAACAAAAATTGTGAATAACAAAAGTTTAAAGTCTTTGAAAGATTCAGTCAAGGTAGAGACAAGTACACCAAAGAAACTTGTAGAAGGAACAAAATGTGATAACACCATCTTATTTAATGATGCTAATGACGTGAGTGATAAGGATGAAGAAGAGTTTTACTCACAGGCTTCCAATACTGAGGAGAGTTGTACACACTTATCACTCTTGGAAGCGAGAAATGAATTAGATACTTACTACGGTCAACATAGAGATTACAATAACGAATGGAAATTTGGTAGCAGTAACATTGAGCTAAATGAAGATAAAATTCAAGTTGGCGGTCAAAGATGGGTAGCAAATGCAGCAATTCCTAATTATTAAGGTGATGGAATGATGCGCTTTAACCCCCAAAAACAAAACTATATATATTGGTATGATCCCAATGAGTTAGTAGATCGTCTCCGACTACTGCTTGTGTCACAAGCTGCAGGTCATACTAATCACAATAACGAGATTGTATCAATTATTGAAGAATTACGTGAAGCGAATATAATACATTAACTTTAATAAGGTACATATACACATATGTATAAAGTATGTCTGTTGATAAGTTTGGACATTATCTAAACGATACTAGTGATATAATTTCCATTAAAAATGCACCTAAACTGCTGGGGTTCTTTATGGACACGAACAACAACATTGATGTCCAAAACAAAAGGATCAAAAATGTTGCAAAAGCTCTGGAGGAAAACGATGTTTCAATAAATTGTTTCTGCAAACTCAAATCGAAAAACTAGAAGCCAAATTATTAAATTGCTTTAAGGAAGACAATACTATAATTCGAGATGATATTCAAATGCAAATTTTGGAATTACAAAGCGAAATAAAGTTACAGATAGAAGACAATTATAAAATTGAAAAAGAAATTCTAAAAATTAAAACATCTTTTGAAGAACAAATTGAATTTATAGATTGGAAAATTACGTGTTCGTATCAATAGCTGAAAGTGCATCAAATAGATCACAATATTCCCCAACAAATACGTAAAATTACTCAATGTCTCCAAAAAGAAACTTAGTTAACGAACTCCACAAACAAGCCAGAAAAATTTTTGTACGCCGAAGAGTTGTGATGAAAGGATTAGATGATCTTTGGCAAGCTGATTTAGTTGAAATGGGTAGTTATTCATCGCAAAATAGAAATTATTGATTTTTGTTGACTGTAATTGACACATTCTCAAAATTTGCATGGGCAGTACCGCTGAAAACAAAAACTGCACTCGCAAGGCAATGGAAAATATTTTTCAATTAGGACGAGTTCCAAAAAATTTCCAAACGGATGATGGTAAAGAATTTTTCAATACACACTTTGGAAAACTAATGCATAAATACAACATTAATCACTACTCAACATATAGCAGTATGAAAGCATCAATAGTAGAACGATTTAATAGAACGTTAAAAGGGATGATGTGGAAAGAATTTAGCTTTAATGGTTCATATAAGTGGATTGATATATATAAAGATTTACTTTATGCATACAATAAAATATTTCATCGCACAATTAAAATGTCTCCTATTAAAGTCAACTCAACAAATGAGAAAAAGTTGCTAAATACAGTATACAGTAATTTGAAGATGTATAAAATGTCAAAGTTCAATGTTGGAGATCATGTACGCATAAGCAAATATAAGCATACTTTTGAAAAGGCCTATACCCCAAATTGGACAACAGAAATTTTCACAATCAAAAGAGTTCAAAATACATATCTTACAACATATATATTAGAAGATTATCTCGGAAGTTCTATTAAAGGTGGATTCTATGAAGAAGAACTTTCAAAAACTAGATATCCAAATACATATCTAGTTGAAAAGGTTCTTAAAACTAAAGGAGAGGAGGGATATGTTAAATGGTTGGGGTTTTCTCGTCAACACAATTCTTGGATAAGAAAAGACGATATATTGTAGTTGGAGTAAAACAACAACAACAACATTACTTATATTTAGCACATTATGCAATAATATATATTTAGAATAAGAAATAAATCGTTTTTATAAACAATATTGTAGTAAGTTTTATTTATTTGCAATCAGATTGCCGTAATGTCAATAACACTTACTTTGAGCTCTAATTCATCAGAGTTATCTGCAAATTACTTCCCTCCTATCGAGTTAAATGGAGTTTATGAGTGCGCTCTAACTGCTTTTCATTCATATAATAGCATACCGAATGCAGACGTCTATAACAATATGTTTCACATAGGAGAACATGTAATTAAAATACCAATTGGATCTTATGAATTAAATGATATAGTTGATTACATAGATAAGCAATATAAAGACTGCAGTCCAACAAACAAAATTCAAATAGAAGCTAATAACAATACAATGCAAGTTAAAATTAATAGCTCTAAAGATTTAATAGATTTTAATAAAGAAAACACAATTGGAAAGCTTTTGGGATTCAATACTAAAATCCTGACTCCAAACCATGATCATTATTCAGATCTTCCAGTCAATATATTTAAGGTAAATCTCTTGCGAGTTGAAAGCAGTATCGCTGTTAATGCATACATGAAGAATTCCAAGGCACATACACTACATGAATTTCCGATTAATGTTCCTCCAGGCTATAAAATAGATTAAATCCCTAGAAATCTAATTTATTTACTAGTCAACTTCCAACAGATTAGTTCACTAGCTTTACGCGTAGTTGATCAGCACGGTGACCTAATAAATTTTGGAGGAGAGGAAATAACCATTCGCATACATTTGAGAACAACTAAATAATGATAATATATAACACAAACATATCAAAGAATAAGGCTGTATATAATTCTAAAACTATACTAGAACCTAAGCGAGAGTTGAAGAGATCAGTCCAACGAAAAAATCTAACGAAATCAAATCAAAACTTTCTAAGTCCTTAAATTTAAGACTGAAAACGAAAAAATGAATTCAATAATGAATGTACTAGATAAACCATTATCTGATGATAGTATAATAAAAAAAGACTATCACACATTTGTACCATATCTACAATCATACAACAACCATGATGAAATTCGTATTTCAATACAAAATCAAGATTTGTACATATTGTCCAGTGAAAGTTATATATATACGTGGAAGGATTTGTTGAAGATGATAAAAGCTCAAAATCCTCCAATTTAAGCTTTAAATTAAAAAACAATTTTGTAGCGTATCTCTTTGATGAAATCCGTTATGAACTCAATGGTATTGAAATTGATCATACAAGGTATTTAGGACAGACAAGCACCATAAAAAATCTAATTTCTTTATCATCAACGGAAAGCACTGTCATGCAAAATGCTGGATGGAACAAAATTGATAATTTGAATATTGAAAATGGATATTTTAATTTCTATGTTCCACTTAAAATGTTCTTAGGATTTGCCGAAGACTACAATAAAATAATACTAAATGGTAAACATGAATTAATACTCTTACGTAACAAAAATGATGAAGATCTTGTACAATCGAGCACTTCTACTGACAAACCAAAACTTACAATTTCGTTAATCTCATGGAGAATTCCCCATGTGCACCTATCCGATCATGATTAAAATTATAAACAATGCTGCTTCTATACCAATAGCATTCCGCAGTTGGGATTGTCATGTAAACCCCCAATTAAACACAGGAACTAGCCACATCTGGAATGTTAAGATGGCTGCAAGTAGAGAGCGACCCCGTTTTGTAGTGATTGCATTTCAACAAGAAAAGAAGTTTGTTCATTGCGATCTCACTAATCTAAAAGTACATTTGAATTCAGTTTCATATCCATATGATGATATTAACATAAAATTTAAAAATTAACGCTACGCAATTCTATATGATATGTATGTAAGATTTCAGCAAAACTATTATATGAAGGAGTCACAACCTCTTCTAACTTCTCAAGAGTTTAAGAATAACGCGTCCCTTATTGTAATAGATGTTAGTTATCAAAATGATGACTTAATAACGGACTAATTGACATAAAAATTGAATTTGAAACAGCAACAAATATTCCAGCCAAAACATCAGCTACTGCATTCTTATTCATGATCGTCTAATTGAATACATACCTATAAGAGGACAAGTTCGTAAAATCTTATAAATTAAAAAAGATGCAAAATAATATAAATAAATAAATATATAAAACCTCCTTTTGATTTTAAATGTTTATCAGCAAAAAAGCAAAGAGAAGCAAACTGGTTAACAAAACATTATTATCATCTAAGCTGGAACGATGGGACTGTTTTATTTAAAAGCATTTGCGAATTTCTAAGAGCTAATGTAGGTAATTCATATATCTATGTTAAAGACGAGGAAAAGAGGCAATGGTTAGAAAAAATGGTACAAAAAAGTGTTTTTAATATTGAAGATATTGGCTGTATCAACTTTAGTCAAATAGGGGTGAAGTATCCAGGCCTATTTTATTGCAGCTATCACTTGAATGGTATTTGTGCTTTACGAAATGCAATCTTACTTGAAAAAGAAACATCAGAATGAAAACAAATTGATATGAGTTATTTTTAGTATATTATTTGTTTTATTTTAAAATATATTTTAATATATGTCCATTGATATGTTACAATTTTAAATTAAATTAAAGTGTATAAATAAAAATGTAAAAACTAAATAATTATATATATATAACACTAAATAATTATATATATATAACATATGTAACATATATATACAAATTTACATATATAGTATTTTAATAAAAAATAAATAAATACATGAAAAAAAACAGATACATACATATGTGATTGTTTTCTTAAAACTTAATGAATTAATGTAAAATTCGTACATAAACATTTGAATATAATACATAAACATTAAAAAAAAAATAAAAAATTTAGATTAAATATACATTTACGATTAAATATACATATTTAATTAATTTTTGTAATATATGCTATACATCACTGTCATCTCATATATATATATATATATATATATATATATATATATATATATACCTTTCAATAGATTAGTCAACTGCCATTGACTCACTAACTCTAATCAAATACATCTCATCTGATATCACTTTCTGATCAAATAAACAATTTTTATAATCGCTTAGAGTTAACTTCCTGACGGCAGATTTTTTAACTGCTTTAGATTTTTTGACTTCTTCAGAGCTATGGGTTGAAAATGAGTACATTTTGGATCTTAAACCTACAAACTCAGTCATTATATCACCCTTGTTCTCATCCTTCATCATTCCTAAAACCTTTTTAGTTGCTAGAGGTAAACTGAACTGATTATCTTCAGAATAATCCGATGTATCGAAATTGGAATCAATATCATTACGAATGTCATCATAAAAATCATCAGTTTGAATCGTGTAGATGAAGGAATCTCTATCCATATAGTTAAGAGAAATTTTATCTTTAAACTTTTGTTTCATGTAGCCGTAGTGGTCGTACATCTTCCACTTAAATAATTCTAAAACTGCTAGACCTATATATGTGGGTTTATCGTAATATGGTTTCAGTTCTTTTAACTCAACTGCATACATATTATCACCGAATTTTTTCAAACTTAAAAAATTCGGTTTAGAAATCAATGCCCTCAATCCTAAATGATTTCTGTTTGTAGTTTCCCACTCTGTAGCAATATGGATAACTTTTCTTTTATCTACATTTTCCATAGTCTTCCCATAAACAGCATTATTAAGAATCTTAAAAAATCCTGCTCAAATGCATTTTTGGCATTCGTACGATATGAAGTATTTAGGTCAATGTATTTGTTAAGCCAAGGGGACTTTAATATTCTGTGTATTTTATGTAATACAAGCCCGTTTGAAATACATTGAAGTAAGATTTTATGATGAATAACATAATTCCTTTTGAATGTAAAGTCTGCTATTAATGTCTTACTATTATATTGTGATGTTTTTTTATTTTGGGGGCAAAAAGGGAGGTCATTATGTTCGTCATGAAGTGAGTCTGGATACTCAATATCTACTTCTAAATAGTAACCAACTTCTAGTGTATTAGGAACTTCATTGATATTAAAGACTTCAATTTCTCCAGAACTTAACCATTCGAATCCCCCATAAGGTAAAGGTTGAGACATTGCCCAACCATATAAATTGTTTGCATATAAATATATCAAATATTCTGAAGGCTTATTATTATCAAAATCATTCATGTATTTGTTGTTAGATTTTGAATATCTTCTTGAGCACTGCACTAGCCCACCCCTTATACCATTTTGAACAAATGAATGCATTTCACAGTCTGTAATTAGCTCTAAGGTTACTTCTGTAGTCCTCAACATGGCATCCCATGATAGTCCTGGTGCAGTATAGTAATGAGCTGGATCTAGATTATAAATACTCTTACATATCTTTCGAACATTTTCAAAAATATCTGTGAGAAGTAATACATCAGTTTTGAGGTAAAGCTCAGTATAATCGAGAAGGGTTCTACAATCCAACTCACTCCACACTTTTTGTGCATGTTCATAGTCATCAACAGAACATTCGTCATTGCTTAAAATATTAAAAAGTTCTGTCTACTTGGAAGTTCAGTTTCATCAAACTTTAATATAGAGTCCATATAAGAGTATGGATACACTCCTTTTCTTCTTAATAATTTAAATTGGTTGTCATTTGGAAATATTTCACGAACTGTATGTAAATCAGAAACGTCAAGATTTTTTGCCAAAGAATCTAGACTTGAGGCCATAAACCTGAAAGAGTCTATAAATGGTATTTCGAATCCACGATTCTTTTTTATTGAAATATAAACTGAGAGGGAAATATAACGCTCTTTGTTTAGGGGTATAACTTTTATAGTAGCATTTTTTATTGCGGAAAGATGATGAAAAAAGAAATGTAAATCATACGCGGAAAGATTGTGAAAACAGAACAGGTATAAAATTAGGTACTCTATAGTTTAAATTGCATACATTATGTGCTGCACCACAATAACTACCCGTAAGATGACAGTGATCTATAACTTTATCATTAACCAATTCTTTTCTACAAATATGACGCACTTGTGCATTATTGTGGGCTTGCACATCTTCTGTAGTCATATTAATACATTTGGTTTTTGATAAATGTTCATCAAATATGTTTGATGCATCTTCCACTATTTTTTTAACAAACATAATTGCTGCATCTTCCCCAAAATAATACCTATGCATATTATATTATTTCTTAAAGCTACACTTTACGTAGTAACTGAAAGCACAAGGAATATGCTTTTGAATATTTGTAGTATTACTACTTACTTTTTCGTCAACTCTTTCTAAAATTTATTCAAAATCCGCATAAATTACATATAGGACATCCATCTGATTATGAATGTGCTTGAAGCTCTTGAAGACATCTTCGGGCTTAGGCATTTTGACGACTTTCTTTAGACAAACGTTCTTGTGATGCTTATACACATATTCATCGCTAGTATGGTACAAACAAGTGTTGCAAACAAAGATTTTAGAGGTATGTGATGTAATGCTGGATCGTAAGTCTAAAATTGTAATATATAGATTATATCAAAGAAATATTTATATACTTTGAAAATAAAAAAAAATAAGAAAATACTTTGAAAATAAAAAAAAATAAGAAAATAAAAATATTTATGATTATTAGAAAAGACTTACTTTGAAATATCTTTGATGTACACATAGTGGAAATTTTCATTTGAATTGACCAAAAGTAAGTTTATATGATTTGATTTTTCTCCACTAGTGACATAATATGGTCCTATTATTGATGACTCATTATGTTGTTTAGTTGTTTTAAAGGAAGTGGAAAATCTAGCCCCTCAAAGTTGATTTCTATGCCTCCTAAAACAATCCTTTCACTTCTTATGTTTTCTATGTTGCACGAGTAGTGGAGTTTTCTTTCTGCAACACTTAGCATATCATCTTGATATAAAGCAGCAACTAAGCACCATTTGAAGCAATAAATATCATCATTCTCGATATTGATTCATGCACCCTAATGGCCGTGATACACTAGCCTACACGATCGTGCGATTTTTCAGAAAATACAGCCCTGGTATGATGGAGTCTATGAACATTTTCAAAAGACAAAAACAATTCATCAGATCAGGGTTGTATTTTTTCGTAGATCGCGCGATTGTGTAGGATAGTGAATCATTGCCTTTATTAGCTATAGCTTTTGGCAAGGGTATGAAAGATGAGCCTCTTATAATCGATGACTTGTTAAGGCCGTGATACACTACGTGCGATCTACGAAAAAGTGCAACCCTGGTGTGATGAATTGTTATTGTCTTTTGAAAATTTTCATAAACTCCAACATATCACGGCCTTTAATGTTTATTTCAAGCAATTTTATACAGATTAATGCCCATCCACTGTCTTTCTCTTGAAATTCATCCATTTTTATAGTAATTTCATTCACATGCTTCTTGTATAATTCTTCCACATCATCCGAAATGGTGACCAATGTCATTTTTGATGTGTACCAGTGGAGAAACAATCATATCATCGTTCAGCAGTTTCATGTATTCGCATGTTAGCTCAAAATTAAATTTAAATGTAACATCAAAGACTATAAATATATAAAGATGTTCCACGTAGAACATTAAATAAAAACTAAAATTTTTTGCGTTTAACGATGCTGCGGAGGAAGTAACAAGGGAAAATTATATTGTTTGTTATTTTAGCGAAACCACAAACAAAGAGAGCACAAAATTTTTGAGATTGCACACTTTATATAAGTATGTATGTAGTAATGATGAATGGCATACAATGTATGCACACACATAAATGATGCTTATAGAGAAATTTGTTTGTGTGTGTGTTATATTTCTTGTTCAAAGCACGGTCGGTACGAGAAAAAATATGAAATTACAAAAAGAAGTTTCTTGTTTTGATATATTCATGTGCAAATAAATTACGTAAAGCCAATGCGACCGATTGTGTTATTGTAGAGTAATAATACGTGTTTTATTGTTGTAAAATTAAAAATAATTTGATTCGCACCGAACTACATATAATTATTTGATTTAGAAATCTGAATTGTATACTTACAATATTTTTTTTATTTATTGCTTTCAAATTTTGAGTTTTTCAGTGCTTGTTGATTGGAATTTATATGTTTCCCACGACGAATGTTTTCTTAGCAGTGTAAGAACTAATAAATTAAGCATCTCCATCCTGTGCTTAAAGCATACGTTGCTCTCGTCAAACCAAAAGGAATATATTGTATTTTTGGTACAATTTACGCATTGTTCAACAATAGTTTTTTTATGTTTTTTATTTCTTTAGACTTAGAAAAAAGATTTTCAAAAACTTTTATGTGAATCATACACACTGCAAAAAATAAGTATGATGGAGCACACAAACTTCCAAAATCTGTTTCTTTATCATAATTTTTTGCGTGAACAAACATTTCTGAAGGATATGACAAAACTTGCGCGGGTTTAATTACATCCACACGGCATTTAGCGCAAGTTATTCGTTGAGCTATATAACCAACAAAATATCGGCTTGATGTTGAACGTTGTTAGAGTTAAACCAATCTGCATCTTCATTAAAATAATCTTAATTTTCATCGAATATGTTTGTTACATTAATGTCAGGTGTGCGACTACTTTCTGCTGTAGTTCCACTTCTTTGAGTATCTTCTAAAATTGTTTGAAACTCAGAAGGTAAAAATATCGCATAGTCATTTGCACAATTTGATGAGGTACTAAATTGCGTTATTTTTAGAGATAGTAGTTTAGCTACTGCGACATTTAATTCATAGACCGAAGAATTTTTGCAGTGTCCGCCCTTGGCACGTATATATGAAAACAAGTTTTCCAATGGATCTTGATTAAAATGGCTCGTTAAAATGCATATCAAATTTGAGTTTTCCGCAAACAATTCTGACGATAAAGATAAAACAGCTCTCGTAGTTTGAATCAGGCCATCGATTGAAAATATTTTGTTTCCTGCGTATTCAACCTGTTTCATATTGTAGGTAATTAGCTCTTCGAGTAATTGCCAAGTTATGCTATTCGGCTTCAAGCCACGCTTCAGGGGCTTTACATCATTAAAATACATGCTGTTTAAGCAATCAAAATAGCTATCGAGTTTTTTTATAAAAGAGCACGTTGAAGTGGCTATTGGTGCGGAACTTCGTGTAAACTGGCGATTTTCATTTACAGATTGGATTGCAGCAGCAACTGAATTGCTCAAAGTTTGGACAGCTAAGCCAACACGCATCTTCTGAAAATTATTTGCGTTTATGTGCACCGTTGTTAATTTTGTCATTTTTGTTGCTTTTCCGTACTCCAACTCGAATATTTCTCTAACAACGTCGAAGCGCGCTACGCCATGCGGTGGTTTAAAATCGGCTTTGATGAAAGCATTTCTTATAGATTTAAAAATATGGGGTACATCATACATCAAGTAAATTTTGGCATTTTTATAAACCAAATAAGGTTTTTCACAGGATCCGCCGAGCATATCATAACATTTTCTATTATTAGGACCTTGATCACACGTAAGCCCACGCACATTTAGTCCCATTTCTCTTAATATATCCAAGTTTGACTCTACAAGTTTTTTTAGTATATCACCTTTTATTGAACTGGAAGTAACAAAATAATTTAAAACGAACTTCCAATTTCTTACAATTTGTGCAAAACGATGGTGATTCCGCTCTTTTGCGCTTATGAGGAGGACTTCTAAATAAGGGTAAAGCAACATCTTCACTTAATAAACAGTTTTCTTTTTCTATATCTGAGTCATCAGTCAAGTTTAAAGTTGGTACTGCGTTGCGCTTCAAGTATTTCTTTCCTATATTTTCTGACGGAAAGTGTCTTTCACATATATATAATGTCCACGATCTTTCCAAAAAGCTTTCGTCAAAGTTGCACTTTTCTATCCACGCTTTAAACAATATGTCATTGGAATATGGAAAACGAAAGATTTTTAAGTTTGGAAAACTTCTTTTGGATCTGCCACAATGAGGCAAACAACACTTATTGCCTGTTATAAGCGATAACTTCTTTTGTTTAATTTTAGTTAGTTCGCTCATTATGATATTTTTTTACTTATTTAATTACTAAGACTTTTTTAATTTCACACTAGATTATATTTTCAAGCACAATATATTCACTGTGAAGCAGTAGTACAGTCGAATTTTTGCCTAATCTTGAACGGGTTAAGATGTAGAATAAGAAAATTTCATACACAACGTTTTATGATTTATTTAGGTAAATAATTGTCATATGCAAATTTTTCCTTTACTAATTGAATATGTAAAAAAAAATGTTTTATGACTTAATCAGGAAAAATAAAGTAACAAGTGTCTTTGAATAAAAAATGAAGGTAATAAAATTAAAAAATGCTTACCAGAAATATTTTTTTAAAGTATGTGGGTTTTTCCAATATACCTGCCTCAGCAAAATATATCTGCTTTAATCACAAAACTTGGGATATGCAGACAGCAGTACACACGTGCATTTTATTGCACCCGTTGTGGTAAAACCACAATTATTCTATTCTTACAAATAATTGTATGGTCTTTATTGCTAAAACTTAATTCCTACATGCTAAAACATTTATTTTTAAGGGTTGGAAACAAATCATGCAAGTGTGATTGTGAAAAAAACACACTGCACCAGGTAAATAAATCGCAATACCGTTCATTAATCAAAGCAATAGCATATTAATTGAAACTTTTGCTTTTCTGCTGTCAGTTTTTGAACACTGATATTAAATTCAAATAACGGTAAATTTATATTCGGTGCGAATCCATGTATTTGCAAAAGTACAACAATAAAATACATATTTTTGCCATACAAATAAACAATCGGCAACATTAAGTTCTACGTAGCTTATGTCCATATACGTATGCATATGTGCGAAAACACAAGTTCTTTTTGTTTGTGTATATTTTTTCTTTGCTTTAGGAAGAATACACACATCCATTCATACTTATGCATGCAAAGGCACACATACATACATGTATGCATATGCAGATGAATAGCAAAGACATGAGAATAATAAGTGCTCTGAGAAAATAAAATACTCTCTTTGAAACACATGGATTTAGTAGAAAATCCACCAGCAAATTAAGCACTGACAGTACAATGTATTGACGTAGAACATCTTTATATTTATAGTCTTTGGTAACATGCTTCCTGCTACATTAATTTAGTTGTTTAGTCACACTATTTCTTGCATTTAAGAAAAACTCTTCTGGAAACAATATTCCCTCATTTTTATTTATGAAGGAATATACTTCAATCCTCCCATTGAAGTCACTGCTTATCTTTGTCAGATCATTGTTAATATGTACTTGCTCAGAATTTCTCTTATGCTTTGTGGTTCTAATATGAGCCGTCCATGATGAAAAAGCTATTACTTCATTGCAAGATTTACAATGTCTGCATAAAATATTCCTAGTGTCCCCCAGACTGGCTGAAGAATGAGTTTTTTTATGATCCTTAAGCTTACCATGTGACATGAATAGCTTTTTGCAAACACTGCAATGTAGCTTCATATGCACCTCCAACATTTTAATACTGCTAAGAGTCACTGAGCAAATTGTGGAATTCATTTCTCTTTAATTATTGTTGCTATTAATTTTTTAACACAATTTTAATAATATTACTTTTACACTTTATTTATTTATTACTTTTTTATTTAAATTCACTATACAAATTTTGGAAATTTTTAATAATAAAGTGTATTTACTGATTAACGGACACCGCTTTAAATAGATTGTATATAACTGGAGTACTATAGCACACTAATCAGAGTTAAAATATTATTTTCCATTAAGTGCGATCAGAACTTTTCACTGCGAAGTAATAGGATAAAAATTAGAAGAAAAAATTAAATTTTTATGAAACTATATAAAAGCTAAATTTATTAGAAAGCAATAGGAAGCAACGCTTCGCAGACCTCCACCACTTCTAGGAGAGAGATATAGTTTCAAGTTACACAGCAAACGGAAAACCCTAACCTTCCCCAACAAAAAGAGTCAAACAATCGCGAAACGTATGCAAGAGCAAATAAGAACTAGCACATATATGTATACATATGTACATATGTATGTATATAATTCAATTTGCATAGCAACCTGAATACCATAACCTTCCCCAACAAAAGTGACAAACAATCACAAAAGCTATGACGACATTTCTTCAAGTCACAACTATTGAACAAGTCAAACACACTCACACATACACGATTGTCTGGGAGTACATGTCTTCTATCATAATAAAATATGCTGTGATCCAATATTTCTTATTTTCATTTTTTACTTTATGCTTTATTCTATATATGTACATATGTACATAAATGTGTAGTACCTACATAGAAACAAATCGCTGAATTTACAAAACATTAAATTCTAACAAGATTGAGCCAGCTTAAATTTGCAGAGCAAAATATACACGCACATGTACATACATGCGTATTAGAAAAAAAAACAACAACATAAAAAAGTATCCAATAGACATACCAGGAACGATAAAATATAAAGAATAAAACCACATAACGGCTAAAAAGTTCCCTTGAATATTATAAAATGGGAAAATGCAATATCAGCACATTTGAACAAGTATGTATGTACATATTTATGTATGTTTGTATATGTATAAAATCAAAAATTGTCAAGTACGCATATGAATGTACGTACATACAGAGTAATAGAAGAAAAAAAAATAACAACATTAGAAGCAATCAGCATCAGCAAACAAATTTCAACTAGGAGAACAGCTATTCCAACAAGTTAAACAATTTCTATGATCCCCAAAAATTATTGAACCATGCATGCTTACTTATGTACATACATACATGTATACAATTAAGACCCAAGCAATTCAACTAGATCAAACGCGAAAAAGAACAAATAATAGAAGTCCCAGTTCACACTATAAATGTAATGTCAATACCTTTTATTTTGTGAGGTCGTCGATGAAAGTTCAAAGAATAAAAAGTGATAAGCTTAGCAATAAGACTTGCGTAGCGTGAACGAGGACTAATTATGTAGATCAAGGAATACAGCAGCATACAAATTTTTTACTGGGGCAGCATCAATTCCAGCACGAGAAAAAAATTATCCCTCTCTAACATTTCCATGCATACACCAATACATAGAATATTAAAAATTAGAAATATGTACACATACTATTAAGCACTATCTATTATGGATAAGTTCCCGCAAAATCCATCTCTTTCTAACACTATATCTAACCTCTCTGATACGAACACACATAGATCCAACACTAAAAATTTACACTCCCACTACATAATTTTTTGTAGCAGGAGAGGGAGCATATATCCCAAGTGAAGAACCAACCCCTCTGATACGAGCACATATACATTTATCCAACAATAAAAAAACTACATACATACACACTACATAAATTTTTAGTAAGTGAGTATGTAACTGCAGAAAACATCTATGATTACAATATTATTGATAGGCAGGCAATGGCGAAGCCCTAAATCCCTAATGATGGCATAGATATTTAAATGGAGAACCAAATTTATATATATATATATATATATATATATATATATATATATATATATATATGTGATCATATATATATATATATATATATGATCACAATATTTTTTTTATTAATACCAAATACGGAACCTACAAATCCTTAATGATGGGATATCAGAAATTATAAGGCAACACCTACATATCTCTCAAATACAACAAAATATAAAAGTCAACGCCCCCTCTCTATCAATTACACACATACATACTAATTTCTGATGTCACAAACCATGACCTCACACAACAGACAAAGATAGAAAGAGATAGATATAGTGTTAGAAAGAGAAGGAAATTTGCATCCTCCATTACCTATCTACTCATCTTGAAGGACTCCCGAAAACATTGAACTGGTTGAAAGCAGTTTACGTGAAAATCCGCGACTTTCAATACGGAAAAGAGCAGCCTCACTGGGACTTCCAAGACCAATTATTCATGAAATTTTAAAAAAGGATCTGAAGTTCACTCCTTTTAAAACTCAAATCGTTCAAGAACTGAAAGAAACTGACTCTGATTTAAGCAACAATTTTTGTGAAACGATCCCACGCATGAGATAATTGGTCAGGCGAAGAATGTCGACGGTGAAAATTATCGACGCATGATTACGGAATTCTTTTTGCCAAACCTGCGAGCTCTTCCATCGTACTCTTCATACACTTGGTTTCAACAGGATGGTGTGACTGCACACACAGCCAGAGCTTCGATGAATTTGCTTCGAGAAAATTTCCCCCAAAAACTCATCAGTCGCTTTGGGGACATCCCATGGTCGCCCGATCTATGTAACTCCCATGGATTTTTTTTATGGGGCTACCTCAAAGAGAGGGCTTATAATGACAATCCCCAATCTCTTGTGGCTTTAAAGGAAAATATTTGTCGAGAAATCAGCTCCATTGAACCAAGTTTACTGCAGCGTGTGGCGCAGAACACAATGCTCCGTTTTGAACAGTGTGTTCAACTCGACGGAAGACATCTGGATGACATACTCTTTAAAAAATAAAATCCGCGTTTCCATTTAATCGTTCAATACTCTTAATAAAACTTTGTGTCAATTATTAAATTAAATTTTAATCTTAAATTGTAACAATTCCCACAAAAACACTAATTATTAACTTGACAGCACCCGCTCAAAACACTTTTACTTTTGTACTTTTTCGTATATCGCACGACTTTGTATGGTAGTGTATCACGGCCTTAATTGGTTAAATTTACTGTAAGGTTCGAAATTGATATTAGGCCATTGAGTTATTGGTTTAAAGCATGGCTGTCCATTTCACCAAACAATTGTTTAGAAGCCACACATCATTTTATTTTATGCTCTTTAATTTAGTCACAGAATACACAGAAGTGAAGAAAGTGACAGGTAAAAAAAGTTTCAATCAGGTTTTTTAAAATTCGTGGAAAAAAGAGAAAAATATATTGTATTTGATATTGTAGTGTATTACTATTTACCAATTAAAACAGCTAATAAAAAGCGATGTAGATTTTTTGCACTAGAAAGAAGAATCAAAACAAAAACACCGACAAAATTTGAGGGAAAACGAGACAAACAGAAAAATACCCTTATCTTCCGTCTCGTGACACTTCTGTATGTTCTGTGATATAGTCGTTCATGAGACAGCAGCGAGTGAACATGCGTAGCGGCTGCATTGAGATTTTTTCAACACAGTGCGTAAAGTATATGATGGACCTAAGAAAATACTTTTCGATATATAATGTTTTTGATAATGCCCAATGTTTTTATGTTCTTAAACATATAAGAGACATTATAAAATATTATTTAGAGGCATTATTATTCTTTTAATATCAATATGATTAGGTATAATGACGAGGAAAAATTAAAGCGAGGGTTAGTGGGAAAAAAATAATGAAAGAAAATTGAATTTTAATTTTAAAAAATGAAATTTTAAGCGTAGTGCCCTTATATATTGATACGTAAAGTAGACCGATTACCGATGGGTTTTTTATTAAGGAATCTACTATTTCTTTATTTGATAAAGTCGGAAAATTTTCAATATATTTTGTTTTTAAAAGTTAAATTTTAAAACAGCAAAATGTATTGAAAACTTTATCATTTTACCTAGTCAACAAATAGCCATCTCAGTGCACTCTATTTTCTTTTTGATAAACAAAACAATTTGTTTTAATTAAATTGTAAATAAAATATTTGTGCTTACTTATCGTAAGCACACTGTACTTAAAATTCTCTCACCAATACAGCTGCAAAACATTTTTGGACATCATTGGTTTAAAGGATTGTAGATGCAGTACATAGTACAATTGCTCTCATCAATCCCCATTTAAATCTCGCATGAGGGTAGGTGGAATCGCGTTTAAGTCTATGGTAAATTTGTTATACAGTTTAGTCTGTCGAATAATGTTACCTTCTAGATCTACATGTCATCAACTTATTTCAATGAGCCAAGGTCACAAATGTGACTGATAAATATTCGATAGTATACAACTGACCAAAAGAAGGCTGTTTTTATTAACCATAAGTTATTTGGCTGTAGGTTATCCTAAGTACATCGTCTTATTTTTTAAACTTGCCAAACATAAAGTGATAATTTTTTTTTTAAATTTTGATAGTCAATATACAATTAGCGTATTCAAACAGTCAGTGTCATAATGTTTTAAGTTATTTTAATATGTCTGTTTTTGTTTTTTTTTTCAAACAATATTTTTTAAACATTATGACGCTATGACACTTATGGCTACAGTTTGAATTCCAATTAAGTTTATTCTTATCACAGATGTACATATACATACATATATTAAAAGCTTTCATATGAAGGCTATATTAAATATTTTTCTGAAAATGATTAATTTTTCTATTAATAATGTAATTATTTTTAGTTTCACTTTAGTTTATATATAACGAAAAATATATAGTTTAATAATTTTATTTAGATGCAAATCTAATATCGAGCAATGATTGGCATTGTATCAATGTTGACCCTTTAAATGAAGTCAAGAAGATCATACATATATCAGAGAATAACGAGTTTATTGGATTTATTGGAAGCGTAGCCACTTTTAAATCAGACATATGCGTTCTCGTCGAACCTTCATAGTGAACAGACGTCATAGCGGAGTTTTTCTTACATACGAGTACATACGAAACAAAAAACAAAAAAACAACAAAAACAAAACTTATACATACAAAAAAATATTCGCTGTAGGAACTTGTCCATATACTACTTTATTAATTTTTATATAAAAACGTTTTGTTAATTTGTAATATAATTTAAAAATTTGTTTTTAATTATTATTCAAAAATATATATAAGCTTTTCTGGTTTTACTAGATTATTAAATAAAATAATTTTTATTGAAAACAATTACATTTTCTAAGATCGTTCCTACATAAATTGGCGATCCTACTTACTGGGTCGAATATTTTTCATTATTTGCTGGTGGAAAAAAACAAAAATTAAAAATTTAAATATATATGCAAAAAGCGGTATTACATCCAGATAGTTAATATTTGCAAGAAAGTCAATACATCATTTGTGAAGACAATAAACGAAAGTGCCTCAAAATCTTTGTGTCTATAAGAACATTTATTTGCATATAAAAACGTTTTTTGGTGATAATTGGAATTAAAACCACAATAATTGGAATATTAAATTTTAAATATCAAATAAGATCAAACTCCAATCAATTTCGAATAGAAAGCAAACTTACTGCAAAACATTTCCAAGATTCAACAATTTTCAAATACCAATGAAATTCGTCATTGTTTTATACATATTAGTATATAGATGATATTTTAATTGCTAGTTCAAATAAGGAACATTTTAAGCATTTTAGATTAGTTTTCGAACAGATGAATAAATTTGGTTTGAATATTAAACCATCAAAATGTGTTTTTGGCCAAGAATCACTTGATTTCCTGAGTTACCAAATTTCAAAGAAAGGTATCCAACCTTATAGATGCATACCTATGCTAGCCCAAGATTTAATACCGTTGCATAACATTGTTACGGAGAGCAACAAAAACAAAATTAAATTTATTCAGTGGACAAAAGCAGAGGAAAATGCATTTAATATAGTCAAAAGAAAATTTACAGACTGCACATTACTTAATCATTATGATAGAAATAAAAAACTTGCCTTAGCAGTTGATGCATCAAATGTTGCTATTGGTTCGGTTTTGCAACAATCAGATTGTAGTTATTGGAAAACTTTAGCATATTTTTCGGGGAAATTGAGTGATACTGAGAAGCGCTATTCCACGTTCGATAGAGAATTGCTTGTTGTTTATGATTCAGCTAAAAATTATGGGTATTTTGTAGGTCAATCTTTTACTATTTTTACCGATCATAAACCATTAACATACATCCTTGATTCAAAGAAAGATAGATCACCTCGTCAAACAAGGCAAAAGAGTACATTGCACAGTTTACTAATGAAATTAAATACATTAGTGGTAGAGAAAACATTGTAGCTGACACGTTATCAAGATTACCAGAGATAAATAGTTTAAAGGAAAACGAAGTAAGTTTGATTTTTTGAAAAAGGAACAGGAACATGAAGTATCTGCAGGTTTAATTGAAGAACAGTTTAAAATTAAATACAACATTAAAGAATTTAAATTTCATAATTACAATTTTACCATTTTATATGAGGTAAATGGAAACCATACTCGACCTTAAATTTCAAAGATATTGAGACCAACAATTTTTAACAAAATGCATTCGCTTTCTCATCCTGGGGCTCGTTCTTCTAGGAAAATTATTCAAAATATATATTTTTGGCCTGTTATGAATAAGGATATAAATTTATGGGCTTCACAATGCGTTATATGCCAGAAATCCAAAATTGCTAAACCACCTAATATAGAAATTGCAATTCCTAAATGCAGATTTGAACATATTCATATGGATACTGTGGGACCTCTGCCGGTTTCTAGAGGTTATAAGCATATTTTAACGATTATAGATAGAACAACGAGATGGCCTGAAGCTTACCAATTGAAGAATATTTCATCTGATACTATAGTTAGGGTTTTTATTCAGAATTATATTTCACGTTCTGGCATTCCGCTCAAAATTACAGTAGGTCGTGGTGCTCAATTTAGATCTTCTTTATTCTCAAAGTTGGTAAATCTTCCGCAATCAAATGGAATTATAGAAAGGTTCCATCGACAACTTAAAGTATCTCTTACGTCATCTAATAATACAGCACATTGGTCTGACGAGCTTCCTATTATTCTTTTAACTTTAAGAAATCCAGTTAAAGAGGAACTTAAGTGTTGTCCAGCTGATATGGTTTTTGGACAGATTTTGAGAATACCAGGTAAATTAGTATGTAATGCCTTCACAGAATTCAGAAAACACGACTGAGTTTTTACTGCTAAAACTGAGATAATATTTTGCGTCTATTCGGAATGTTATATCTCATCATGGTAATAATCGTAGTTATATTCCTTCAAATTTAATGAACTGTTCGTATGTTTTTGTAAAAACTAAAAGAAAACTTGGATTGCATTTTCATTTTGAATGCCCATATAAAGTCATTAATAGGAATGATAAATATTTTATAATACAAAGAGGAAACAATAATGAGTCGGTTGCTATTGACCATTTAAAACCGGCCTTTGTTGACACTTCAAAACTAAGTGATGAAACTGAAGATTCTTTATTATCAAAAAAGAAAAGGGTGACTTTCGACTTAAACTAACGATGTTGTTTTTTAAACTGGCGGGAGAGTAAATGTAGGAACTTGTTCATATACTACTTTATTAATTTTTATATAGAAACCTTTTGTTAATTTGTTATATAACTTAAAAATTTGTTTTTAATTATTATTCAAAAATATATGTATATATGCTTTTCTGCTTTTACTGGATTATTAAATAAAATAATTTTTATTGAAAACAATTAAATTTTCTAATATCGTTACTACATTCGCAATACATATTGACTTCGATAAATAAGCATATTTGCTTTACTAATATTTTTTTACATATCAAGAAACAACAAAACAAAACAAAAAACCGCAAAGTGACATTGAGGAATACTCTACATGAGTACCTCAAAAACAAAAAATTGTGAAGTGAGTTTTCCTCAGCTAGCTCGTTTTGGAGGCATCTCGGGCGGCGTTCTCAACCCTCATCCAGTGCCATGGACCGGCAGCAATTAATAACAAACAAAAATTTAAAGTAACTGAACTTTACTTTACAACACACACTAAATTAGGGAAGGTAGATGTTACTTCCGACTGCCCTTTTCCCAACCATGATCATTCTTTCTATTTCCTGTTTCCTGTTTTCTAATGACCCCTAAACCGTTCTATGCACACACGCTTACCTTAGCTCAAAGTCCCCATTCAACAAAATTTAGCCTCTCATTTTCTTTCTTATGGAGTTTCACAATATAGCAATATTTTATTTACAATTTTTATTACCTAAATTTACAAAAAAAACACAAGAAACATTACATACTTTTTGGTGATATTATTTTACTAACATTAAAATACATTGATTGCTTAATTTCTTTACATTCGTTTTCTTTGCTTCTAAAAAAAATATAATAATGAGAACCCAAATTTTCTAAACTGCTTCTTTATATAAAGTACCTGTCAGAAGTTAAGATATATTTGTGTCTGTTTAAAAGAAAATTCTGTTTTTTTCAATCTTGTTTCTTACGTTTATGTATTAGAGTTTCAAGGACAGATATATCTTACTTTCTTTACCCGCTATAATTTTATCTGCCTGAAGGAGCTCCCTAACGTTTCAACGTATTCTGCCACTTTTGCAGCTCATCCAATTTTTCAAAATCTACCCTTTCAACCCTATACTATCAAAATGGATTCAGATTTCAATTGCACATATATTTTCTATTCCAACAGATTCTTTAATTGAGCTCACTAGTGTCCCTAATTTTCTGAGGTTTTTACCATCACTAGTTTATATGGTTCCTTTTTTTTATTATTATTTTTTTTAAATGAATGTCCCTACATACGCTTATAATGATTTTATTACAAATAGATACATAACTTAGTACATCTATACATATATTAGTAATTATAAAAGTGTTACATAAAAAAAAGGTTAGTATTTATTTGTTCTTCTACTTAGCTTTATAAATTTCATCTATTTCAGGTTTTTTTTCCAGGGATACCACTCGGATGACAACAATCTCCACCGATGCAGACCAACTGTATAGGCTTTTCGGCACTTTTCCGGCTTTCTTGGCACTCCCTTTATTCAGCAATATCGGTAGCAGAATTTTTTTTTTCTTTTTTTACTTGTGTGTTTTTTGTATGTTCACACAACTTCCTTTTATATTTTCTAGTTCACTTTGTAATATTTTCTGAGATGGTCACAATTTCCTTCAGATTGTAAGTTTGCGTTTTCTTTATTTGGTCCAGTAATAATTATATCAAAAATTTCTATTTCCACTTTTGTTATAAATGCTGCTTTGCTGTTAGCTTTGCGTGTCAAAACTCTCACTACCAGAATCCTCTACTTCTGCCCCTGATCCGCCTTTTATACTTAGCGTTCTACTTCCAATTGTTTTCCACATATTCCATCACTAGTAAATAATATACCGGTTTATCTATATGTTGCTTATGTACCTTTTGTAGCTTATGTATTGCGCTAATGGCAGTATATGTCTGTCGAACCATCTAGAATTTCTTCCCGCGTAATCGCCATCTTTTTCTTTATATATATACATAAGAATTTATTTATTTCTAGCCATCTTTAAACAAATCCCTCCACACTATGATTCTATCTGTCTCCTGCCTCTACCTATCCCTTTATCGTATTGCTTCAGATGTTTCCGCATTTGTTTAGGTATATCCGATTGAGTATCAGGGTCACGGAAATTTTAGTACCATACTGACTTCTCGCCAAAAAAAAATTTGAACACTAGACAATTATACTATTAACGTATTTTTTTGTTATTGTAGGAAATACTATTAACCCCGTTTTACTATAAATTTTTGGTGCTGCCAAATCTATACCAAACTTCGTTCAGTTCGTTCATTCATTTACCTCAACAGCTGATCATTACGGCTGAACACGTTCATTTTTCTGTGGTAAGTCAAAGGATAGACAACTAAAATAAATTTATCTTTGGACATATCCTAGTTTATAAATTTCTTTTACACTTTCCTTTTATTCTCAGGTCCAAATTTCGCATGGCACGCTGGTGAAGGGTAATGTATTGCTCCTGCCTTAAATTAACATATTTGCTATATATATATATAAACTCTTTTTCTTCCAGTGGTTGGATTCAGTTATGGCTGTGCTCAGCTACCAATTTGACCGGACCATGGTACCACTACGGTAGGCCATCCGCAAGGACAAGGTGGACCATTGCACATACATACGCACACGAAACTAAATCGACTAACGACAGAACTAACACGAAACACTAATCCCGCAGTCTAATAAAAAACCGAGACTCGGGTCGGAGGTGGTTCCTCCAAATCTCAAAGTACCCCTCTCTGCATAATGTACTGAGGGACTCGAGGCCATTAGACTCATTTTACCCTCCTCCCGCCGCCTTTTTCTAAGGGTGCTGCCACGCAAAATTTTTTTTCTACCCTCAAGAAAACCCGCCCACCGCAACAAAACTCCAGTGTTATTGCCGAAGAAAAGAACGATGGTTTGCGTGGGCTTGGTGTCTTACGGCGGTACAACGTGGGGAACTCCCACACCCTGAGATACACGCCGGGCATACATATGAATTCTGGAAGTTTATCCTGCTGAGATCATTAACTAAAAAGGTGTTTCGAATAATGTACCACTAATATTATTTTAATCATTCCGCAGGTAATCCTATTATTTACATCAAGATGTATTATATCTGGTATCAATTTTCTGGTTTGCACTAGCAGGCTTGGTACGAAATATTTTAGTATTTGTCAGGTAATAGTCGAACTGCCTAACAAAACTCAGATACTGTCACTTATTCGCTTTATTTCACTCTTCATGCCTTAATATCTTTAGCGTGGAATATACCTATCTTTTTCCCCTGCATATCTTCCAATTCAAACATATTATTACCTACCGGTCTTAGAATGCGACATTTTAAAAACTTCTTGCAAAACTTTTCATTTCGATTTTTTTCAAAGTCACTAAGCACCATATTTCTTCGGTATACTTCTTGTCCTGGTGTAAATTTAATTTTTCTCGCTCGTTTGTTATATCTCTCTGCAGACCGGGTATATGCTTCGTGCATGTTCTTCGCGATTTTGTCTCTAATTATAGCTAATTTATCACTGTTTTGCAGGCCACTGATTTCATGGTCAGTCAATGACTGCAATTTTCTTGCTATCTTATAGTCCGTGCCACTGGTGAACATGTGGTATCCAAATAGAGCAAAAAACGGAGTTACACCGGTTGCGGAATGTATCGAATTCCTTAAGGCACATTCGATTTCTGAAATGTAAAGGTCCCAGTCCCTGTGGTCCTCTTCCAAATAAGCTCTAATGGCTGCCAACACTGACTGGTTAACACTTTCGGATGCATTGGATTGGGGAGAGTATACTGCTGTTTTTAAATGCTTTATTTTATACATTTCTATCATATTGGAAAAACCTTTTGATATAAATTGCGACCCGTTGTCACTGTGGATTATTTCGGGCACCCCAAACTTATGAAATATTTCGTTAACTAAAAACCGTATTACATTATTAGTGGTGGCCTCTCGCATTGCTTTTAAAAATGTAAATTTTGAGAAATGATCAACTACTATAAATACGTAACAGTTACCGCTTTTTGACCTGGGATATTTCCCCAGGAAATCTATGTAAAGTTTTTGAAACGGTCTTTCCGTTACTACTTCCTGCCCAATGCTCGGCATTAAATTCTGATTTGCTTGCTTCGTTTCCTTACAAACCTCGCATGATTTCACATATTCTCTCACTTGCATCGCCATTCGAGGCCAATAATAGAAACGCCTTAATTTTTCCAATGTTTTTGCGATTCCACAGTGTGCTGAGATATTACTTGCGTGCGCATTCACTATTAATTTTTCTGATAAGCTTACGGGTACCCAGATTTTCCACTGAAGTTGCCCATCGATTTCTTGTTCAAAATTACGCCTCTTATATATTATTCCATCCTCCACTTTCAGGTCTGGGAGTTGATCTTATTTTTCTTTTATCTCTTTGATTAGCCTCTCGTATTCTTCCTCCTGAAATTGATCTGAGTCCAAGTCCAATAATTGTTCTATTTCCATTTCACACACTGCCGGATCTATTGGATTCCTTGAGAGCATATCAGCTACAACATTTTCAGAACCTTTTCTGTGCTGGATGTCGAATGTAAATGTCTGCAATTGCAATGACCATCGTGCCAATCTACCGCTATGATCTTTCAGGCTCATGAGCCATTTTAAGCTAGCGTGGTCTGTTATAACTGTGAATGGCATTAATTCTACGTATGGTCGAAACCTTTTTATAGCTAGTACTGCAGCTAAACATTCTTTTTCCGTGATGCTGTAATTCTTTTGACAATTGTTCAGCTTTTGTGAATAAAAAGCGATGGGATGTTCTTCTTTTTGATCGTTATATTGAAACAATACAGCACCGATTCCATACTTCGATACGTCACATTGTATGTAGAATCGTTTAGAAAAGTCAGCGTGCTTGAGTACGGGAGCGGACGTCAGGGCTATTTTCAATTCTTCAAAGGCTTGAATCGCGTCGGGTGTCATTACGAATTTTTTGCTTTTCTTCAGGGTATTTGTCAGAGGGGCTGAAATTGTTGCAAAATCTTTCACAAAGCGCCTATACCACCCGCGGTTCCTAGGAAACTTCTCACTTCCCTCGTGGTTTTTGGAACTTTAATGGCTTTGATGGCAATTATTTTCTCTGGGTCTGTTTTTAAAACCCCACCTCCAATTATGAACCCCAAATATTTAAGTTCTTGATAGCAAAACTGTGACTTTTGCAATCCTATCGTTAAGTTGGCACCTTTTAACGCTTTAGCCACTTCCTTGAGTAGATATATGTGTTTATCGAAATCACTTCAAATTATTAGCAAATCATCAAGATAAATGAAGACGTTTTCTTTGAGCTTACTAGGGACCACTTTGTCCATCAACCTGCAAAGTCTCTGAGCGGCATTGCACAGGCCGAAAGGCATCACGCGAAATTGGTATAGGGGACGCCCCGCTACTGTAAAGCCTGTGTACGGTTTACTCTCCTCCTCAATCTCAATTTGCCAAAAGGCATACTTTAAATCTTGTAATAGTCCGATATAATTTTTTTTCATATTTAATTTCTTTATATAAAGCTTATTGATCTGCCCGCCTATTGAAATGTATTTTATTTCCGAAATTCATTTAAAAAAATATACATATATATTTCTAATACAATTTCTTTTAATATGAGCATAAGACATAAACATTTCAACGTGCCACCACGTTAACATAACATTTAGATGTTATAGTTTACCTACTGACTTATGCCTTAGCGATTATATCCATAAAGATGTTAGCATCACTGGTTCATGTTAATCTTAAACTTTAAGTTGGCAAGGTTAAATTTGTGGATCTTGAAATTCCTTTACGTGTTTTCTTTTAAACCCTTGTTTATTTATGTGTATGCTATAAATTCTAACGGGAAAATCGAATGATCTTTTGTATGCGGTCTAGAAAGTTCGAACGGTAGTAAGAAGGAAAAGAAAATATCTGTTAGCGTCAGTCAATTAGTAACTGGCGTGGAAAACAGTCGAACAAGAACATAGAAAAAGTTAAATTTAAAACCGAAAATGTGGTAAAGTAACACAATTAAAATAAAATATATACCTTGTGTAAGCCCGCCAAACAAACAAGAAAAAAAAGCAAAGAAGTGAAATTTAAATCTGACAATTTTGTTAAAATAATATACACTTGCATATGTACCAGTAAAATAAAAAAAAAAATACAAAAAAAAACCCTTTGTGAGAACAAAACAACAAACCGTTTTTGTATAACTCCAATAAAAAAACTGTGTTTGGTAAAAGAAAAAGTACTCCGAACTACTTAAATAAAAAGAATAGCCCAGAAATTATCGGTCAAATATAAAAGAACAAACTAAAGATATCCAGGGACCAGTAAAATTTCCAAACACATGTATCAAACATTTTGGTTGACGGACAAATTTTACCCGTAAAACAAATAAAACGCTGTGAAAAATTTTATCATTCCACCACATATCCATTAAAAAGTAATAACTACATAGACAAAACCTTTACTGGAATTATAATAATTATAATTTTCTGACTATTTTATTTTCTGGAATTTTTAGATAAATTAACTTGCAGTTTGGGCAGATTTTTTTTTCTTTTACTTAAAAAAAGAGGGACAAAACTCTTACATATATTACATATATACTTAAATATATATTTAAATAATTACAGCGAGGGTATACAAAGTTGATATTATTTTAGAACAATACAAATTTAGGTAGAATTAAAACAATAGATGATATCGCCGCTAGAATCTTTTGGAGAATATGATGTATGGTGCTGAACTATTCGGCTGATAATACTATGCAAATTATGTTCCAGTAAAGGTTTTGTCTATGTAGTTATTACTTTTTAATGGATATGTGGTGGAATGATAAAATTTTTCACAGCGTTTTATTTGTTTTACGGGTAAAATTTGTCCGTCAACCAAAATGTTTGATACATGTGTTTGGAAATTTTACTGGTCCCTGGATATCTTTAGTTTGTTCTTTTATATTTGACCGATAATTTCTGGGCTATTCTTTTTATTTAAGTAGTTCGGAGTACTTTTTCTTTTACCAAACACAGTTTTTTTATTGGAGTTATACAAAAACGGTTTGTTGTTTTGTTCTCACAAAGGGTTTTTTTTTTGTATTTTTTTTTTATTTTACTGGTACATATGCAAGTGTATATTATTTTAACAAAATTGTCAGATTTAAATTTCACTTCTTTGCTTTTTTTTCTTGTTTGTTTGGCGGGCTTACACAAGGTATATATTTTATTTTAATTGTGTTACTTTACCACATTTTCGGTTTTAAGTTTAACTTTTTCTATGTTCTTGTTCGACTGTTTTCCACGCCAGTTACTAATTGACTGACGCTAACAGATTTTTTCTTTTCCTTCTTACCACCGTTCGAATTTTCTAGACCGCATACAAAAGATCATTCGATTTTCCCGTTAGAATTTATAGCATACACATAAATAAACAAGGGTTTAAAAGAAACCACGTAAAGGAATTTCAAGATCCACAAATTTAACCTTGCCAACTTAAAGTTTAAGATTAACATGAACCAGTGATGCTAACATCTTTATGGATATAATCGCTATGGCATAAGTCAGTAGGTAAACTATAACATCTAAATGTTATGTTAACGTGGTGGCACGTTGAAATGTTTATGTCTTATGCTCATATTAAAAGAAATTGTATTAGAAATATATATGTATATTTTTTTAAATGAATTTCGGAAATAAAATACATTTCAATAGGCGGGCAGATCAATAAGCTTTATATAAAGAAATTAAATATGAAAAAAAATTATATCGGACTGTTAGTTACAAACTAGGCAATACTAGTGACTTTCACAGCAGGATTGACTAGAGGACTAGGCTGTTTTAAGGACGAAGATCCTTGGCATGGTAAGTACCAACTGTTCGACCCTGAAGATCCTCAATTAGGTAATAATGAGAACCTATTTTTTCCTTTACTCGACATTTGATAAAAAGAGGGGACAATTTTGCGTTGAAACGCTTCTCTGCATTGCTCTGAGCAAAGCTTCTCCGGTACAATTCCTGGCCAACTTTAAAGCTTACAGGGCGAGAACGAAGGTTATATTGTTTTCGAGTGACCTCATATGCCTTTCTAATATGGTTTCGTGTATCCACACGCATAAGCTGAAGATTATCATCTCGGGACAGGTGATAGGAAGGTTCGTCGAGCACTTTAAGATTTTTGAGTAAAGAATATGAGCTAGCATGAGTGATCATGTCCAGTCCGAAAAGTGCATGATATGGCGAACTTTGTATTGTTTGATGAAAACCATTTCTTAGCGCGCAGCTAATTTGTGACAAATTTTGATCCCACAGACGATGGTCATTTTTAAGATAGGCTCGAATTCCAGCGATAATTGATCTATTTACGCGTTCTGAAGCGTTACTTTGTGGTGAGTAAACAGCAGTATAAATGTGATGTATGCCAAAACTGATCAAAAACGCGTTGAAATCGTTCGCACGAAATTGAGAACCGTTCTCAGTTACAAGAATTTCCGGGACACCGTAAACGTGAAAAATTTGTTTTTGCAAATGGTCCATAATATTAGTCGAGGTAAATTTCTTTAAAGGAAATAGCCAATGGAATTTCGACATGTGGTCCAAAATGATTAAGAGTCCAATATTTCCAGATTTACTTCTGGGATAGGGTCCAAGAAGATCGGCGTATACACGTTGAAAGGGTCGGACAGACAATGCCTGTTTCCCCATTTCTGGTCGTAGGATTGCATTCGGTGCTTTAGTTGTTTTGCACACATCGCATTTTCCAACATAAGTTCTAACGTCTTTTAACAGACCTGGCCAATAAAAATTTCTACGAATGAGGTAAACTGTTTTAACAATGCCACCATGGGCCACAATTGAATCATCATGAGCTCTTTTAATAACGTTTTGTCGTAAATTGACTGGTACCCATAATTTCCAGCTTAATTTATCTTGTTCCGCTTCACCAGTGGAATGTTCAGTTCTTATGTAAACAAATTTATCCAGGACTTTAATGTCAGGATACTTATTTTGTTCGGATTGTACCTTTTGTTTTAAATTTGTATATTCTAGGTCAAAAAAGTGTGGCGAATCTAAATCAATTTCCGGTTTAGTTAACGTTATTTCCAAAATCTCGCCATTAAAGCAACGTGACAAAGCGTCTGGAACGATATGTTCTTTGCCTTTTCGATGACTAACTGTGAAGTTGAAAGCTTGTAGCTAAAATACCCAGCGGGCTAATCTACCGGTTAGATCGGGTTGGCGCAGAAGCCACATAAGACTCGCGTGGTCTGTAATTATTTCGAATTCTTGCAGTTCTAGGTAGCATCGGAATCGGTTTACGGCTTCTACCGCAGCTAAGCATTCTCTTTCTGTGACACTGTAGTTTCTTTGGACGCTATTAAGCTTTTTACTCATGAATGCTACAGGTCTTTCATTCCCTTGAGGGTCGAGCTGAACTAACACAGCACCTATACCATAGTCGCTTGCGTCGCAGTAGAGGAAGATTTTTTTTGTAAAATCAGGATTAATCAAAACAGGGGTAGTGATGAGAAGTTTTTTAATCTGCTCAAAGGCTGCATTAGCTTCAGGTGTCCAACAAAATTTTCGCTTCTTCGAGATGACTTCCGTAATTGGAAATACAAGAGTAGCAAAGTTTTCGACGAACCTTCGATACCAACCTGCGAGCCCTAGGAAACCACGAACTTGCCTAATAGTTTTTGGGACTGGCCAATTTACAATGGCACTTACCTTTTCGGGGTCAGTTGAAATACCTCCGTTACCAATTACGTATCCTAGGTAAGGGACTCGAGTAACACAAAATTTACTCTTTGAGATGTTCAAAGTCAAGTTTGCTTTTCGAAACTCTTCTCCGATACGGACTAAAATAGATAGGTGAGATTCAAAATTTTCCGAAACAATTACCAAATCATCCAGGTATCCAAATACAGAATAACGAAGGTCTGGTGGTATAATTTGGTCAATCAAGCGGCACATTGTCGAAGGCGCATTACAAATTGGTAAAGGGGGCGACCGGGTATGGTAAAGGCTGTTAACGGTTTTGCAGAATCCTATAAGCCAATTTGCCAGTAGGCGTCTTTCAAGTCTAACTTTGTTATTATATTGGCTTTTGGAAGCCTGGCAAATATTCCCTCGATGGAAGGAAGCGGATAGGCATCTTTTTGTGTCACAGAATTGAGTTTTCTTGCATCCAAGCAAAGACGAACTTTGTTTGGCTTCATTACTAAACGCATGGGTGAACTCCATGGCGACTGGGATGGTTCTATTACTTTCAAAGCTAGCATTCTGTCTATTTCTTCAAACATTAGTTTTTCAACAGCAGGCGAGACGGGATAAAACCTTTGTTTTACAGGTTTCGAGTCTCCTACATCAATATTATGTTGGATTAAACCTTGCTGTTCGAAGTTGGGAAACAATGCAATTATCGCATTCAATTGTTGGCGTTGAACAGGTGATAATGGGTATTCGGGTTCATTTAATGGGGTATCGGAATTACTAATATTCTCAGATTTGACTTCAGACAATTGGTTTTCATCAAAAGATGACTCACCGCGTAATAATTTACTTTGATCTATTACATCAACGGATTCAATAATGTTAGGAATCAAATTAAATGCGTTCCAGAAGTCAATGCCTAATATAAGACGTTGTGATATCGATGGAATTATGAAAAGATTAATAAAGCATTTCTGCTCTTTAAATTGAATTTCTACCGATAACCACCCTATAACGGTTTGGGACTGACCATCAGCCGTTTTTACTTGTGACCGAGATTTATAAAAAATTTTCATAGTTGAAAAGTTCACCTGTGCTAAATTTCTACCTATGCAAGAGATATTTGCACCTGTGTCGAGCAGTCCGAATTCAGTTAAGCCAAGAAACGAAACTTTCGCATAAAAACGATTATCATGAAGATTATTAATAATAGCTGAAATTAAAAACTTTTTACATTTCCTGCGTAGCTTGTAGAATTTTCGCATTCGAAGCGTGGATCTTTTTGACTTAGTCGTAACATTATTAATAGCATCGGTGTTAAAAATTTTCTTTCGCTTATCAACGTAATTTTGCCAACGTACATGGTATGGAAAAATAGGAAAAATAATTTTAGAACAATTGTCCTCTGGGGCAACGATTGGCGTTTTTGGTTTATTCAAAACGGTAACTGCTTGGGTGTTTGATTGTTTGCAAAGTCTGGTTAATTTTTTATCAATCTGTATATAATTAGAGTTCACTGGGGTTTCAGCGGTCTCTAGTTTTTTGAATTCGAATTGGGGTTTTTTGAAAAATTAAATCTTTTACTTGAACATTTCTGACATTGTGGTTTATAGGTGTCTTTTGCTCCGCAACCGTAACAAAATATTGTACGATCTTTGAGACAATCGTACCAAAAATGTTCCCTATCACCACAATTCCAACAGCAAGCTATTCTTTCATTTGCTACGATGGCATTAACTTCCTCCGTACCTGATACCAACTCATCAGGGTCTTCATCAAACTCTAACTCCGCCACTTGACGTCTTGCTACAGGATAATTGGGTGTACGAGTTAGTAAGTTTTTACGCACATGCTCTTCATTCCAAAAGGTTTCTCGCATTTGTACCAACTTCCTTAAATGCGGTATTGAGTGCACTGGCAGATATAAAATATCTTGACGAATTTCTGGCCTAAGATTTCTGGTAAAAATTTCGATAAGTTCCATCTCTGGAATAGGGGAAGGCAAACGATCCATGATCGAGGAAATAACATCGAAAAATGCGTCGAAAGTTTCACCCACCTTTTGCTTTCTATTACGTAATTCTTCTTTGATGTCAAAAGAGGATTTAAAATCCCTGTATTGGCATTTGAGAGATTCGCAAAATTCTTCTCAGCTAATGGTATTCACTTGCTTTCGGTAACGCCAATACCAGTCTTTGGCTTTGCCATGTAGAAGCACATTTAAATTCTTAACAACAGGAGTAAAATCTCCTTCGAAATTATCGCAAGTCAAAGAATTGATTCGGTATAAAAATTCGTCAACAGTCAAACCTGAAGAAGATCCATCAAATTTAAGATTCCAGCTTTGGATTATTGCTGCTAACTTGTCGGGATTAAAAGCAGAGGTATTAAGTTTGAACGAATAGGAGTAAATTAGATAGCAGTCTAGCCATAGTTGCTTCAATCATTTGATTCAGTTGATTATAGTCAACAGACGCGCTGAGATTTTCTCGAGGAGACCTAGGAGGCTGAGCAACTTCAGAATCATTTTCTTCCGGCAATTCTTGCTCGGTTTCTACTAAACGACGTTGGCTATCGTGAAACAATGTTCTACTCTGGCTACGTGTATTATATGGTAAGGGTGCATTACCGCGACCTCTACCTCTAAAATTTTGTTTATTTTGATAATCTGGTTGAGTAGACAAATTTACCTTTTTGAGATCAACTAAATCGCATGGTTTCTTACAAGTTGGACACTGTGCGGTGCTCGATAAATAGTTTTCGATGCAAGATCGATGAAAATAGTGGTTACATTTATAAATTATTAGACAACAATCTTTTTCCGTCATTTCGGTAGTACAAACATTACAAATATTTTCCCCAGCTGTAGAAGATGTAGAAGCAGATGCTTCGTGAGGAGGAGTTCTGGGCAATGACATATTTAATTCAATATTTTATAAAAAAAAACAATAATTTTCGTTGAACTAGCAGAAGAGCCAAATATTTCATGGGCTAGTAATTTTGAATTTATTTGTATACTGGGTTTTCGTATTTAAATAATGGTTTCTGAAAAAAAATTATTTTATTTAGATGTGAGATAATATACATACATAGGTATTTTCCTTCTTTCAGGTTGGTAGGTAAGGGTATAATTACATTATGTGATACATTCTGTCTGACTTATTTTAAAAAATCTACTTCCAGTATATAAAGTATTCATGAAACAACTTTCTAGCGGAAATTTATTTCAATACTCGATACAAATTGAAAATACGCTTTATAAATAAAATCATACTACTATAGGTTGAATTACAATAACCGGGCTATGTAACTTTAGGTATAAAATTGACAAATGACACAGCATATCAGCTTATTCCCTTTCAGTCGGATATGACCTATCTCAGAAAACAACTTCGGATAGATTTTCGCAACACGGCAAAGATCTATTTTCCTAGAAATTATCATCCAAGGAAAGCAAAAAAAACTATATAGACTGTAACATTAGTCAGCACTAAACCTAAAGCTGCCGTCTTTGAAAAGTTTATACAACGACAAACATGCCAAGCGGAAAAGACAAACAAGTGGCTTTCGGGTCGCATTACTCGATTATAATTTCAAGTACACGAAAAATCCACAAAAGGACTGCTGGTTATTCCTCAAAGAATGCCAGTACTTTTGTATAAAATTTTCATAACGCATTATAATGAAATGTATCAAGCAATATTTTAGAAAAAAAAATTTTAATTTGAAAATTAATCAATGAGTCAATATATTTTCGGGCCCCACGTTGGGCGCCAGTTTATTATGTTATATATATAATAAAAAGTTCATTGATTGTTTATTTGCATATCTATATATGTACATATATATATATATATATATATATATATAGGATGGAAAAGAAAGCTGGGCTGATAATGATAATTTAACTTAAAAAGTAAATCTACTTTTTTTTATATTTTATTTGCACACGACTTCAAAAGAATTTTTCGGCAGAGTTTTACAGAAAGAGTTAATATCCGTTTCCTACTTAGAAAATCATAAAAACATATCAAGGAAGTAATTTTATGCAAACTCAAATAAATGTCAAAAAGAACTTTCTATCCTGCTGCTAATAATACGAATAAACACGTATCAGATGTTATTACTATTTTCATAGTATCAGGCGGATGCTTGCAAGAGGACTGCGGGAGCCCTTGATTTTTCATTGCTAGCTAACAGTCGGCTGATGGGGAGGTTCGGTCCGCATTACCAACAACCTCGAAGTGTACAGCATAACACATATTTTTTTATAGACTCCCTATTTACAAAAATAACGAAATTATCCTGACTTCCTCATAGTTTTTTTCTCTTATTTCGTTTGGGATATAATGTCTTAGCTGTGGAAAAAAATCTTTTATGCTTTTATTGTTTATATTCAGTAGGTTGTGTAATATGTTGTTTTTGTTAGTGATTTTAACGTTATTTTGATTTAGCTTCTGGGGTTTTGAGCTAGACGCGGATCCCCCGATAATCCAACGCCTCTCTTGCGGTTTTCCTGATTACAATCTGGACACTTTGGAGTGACTACGTTTAACCTGCCACATCTGTAACAGAATAGTCTCCTCTCTAGAGATTCACAGTCTCGAAAAATGTGTCCTTGTTCTTGGCAGTTCCAACACACTGTTGGCCGCCTTTGTTGGATGTCGCTGATTGCAGCCACTTCCTCAAATGCCCCTTGATTTTCATCCGAGTCAAAAGTTTCACATTCCAACTCATTTATGGCTCTTACCGGACGTTGCGAAAAATTAACACTTTTATTCTCCCTTTTTGGAAATTGGCGTTCTGCTTCGATACATTCCAGGCGCAATTGTTCTACCGATGAGACCGTGATAGGATACACAATCCTGGCTATATATTCCTTCACATTTCGTTTCATTATCTTGATCATATCGAACTCTGATATAGGCTGCAGCAATCTGGAGCGTATTTTGTTCATTGTATGAAAGAAATTATCTGTTGTTTCATTAAATTGTTGTTTCCGTTCCACCAGGTCAAGCATAATTTCGAAATTCGAACTATTTGTTTGATACTGGATCAGTAACTCACCTCGCAAAGTAGGCCAATTCATGAAACCCTGGGTACGGACTCGAAGCCAATACCAGTCCTTTGCCGGCCCAGATACTAGAAGATGAAAATCTCTTAGAATTTTGTCCCAGCGGATATCGTAATGCGATTGCATGTGCTCAAGCCGGAATATAAAATCCTCGATATTCATGTGAGTATTATTACCATCGAATATTAATCCCCACTTATCCACTTTTATTGAATTTTTTTCGCCAGATCTTGTAACATCCATCCCCCTGGTGTCTCTCTGGGCCATCATGCCTGGTGTGGGATAATTCCTCCGGAATATATGTGTTGCTGGATAGTCGTTTATTGGGTCTCGTGTATCTTGTGGAGTATTATTATCTCTTCCATTTGGTGAGTTGTTTATTCTATTATTCATCGAAGCCGACGACCCCGGCAAATTATTTGTTTGACCATCTAAACTCGTTGCCATTGTGGTATTTTGCGATAAATTTTCATTGCCATATACACTATTTATGTTCCCATTGAGGCGGTTATTACTGTTTACACTTTCTGACCTATTATCGTTTTGTACATTTCTTACGATTGATATACTGCGCACAGCCATAGACAATTCCCCTACCACTTTTCTGAGGTCCCCTACTTCATTTTGAACAATTCGCTTCATATTTTCTTCCCACTGTCTTTGAGCGCTTAGATTGTTATCAGCTACTAATTCCCTAGATTCATGATTAGTTCCTAAACTACAAGTCGCACCACTATCATTCGCCTGTTGTACGGAATCTTGTGTATTTACCACATCATTAGCTTTTGAGCTTGCTGGTTGTGTAGGGCGTGAATTGATAGTTTTTGACAAATCAACATAATCGGACTTATTATTATTCGCCATTTTCGAATTCGAAACTTTTCTTTGTTTTTCTGGTACTAAATATGATATGTTTAACTCGGATTGTGATTCTCTCATCCTTTTTCTATTCTCTGATCTAGTTACTATATTACTCATTACTTTCTGATCACCGACACTATGATAATTGATTTCTCTTCGACTAACCAGGTGCAACTCACAAAAATCACTTCATGAAAAAAAAAATATACTGAACTATCGGAGATTTGGAAAAATAGATAATTATATAAATGGGTGGTACACTAAATCGTAATTATGTAAAACCAGATTATATATATATATATTTCTTTTCTTTTTTTTTTTAGGTATGTAAATAAGTAATTAGATAGATAATTATATAAATAGGTAGTTTGATAAATAATAGTTATATATAAAAATTTCGATAGGCCCGTAAATAAATTATTTGTTAGGCGATTATTAAATAAATAATTGCTATAAAAAAAAAACTAGGGGTTTTTACAATCAGCAAACAGACACGACCTTGTATTTCACAACAGCAAAACAACGTTCATAAGTAGTTATTTCACTGGTTTATATTTGAATATGTTTATCCTTTTGGGGATTTGATACTAATTTAAGCCAACGCGGTTTAATATTTGTATTCTATGTTGTCCTCTTTAAAAAGAAAAAGCTAATATAGTGTGTCTAATAGGAAAAAAAATAAATAATTAAAAAAAACTATTGCTCGTACTGGAATCGTTTGTACCCTAATCCATCGTCACCTTTCCTTTACGACTTTCTTAGGGGCAATTACACAATTTCTTGTCAGACCAATCCATAATATTGATACAGCTACAAAGACATTTGTAAATGCTTTACGAACGAATGAAACCCGATGAATTTAAAGAAAACAAAGAAACATTCAAGAGATTTATTATTCGACATATTGTCATAATTATATTATAAGTGAAATTTATTTGCTGGTGGTTAAGCGATGTCTATATGCATTTCATTGTTGCTTTAACAAATCGTCAGTAGACTTCAACCACACATTTTGAACAGTCATAAACCTCTTATCTTATGCACAGACTTTCATAAAATATTTGAGAATTCACAAATATTAATATTTTTGGAAATCACAAAAGAAAAATAAGCATAGTAGGCTTAGTAACTTATACAAAACCCAGCAAATAATTTTTATTCGATATGAATCTATTTTATTTTTCTACACCTTTATACAATTAGAAATCCTTTGGATAACAATAAAAGTATTTATAGGTAAAATGAAAAATAATATTTTAATGAAACATTCAAGAGATTTATTATTCGACATATTGTCATAATTATATTATAAGTGAAATTTATTTGCTGGTGGTTAAGCGATGTCTATATGCATTTCATTGTTGCTTTAACAAATCGTCAGTAGACTTCAACCACACATTTTGAACAGTCACAAACCTCTTATCTTATGCACAGACTTTCATAAACTATCTGAGAATTCACAAATATTAATATTTTTGAAAATCACAAAAGAAAAATAAGCATAGTAGGCTTAGTAACTTATACAAAACCCAGCAAATATTTTTTATTCGATATGAATCTATTTTATTTTTCTACACCTTTATACAATTAGAAATCCTTTGGTTAAGCGATGTCTATGAAAGTCTGTGCATAAGATAAGAGGTTTGTGACTGTTCAAAATGTGTGGTTGAAGTCTACTGACGATTTGTTAAAGCAACAATGAAATGCATATAGACATCGTTAACCACCAGCAAATAAATTTCACTTATAATATAATTATGACAATATGTCGAATAATAAATCTCTTGAATGTTTCATTAAAATATTATTTTTCATTTTGCCTATAAATACTTTTATTGTTATCCAATGGATATCTAATTGTATAAAGGTGTAGAAAAATAAAATAGATTCATATCGAATAAAAATTATTTGCAGGGTTTTGTATAAGTTACTAAGCCTACTATGCTTATGTTTCTTTTGTGATTTTCAAAAATATTAATATTTGTGAATTCTCAGATAGTTTATGAAAGTCTGTGCATAAGATAAGAGGTTTGTGACTGTTCAAAATGTGTGGTTGAAGTCTACTGACGATTTGTTAAAGCAACAATGAAATGCATATAGACATCGCTTAACCACCAGAAAACAAAGAAAAATATGTATGAAGTTTCCAACAAAATGAGTATTAGGGCTACAACATTAGGCCAAACATACTTGCTTACCTACGAATTTTACCTAATATCTCTTATGAAGTTGACTTATTGTCTTCCATATACTTTTTCATAGAAAAATTCTGATTGCTCGTACAACAGACTTTCATCCCATTATGTATGAAATGGCTACTAGACGCATTCTGAAAATTTTCTAGGTTATGAACTGACCAACTGGTTTATTGTTTTATCTTTACTTGTTCTATTGGATTGTGCTTTGGTCTTATACACACATACACATATGTATTCTATTTTTTTAATTTGGGCGCCATATTGTTACGGGACCATTTGGCATTTGGATGTTTTCCTCAGCTAGCTCGTTTTGGAGGCATCTCGGGCGGCGTTCTCAACCCTCATCCAGTGCCATGGACCGGCAGCAATTAATAACAAACAAAAATTTAAAGTAACTGAACTTTACTTTACAACACGCACTAAATTAGGGAAGGTAGATGTTACTTCCGACTGCCCTTTTCCCAACCATGATCATTCTTTCTATTTCCTGTTTCCTGTTTTCTAATGACCCCTAAACCGTTCTATGCACACACGCTTACCTTAGCTCAAAGTCCCCATTCAACAAAATTTAGCCTCTCATTTTCTTTCTTATGGAGTTTCACAATATAGCAATATTTTATTTACAATTTTTATTACCTAAATTTACAAAAAAAACACAAGAAACATTACATACTTTTTGGTGATATTATTTTACTAACATTAAAATACATTGATTGCTTAATTTCTTTACATTCGTTTTCTTTGCTTCTAAAAAAAATATAATAATGAGAACCCAAATTTTCTAAACTGCTTCTTTATATAAAGTACCTGTCAGAAGTTAAGATATATTTGTGTCTGTTTAAAAGAAAATTCTGTTTTTTTCAATCTTGTTTCTTACGTTTATGTATTAGAGTTTCAAGGACAGATATATCTTACTTTCTTTACCCGCTATAATTTTATCTGCCTGAAGGAGCTCCCTAACGTTTCAACGTATTCTGCCACTTTTGCAGCTCATCCAATTTTTCAAAATCTACCCTTTCAACCCTATACTATCAAAATGGATTCAGATTTCAATTGCACATATATTTTCTATTCCAACAGATTCTTTAATTGAGCTCACTAGTGTCCCTAATTTTCTGAGGTTTTTACCATCACTAGTTTATATGGTTCCTTTTTTTTATTATTATTTTTTTTAAATGAATGTCCCTACATACGCTTATAATGATTTTATTACAAATAGATACATAACTTAGTACATCTATACATATATTAGTAATTATAAAAGTGTTACATAAAAAAAAGGTTAGTATTTATTTGTTCTTCTACTTAGCTTTATAAATTTCATCTATTTCAGGTTTTTTTTCCAGGGATACCACTCGGATGACAACAATCTCCACCGATGCAGACCAACTGTATAGGCTTTTCGGCACTTTTCCGGCTTTCTTGGCACTCCCTTTATTCAGCAATATCGGTAGCAGAATTTTTTTTTTCTTTTTTTACTTGTGTGTTTTTTGTATGTTCACACAACTTCCTTTTATATTTTCTAGTTCACTTTGTAATATTTTCTGAGATGGTCACAATTTCCTTCAGATTGTAAGTTTGCGTTTTCTTTATTTGGTCCAGTAATAATTATATCAAAAATTTCTATTTCCACTTTTGTTATAAATGCTGCTTTGCTGTTAGCTTTGCGTGTCAAAACTCTCACTACCAGAATCCTCTACTTCTGCCCCTGATCCGCCTTTTATACTTAGCGTTCTACTTCCAATTGTTTTCCACATATTCCATCACTAGTAAATAATATACCGGTTTATCTATATGTTGCTTATGTACCTTTTGTAGCTTATGTATTGCGCTAATGGCAGTATATGTCTGTCGAACCATCTAGAATTTCTTCCCGCGTAATCGCCATCTTTTTCTTTATATATATACATAAGAATTTATTTATTTCTAGCCATCTTTAAACAAATCCCTCCACACTATGATTCTATCTGTCTCCTGCCTCTACCTATCCCTTTATCGTATTGCTTCAGATGTTTCCGCATTTGTTTAGGTATATCCGATTGAGTATCAGGGTCACGGAAATTTTAGTACCATACTGACTTCTCGCCAAAAAAAAATTTGAACACTAGACAATTATACTATTAACGTATTTTTTTGTTATTGTAGGAAATACTATTAACCCCGTTTTACTATAAATTTTTGGTGCTGCCAAATCTATACCAAACTTCGTTCAGTTCGTTCATTCATTTACCTCAACAGCTGATCATTACGGCTGAACACGTTCATTTTTCTGTGGTAAGTCAAAGGATAGACAACTAAAATAAATTTATCTTTGGACATATCCTAGTTTATAAATTTCTTTTACACTTTCCTTTTATTCTCAGGTCCAAATTTCGCATGGCACGCTGGTGAAGGGTAATGTATTGCTCCTGCCTTAAATTAACATATTTGCTATATATATATATAAACTCTTTTTCTTCCAGTGGTTGGATTCAGTTATGGCTGTGCTCAGCTACCAATTTGACCGGACCATGGTACCACTACGGTAGGCCATCCGCAAGGACAAGGTGGACCATTGCACATACATACGCACACGAAACTAAATCGACTAACGACAGAACTAACACGAAACACTAATCCCGCAGTCTAATAAAAAACCGAGACTCGGGTCGGAGGTGGTTCCTCCAAATCTCAAAGTACCCCTCTCTGCATAATGTACTGAGGGACTCGAGGCCATTAGACTCATTTTACCCTCCTCCCGCCGCCTTTTTCTAAGGGTGCTGCCACGCAAAATTTTTTTTCTACCCTCAAGAAAACCCGCCCACCGCAACAAAACTCCAGTGTTATTGCCGAAGAAAAGAACGATGGTTTGCGTGGGCTTGGTGTCTTACGGCGGTACAACGTGGGGAACTCCCACACCCTGAGATACACGCCGGGCATACATATGAATTCTGGAAGTTTATCCTGCTGAGATCATTAACTAAAAAGGTGTTTCGAATAATGTACCACTAATATTATTTTAATCATTCCGCAGGTAATCCTATTATTTACATCAAGATGTATTATATCTGGTATCAATTTTCTGGTTTGCACTAGCAGGCTTGGTACGAAATATTTTAGTATTTGTCAGGTAATAGTCGAACTGCCTAACAAAACTCAGATACTGTCACTTATTCGCTTTATTTCACTCTTCATGCCTTAATATCTTTAGCGTGGAATATACCTATCTTTTTCCCCTGCATATCTTCCAATTCAAACATATTATTACCTACCGGTCTTAGAATGCGACATTTTAAAAACTTCTTGCAAAACTTTTCATTTCGATTTTTTTCAAAGTCACTAAGCACCATATTTCTTCGGTATACTTCTTGTCCTGGTGTAAATTTAATTTTTCTCGCTCGTTTGTTATATCTCTCTGCAGACCGGGTATATGCTTCGTGCATGTTCTTCGCGATTTTGTCTCTAATTATAGCTAATTTATCACTGTTTTGCAGGCCACTGATTTCATGGTCAGTCAATGACTGCAATTTTCTTGCTATCTTATAGTCCGTGCCACTGGTGAACATGTGGTATCCAAATAGAGCAAAAAACGGAGTTACACCGGTTGCGGAATGTATCGAATTCCTTAAGGCACATTCGATTTCTGAAATGTAAAGGTCCCAGTCCCTGTGGTCCTCTTCCAAATAAGCTCTAATGGCTGCCAACACTGACTGGTTAACACTTTCGGATGCATTGGATTGGGGAGAGTATACTGCTGTTTTTAAATGCTTTATTTTATACATTTCTATCATATTGGAAAAACCTTTTGATATAAATTGCGACCCGTTGTCACTGTGGATTATTTCGGGCACCCCAAACTTATGAAATATTTCGTTAACTAAAAACCGTATTACATTATTAGTGGTGGCCTCTCGCATTGCTTTTAAAAATGTAAATTTTGAGAAATGATCAACTACTATAAATACGTAACAGTTACCGCTTTTTGACCTGGGATATTTCCCCAGGAAATCTATGTAAAGTTTTTGAAACGGTCTTTCCGTTACTACTTCCTGCCCAATGCTCGGCATTAAATTCTGATTTGCTTGCTTCGTTTCCTTACAAACCTCGCATGATTTCACATATTCTCTCACTTGCATCGCCATTCGAGGCCAATAATAGAAACGCCTTAATTTTTCCAATGTTTTTGCGATTCCACAGTGTGCTGAGATATTACTTGCGTGCGCATTCACTATTAATTTTTCTGATAAGCTTACGGGTACCCAGATTTTCCACTGAAGTTGCCCATCGATTTCTTGTTCAAAATTACGCCTCTTATATATTATTCCATCCTCCACTTTCAGGTCTGGGAGTTGATCTTATTTTTCTTTTATCTTTACTGGAATTATAATAATTATAATTTTCTGACTATTTTATTTTCTGGAATTTTTAGATAAATTAACTTGCAGTTTGGGCAGATTTTTTTTTCTTTTACTTAAAAAAAGAGGGACAAAACTCTTACATATATTACATATATACTTAAATATATATTTAAATAATTACAGCGAGGGTATACAAAGTTGATATTATTTTAGAACAATACAAATTTAGGTAGAATTAAAACAATAGATGATATCGCCGCTAGAATCTTTTGGAGAATATGATGTATGGTGCTGAACTATTCGGCTGATAATACTATGCAAATTATGTTCCAGTAAAGGTTTTGTCTATGTAGTTATTACTTTTTAATGGATATGTGGTGGAATGATAAAATTTTTCACAGCGTTTTATTTGTTTTACGGGTAAAATTTGTCCGTCAACCAAAATGTTTGATACATGTGTTTGGAAATTTTACTGGTCCCTGGATATCTTTAGTTTGTTCTTTTATATTTGACCGATAATTTCTGGGCTATTCTTTTTATTTAAGTAGTTCGGAGTACTTTTTCTTTTACCAAACACAGTTTTTTTATTGGAGTTATACAAAAACGGTTTGTTGTTTTGTTCTCACAAAGGGTTTTTTTTTGTATTTTTTTTTTATTTTACTGGTACATATGCAAGTGTATATTATTTTAACAAAATTGTCAGATTTAAATTTCACTTCTTTGCTTTTTTTTCTTGTTTGTTTGGCGGGCTTACACAAGGTATATATTTTATTTTAATTGTGTTACTTTACCACATTTTCGGTTTTAAGTTTAACTTTTTCTATGTTCTTGTTCGACTGTTTTCCACGCCAGTTACTAATTGACTGACGCTAACAGATTTTTTCTTTTCCTTCTTACCACCGTTCGAATTTTCTAGACCGCATACAAAAGATCATTCGATTTTCCCGTTAGAATTTATAGCATACACATAAATAAACAAGGGTTTAAAAGAAAACACGTAAAGGAATTTCAAGATCCACAAATTTAACCTTGCCAACTTAAAGTTTAAGATTAACATGAACCAGTGATGCTAACATCTTTATGGATATAATCGCTATGGCATAAGTCAGTAGGTAAACTATAACATCTAAATGTTATGTTAACGTGGTGGCACGTTGAAATGTTTATGTCTTATGCTCATATTAAAAGAAATTGTATTAGAAATATATATGTATATTTTTTTAAATGAATTTCGGAAATAAAATACATTTCAATAGGCGGGCAGATCAATAAGCTTTATATAAAGAAATTAAATATGAAAAAAAATTATATCGGACTGTTAGTTACAAACTAGGCAATACTAGTGACTTTCACAGCAGGATTGACTAGAGGACTAGGCTGTTTTAAGGACGAAGATCCTTGGCATGGTAAGTACCAACTGTTCGACCCTGAAGATCCTCAATTAGGTAATAATGAGAACCTATTTTTTCCTTTACTCGACATTTGATAAAAAGAGGGGACAATTTTGCGTTGAAACGCTTCTCTGCATTGCTCTGAGCAAAGCTTCTCCGGTACAATTCCTGGCCAACTTTAAAGCTTACAGGGCGAGAACGAAGGTTATATTGTTTTCGAGTGACCTCATATGCCTTTCTAATATGGTTTCGTGTATCCACACGCATAAGCTGAAGATTATCATCTCGGGACAGGTGATAGGAAGGTTCGTCGAGCACTTTAAGATTTTTGAGTAAAGAATATGAGCTAGCATGAGTGATCATGTCCAGTCCGAAAAGTGCATGATATGGCGAACTTTGTATTGTTTGATGAAAACCATTTCTTAGCGCGCAGCTAATTTGTGACAAATTTTGATCCCACAGACGATGGTCATTTTTAAGATAGGCTCGAATTCCAGCGATAATTGATCTATTTACGCGTTCTGAAGCGTTACTTTGTGGTGAGTAAACAGCAGTATAAATGTGATGTATGCCAAAACTGATCAAAAACGCGTTGAAATCGTTCGCACGAAATTGAGAACCGTTCTCAGTTACAAGAATTTCCGGGACACCGTAAACGTGAAAAATTTGTTTTTGCAAATGGTCCATAATATTAGTCGAGGTAAATTTCTTTAAAGGAAATAGCCAATGGAATTTCGACATGTGGTCCAAAATGATTAAGAGTCCAATATTTCCAGATTTACTTCTGGGATAGGGTCCAAGAAGATCGGCGTATACACGTTGAAAGGGTCGGACAGACAATGCCTGTTTCCCCATTTCTGGTCGTAGGATTGCATTCGGTGCTTTAGTTGTTTTGCACACATCGCATTTTCCAACATAAGTTCTAACGTCTTTTAACAGACCTGGCCAATAAAAATTTTTACGAATGAGGTAAACTGTTTTAACAATGCCACCATGGGCCACAATTGAATCATCATGAGCTCTTTTAATAACGTTTTGTCGTAAATTGACTGGTACCCATAATTTCCAGCTTAATTTATCTTGTTCCGCTTCACCAGTGGAATGTTCAGTTCTTATGTAAACAAATTTATCCAGGACTTTAATGTCAGGATACTTATTTTGTTCGGATTGTACCTTTTGTTTTAAATTTGTATATTCTAGGTCAAAAAAGTGTGGCGAATCTAAATCAATTTCCGGTTTAGTTAACGTTATTTCCAAAATCTCGCCATTAAAGCAACGTGACAAAGCGTCTGGAACGATATGTTCTTTGCCTTTTCGATGACTAACTGTGAAGTTGAAAGCTTGTAGCTAAAATACCCAGCGGGCTAATCTACCGGTTAGATCGGGTTGGCGCAGAAGCCACATAAGACTCGCGTGGTCTGTAATTATTTCGAATTCTTGCAGTTCTAGGTAGCATCGGAATCGGTTTACGGCTTCTACCGCAGCTAAGCATTCTCTTTCTGTGACACTGTAGTTTCTTTGGACGCTATTAAGCTTTTTACTCATGAATGCTACAGGTCTTTCATTCCCTTGAGGGTCGAGCTGAACTAACACAGCACCTATACCATAGTCGCTTGCGTCGCAGTAGAGGAAGATTTTTTTTGTAAAATCAGGATTAATCAAAACAGGGGTAGTGATGAGAAGTTTTTTAATCTGCTCAAAGGCTGCATTAGCTTCAGGTGTCCAACAAAATTTTCGCTTCTTCGAGATGACTTCCGTAATTGGAAATACAAGAGTAGCAAAGTTTTCGACGAACCTTCGATACCAACCTGCGAGCCCTAGGAAACCACGAACTTGCCTAATAGTTTTTGGGACTGGCCAATTTACAATGGCACTTACCTTTTCGGGGTCAGTTGAAATACCTCCGTTACCAATTACGTATCCTAGGTAAGGGACTCGAGTAACACAAAATTTACTCTTTGAGATGTTCAAAGTCAAGTTTGCTTTTCGAAACTCTTCTCCGATACGGACTAAAATAGATAGGTGAGATTCAAAATTTTCCGAAACAATTACCAAATCATCCAGGTATCCAAATACAGAATAACGAAGGTCTGGTGGTATAATTTGGTCAATCAAGCGGCACATTGTCGAAGGCGCATTACAAATTGGTAAAGGGGGCGACCGGGTATGGTAAAGGCTGTTAACGGTTTTGCAGAATCCTATAAGCCAATTTGCCAGTAGGCGTCTTTCAAGTCTAACTTTGTTATTATATTGGCTTTTGGAAGCCTGGCAAATATTCCCTCGATGGAAGGAAGCGGATAGGCATCTTTTTGTGTCACAGAATTGAGTTTTCTTGCATCCAAGCAAAGACGAACTTTGTTTGGCTTCATTACTAAACGCATGGGTGAACTCCATGGCGACTGGGATGGTTCTATTACTTTCAAAGCTAGCATTCTGTCTATTTCTTCAAACATTAGTTTTTCAACAGCAGGCGAGACGGGATAAAACCTTTGTTTTACAGGTTTCGAGTCTCCTACATCAATATTATGTTGGATTAAACCTTGCTGTTCGAAGTTGGGAAACAATGCAATTATCGCATTCAATTGTTGGCGTTGAACAGGTGATAATGGGTATTCGGGTTCATTTAATGGGGTATCGGAATTACTAATATTCTCAGATTTGACTTCAGACAATTGGTTTTCATCAAAAGATGACTCACCGCGTAATAATTTACTTTGATCTATTACATCAACGGATTCAATAATGTTAGGAATCAAATTAAATGCGTTCCAGAAGTCAATGCCTAATATAAGACGTTGTGATATCGATGGAATTATGAAAAGATTAATAAAGCATTTCTGCTCTTTAAATTGAATTTCTACCGATAACCACCCTATAACGGTTTGGGACTGACCATCAGCCGTTTTTACTTGTGACCGAGATTTATAAAAAATTTTCATAGTTGAAAAGTTCACCTGTGCTAAATTTCTACCTATGCAAGAGATATTTGCACCTGTGTCGAGCAGTCCGAATTCAGTTAAGCCAAGAAACGAAACTTTCGCATAAAAACGATTATCATGAAGATTATTAATAATAGCTGAAATTAAAAACTTTTTACATTTCCTGCGTAGCTTGTAGAATTTTCGCATTCGAAGCGTGGATCTTTTTGACTTAGTCGTAACATTATTAATAGCATCGGTGTTAAAAATTTTCTTTCGCTTATCAACGTAATTTTGCCAACGTACATGGTATGGAAAAATAGGAAAAATAATTTTAGAACAATTGTCCTCTGGGGCAACGATTGGCGTTTTTGGTTTATTCAAAACGGTAACTGCTTGGGTGTTTGATTGTTTGCAAAGTCTGGTTAATTTTTTATCAATCTGTATATAATTAGAGTTCACTGGGGTTTCAGCGGTCTCTAGTTTTTTGAATTCGAATTGGGGTTTTTTGAAAAATTAAATCTTTTACTTGAACATTTCTGACATTGTGGTTTATAGGTGTCTTTTGCTCCGCAACCGTAACAAAATATTGTACGATCTTTGAGACAATCGTACCAAAAATTTTCCCTATCACCACAATTCCAACAGCAAGCTATTCTTTCATTTGCTACGATGGCATTAACTTCCTCCGTACCTGATACCAACTCATCAGGGTCTTCATCAAACTCTAACTCCGCCACTTGACGTCTTGCTACAGGATAATTGGGTGTACGAGTTAGTAAGTTTTTACGCACATGCTCTTCATTCCAAAAGGTTTCTCGCATTTGTACCAACTTCCTTAAATGCGGTATTGAGTGCACTGGCAGATATAAAATATCTTGACGAATTTCTGGCCTAAGATTTCTGGTAAAAATTTCGATAAGTTCCATCTCTGGAATAGGGGAAGGCAAACGATCCATGATCGAGGAAATAACATCGAAAAATGCGTCGAAAGTTTCACCCACCTTTTGCTTTCTATTACGTAATTCTTCTTTGATGTCAAAAGAGGATTTAAAATCCCTGTATTGGCATTTGAGAGATTCGCAAAATTCTTCTCAGCTAATGGTATTCACTTGCTTTCGGTAACGCCAATACCAGTCTTTGGCTTTGCCATGTAGAAGCACATTTAAATTCTTAACAACAGGAGTAAAATCTCCTTCGAAATTATCGCAAGTCAAAGAATTGATTCGGTATAAAAATTCGTCAACAGTCAAACCTGAAGAAGATCCATCAAATTTAAGATTCCAGCTTTGGATTATTGCTGCTAACTTGTCGGGATTAAAAGCAGAGGTATTAAGTTTGAACGAATAGGAGTAAATTAGATAGCAGTCTAGCCATAGTTGCTTCAATCATTTGATTCAGTTGATTATAGTCAACAGACGCGCTGAGATTTTCTCGAGGAGACCTAGGAGGCTGAGCAACTTCAGAATCATTTTCTTCCGGCAATTCTTGCTCGGTTTCTACTAAACGACGTTGGCTATCGTGAAACAATGTTCTACTCTGGCTACGTGTATTATATGGTAAGGGTGCATTACCGCGACCTCTACCTCTAAAATTTTGTTTATTTTGATAATCTGGTTGAGTAGACAAATTTACCTTTTTGAGATCAACTAAATCGCATGGTTTCTTACAAGTTGGACACTGTGCGGTGCTCGATAAATAGTTTTCGATGCAAGATCGATGAAAATAGTGGTTACATTTATAAATTATTAGACAACAATCTTTTTCCGTCATTTCGGTAGTACAAACATTACAAATATTTTCCCCAGCTGTAGAAGATGTAGAAGCAGATGCTTCGTGAGGAGGAGTTCTGGGCAATGACATATTTAATTCAATATTTTATAAAAAAAAACAATAATTTTCGTTGAACTAGCAGAAGAGCCAAATATTTCATGGGCTAGTAATTTTGAATTTATTTGTATACTGGGTTTTCGTATTTAAATAATGGTTTCTGAAAAAAAATTATTTTATTTAGATGTGAGATAATATACATACATAGGTATTTTCCTTCTTTCAGGTTGGTAGGTAAGGGTATAATTACATTATGTGATACATTCTGTCTGACTTATTTTAAAAAATCTACTTCCAGTATATAAAGTATTCATGAAACAACTTTCTAGCGGAAATTTATTTCAATACTCGATACAAATTGAAAATACGCTTTATAAATAAAATCATACTACTATAGGTTGAATTACAATAACCGGGCTATGTAACTTTAGGTATAAAATTGACAAATGACACAGCATATCAGCTTATTCCCTTTCAGTCGGATATGACCTATCTCAGAAAACAACTTCGGATAGATTTTCGCAACACGGCAAAGATCTATTTTCCTAGAAATTATCATCCAAGGAAAGCAAAAAAAACTATATAGACTGTAACATTAGTCAGCACTAAACCTAAAGCTGCCGTCTTTGAAAAGTTTATACAACGACAAACATGCCAAGCGGAAAAGACAAACAAGTGGCTTTCGGGTCGCATTACTCGATTATAATTTCAAGTAGACGAAAAATCCACAAAAGGACTGCTGGTTATTCCTCAAAGAATGCCAGTACTTTTGTATAAAATTTTCATAACGCATTATAATGAAATGTATCAAGCAATATTTTAGAAAAAAAAAATTTTAATTTGAAAATTAATCAATGAGTCAATATATTTTCGGGCCCCACGTTGGGCGCCAGTTTATTATGTTATATATATAATAAAAAGTTCATTGATTGTTTATTTGCATATCTATATATGTACATATATATATATATATATATATATAGGATGGAAAAGAAAGCTGGGCTGATAATGATAATTTAACTTAAAAAATAAATCTACTTTTTTTTATATTTTATTTGCACACGACTTCAAAAGAATTTTTCGGCAGAGTTTTACAGAAAGAGTTAATATCCGTTTCCTACTTAGAACGTATGAATAAAAGGTATATTTATGCACTCACTTTTTATAGTAAATCATAAAAACATATCAAGGAAGTAATTTTATGCAAACTCAAATAAATGTCAAAAAGAACTTTCTATCCTGCTGCTAATAATACGAATAAACACGTATCAGATGTTATTACTATTTTCATAGTATCAGGCGGATGCTTGCAAGAGGACTGCGGGAGCCCTTGATTTTTCATTGCTAGCTAACAGTCGGCTGATGGGGAGGTTCGGTCCGCATTACAACAACCTCGAAGTGTACAGCATAACACATATTTTTTTATAGACTCCCTATTTACAAAAATAACGAAATTATCCTGACTTCCTCATAGTTTTTTTCTCTTATTTCGTTTGGGATATAATGTCTTAGCTGTGGAAAAAAATCTTTTATGCTTTTATTGTTTATATTCAGTAGGTTGTGTAATATGTTGTTTTTGTTAGTGATTTTAACGTTATTTTGATTTAGCTTCTGGGGTTTTGAGCTAGACGCGGATCCCCCGATAATCCAACGCCTCTCTTGCGGTTTTCCTGATTACAATCTGGACACTTTGGAGTGACTACGTTTAACCTGCCACATCTGTAACAGAATAGTCTCCTCTCTAGAGATTCACAGTCTCGAAAAATGTGTCCTTGTTCTTGGCAGTTCCAACACACTGTTGGCCGCCTTTGTTGGATGTCGCTGATTGCAGCCACTTCCTCAAATGCCCCTTGATTTTCATCCGAGTCAAAAGTTTCACATTCCAACTCATTTATGGCTCTTACCGGACGTTGCGAAAAATTAACACTTTTATTTTCCCTTTTTGGAAATTGGCGTTCTGCTTCGATACATTCCAGGCGCAATTGTTCTACCGATGAGACCGTGACACAATCCTGACTATATATTCCTTCACATTTCGTTTCATTATCTTGATCATATCGAACTCTGATATAGGCTGCAGCAATCTGGAGCGTATTTTGTTCATTGTATGAAAGAAATTATCTGTTGTTTCATTAAATTGTTGTTTCCGTTCCACCAGGTCAAGCATAATTTCGAAATTCGAACTATTTGTTTGATACTGGATCAGTAACTCACCTCGCAAAGTAGGCCAATTCATGAAACCCTGGGTACGGACTCGAAGCCAATACCAGTCCTTTGCCGGCCCAGATACTAGAAGATGAAAATCTCTTAGAATTTTGTCCCAGCGGATATCGTAATGCGATTGCATGTGCTCAAGCCGGAATATAAAATCCTCGATATTCATGTGAGTATTATTACCATCGAATATTAATCCCCACTTATCCACTTTTATTGAATTTTTTTCGCCAGATCTTGTAACATCCATCCCCCTGGTGTCTCTCTGGGCCATCATGCCTGGTGTGGGATAATTCCTCCGGAATATATGTGTTGCTGGATAGTCGTTTATTGGGTCTCGTGTATCTTGTGGAGTATTATTATCTCTTCCATTTGGTGAGTTGTTTATTCTATTATTCATCGAAGCCGACGACCCCGGCAAATTATTTGTTTGACCATCTAAACTCGTTGCCATTGTGGTATTTTGCGATAAATTTTCATTGCCATATACACTATTTATGTTCCCATTGAGGCGGTTATTACTGTTTACACTTTCTGACCTATTATCGTTTTGTACATTTCTTACGATTGATATACTGCGCACAGCCATAGACAATTCCCCTACCACTTTTCTGAGGTCCCCTACTTCATTTTGAACAATTCGCTTCATATTTTCTTCCCACTGTCTTTGAGCGCTTAGATTGTTATCAGCTACTAATTCCCTAGATTCATGATTAGTTCCTAAACTACAAGTCGCACCACTATCATTCGCCTGTTGTACGGAATCTTGTGTATTTACCACATCATTAGCTTTTGAGCTTGCTGGTTGTGTAGGGCGTGAATTGATAGTTTTTGACAAATCAACATAATCGGACTTATTATTATTCGCCATTTTCGAATTCGAAACTTTTCTTTGTTTTTCTGGTACTAAATATGATATGTTTAACTCGGATTGTGATTCTCTCATCCTTTTTCTATTCTCTGATCTAGTTACTATATTACTCATTACTTTCTGATCACCGACACTATGATAATTGATTTCTCTTCGACTAACCAGGTGCAACTCACAAAAATCACTTCATGAAAAAAAAAAATATACTGAACTATCGGAGATTTGGAAAAATAGATAATTATATAAATGGGTGGTACACTAAATCGTAATTATGTAAAACTAGATTATATATATATATATTTCTTTTCTTTTTTTTTAGGTATGTAAATAAGTAATTAGATAGATAATTATATAAATAGGTAGTTTGATAAATAATAGTTATATATAAAAATTTCGATAGGCCCGTAAATAAATTATTTGTTAGGCGATTATTAAATAAATAATTGCTATAAAAAAAAACTAGGGGTTTTTACAATCAGCAAACAGACACGACCTTGTATTTCACAACAGCAAAACAACGTTCATAAGTAGTTATTTCACTGGTTTATATTTGAATATGTTTATCCTTTTGGGGATTTGATACTAATTTAAGCCAACGCGGTTTAATATTTGTATTCTATGTTGTCCTCTTTAAAAAAAAAAACCTAATATAGTGTGTCTAATAGGAAAAAAAATAAATAATTAAAAAAAACTATTGCTCGTACTGGAATCGTTTGTACCCTAATCCATCGTCACCTTTCCTTTACGACTTTCTTAGGGGCAATTACACAATTTCTTGTCAGACCAATCCATAATATTGATACAGCTACAAAGACATTTGTAAATGCTTTACGAACGAATGAAACCCGATGAATTTAAAGAAAACAAAGAAACATTCAAGAGATTTATTATTCGACATATTGTCATAATTATATTATAAGTGAAATTTATTTGCTGGTGGTTAAGCGATGTCTATATGCATTTCATTGTTGCTTTAACAAATCGTCAGTAGACTTCAACCACACATTTTGAACAGTCATAAACCTCTTATCTTATGCACAGACTTTCATAAAATATTTGAGAATTCACAAATATTAATATTTTTGGAAATCACAAAAGAAAAATAAGCATAGTAGGCTTAGTAACTTATACAAAACCCAGCAAATAATTTTTATTCGATATGAATCTATTTTATTTTTCTACACCTTTATACAATTAGAAATCCTTTGGATAACAATAAAAGTATTTATAGGTAAAATGAAAAATAATATTTTAATGAAACATTCAAGAGATTTATTATTCGACATATTGTCATAATTATATTATAAGTGAAATTTATTTGCTGGTGGTTAAGCGATGTCTATATGCATTTCATTGTTGCTTTAACAAATCGTCAGTAGACTTCAACCACACATTTTGAACAGTCACAAACCTCTTATCTTATGCACAGACTTTCATAAACTATTTGAGAATTCACAAATATTAATATTTTTGAAAATCACAAAAGAAAAATAAGCATAGTAGGCTTAGTAACTTATACAAAACCCAGCAAATATTTTTTATTCGATATGAATCTATTTTATTTTTCTACACCTTTATACAATTAGAAATCCTTTGGTTAAGCGATGTCTATGAAAGTCTGTGCATAAGATAAGAGGTTTGTGACTGTTCAAAATGTGTGGTTGAAGTCTACTGACGATTTGTTAAAGCAACAATGAAATGCATATAGACATCGTTAACCACCAGCAAATAAATTTCACTTATAATATAATTATGACAATATGTCGAATAATAAATCTCTTGAATGTTTCATTAAAATATTATTTTTCATTTTGCCTATAAATACTTTTATTGTTATCCAATGGATATCTAATTGTATAAAGGTGTAGAAAAATAAAATAGATTCATATCGAATAAAAATTATTTGCAGGGTTTTGTATAAGTTACTAAGCCTACTATGCTTATGTTTCTTTTGTGATTTTCAAAAATATTAATATTTGTGAATTCTCAGATAGTTTATGAAAGTCTGTGCATAAGATAAGAGGTTTGTGACTGTTCAAAATGTGTGGTTGAAGTCTACTGACGATTTGTTAAAGCAACAATGAAATGCATATAGACATCGCTTAACCACCAGAAAACAAAGAAAAATATGTATGAAGTTCCCAACAAAATGAGTATTAGGGCTACAACATTAGGCCAAACATACTTGCTTACCTACGAATTTTACCTAATATCTCTTATGAAGTTGACTTATTGTCTTCCATATACTTTTTCATAGAAAAATTCTGATTGCTCGTACAACAGACTTTCATCCCATTATGTATGAAATGGCTACTAGACGCATTCTGAAAATTTTCTAGGTTATGAACTGACCAACTGGTTTATTGTTTTATCTTTACTTGTTCTATTGGATTGTGCTTTGGTCTTATACACACATACACATATGTATTCTATTTTTTTAATTTGGGCGCCATATTGTTACGGGACCATTTGGCATTTGGATGTTTTCCTCAGCTAGCTCGTTTTGGAGGCATCTCGGGCGGCGTTCTCAACCCTCATCCAGTGCCATGGACCGGCAGCAATTAATAACAAACAAAAATTTAAAGTAACTGAACTTTACTTTACAACACACACTAAATTAGGGAAGGTAGATCTTACTTCCGAATGCCCTTTTCCCAACCATGATCATTCTTTCTATTTCCTGTTTTCTAATGACCCCTAAACCGTTCTATGCACACACGCTTACCTTAGCTCAAAGTCCCCATCCAACAAAATTTAGCCTCTCATTTTCTTTCTTATGGAGTTTCACAATATAGCAATATTTTATTTACAATTTTTATTACTTAACTTTACAAAAAAAAAACACAAGAAACATTACATACTTTTTGGTGATATTATTTTACTAACATTAAAATACATTGATTGCTTAATTTCTTTACATTCGTTTTCTTTGCTTCTAAAAAAAATATAATAATGAGAACCCAAATTTTCTAAACTGCTTCTTTATATAAAGTACCTGTCAGAAGTTAAGATATATTTGTGTCTGTTTAAAAGAAAATTCTGTTTTTTTCAATCTTGTTTGTTACGTTTATGTATTAGAGTTTCAAGGACAGATATATCTTACTTTCTTTACCCGCTATAATTTTATCTGCCTGAAGGAGCTCCCTAAGGTTTCAACGTATTCTGCCACTTTTGCAGCTCATCCAATTTTTCAAAATCTACCCTTTCAACCCTATACTATCAAAATGGATTCAGATTTCAATTGCACATATATTTTCTATTCCAACAGATTCTTTAATTGAGCTCACTAGTGTCCCTAACTTTCTGAGGTTTTTACCATCACTAGTTTATATGGTTCCTTTTTTTTTATTATTATTTTTTTTAAATGAATGTCCCTACATACGCTTATAATGATTTTATTACAAATAGATACATAACTTAGTACATCTATACATATATTAGTAATTATAAAAGTGTTACATAAAAAAAAGGTTAGTATTTATTTGTTCTTCTACTTAGCTTTATAAATTTCATCTATTTCAGGTTTTTTTTCCAGGGATACCACTCGGATGACAACAATCTCCACCGATGCAGACCAACTGTATAGGCTTTTCGGCACTTTTCCGGCTTTCTTGGCACTCCCTTTATTCAGCAATATCGGTAGCAGAATTTTTTTTTTCTTTTTTTACTTGTGTGTTTTTTGTATGTTCACACAACTTCCTTTTATATTTTCTAGTTCACTTTGTAATATTTTCTGAGATGGTCACAATTTCCTTCAGATTGTAAGTTTGCGTTTTCTTTATTTGGTCCAGTAATAATTATATCAAAAATTTCTATTTCCACTTTTGTTATAAATGCTGCTTTGCTGTTAGCTTTGCGTGTCAAAACTCTCACTACCAGAATCCTCTACTTCTGCCCCTGATCCGCCTTTTATACTTAGCGTTCTACTTCCAATTGTTTTCCACATATTCCATCACTAGTAAATAATATACCGGTTTGTCTATATGTTGCTTATGTACCTTTTGTAGCTTATGTATTGCGCTAATGGCAATATATGTCTGTCGAACCATCTAGAATTTCTTCCCGCGTAATCGCCATCTTTTTCTTTATATATATACATAAGAATTTATTTATTTCTAGCCATCTTTAAACAAATCCCTCCACACTATGATTCTATCTGTCTCCTGCCTCTACCTATCCCTTTATCGTATTGCTTCAGATGTTTCCGCATTTGTTTAGGTATATCCGATTGAGTATCAGGGTCACAGAAATTTTAGTAGCATACTGACTTCTCGCCAAAAAAAAATTTGAACACTAGACCATTATACTATTAACGTATTTTTTTGTTATTGTAGGAAATACTATTAACCCCGTTTTACTATAAATTTTTGGTGCTGCCAAATCTATACCAAACTTCGTTCAGTTCGTTCATTCATTTACCTCAACAGCTGATCATTACGGCTGAACACGTTCATTTTTCTGTGGTAAGTCAAAGGATAGACAACTAAAATAAATTTATCTTTGGACATATCCTAGTTTATAAATTTCTTTTACACTTTCCTTTTATTCTCAGGTCCAAATTTCGCATGGCACGCTGGTGAAGGGTAATGTATTGCTCCTGCCTTAAATTAACATATTTGCTATATATATATATAAACTCTTTTTCTTCCAGTGGTTGGATTCAGTTATGGCTGTGCTCAGCTACCAATTTGGCCGGACCATGGTACCACTGCGGTAGGCCATCCGCAAGGACAAGGTGGACCATTGCACATACATACACACACGAAACTAAATCGACTAACGACAGAACTAACACGAAACACTAATCCCGCAGTCTAATAAAAACCCGAGACTCGGGTCGGAGGTGGTTCCTCCAAATCTCAAAGTACCCCTCTCTGCATAATGTACTGAGGGACTCGAGGCCATTAGACTCAGTTTGCCCTCCTCCCGCCCCCTTTTTCTAAGGGAGCTGCCACGCAAAATTTTTTTTCTACCCTCAAGAAAACCCGCCTACAGCAACAAACCGCAGAAATGCCTATTTTACTGTGAGTTCTGAAGCTCTTAATGTTAGCAATAAAAATCTGATGATAGTCTTTTTCTAACGGCAAAGTCACTTTTTCGTCAGCGATCAACTTCGCTTTGTTCAATGCCGACTAGTGATTCGTTAACACTACAGTTGCCTAGTACTTTTTCATATAAGACAGCAATATCATCCGCTTCGGGCTCGTGTTCATCACTTAACAAAATTATCACTACAGATAACAGTAGCTCAAAACCCAGTCGGAGTGGACAGATATATAACTGTGGTAAAGCGTGGGCACAGCCCAAGTTCTTCTAAAATTTCATCTGCTCCAAAGATATCTAGGGATAACAGCGCATCATCTACTAATCGTCAAAATCGTTTTTCATTATTGCAAGACAATAATGACAAGCCCTCTGCATCATCGCAAAAGTCTTTTAAGCCACCACCTATCTATGAGAGAAAAAACTTCTAACGCGCTCCTAAAAAAACTATTGTCGGCCATTGGTGAAAATAAAATTATCTGGAAAATCCCGATGTTACACCAGCATCTAATTACTCTTTGTGACGCGCTGCGAGAAAGCTTAAAAGAATCGTTGAGTTTAAACCACCTCTGCTCACTTCTACCGCAGGTTGAGCAAGAAGCGATACTGAAAAAGGTAACATATTTGCTGAGCATTTAAAATCCGTATTTACCCCAAACGGGCGTTCTTGATTTGGCATGTCTAGTTGCTCTACCCACTCGACCCTTAAAGTTTAAGATGCGTGATGTACAAAAACTAATTGCTAAACTCAACCCAAAGAAAGCTTCGGGTATTGATGAAATTAGCAATAATATGCTGATGATGTTGCCTGGTATTGCAATTAGAATCCTGTTATTAATTTTTAATGCCACTTTACGACTGGAAGCTTCCCAAGGTCAAAATGATTCCAAAGCCGGTCAAAGATCTTATCAAGGCTGAGTCATACAGGCCAATACGTTTACTGTGAACAATGTCAAAGCTCTTCGAAAAGCTACTCATGATAAAATTGTCCCCAATTCTAACTGATAATGAGTGCATACCTGATCATCAATTTGGTTTTAGAAGTGAGCATAGCACTATTGAACAAACGCATAGATTGGTTCAATTTGTAAGAAAGACATTTGAAGAAAAGAAATATTGTTCTGCCCTCTTTATTGATGTTTCTCAGGCATTTGATAAAGTGTGGCATGAAGGCCTAATTTTAAAATTGAGGAAATATCTACCAATAAACATTCTTAATCTTTTGCAAAGTTATATTCTTGCCCGGAAGTTCACTGTTGTGGAAGGAGACTTCATGAATGTGCCCGAATCAATCTCATTCGATGTGCCACAGGGGAGTATACTGGGGCCAGTTTTGTATTTGATTTATACTTGTGATATGCCTGTGAGCAGTAACATCCACACATCTACATTTGCCGATGATACAGCCTGCCTTAGTATGCGCGAAAACTCTCACGACGTATCTCGATATCTTCAGGAACATATTACCCAGCTGGAACTATGGTTAAATTTATGGAGAATAAAAGTAAACGAACAGAAGTGTGCTCAGGTAAGATTTACCCTAGGAAAAGATACTTGTTCCCCTATTATAATCAATAATCAAATTGTTCCTCAACACTCATGTGAAATAGCTTGGTATACATCTTGACCGATGGCTTACATGGAAACACCACATTGAATCTAAGGTAACACAAATGAAACTAAAATTAACTCAGTTACATTGGCTGATTGGTAGAAATCCAACCTGAGTCTAGATTGTAAGCTTTTGATATACTGCTACAGCTTCAAACGTAGAGAAAATTCAATGAAGACAAAACAAAATTTTACGGTTAATAACATCATCTCCATAGTACATAAGAAACTCAAATTTACATCGAGATTTAAATATGCCAAAAGTGACTGAAGAAATTGCAAAATACGCAGGTAAATATTTAACAAAACTCGAGTCGCACCCTAATCCGCTTGCTCGTAATATCTTGAACTTCACTGGATAAATTCCCATTTCTAACAACAATTATATAGCAATTCCGCACGTTTTAATTTTACGTGGAATACAGAACATATCCGATGGATACAAATTGATTAGACATTTGCTTATAATATGATAAAAATCCTCTTCAAGGTCTTGCAAATGTACTTATATTCATAACTAAATAACTAATAAATATATTAACCTTCATATTGCTTATTTTATTGTTAACAAAACCTTATTTTGTGTTATTCATATATAAAATGCAAGAGTTACGTATTAGCACAAAGTAGACCAGAGTTGTAGAAAGTGACTTATGAAAAAGGCTTAAATCCGCTGATTTTATCACTGTTAAAAAGGGACAAATATAGTGTGTTTGTTATTAAATATTTTTAGTACAATAATCAAAACAAACAGCAGAAAACAAACAACAGAAAATGTATTAGTGAAATGAACAATTGTACATTTTTACAAAATTAAATGAAAGATTTTGCAGTGTTGAACTAAATAAAACAATGTGTAAAACATTATTAGTAATATAAAAGTGATTAAAATTAGTTTCCAAATGCTTACAAACTCAATTTTAAACATTTTCCTTAAAAAATATTAATTTTTAACTTCAACTTGCAAAAAGCAAACAACGAATAAGACCACAAAGCATAAAACGAAAATTCACTTGAGCACATGAACATTTGTACAAATTTAAATGGAGAAATTTGTGGTATTGAATTAAAAAACACATTGCGAAAAAGATTATTAGTATTAATAAAGTGATTAAAATTTGTTTTCAAATGATTAGAGACTTCGTTTTAAGCATTTTCGTTCGCAAATATTAATTTTTACCATTTATTTACAAAACCTAGGCTGCGAATGAGACCACAAAGAATAAAATGTAATTACTTTAAAATAATGCTACGCGAAAGAAAAAGTAAAGAGGATTTGATGACTGTGTGAGCGAGACCTCTAAAAACTCCACAAAATCACAAGTATGTTCCGTCTTACTTTGTGCTCGTGACACCTCTGGTCTACTTTGTGGTATTAGTTTATATGTTAAAATTTTTACATGAAATTAAAAATTAAGTATGAAATGTGCTTTACATACATATATTATTATTTATATTTGTACTTGAAAATTACTTTTTATTTCAAGTTTTGGTTTAGCAATTTTTTTATTTCAAAAAATTTGCTTAAAATTGGAAATTGCTAACTTTTTTTAACTATGTGTATATCTATGATATGAATACTCTGAACTAAAAAAATATATATTCATTTGTCCTAGTTTACACTATGCAAGTCTTATGCTAAGCTGATTAGTTTGTTAGAAGAGAGAGACGAGGGGAAAGAAACATTTCTGTTTCACTCGTCTCTCTCTCCCTTAAACTAATCAGCTTAGCAATAAAACTTGCATAGTGTAAACTAGGACTTTTTAACGAAGAACACTTGATAATAAAATTAAGTAAAGGTTTGGACTAGAATTTCTTCGTCTTTATTTTGATTAAATGCCGTACACTCATTTGAAAGAAATTTGTTTGGACTATAGCTAAGAACAAATTTTCTTCGAATTCAGTCGTTTATTCTGAAAAAAAAAATACAAAAGTTCTAGAAATTACGACAAATTAACAAATTAAGAAAATTGTCAACTTGATATTAAGAAACATTTACTTAAATATAGGAATTATTAGCTTCATTCCAATTATATTGTACTTACTTTGAGTTAAAATAATTACCAAATTTAAAAGTCTTTTCTTGTATGACAGATTCCATTAGTGGGAGTAAAGCATATACTAAAATTAAGTAAAATGTTGGTAAATAATAATTCTTTATGACTGCAAATAAAAAAAATTAACTTGATACAAGTAAAAACTTTTTATATCATAACGCAAATTCTTAGTTTTATTCTTAAAAGGAAGTCCAAGGCATACTCGAAACAAGAAGGAAATTAACTTAAAAATAGAAATACTTTATGTTAAGAAAAATTTATTTGTTTTGAGAAGAAAAATAATTAACTGTCCAGGAATTTCTGATCAGTAAATATTCTACTTTAACTAATTTGTAGTAAAAGCTTATTCGTTTCTAGATTATGAACGAATATTGTTTTACTAACTTTATGAAAATTGTATACTTGATTTAAGTTAAATTTTCTTTGGACCCAAATCATTCCCGAATTTCTTTAAGTTAAGTTAAATTTACTTAAATTTAGTTAACTTTTTTTGAGTGCAGTGCCGTTTCTGGAAATATACACCATGGTGGAGAAAAGGCCGCTCTCTAAGGAATCTTTAGTAAGCAGCGCCGTAGTGATTTGTTCCCATATAACAATGGACAAAAATAGGAGTTAACGTAGGCTTGTGAAATTTGGTACAGAATTTACATTTACTTAGTTTAGTTTCCGAGTTATGGGCCTCTGAAGTTCCTGTACACAATTGTGATTATATGGTGGAATTGGAACAAATAAAGTTTAGGGGCAACTCTAAAAAAATGTTATCCGATAGAGAATAAAAAATTAGAAACAAAATTAAACAAACATTCGTAAAACAGCTCTGGGCGAGTTAATATCACGTTGGCAATTACTTCGTAAATGCAACCAGGCCATGTTCGTTTACTGGCCTTCGAGAGTTTTGCGTCTCACCCCGCGCATGTGAGTAGTAGTTGGTGTCAATCAAAGCATATTTATATAAAGTATATGCAGGTCTACAACAACTAAGAAAGTACAAAAACAATAGGCGATTTGTTTGTGTAAGAATAATGGATGAATGTCAAAAACAGATGGATACAACCAGACCTGGGCAACTTGCATTACTTTTGCATAAGCACTGATTGAAAAACAAAAATTTTAGTGCAAATTTAAATTTGATGCTTGTAGTGCACTATTTTTTTGCACTTAAATAAAATCTCTTAAAAGTAATGGTTTAATATTGCATTAGCAGCTAATCGTATGACAAAAAATACACTAATTTTGTGTTGCCACTAAGCACATCATGAAGTGATGCAATATTATTGCACTATCACATATTGTACACAGTAAAATTTAATAAAACGTGAAAATATTTTTAGCAGATAGCACAAATAAAAAATATAAAATACAATAAAGTTCATTGAGGGCACTTTTATATATAAGTACGTACATACAAATTAACGAAAAAAAACTGTCAATATAAATACAAACTAGATTACAATTTTAAAAAAATTAAAAAGTTTCATACTTCAAGTACGTTGCATCTCGAGCTTATTTGAAAACCCGTTCAATTGACGTTCCACTGATAATGCAATAATACTATTCATAATGTGTTTAGTGGTGCAAAACATAGTGCACTAAAAATAACAATGCAATGTTGATGAATTCCTTTGAAGGGATTTTAGTAAAATGCAAGAAAAATTGCACTAATATTATTAAAGTTAGTGCTAATGTAATAAATTTGCATTTGCAATGCATTTGCTTATTTAATGCAATAGTCCCAGATCTGCATACAACAAAAAGAAAATGTATGGATAGACAAAACCAAAGCAAATTTATTAATTGATAAACCTTTAATATGTGAAATAAGTATAATAAAGAATACATATGTACTTTAATAATTAAATATAATTATTTTTAAATGTTTTCTAACACATTTTTTAAGTAAAAATTCATTTAAACTTTTTCACATACGTTTTCAGTATACACAATTGTGTATAACAAAGCAAAACAAAACAAAATGGCGTACAAAAATTGTAAACAACTTTTGACATTCAGGCATTCACACTACACGAGAAAAAAATTAATCACCTGAGTACTTGCATATACTTTATATCAATTTACTTTGGTGTCAATTAACGGTACCGAGTTACTGTTTCGTGGCGTCGGTTGCTAGCCGCATGCAAAATAACTTATTTTAATAACCTAGCTTTCTAGGAAAGCATACTTTGGAATCGTGGTGGAGTACCAAATAAAACTCATTGAAACAGGAGAGGTTTTTGAGGATTCCGGCTTTCTAAACGACAATGCAGATCGGCGCGTGATTCTTGGGATAGTCTCCTAAATTGTAGCACGACAAATCGTGTGAATTGGTGATAGAGTAATAGTTCTACGAACTGGCCAAATAATTCTCCTGGCTTTAGCGGGAGTAACAGAATAGAAGGGGAAAAAATTAAACAAAAAAATTGTAAGCGAGTCTTAGTTCCGAGTTACGGGCCTTTGAAATTGTACTACAAAATTGTGATTACATGGTGTATTTTCCAACGAATGTTATCCAATATTGGTATCATTTGAAAGCTTTTTAGGAACTATTTAAGGAAAAAAAATTAGTTTTCTTTTACTTCATAACTATACTAAAGTGCACTAAGACAATATTTACATAAGGCTCCATCCATCATTACCTTTTAGAATTATGTGGAATAGCAACTAAAATGGAATTCGATTTGTATAGGGTGTTTTTTATTGAGGTATAGAACTTTAAGTTGGCATCACTTTTTTAACTGGCGGCCATTTTGTCAGCTGTCAAGTGATTAATATTTAGTTTGGTTTGCCATTTCATCATGAACAGGTTGACAAAAGAACAACGCTTGCAAATCGTGCAAATTTATTTCGAAAATAATGGTTCAGTTCGCGAAGTTTACCGCAAGCTCCGTCCATTTTATGGTCGACATAATCGTCCATCAGAGCAATTAATTCGGTTAACCGGTCAATTGGCCACCAAGATCGTGTGATTTGACGCCATTGGATTATTTTCTTTGGGGATATGTGAAGTCGCTCGGAAGCCAACATTCGTGGCGTTATTGCCAACATACGGCCCCATATGCTCGAAAAAGTGGTTGAAAATTGGACCTGTAGAATTGGCTTTATTCGAGCCAGCCGCGGCGGCCACATGCCCGAAATCATATTTAAACGTTAATGGCATAAAATTATCCTTCCAATAAAGCCAAATTGATGGACATTAAAACGATTTTCTTGTGTTTTATTTCAATTCGAAGTTCTATACCTCTAAAAAACACCCTATAGTTGCTAACACCTGTGTATGTATATGTATCTGCGTGTAACATTCATACATAAAAAGGTTATTCTGCCGGGCTTTCTTTCATGGTGTTTTGCTAAACGGCGCAGCCTAATTAAGATTTTTGCCTTGCAAAGTTTTCCTGCCTAATAAAGATTTTCTGCACTGCCGGCCTTTGGCCGGGCTTAAAGATTTCCTCCACAATTGTGTTTCCATACACGGTGCAGCCTAATAAAGATTTTCTGCTTGGCAAAGTTTTCCTGCCTAACAACGATTTGTTTCCGACACGACGCAGCCTAATAGATTTTCTGCTTAAAAAGCACTAAATCTAGGGAGAAAAGCACTAAATTAGCACGCTGCACACGAATTACGAATTAACCGTGTAAACAGCAAGATTCATTAACATGATTCAGAAAGCGAAGCAGGTGATTCAACTCGTCGTCTGAACATACTATTAGCTCTTATCTTTTTCTGTGTGCATGAAACAAGAACAACGAAGCGTTTTACAAAATTCAAAATGTTTTCGTTTGCGATCCAACCAGAATCGCTAACGAAATTCGTTTTATTTTACAAAAATAAATAAAATATTGAAAAAAATCTGCTTTACTAATTGTATTGTATGGTAAACAAGTAGTGTACGAATATGGGTTTTGCATACTGTATTTTTTATTTTTTAACTGCCATATTCATAAAAAATATTTCAGGTTTATTAAGCGCTTATTTTAATAAATCTAAAATATTTTTTATGAATTAGGCCGTAAATAATTTATGTTTAGTTATTATAAAATGCATGTAAACACCGGAAAACGTCCTTGTTGTAGCCTTCTATGTATGGACGTCCGTTTTTATACCCACATTCGGCAAATAGGTCCATATTTAATTCGTGAAACCAATAATTTTTTAAATCACCCGTTTCTTCTAACACTAAAGTATTCAATTGGAAAACACCGAAGTGAAAAGTTCGGCCATCTGTCTGTATATTTTGCACAATAATGGGTTTTGGTAAAATACTGCTTGCAGATTCCTTGAAAGTATCAGATATTATATTATCATAAATTATTTAAGATAGAATTTTAAAATATGTAACTCCTTACTCCATATAATTGTTTTGCTCGTGTAGCTGCAACTGCAAAAGCTTTTAATATTGTGCGACTTTGAAATTGTGTATTTGTAACGCCGACATCGTGCAAGTTGCCAACGGATTCCTTGTCGAAAAATGTAATAATTGTATGAGGATGAGAGCACTCAATTCCACTACTAAGAGCTACAAAAACAAAACATATAAGTTGATTATCCATAAATTTATAAGGTATATACATATATCTCACGATAAAAAGTTTCAGTAGTATAAATATTTTTCTTTGGCAATGATATTGTACACTTGACAGGGTATAAATCAGGCAAATCCCCATCAAATTTAATTTTGCCTTGTTGAATTGGTCGTGAAGATGTTAACAATTTTTCTGCAGTTACTTTAAATTGAAGTAAATCGTCACCTCTAGGGACGGTGACTTTGAAATCTACATGATCGAGCAACCGACGGCGAGAATTGACAGATCTTCCACTCAATTTTTCGCATTCACTTAACAATTTATTTGTCAAAAGACGACTGAAATTGTATTTAAATAATTTTAAATTTAAGGAAGTCTATAAAATATTTTACGATACATTTTCCGTGAATGGGAAATTCCATAATTTACTGGCATATTAAAAGCTGGTCTGCGCGGCAGCTTTTCTTTCGGCAATTTTTCTTGTTCTGAATCCAAAACATATGACGCCATTATTGATTTAGCTACATGTCGGTCAACATTACTATGTAGTGGCATTTTTGTTATAAAATCTTGGATTGGAGTTGGAAAACCTTTAATTTCTATAGTTTTCGTTAGAATTTGAGCTTGTTGTACACCTTCAATTAAAACGTTTGCATTTCCATAAGTATAACATTTTTTTTCGTTCCAGTCAGGATGCGATTCATCCTCAGGCATTAAGACAGGTTGACAACCCACAAATTTAAATCTATAAAGTCTCAATATTAGAAATACGGAAATATGTACATATGTATGTATATTTCATAAAAAATATTTTGATTTTATAAAAGATTTATTAATCAAATTTCCATAGAAAATTCTTTTCATAAACCTCTTATTAAACAGAAATATTTTTTATGAATAAGGCAGTATGAATTTTGGCTTAAATGAAGTTTAGTGAGGCAGCTCCAAGAAAAATATCAAACCAGTAACCAACCGACGATATACCAAAACTTTTAAGACATCGCATTTTATTGCAAAATATACAATTCGTTCGGTTTGTGAAATTAAATTTATACAAGTGCTAACATAGGGTCTACACCTAACATAATATGTAAGATGAGATCGTCAAATTCAATCGCAGAGCGAGTTATGTTACGTGTAGACTTCATAGTAGTGTTATCTCAATCTTATAAGATTTTTTATGAGAGAGTTGTTATAAGAAATCCCATAACAACAATCTTATGAGATGAATTGTCAAAAAACACACGTACATGAAAATAAATTCGTATGCATGTGTGAGTGTTTCTTGAAATAAATGAAAAACAATGTTTTGGACAATATTTCTGGGATTTTATATGTTCAAATGTGTTAAATTTAATTTGTGAATTAAAGTTTGTGCGAAAAAGTGAAAACAAAATATATAATTATACAAAAATAATACATGTTAACTCGATGAGAATTTGCATAAAATGAAATGTTATAAGAAAAGTAGAATTACGTTGTCCTGTTGTATGAGATGAAGAGAAATATCGGCATTTTATTTTTGTTATTCTGCCGACGTTCTCTCACATATTATGTCAGAGTTAATCGCAGTTGTAGACGCTATGTAAGAAAGTTAAGCAACAACAATACTGCATATAAGAAATTGAAAAGTTTAATTTAATTTATACATTTATGTCTTTCTTTTTTAAAATTTTAGATATTTACAAAAAATAAAAATAAATAAAATAAAAAATCGTGAAGAAGACTAGAGTGGTACCACCCACGTTATTTTGTATTTTGGATTGTATATATAAATGTATATTACTTATTTTCTTATAATAATAAAAACAATTAAAATAACATAAAAATTATGATATTTAAAAGTTACATTTTACCAGTTTCTATATAAACATTGACTAGTAATAATTGACCAGTTTCTATGTAAACATTGACTAGTCATAGTATACCAATGCTTATGTAATCAGTGACTGACAAAAAAGAAGCAGAGTAGGCAGTTCAGTGTTTTAATTAAATGAAATTAATAAATTAGAGACAGATATAAAATCACACGTACACAATGTTTTGGTAATTTTTTCACCAAACCCCTAATAAACTAACTAGGGACTGTGACCGGAGTGTCGGCTATCGCTACTAGTCAAATGACAAGTCAATTCTTCTATTCTTCTTGTAGGGTTCCGTTACCCTACGTCTCCACGAGATATCAACTTGGACATGACATGAACATGACGCCGGCAGAGCAACTGTGAAAAATTTATCAACTTCTCTGTTGTGGTGAACACGGGCGACGTCCATGTTCAGGCATATCAAAGTATTTTGCGGTAGCGCAATAGAGATAGAATATTTACCAATTTTATTCTGCCTCTTTTCTTTCTATTGTAAATGGTTGCGGACGGCGAATCTCATGGCTAACATCGTTGCTCAGACATATGTTCGGGCATCCATGTCAGAGCTATTTGCGATGTCCGACATGATGCCCATACCAAGTTCATGGCTAGTGGAGACCGCTAGTCAATAAAGTAATCATTGTGGCAACCATGATACAATAATACAGGTAACCTCGAAGCGCCAGCTGATGGAATTTGTTTCGTGATGTGATCCGCCAATTGTTGTTTACGTTTTACTAATACAGTGCCTATTAAACTATAACAGTTGCTAATAAACTGTACTAATACAAACCAGCTTTGCAAATACAAGAAAACATGCAATCATGTTTAACCATGATACAATTATACAAGGTACTTGCACAAGCCCAGCCTGTTAATGTTTACAATGCCTATAGTTGTCAAACTTTGTTTACAAGCTGTAAAAAGTATGTGTGTATGTGTGTGAATAAAATGATTACAGTGTTGCCAACGAATTTGCATATGGCTGTGCCAATTACACATTGAAGAAAATTACACTACACATCTTTTGTGTAGGTTAAAATTAAAACAAAAATAAATAAAAATAGAACCCAAGGTATAATTACACACAGATTATATATGAATCTCATTACATGGCCCACACATGAGAGCAGAAATTACACACTGTGTATTACACACATATTGGCAACACTGAATGACTATAATCATGCATGAATGCCGCGTCTGCAATTGTACTTTAGTTACCCTGTGATGGCTGTTTTTAAAAACAAAAGACATCTGCTTCTGACAATTATAGGTATGTTTCTACCAACAAAATACGTGTGTTTCTTGGTGTTGCAATTTTGTTGTAGTCGTGCAAGTACCTTGTATAATTGTATTATGTGTTTAACCAATACACGTGCATGGTGCCTATTCAAACTGTACTAATACAAATAAAGCTTTGCAAACACAAGAGAAAACGCAAGTACATGTCTCTTGTTTTATCTTGGTTTTTTGACAGTTGTCATCACAAAACAGCAATAAAAACTCCTGTTGTTTTATTGTAAATTTGTTGTAGATTTGCGGCTACCTATATTATTGTATCATGGTTGAAAAAAAAAAGTTGAAAAAGGCGAAGTTTAACTTATGACGGATTCATTGTGCCCCAGCCTTTAAGGCGGTGTCAGATACAACTTCAACGCTTTGCGTGACATTTCTAACGTTGGCAGAAAAGCGTAAACCAAAATGTGTATGACACAATAAAAACTTTAACAACAACCACTTCTTGTTTTATTGCTTTGTTTAATGCATAAAATACAGAATAATTCGATTACTCTGATGCCACTAACTCGTTTTTTATGTAAATTTACCATAAGATTAATAAAACTTCATATTTTCATGCGAGTTTGGCAAAACAAAATAAGACAACTATACCAACTGAAAAAAACACGCAAAAAGTTGAGAGTTGGCTAACTTTTCGCTTCGCTTTGCGTTAAAAGTACTTTATGTGACATGTTTCATATAAGCATGTACATTTCATCTTAGATGTCAAAGCGAATCCTAATGCCATCTGTGGAAAGCTCTTGCATAAAAAAATTTTTCGCAAATTTCAAATCTTACATGGGGACAAACTTAAACTTAAACTAACGACGTCTGATGGAAGTAATGTGACTTACATCAGTGTGCTTCCTTACTAAATACTAACTTATAACTTATATCTCATTATTCATTCATATTTATGCCTTATGCTTATGATATACATATATATGTATAAGCATACCTTTTTTCTTGATATTTTCTTTTTTTGTTTCTTTGGTCTCATGTGTGGCAACACTGAGTTTTAATACTTGAATTTTGAATATTGAAAATTATCATTCATATAGTTGAGCTGGCCAGCATAAGGTTGTCAGAAAGAAAATAATTAAAAAATAATAAAATTTGTAAGTTTTTATAAAAGTTAATAAAACTAATTGTTTTTTATTTAAATCGGGTTAATACATTGGCGACGAGGAGTAAAATCATAGATATTGGATATTTAGCATTAAATTGCGATAGATAAATTGAGTTTGGATTGGTCTAACACCAATAATTGCATTAAATTGCGGAAGAATGTCACTAAAAGATTTTGGATTAGTGAATGGGCATTAAATTGCGTATTAGTAAAAGAAAATTAAAATTATTAGTATGTTACCGATTAAGTTTGGCATTGTTTGGAAAAATTTAATGTGGACTGACACATTATATGTAGACACATATCAGTTTTGATTGTTTATCTTGACCTTAGTTTACTAATTTTAATAAATTTATTTACAATAACTTTGTGTAGTACGATGGCGGAAGTTATAAGGCCTTTCGTTTGTGAGCCAATGGGAAAAGTCTTTGTTACGATACGAGTGGGTAAAATGGCTAAGATCATTTAAACTGTATTTGGCTGCGGAAGAGATAGTCGATGATGTGAAGAAGAAGAATAAGCTTTTACATCTGGCTGGACCTCAATTACAAGAAGTAATATTCAACATTCCTGGTGCACTAGTTGAAAGCAATAAAAAGGATAATTTAATTAAATTTCGAGAGACACTTATTCCGGAATATAACTCCTATCGAGGGTGAAAATTTCAACAAGTATTTGCTGCGGTTGCGTCAACAAGTGACAAAGTGCTCATTTGGCAATAGTAAAAAGGAGATTGAAGAAATTTCCGTAAAAGATAGGATAGTAGATTCATGGGCACCCCTCGAATTGAAAAAAAATTGTTAGAGCAGTCTTCAAAAAATTATAGATGCGTGCCAAGTGTACGAGCAGATAAATAAAACTTCTCGCAGCATGCTACTGTGCAATGAGCAGGAGCAAATAAACAAGGTTTCCAATAAAAACAATGCTCAGTCATATTCGTCAGCCGAATGCAATGGGTGCGGAAGGAGGGGACACTTATCAAACTCTTTTGAATGTCCTGCCAAGAATGCAAAATGCAATAAGTGCTCTTCGATTGAACATTTCGCTGTTAGATGCAGAACTAAAAGAAGAAGGATTGAAGACGACAACAATAGACCTTACAGAAAGAAGCGCCCTTTTGCTAATGTTCGCTTCGTCGCGGAAGATAATAATTCAATTTCTGAACCTCATGAATTTAGATGTTTTAAAATTGGAAATGGAGGAAACGTTGCTTTCTGAAATATCAAATCTGTCGTATTTTGATCCAAAATTAAGAACTCGAGTTGTTGCTGATGCAAGTCCTGTAGCTGTGGGAGCAGTGTTACTCCAGTTCCGGGATGATGGTGAACCCAGGGTTATCTCTTTTGCAAGTAAGAGTTTATCTTCTACTAAGAAGAGATATTCTCAAACTGAGAAGGAGAGCTTAGCCCTGGTTTCGTCGGTTGAAAGGTTTTACTATTATCTAGCGGGGTTGTATTTTGAGCTGGTAACTGACCATAAACCTCTGGAAACCATTTTTAAACCAACATCAAAACCTCCAGCGAAAGATGGTTGCTTAGAATACAGGCTTTCAAATTCAAAGTGATTTATCGCCCTGGAAAAGAGAATATAGCAGACTCATTATCCAGACTATGCAAAATCTCCGACGAAAAGTCTATCGATATGAAATGTGAGGAGTCAATTTTTCATGTGATAGAGAACACAGTTCCAGCTACTTTAACCATTTCCCTTATTAGCAACGAAAGTAAAAATGATGTGGATATACACAACGCGATTTGTAGCATGAAAAATGAATGTTGGGATTCTGATGTTTCAAATCCGTACTTAGTTTTCCGTTTGGAATTGTCAGCCATTCGAAAGAAAGCTGACTCAAGGAAAGAATCAAATATTCAAATAGGTGACAAGGTGTTATTGAAAAATTTTATATTTCCCAACAAACTGACCCCAAATTTTGATAAAACAAGTGATAAGTTGTAGAGAGAAACGGGAGTGAAGTCAAAGTTGTAGGAGGGGGCCGAACATATACGAGAAATATAAGCATGTTGAAAAAGATTCCAGATGCAAGGTTCCCAGAGAATACATCATGTCAGCAACGTCTTAGTGCAGAGTCATCTTCTGATGTCGGAGAAACTCAATTAATTAGAGATGAGTTGGTTTCATCTCCCATAAAGGCCGTGATACACTATCATACAAAGTCGTGCGATCTACGAAAAAATACAACCCTGCTATGATGGTTTATGAAAATTTTCAAAACACAATAACAATTCTTCACACCAGGGTTGTACTTTTTCGTAGATCGCACGACTTTGTATGATAGTGTCATGTCCTTAAATAATCATTCCTATCAGTCGATTTCAGTTTACCAAAACCGTTATTTTACTCGGAGAGCCCATCGTTTCCAAATAAAGAACCGTTGAAATTAAAACTAAAAAAGGAGGAAGGGAAGTGGCAACACTGAGTTTTAATACTTGAATTTTGAATATTGAAAATTATCATTCATATAGTTGAGCTGGACACATAAGGTTGTCAGGAAGAAAATAATTAAAAAATAATAAAATTTGTAAGTTTCTATAAAAGTTAATAAAACTAATTGTGTTTTATTTAAATCGGATTAATACATGTGTGATAAGTTTGTTTTTGATTTACTTGTAGACATATATAAATAATAATGGTTTTTTATAGTATTTGCTCTTTTCGCTTTTATTGGCTCCCTGCTACAAATTTTTTCATTGAATTTAATGTCTTCTGACGTAATTATAGGTCCTTTTTGCAGTGGTAATACTTTTTTGTGTGCTTCATTGCAGCATCGCACTCATAGTTTGAACATTGCCCATATGAATTGCCAGAACATTAAAGAATGTCAGATACAACTTCGACGCTTTTAGATATCAAAGCGAATCTTCAACGCAACACGAAGCAAAAGTTGTATCTAACATGGCCTTTAGAATCGCATAAGACGTACATAAATGTATACAATGCATATTCATAGAACGGATGGTATGGTCTTTCAGCTTAAATGAGAATATGTGTACTTCATTTGCCAATAAATTTGAGCTTATTTCAAAAATCTTTTGGGTTGAAGTCTAGACTAGACCGAATTCCATAAGCAGGAACGAAATGCATATAAACGTCGCCCAACCAAAAAATTCTATATCTCAATATTTTCACAATGATTCAATAATCTTATAAACTTACGGTAACGATTTAGGTTTAATAACATCTTCAGCATATTTAACTTGAATTCCAAACTTCTGCAATTCACTAACAGCACCAGTATCGTTAGGAACGCGTTTACCTTGTAATTGCCAGTGTTTTTTAAATGTCCAACCCAAATGCTGGGCATATAACCTTGTAGTCAACCGCATTTAAAATTGTTTATCTCTCCTTTTCTCTTAAAATGAACAAAACAAAGGTCTCGGAATAAAACTAATTTTTAAGGTTATCTAATCATAGAACGAAGACGACCAGTTTTCGGACGTGGCTAAGCCGCCGCCAAATTATTTTCAGGTATATTCTCACAAGTATACCAGAGATGTCACGAGATGGAAGATAATTGTGTTTTCGGAGCTCTCGCCACAGAGGAGACCAGAGTTGTAAAAGTGACTTAAGAAAAAAGCTCAAATCATCTGATTTGGTCACTGTTAAAAAGGGACAAATATAGTGTGTTTGTTATTGAATGTTTTTAGTACAATAATCAAAACAAACAGCAGAAATGTATACTTAGTGAAATGAACAATTGAAAATGTTTACAAAATTAAATAAAAGATTTTGCAGTGTTGAACTAAATAAAACAATGTGTAAAAGATTATTAGTAATATAAAAGTGATTAAAATTAGTTTCCAAATGCTTACAAACTCAATTTTAAAGATTTTCCTTCAAAAATATTAATTTTTAACTTCAACTTGCAAAAAGCAAACAACGAATGAGACCACAAAGCATAAATTGAAAATACACTTGAGCACATGAACATTTGCACAAAATTAAATAGAGGAATTTGTGGTACTGAATTAAAAAACACAATGCGAAAAGGATTATTAGTATTAAAAAGTGACTAAAATTTGTTTTCAAATGATTAGAGACTTTGTTTTAAGCATTTTCGTTCGCAAAGATTAATTATTACCATTTATCTACAAAAACTAGGCTCCGAATGAGACCACAAGGAATAAAACGTAATTACTTTAAAATAATACCACGCGAAAGAAAAAGTAAAGAGGATTTGATCACTGTGTGAGCGAGACCTCTAAAAACACCACAAAATCACAATTATCTTCCGTCTTACTTTGTGCTCGTGACACTTCTGGTCTCCTCTGTGATCTCGTTCACACAGTCATCAAATCCTCATTACTTTTTCTTACAAAGTAGACCAGAGTTGAAGAAAGTGACTTATGAAAATAGCTAAAATCCGCTGATTTGATCACTCTTAAAAAGGGACAAACATAGTGTGTTTGTTATTGAATATTTTTAGTACAATAATCAAAACAAACAGCAGAAAATGTATACTTCGTGAAATGAACAATTGAAAATTTTTACAAAATTAAATGAAAGATTTTGCAGTGTTGAACTAAATAAAACAATGTGCAAAATATTATTAGTATTATAAAAGTGATTAAAATTAGTTTACAAATGCTTACAAACTCAATTGTAACATTTTCCTTCAAAAATATTAGTTTTTAACTTCAACTTGCAAAGAGCCAACTACGAATGAGACCACTAAGCATAAATTGAAAATATAATTGAGCACATGAACACATGATACAATTATACAAGGTACTTGCACAAGCCCAGCCTGTTAATGTATACAATGCAGAAAGTTGTCAAACTTTGTTTACAAAGTGCAAAAATTTTAGTGTATGTGTGTGAATAAAATGATTACAGTGTTGCCAATGAATTTGCACATTGAAGAAAATTACAATAAACATGCTTTGTGTATATTAAAATTAAACCAAATTAAATAAAAATAGAACCCAAAGTAGAATTACACACATATTATACATGAATCTCATTACATGGTCTACAGATGAGAGTAAAAATTACACACTGTGTATTACACACATATTGGCCACACTGAATGACTATAATCATGCCGCCTCTGCAATTGTACTTTAGTTACCCTGTGATTGTTTTTTTTTTAACAAAAGACATCTGCTTCTGACAATTATAGGTAAGTTTCTACCAACAAAATACTTGTGTTTCTTGGTGTTGCAATTTTGTTGTAGTTGTCAAGTATCTTGTATAACTGTATCATGCATGAACATTTGCACAAAATTAAATGGAGGAATTTGTGGTATTGAATTAAAAACTACAATGCGAATAGGAATTCTAGTATTAATAAAGTGCTTAAAATTTGTTTTCAATTGATTACAGACTTTGTTTTAAACATTTTCGTTCGCAAATATTAATTTTTACTATTTATTTACAAAAACAGACATTATTTATAAAACTTCCGGTGGCTAAAATAATATTATTTAATTCATACGAGTACAAAAATTTTTAAAATTGAGAATATATAAAAAAACTTTAATTCAAACCAAAATCAACTGAAAAAGAATTTAAATAAGTGGGTTAAGTGATAGTCAGCGGCCTTATTGGTTTGTGAATTATAGTGTGTACCAAAAAGCGTCAATCAAGAGATATTTTTGTAGCAATACAAGATGGACGCGGAAAATAATTTTTTTAAAGAACTTACATATTTTTAATAAATACAAGGCTGTGTGTGATGTTAGACACAAAATATTAAGACAACGTCGTACGAGGAGTTGTTAATGAAAAAAACTATACTTAAATTACATGGGCTTAATCATTGGTTTGTGTCAAAAACGATCTACTGAAAGAGTTCGATACAAGTCTTAAAAAAAAACATTAAAATAATTTATTAAAAAAAATTTTTTTTTAGAAATTATGCGCATCCAGTTTGTGTTCTCACTGTTTTTGTGTGTCTAATTTTTTCTTGAATGAAGGTTTGAGTATCGAACATGATCGATAGTCTGAACAGCCAACACTATCATTTAAGACTGATGAATTTTTGACTGTCACTTCTCATGTTCGATAATGTGTACCCCACTTAAAATTTGAGCAAAACTGTCACTCATGTTCGATAATGTGTACCAGAGAATGACAAAATTATCGTTTTAAGTACTTTTTGAGTGTTGGCCGTCAAACAAAATACAAATGCGTGCAGCTAAATGTAAGAAACACGCATAATACAAAAACACGCATTAGTTTTAAACCGAATACTTATGACTATAAACTTCCAACAACTATGTGTATACACATTTTTGAAATTACCCAGCACAAACGAATGCAACTAAAATGTATAGACTGTGTGAATATAAAAATATTCTGAATATAAAAATTTTCTGAATATTAATCCGAATACACATCCGTAACATAGTGTCCACACCTGATTATATTATATGTATCATGATTAATATCAAATTGATATCATGATAGCTTAGGTTAGGTTAGGTTAGCAGGCTGCTGGTAAGGAAGGGTGAAATTTTGTGTCCAGCTCACTTGGGTCCAATACAATGATCCCTTTGTAGTGCCTGTTAGTTGAAGAGAAGTTAGTGAGAGAGGGTGATAGGGAAGAGATAGTGATAGAGTAGACAGGTGATGAAGGAAGAGATGGAGGAGGAAAGCTTAATTCTTTTAAGACTCTGCTTTAATAAACGCTTTTTGATAATGCAGTGTTGCAGAGGCTTCTGGTGTTAAGTGAGGCATATTAAATTTTGAAGCTGTGTTTAGTAGCCATTTTTTATTTTTATTGGTTATTTTACTTCGTCAATGATTCTGCTACACAACGAAGGAGGGCGCTCTGATGTTACATTAGGATTAGTATCTGATGAAGCCGTTGTAGTTTTTAGTGACCAGTGCCTTATGCCTGCATCTTTAGAACTTTTCCCACAACAACTGATACAAAGGACACTAATGCACATCAGAAAAATGCGTGGTGTTGTTATTTTTTTTTTAATGACAGTCAGATACCGGGCTCGAACCCAGGACCTTAAGTTTTGTAGTCAACGTGCTAACTACTTCAGCCAACGCCACCGTGTTATTGTTAAGTTGCTAACATATTTATTGCCAGTCTAAACGGTGGGTAACATATTTATTGTCAGTCTAGACGTGGAATATACCACGAATTACTTTTTGACATTGGACATAAATTTAAAAAATTCACTGTGTATGGATCGATGGTTTTTGTGTTTATTTTAATTTGTTTAATCTTATTTAGAACTAATTTATTTATATTTGTTTTATTATACATACGTTTAAAATTCTGTATTTTTACCACAGGCATTAGCTTTTTTGTGAAATTAACAGAAACCACAAATGTCTATTAAATTTGACAGCTTATGTTCAACATTATTTCTTTAAAATAAGTTTGAACAACTATTTCGCAATTTATTTGCAAATAAATGTTTCTGTTGAATATATTATGTGTAAATATGTTTAATGTGCTTTGAACATTCCTATATATTCAAGAATTTCTGTAACAAAATTGCAGGTCTGGACCGAGACATAATTTTGCGCAATAATCGTCAACATAACACAATTACATGCGGTGTTCAACAAAAACCTTTGCCACCGCGCCGTTGTATGAAACTGTATGGTACTAAAGTAAAGCAAATTGTTAAACGTTTGTAAAAATTCCAAGTGATTTGCAATTGATAATTTAGTTTTGTGATTATAAACATCCTTTCCTTTTAACAGAAATTGTTACTAAAGAAAATGGTAAATAGAAATGAAATGCGTCTTACTGCTTCATTTTCGTAAGTTTTTCATTTTCAGTCTGAAGATATAATTATGCAGTCTGCCAATAATGCTAACGATATTCTAAATAATGTTGCTAAGAAGCCGTCAACAGATGGTGAGGGAAAAGTAACAACTGCTGAAGAAATGACTTCCCGTGATTACTACTTTGATTCCTATGCTCATTTCGGAATACACGAGGAGATGCTGAAGGATGAAGTTCGAACCATTACATACCGGAATGCAATGTACCACAATAAGCATCTTTTCCGTGGAAAGGTAATCTTGGTTATTCAAATCCTTAGTTTCTTACTGATATAATATTTACTTAAGGTCGTATTGGATGTTGGTTGTGGAACTGGAATACTGTCCATGTTCGCAGCGAAAGCAGGTGCTGCGACAGTCATTGCGGTAGATTGTTCAAATATTGTTGAATATGCTCGTCAAGTGGTTATTGACAACAATTTAAATGATGTAATTAGAGTAGTTAAGGGAAAAATTGAAGATATTGAATTGCCAAATGGTATCGAAAAAGTGGACATAATAATATCCGAATGGATGGGGTTAGTACGAATTTAAATATTTGAACGTGTGTATATTATCAGATGGAAGTAATAATTTGTATATATCAATAGATATTGTCTGTTTTATGAATCAATGTTGGATACAGTATTATTCGCTCGTGACAAATGGTTAAAGCCAGATGGTATGATGTTTCCAGACCGAGGTACACTTTACATCACAGCTATTGAAGACCGGCAGTATAAAGATGAAAAAATCAATTGGTGGGATGATGTTTATGGTTTTGATATGAGTTGTATTCGAAAAGTTGCGGTAACCGAACCACTGGTCGATGTGGTCGATCCGAAGCAAGTGGTGTCGACATCTTATCTTATAAAAGAAGTCGATTTGTATACGGTGAAAAAGTCGGATTTGGAATTTATATCACCATTCAGTTTGGTTATAAAACGTAATGATTTTGTACAGGCTCTAGTGACATACTTCAATATCGAATTTACAAAGTGCCATAAACGTCTGGGTTTTAGTACTTCACCTGAGGCTACATATACACATTGGAAACAGACTGTATTTTATTTGGATGAATACTTGACTGTAAAGAAGGGAGAAGAAATAAAAGGAACTTTTAAAATGAGACCTAATGAACGCAACAACCGTGATCTCGATTTTAATATTGAGGTGCACTTTAAGGGAGAACACTCTGAGATGCATGAAAACAATACGTACCGGATGCGCTGATACTACTTAATGGATATAAAATATATTACGACTAAAGTTTTGTAGATATATGCCCCTATTACGGTTTACAACTCAACTAAGTTGATTTGAAACAGCAAAAACTTAACTGTTTTTTGGTACATATAATATACAACTTATTTTAGTTGTCTTTAAAACAATGCCATCACAAAACATTTTAAATATTTCTTTTTGAATTTTTTGTTTCTTTTTTCATTTGTTTGTTTGTTTTTTGTTATTCTGGAAGAAATATCTTAATATATATATACCTATATGATGGTACTTTATATATATGTATATATATATTATACTTTGATATAAACTACCATCATATATACACTAAGATATTTCTTCCAGAAAAGCAAAAACCAAACAAACATTTTAAATATTTTTAGTTTTTGATTTAAATTTTTTTGAGATTTTATGTTTTATAAACATGGCAACAATATTAATTGACAAATGGGATTGGTTGGCGTCCACAATTATGGAGCAAAACTAATACAATAATCAGAATAAAAACCAAAATACAATGATAAAAAGCAGTTGTCTCGTAGTGTAAAATTTTGTAATCCATAATAAAAATTTTTCAACTACGACAACTTTCAATAAGTTGTAAATCATAATATGGGCCATAAGTTGTTTTATTTGCCAATTAAATTCCGTAAATATATTGCTTTTATTATTGTAAATGAAGCTAAAAATTTTCAGATGAATTCTCCCTCGTAATGACCGCTTTGATTAGAAAAAATCTAAAATTTTCCATATTTTTATACCTACCGTATGAGATCACGTTGTGGATTTTGATTGGATTGCGGTTAAAATAAAATTTAAATCTGACGTACTGAACCAATTTTATATAAAAAAAACTCCTTGCTGTTTGGAATACCCATTTAAGTTTTCAAAAAATGATGCAAGCTTTATTCCTTCGTTAGTGGCCGTTTAAATGAAGGGTGGCCTAGCTGCGACGCGTCGCCTGTGAGTCGAGTTTGATAGCGAGAAGTGAAGCGAAGCTTGCGGGGTAGCAAAAGTCGCACGTACTGGGAACTGAAGCGACAATTTGAACTTCTCACATATTTCTTTCTCCTAAAGCATATTTATATAAAGTATATGCAGGTCTACAACAACTAAGAAAGTACAAAAACAACAGGCGATTTGTTTGTTTAAGAATAATGGATGAATGTCAAAAACAGATGGATACAACCAGACCTGGGCAACTTGCATTACTTTTGCATAAGCACTGATTGAAAAACAAAAATTTTAGTGCTAATTTAAATTTGATGCTTGTAGTGCACTATTTTTTGCACTTAAATAAAATCTCTTAAAAGTAATGGATTAATATTGCATTAGCAGATATTCGCATGACAAAAAATACACTAATTTTGTGTTGCCACTAAGCACATCATGAAGTGATGCAATATTATTGCACTATCACATATTGTACACAGTAAAATTGAATAAAAAGTGGAAATATTTTTAGGAGATAGCACAAATAAAAAATATAAAATACACTAAAGTTCATTGAGGGCACTTTTATAAGTACGTACATACAAATTAACGAAAAAAAACTGTCAATATAAATACAAACTATATTACAGAAGCAATTTTAAAAAAATTAAAAAGTTTCATACTTCAAGTACGTTGCATCTCGAGCTTATTTGAAAAGCCGTGCAATTGACAAAAGATCAGAACTTAGGTTTTCGTTTATTGTAAAGTTATATCTTAAAAAATGGTGATTTTATAAACGAAAAATTGTACCGCTTGAAACAATTTCATCAAGTTTTGTATTTCTCTTGAAAAATTATAAAAAACGTAGTGATATTTTTTTCGTCTTGGATGAACGTATGTTTTTATGTACGTACACATTTACGTTATATATTGTTCTATATGTTCCACTGATAATGCAATAATACTATTTATAATGTGTTTAGTGGTGCAAAAAATAGTGCACTAAAAATAACAATGCAATGTTGATGAATTACTTTGAAGGGATTTTAGTAAAATGCAAGAAAAATTGCACTAATATTATTAAAGTTAGTGCTAATGTAATAAATTTGCATTTGCATTGATTTGGTTTATTGTGGGAAAATGGTCAATGCATTTGCTTATTTAATGCAATAGTCCCAGATCTGCATACAACAAAAAGAAAATGTATGGATAGATAAAACCAAAGTAAGTTTATTAATTGATAAACCTTTAATATGTGAAATAAGTATAATAAAGAATACATATGTAATTTAATAATTAAATATAATTATTTTTAAATGTTTTGTAACACATTTTTTAAGTAAAAATTTATTTAAACGTTTTCACATACGTTTTCAGTATACACAATTGTGTATAACAAAGCAAAACAAAACAAAATGGCGTACAAAAATTGTAAACAACTTTTGACATTCAGGCATTCACACTACACGAGAAAAAAATTAATCACCTGTGTACTTGCATATACTTTAAATAAATTTACTTTGCTTTCTCCCCGAGAAAAAAATTAATCACCTGAGTACTTGCATATACTTTATACAAATTTACTTTGCTTTCTCCCGTATTTTTGTTATGCTATATACAAACAATGTTGCCAGTTAGACCAACTTTTTATAACATGCATGATATAAACGGTTATAATATACAAATTATAAAGAAATAAAGTAAGGAGAGAAAAGGAATTATTGTACTTTGGTAGTAAGTTAAAAAAATGGACATATTAATTCAACATTTCCCGAACTAACAATTAGTTCCTTTACGGCAACACTGCTACGAATGAACGAATAAAAAGCATTGACCAAATTAATATCAAAAAGTCGCCTGACTATTGCGACAAAAAAGTCTTCATGTAAACGCGCGTGGTTTTAAGAAGGGACTCCAAAAGAGAACGTAAGCGTTGTCGCAACTAGGCCAACCTTCATCTAAACGGGCTCTTACTAACATGTCTCACAGACCGAACACATAGGGTACATTCGTAAATTCAGCAAATTTATGCATCTATGTAGCAGTTCTGTCAAGTTTTACCACGTATATCTTGTTTTAGACTCGACAGTTTTTCTTAAAGCAGTTCTCTTCAATTCTCTTTTAAAATTGCTCGATTGTTTACACACAGACGGCTTCTTGTTCAATTTTGCTGTGGTTTTAATACAGCGAATGAAATAACAAAAGAGAATTGCAGTAACTTTTCGGTACAAGCAATTCAGTACCCCTCTTCTTTCCCTTCTCTCCCATAAACTCAGACTTGCTTCAAGAAAAACTGCTGAGTCTAAAACATGAGTATGCGTGATCAACTGTTGCACATGCTTTGCAACCGCTCAACATGTGCATAGTTGACATTAGTCGGCAACTAATTTTATGCAAGAAAATCATGATAACAAGAGTGAAAATTTCCTTTTAAATTATAGTAAGAAAAAGATTGGAAAGAAAATTAAAGCGACTAATTCTTATAAGAACACATTTGGCCGTAAAAATAAGACTACCTTAATAAAAAAAACTCCTTTGAAGTATTAAAATACTACCAAGATTATGTGTTTCAATCATTTTCGAATATATTTGCGATGCTGCAGACGTGCACTATAAATACTTTTATGAACGTACCCATACTGAAAACCAACCTAAATTACGACGCAAAGCGCAATGTAATTTAGCGCTTAGCTTTTACGCTGAAATGGGTAATCTAAAGTACACAGAATATTAACCAGTAGCTCGTTTCTGTATTTTTCGCATCGTAAAATTTTTCACATGAAGTGTGAAACAAAATTCTATCGTTTCTCGCTTTGTGAGAAAAAGGTGTGCATTTGAATACGAAAACAGACAACACTGATTCTGTTTTTACTGGAATATTTTCAGTAATCGAGTTAGTGTCAAATGTAAACAAAATATCAAAAATATTATTTAATAACAAAAAAAAATATAAAAAATAATTTACAACAAAGAAAATAAAATAATGAACCAGAATATAAAATAAATGTTAAAAATATTTTAGTTCAACAATACGTTGTAGTATATACATATTTTCAAACAATTATTATGCAAATATTTACACATCAATTCATATGTTTTTGTACAAATTTGGTTGTTTTCGCACCAATTTAAAATGCGAGTTATTTTGACAGTTCTTGCGAAAAACTTTTCACGGAAAGATTTTTTGTCATATCCTTCCAATAATTGCTGTAAATTTATTTAAATGACAGTTTTCGCAAAGTTAGAATACAGAAACACATGTATGTGAGAAAAGTAAAAAAAGGTACCAAAATTCAGTTTTTACCCTTTTTTAAGCCCTAAAAGTACACATATCGAAAAAGTAATAAACACGTGTCCGCTTATTTTTTAGCAGCATTTGTGTGCTTTGGAATTTAAAGTCTATCTAATGTAGTTTCCGAGATACAAATATACCGATTTTACCCCTTTGCAATCGAGTTTCCAAAAATCCCTTCTTAGTGGATCTATACATTAGAAGGGGAACGTACACACCAAATTTCAGCTCTCTTGCTGTAGTCGTTTGGGCTGTGCGTTGATACATCAGTCAGTCAGTAACGTTGCTCTTATATATATATATATATATATATATATATAGATTTTCTTTGGTACGGTTGTATAAAAAATAAAGTAATATGTGAAGGACTTAATACATCCCTCAAAACTTACTTATACGTTGTAGCCTCAAGTGGACCAACGAAAATGTTAACACTTAATAATTTGATATTATCATATCCATGGAGGAATATATTTTTATAAAGGACACTTTCTTGACCATGAGAATTAGAGCAAATATTTTATAAAGTTCTGCAGAACCAGTTCGTTTTATGTATTATTTATGTACATTTATTGGTAATATATGTTGTATTTTGATATAAAAATAAGTTTTTTGTGTATATTATGAAATTAAAATATGTAAAAGTTGAAGAGATGTGGAAAGGAAAACCGTGTAAGCAGTTTGACCACAATGTGTCTCTATATTGTTTGGATAAAGTGACTTTTCTGCAAATAATTAAAAATGAAAATTTATCATACTGTGTATATTTGTGTTTTTTGTTTTTATTAAGCCTTTAGTATATGCTTAACTTTAATATACGTGAATATGGGTGTGAAGTTATTTTTCATAGAAAATTTTTCATATTTCATTTTGCAGACGTAACTAGAACCCGAATTAAATATCTATAACTTTCACATATAATATTCGTACTAGCGAATATCAAAATCTTACAGTCGGCTCATCACTAGTATGTACATATATTAAAGAAGTACTCTTCAAAATTTTAAATCTCCGCATTAGCTCGGATGAGAACAACCGCATTTAGACTATCACCTTCAAGTCTATTATGGTAAAGGTTCAATATATACCTTACACACTTTCTACAAAAACTTGTGTAGGTAGAACAGCCAATATAACTTATCAACATTCTACTTATTCCATTCCTCAACCTTGCAGAAGTTATGTGAGAAATACTGCAACGGGCGGCGGGATGTTGATGTGTATAACGAAATAGTAGTTGCTATAAATTTACCCATGAATGTATACACAAGTGAACTTAAGTATTCTCTCTCTCTGTTGGATGTGTAATAAGTTTTCTGTTTTACGCATATTGGTTAATATGAATTGTATTGAATTTCAATAGAGTCAGTCGCAACTCATTGTTTAGAAAGTCAAGTCGATAATTTTAAATTAATAAAATAACATTCTTTAAGCTTGATTTTATGTGTATCATTTCGATCCCCCATAATCAAAGGTGCACATATTGATCCAGCAACCCGACCCTACAAGAAATGAATGACTGAAACTAATACTAACACATTTGCAATAATTTTCCATTGAATTTAAGAGTGCCAGTCAATTGACTAGTCATTTTACCGGTAGTAATGACTGACACATTTAAAACTTATATTTGTTCCTCTCTAACATATATGTTAGAGTGAAACACCTAGTGTATATGCGCAAAAAATTCTAGGACGCGTTTATTGTGGAATATACGCTTGCGTTGTGAACAACAAAAATTAATAAATTGTTTAAATACTCAATTATAAAGTGTTTGTGATAAATAAAAAGATAAGTTAATATCAATATGAATAAAAGATATTTTCAAAATTTAGTGTGTAAGGAAAAAAGGGCATTTGAGTCCGATATAAAAAAATTTAATGTGTGCGTTCGTACGGGCGAAAAAATTCACTTGGAGAATGCTGAAACTATACTACCTGGACTAGCAGGTACGATATCTGATCCAATTGCATCCAGTGTGATACGTGCCCTCTTCGCAGATAACGTGTTGGAGCTTTTCAATTGGGAAGGGACGTGGGAGAAACGCTCCTTGGGGAAACTACAACTATGCGGCAAATTTTTTTGAGGTACATATGTGTATATTATATGAACATATCTGCATATATATAATAGTATTTATAACTATTCGTCCAATTTTAGATGTTTTCGAAAAGAAATCTGCATTGGAGTTTTAAAGGGATGTTCGGGCAGCCATTCTAAAAAGCTATAACATGCTGAAACAAAAAAAGTATTTAAAAAAACCAAACAGATTTAAATTAATTAATTTATAGTTATTTCTTTACAGTTTATTTATTTCTATACTCTAAATGAATTGTTTTTTGTTTATTTTGTTTTTGAATTTAATGTTGTTATGAATTGTTGCTTTTTAAGTTTTTTTTTGTTAATTTAGTAATAAATTTTAATATTAAAATTCAAAAATTCATATTTTATTTTTATCCACAAAGTATGTTAAGCTTTGACCAGTGTTACGTAAACATTGACTAGTTACAGTTTACCAGCATTTACGTAACCATTGACTAGTCATAATTTGCCAGTTTCTATGTAAACATTGACTAGTAATAATTGACCAGTTTCTATATAAACATTGACTAGTCATAGTTTACCAATGCTTAAGTAATCACTGACTGGCAAAAAAGAGGCAGAGTAAGCAGTTCAGATATATGTGTTTTGAGTAAGTGAAATTAATAAGTAAGAGAGAGATAAAAAATCACACATACACAAATGTTTTGGTAATTTTTTTCACCAGTGATCGCTACTAGTCAAATGACTAGTCAATTGGTTAGTAGTCTTCTTGTAGGGGAGCTAAGGGTGAACACGATGATATGAAAAAAGAAGAGAGGTGTCTTAGGACACCCGGTTATAGCTTTTGGGCTTAGTTTGTGACGACAAAAGGCGCATCACTTGTTTTTAATCCCACAAAATGAATTATGGATTATTTATTTTATTTATGTTTTTACATGATATTAAACTTATATAAATATAAGACGAATATAATATTTAGAATAACACTAGCTACTTTGGCTATCAGCTAATATTTTATTTTGTATTGTCGTATTTTTACTTAGTTACTTCATGAATTAATTAAAGTTAAGTTCTAAAATTTTGTATTAACTAAATTTGAAATTAACGGAAAACTTATGTTAACGAACATTTATACCATCACTGTTAAGTATGTTTTAAATGGTAGTTTTCCTGCTGTGTGCAGCACTGATCGATACAACCATTCGCTACCTAACAAATGCTGGTACGTCAAACAACCAATCACAACATGTCGTGTGGATGGTATGCGAGTATGGTAGCATAGGTCGATTATTATTATTGGCGAGTTAACAATAATAATAATAGGAATTATCCATTGAAGAGCAGGACAATTGAATTATACTGCGCGAATCCAGTAGAAATTCAATTTTCCTACAAATAATAACTAACTCAGTTGGCTGCTAGCTCATGTAAACTTAAGAGAACCATTTTTAAATAAAGAGTTATACGTATTATAACGAGTAAGAAATGGATTGTCTTTTTACTTTACTACAAAATAAGAAAATCTAGTAACGACCCTGGACACCGCTGAGCATACCCTAGCATAAGAGCGGAAAACGTGTCGTTGCAAGTTATATAAAACAAATTTAATGTGTCAAATAACAATGCAATAAAATTATATTATTTATCTTTTATAGCAGCGCAAAGTGGTTCAGAATCGTTTTTCATCTGCCAAAACTCTTTAACTTTTGAACTAATGAAGTTTTTTTTTTAATTTTTCATAGATAACATCTTAAGCTTTTATCCAGTTTTAGTTTCACTAAAATCAGTACAGTGGTTGTGGAGAAATTTAAGGTTAAAGTTGCACTTTTATTTTTATTTTTTATTTTTTTTAATTTGCTTAGAAATGCGCGCTTTTTATTTTTTTTTTTTGAAAAAGGCCTTATAATAAAACTTAAATCATTTTTATAAAAACAACAAAGTATGTTTTTGTCATAAACAGATTCTAGACTCTTTTGGTTATTTGAATATATATACATAAGTATGTAAGACATGTGCAGACATAAATAACTGAACCGTTTCTGCTAGATGAATATCTGCAAGACACTGAATTAAAAAAATTAAATTAAATTAATTTGTGTTTCAATTTATACGGTTTTTGCCACGATTCCCTCGTTTCATTCGGGATGCGAGAAATACAGAAACGAGCTATAAAGTAAATGAATATTTCTGTTGCTTTCTCGATCCAAACTGAAAAATTATATTTTTTTATAAAATATATAAAAAACGAGCTACAAATTCTAGCTTAAATCAAATTTAGGGGCATCTCTCAAAAATTAAAAATTAAATTTTTTTTAATACAATATTTGAGAGGTGCCCCCTAAACTTAATTTGTTCGCAGTATCTTCACTTGTGAGTTAAGCAAAATCACCGTATAAGCTGTTGCATACTTGGCAGAAGGGCAAAAAATATGCTTTTTGCATGTCGTCGGGTGGTTACTGGTTTGCCTTTTTTTGTAAAGTTCGGTAAAAGAGAGCAAACTATAATTACTCTCAATAATATAGAAAAATGCACAAAATACGGGAACGCGAAAAACCAAAATTTTAACATGAAATGAAACGTCATACTTACGTATACACATAGTGAAATACATACTTATGTATATACATACGTACGTATTAACTTACACTATCCAGCATATACAGATCTAGTTTTCAAAGAGCTGATTGATTTTCTATGTGCCGCAACTAGCACGAAGAATAAGTACGGGCAGTTTCTCATTTGCCCAATTTTCAAGTACGGGAACGCTTTTCGTGCAAATTCGGATTAGGCGGGATCCCAATGTAGAGTAACATAGCGTCTACAACTGCGATTAACTCTGACATAATATGTGAGAGAACGTCGGCAGAATAACAAAAATAAAATGCCGATATTTCTCTTCATCTCATACAACAGGACAACGTAATTCTACTTTTCTTATAACATTTCATTTTATGCAAATTCTCATCGAGTTAACATGTATTATTTTTGTATAATTATATATTTTGTTTTCACTTTTTCGCACAAACTTTAATTCACAAATTAAATTTAACACATTTGAACATATAAAATCCCAGAAATATTGTCCAAAACATTGTTTTTCATTTATTTTAAGAAACACTCACACATGCATACGAATTTATTTTCATGTACGTGTGTTTTTTGACAATTCATCTCATAAGATTGTTGTTATGGGATTTCTTATAACAACTCTCTCATAAAAAATCTTATAAGATTGAGATAACACTAATATGAAGTCTACACGTAATATAACTCGTTCTGCGATTGAATTTGACGATCTCATCTTACATATTATGTTAGGTGTAGACCCTATGTAAAGAAACACACCTATTATCTATGCGGCAAACCAGTAACCACCCGACGATGTATAAAAAGCAATAGCTATACATACTATGTTATAGCATTTGTGAACATATGTACCCTTATGCTAAGTTTCCACTACGAGATGAAATACAAGCTTCGCTTTTTCAATCTTGTTTATCAATCATTCTGTTTACTAGTCTTGTTTAGTTCATGAACGAACTAGTTCAAATGAACGATTCAGTACTTTGAACTAAATGAACTAGTTCAATTGTTTTACGCTCCCTAGTTTAATTTTTGAACTAAGAATTAAGACACAAAATGAACTAACACAGCTTTTGCTTTACTTTTTTACTGTTTGTGTGCTTTTCTTCTATACTCATCCATATGTATGTATGTACCTACGCATATTTAATTCTTGTTCATGATACAATTATACAAGATACTTGCACGACTACAACAAAATTGCAACACCAAGAAACACACGTATTTTGTTGGTAAAAACATACCTATAATTGTCACAAGCAGATGTCTTTTGTTTTTAAAAACAGCTATCACAGGGTAACTAAAGTACAATTGCAGACGAGGCGTTCATGCATGATTATAGTCATTCAGTGTTGGCAATATGTGTGTAATACACATTGTGTAATTTCTGCTCTCATTGTGGGCCATGTAATGAGATTCATGTATAATCTGTGTGTAATTATACCTTGGGTTTTATTTTTATTTATTTTTGTTTTAATTTTAACCTACACAAAAGATGTGTAGTGTAATTTTCTTCAATGTGTAATTGGAGACACAGCCATATGCAAATTCATTGGCAACACTGTAATCATTTTATTCACACACATACACACATACTTTTTACAGCTTGTAAACAAAGTTTGACAACTATATGCATTGTAAACATTAACAGGCTGGGCTTGTGCAAGTACCTTGTATAATTGTATCATGGTTCTTGTTCATCGCTGACTACTACCACAAATGCAATAAACAAGAAAGCACAAGTAACACTTATAATACTCTATTCAGAAAAAAATATTATGAATATATGTGATTTTTAAATAAGATTTTCACACTAAGTTTTTTTTATAAACCCTTTATAAAACAAATTTATTAATTAATTAATTTTAGTTTTCGTAAAGTTTTTTAATCACAGATCTGTGTTTTTAATACAGTCAAAGACCACAACATATCTACATACATACATGCAAGTTAATTTATTTCCTTTTAATTTTCAAATAAAAAAATATTTTTTATTTTTGTTTTTATTTAGTTATAGTTATTTAGCCTTCACAGGGACCCGCTTTTTAGGCTGATGTATGATCCAGCTTATTCTTATTGCTAATTACAACTGACTTAAAACTTAATCTTTCAATAAGCAAGAAACATAATTTTGTCGTTGCATTCTTGTTCAGGAATGCAATCGCTTGCTAAAGTTAAAAACAACGGTTAAATGTTACAATTCAAAATCAAGAAAATGATTTTGCCAGACACTACGTCAGCATAAAATAACTTGCGCGTGTAGCTTAGTTTTGTGGGAAAATAAATAATTTTTAATAACAAGATTTCAAGGGATGTTATGCCATACCTTAACTCCTCCCCCTGTAAGATCAATCGTCCCGATTGTTAAAATGTTGGTAATTCATTAGCGCTACAAAATCTTTTATTAGATTCCTGAAAGCTTGACGTTTCAACCGTAGCAGCCTTTTGTTCGACTTCTTTTTCAACCATTGTTATGACATTTATATCAGAATTTGATTTTGATTTTAGTTTGATAAATATTGCGCAAATTGCAATAATTACAAAAATAGATAAACCGATATTTGTGGAAAACATTAAGTATCCTTTGGTTGATATTGAATTTATTTCGTCTATGTTATCTACTTGAAGGTTTTTCATCATTTCTAAAGATAGGACTTCTTCGACTATCGATTTATTGGATGATAGCTGTAGTACAGCTGGAAGTGGTTTCAAGTGTGAAGCTTCTTTTGAAGTGAATGTTCGATTTTCAATACTAATTGTTTCATTATGAAATTGAATCAAGTATGTTCCAGATAATTGGTATGTTTTGTTTTCAAATATTTCTAAAACTCCGTTAAATTGATTTAAAAGTACTGTTCCTTCATTTATTTCTTGTACAGTAGGAACGTGCTGATTGTTTACAAATGTGCAATTGTGATTCCTGCTTTTTAAAAGTGATGGTATACAATTCGTCTTGCTTATGTCTATTAAATTTTCATTATTGCAAATACATAAATCATTAAATTGGTTACAATCATTTCTTATTTCAAAAATTTTATCCTTACATCTAATTACACTTTCAGAATTAACTTTTATAATTTTTTCATTTTGTTTTATTGGTTTAATTAATATTTTTTCACAATTTATTTTATCAATTGCAGGTAGATTTATTATATAAATTAATGAAGAATAGTCTGTAGCTATCTTAACAGTAGCAAAACCTAAGGCTTCTTCCAGATTATTGTAAGGAAATTCTTCAAGATCTAAAAACTGTTTGGCTTCATTGATTTCTTTTTCCGAAAGTATAAATGAATTAATTACTCCTACTTTTGCCCATTGTAAGGCGTATTCTATATTAATAACATCCGTTTTGATAATATTTATTCTATTTCTAATGGAATCTTCTATAGTTCTTTGAGTTTCTTCTAAAGACTGAATTGTTTTTAAAATATTGTTAGTAGTATTCGTCAATAAGTTGATCCTGTCAATGAATTTTTCTTTAATAATTTTCTGTCGTTCGGTATTCGTAAGTAGACCATTTATTTTGTTCACCACAATTTTGTGATCCTCGTGATCGGGTGAACCAGCTATCCATTTCCAAACTGTGCCAATAATGTCAATTGAGCGTTTAACTCTTGGTTTCATTCTCTTAATTTGATTTCTTATCTCATTGATATCATGAAGTAAAAATGGTAGCGATGTGCTATTTCTTAGTACTTTCTTCTGAATTTCATTGTTCAGATCGTTAATAGTTCGTTCATATTCGTTAAGTTCTAAAATATGAATTAGTTTAAAGTTTCCGCTCTGTAGTCTTGCTTGTCCTTGGTGAATTGAAATTAATTGTGAGTTCGTATAGTCTAGTATCTGGACTTCTGTCTTGTAAGTCTCGAATAATGTAAAAAGTATTATTAAAAACTTCATTTTCTAAAAATAAAAATAAAATAAAATAAAGAAAATTCATTTCAGATGCTTTAAGTTCTAATATTATCTTTATGTATTATCCTATCACGAAACTTAATTTTTACCTTATTACCCAAGTCTTCTTTTACTTTTTGTTTTTTGAATCGTGGCAATAGTTTATTTCTTTGAGCTATAATTTTTTCATATATTACGTCGCCTGGTTGATATGTTTTCAGTTGGCTTGGGTTATTCCTTGATATCATTTTATCCTGAGACTTTTTCAATATTTCTACCAAATTATGTGTTACCCTATTAAAAAGTATATCTACAGGTTTGTTTTGTGTAACTGAATGTATTGTATTATTATATTGCTGAGCTGCTCTATAAAAAATTTCAGTGTCATCTAAAAGATTAAATTCCTCTTTGATACATCTAGCTATTTCAATTAAAGTAGAATGGACTCTTTCGACTTGACCATTCGTTGTGCTATGCCGCGGTGTACAATAATAAAGTTCAATACCTAAGCGTTGCATTAAAGATTTAAATTGGGCAGTTAAAAAACCTGGTTCGTTATCAAGTGTTATTCTTTTGGCATTAGGAAAATTCTGAAGGACATCTAAAACTTTTTCTCCAATGTTAGTCTTATCTTCAATATTTTTAATAACTAAAAATTTGGAATAAGCATCAACGCATGTTATGAATTTAAGACCTTCAGCGTAAAAAATATCTATATTAAGGAACTCCCCCTCTATTTTAGGAATTGGAGCCTCTCCAATTGGAACTTTTTGTGGATGTCTATTATATTTATTTCGATTGCAAATCGTACAATTTCTAATATATTCCTTAAAGTGTTTTATCATCTTTGGCCAATAGTACTGCTTATATATTTGTTTGCAATTCTCTTTACAACTTCTATGAGCTCGAGAATGAGTACATTGAATAATGTTTTGTTGGTCATCGACGTTTGTGATGTCTAGTGGAAATATTTGTGTATATACAAACTTGTTTGTGAAAACTCCCCTCACTGTTTCCTTAAAATCGTAGAGATCCTCTGGTGTGCAGTGAATGCAGGTAACCAAGTTCGGTTTAATAAACTCTAAAAGAATGGTTTTGAGATTTTCTCTCGTGTCATATTCTATTATATGTCTTGTTCTCCGAAGGTTATGATCATCTCATGAATTGTAAAATTTGCTCTGCTTAAAAGTATTTGTTGCTTGAATTCATTTAAAGGTTTTGAAATTTTTGAAATATTGAAATCGTCACTACTTTCAGTGGAATGTTGAGTATTATGCAGAGATTCTTCATCTGATATGTTGTTTAAGTATTGGCGTGAAAGAGCATCTGCTACAATATTGTTAACACCTGGTTTATAAATCATTTTTGGTGAAAATTCCTCTATAAATGATCGCCATCTTTTAATTTTTGCATTAGGATTTCGTGTAGAAACTGCAAACGTTAGTGGTTGATGGTCTGTATGAATTTCAAGATTTGAATTACCATATAAATAATTTCTTAAATTTTTTAATGCCCATACAATAGCGTAAAGTTCTTTTTCATTTGCTGCGTAGTTTTTTTCTGTAGAATTTAATGTTTTTGATATAAAAGTTATAGGCTTACCATCCTGACTAAGGACAGCACCTACCGCATCATTAGAAGCATCGGTAGTAAGGACGAATTTTTTATTGAAATCTGGCTGGGTTAGTTCAATTTGTTCAGACAATAATTTTCTTAACTTATCAAAGGTGAGCATACCCTGTTCATCTAATTCTATTTCTATTCTTTTTGACATGTATTGCGACACTTTACCGTTTTCTCCTGCTAGATATTTCGACAGTGGTTTCGCTATTTGAGCGTAATTTTTGATAAATTTTCGGTAGTATCCTACCATTCCAAGAAAACTCCTTAGTTGCCTTAAGGTTTTAGGTAAAGGATAATTATTTATTGTTTCTAATTTATTTGGATCAGTTTTGATTACATTGTGACCCACTACATAACCAAGAAATTCTACTTCTTTGGCATAAAACTTAGATTTTTCCAACGAAATTTTCATATTTGATTCTTTTAGTCTATCAATTATTAATCTTAAATGTTTATGATGTTCTTCTAGAGTCTTTGAGTAGACAATTATATCGTCTATATAAACATGACATATTTTTCTAATAAATTCGCGTAAAATGTCATCCATGGTCCGTTGAAAAATACTTGGACTGTTTTTGAGGCCAAAGGGTAATCTTATAAATTCGTATTTTCCGTTGTTAACGGAAAATGCAGTTTTCTCAACATCCTCTTCTTTCATGAGGATTTGGTGGAAACCGGACTCCAAATCGATGGTTGAAAAATATTTTGCTGTTCCCAGATTGGACAGTATTACATTGCAATCCGAAATGGGATATTTATCGCATACCGTGTTTTCATTCAATTTTTTATAATCTATAACCATACGCAATTTTTGCGTACCATCTTCGTTTATGCCTTTTTTTGGAACTACCCATATTGGGGAGTTATAAGGACTCTTACTAGGGCGAATTATTTTGTCCTCTAGTAATCTCTTAATTTCATTATTTACAAAATTATTTGCAGAAAGTGGATAAGGGTATTGCTTGCTCCATATTGGCGCTTCAGCAATTGTTCGAATTTCTGCTCTGATGTCCGTCCTAAACGGTAAATTCATATTTATATTGGAATGAACTTTTTCAATATTTTTTGTAACATTTTTTCTTAAAATGTTCAAAGATTCTTCACTTTCATTATTAAAATTATATATTTGATCATTAGTCATTTTATTTAAAACGTTTTCTTTTAAATGCCCGGTTTTTACCTCCGTATTTTCACTTGAATCACCTGACTCAATATTTATTATTTTCTCGCAGTTTTTACCGCAAGTTAGTTTTCCTTCTTTAAAATCTAAAACAATATTGGCTTTCTTCATAAAATTATAACCTATAAGAAGGTCTGTTTCTAGATTTTCAATTTCGTAAAATCTTTCATTAAAACCGAAAATATTGGCTTCATAAAAATCTTTAATGATGGTAAAACCATTAATGGTTTTTACCCTCTTCTTAATAACTAATTCCTGTCTGTTCGTTAGAACTCCAGGACTACAGTAACAGCTTGTTGCACCGCTGTCAATTAAAATTTTGTATTTTCTTCCTGTTGTGGACGCCTTGATAATGTAAGGCAGTCCGTTTCTTGGCCTAAAAAAGCATTTTCGTTCAAATTGTTAATTCGCTGAAACTTGTGTTGAGGCGGGTGGCTCACTTGGCCACCATTATTTGATTGTCGTTTAAGACCGTGTTGGAAATTGTTGAAAGGTCTTGAATTTTGGTAGTTGTTAAAAGTTCTTGTTTGTTGGTGATTGTTGTTGTTATTAAATGTTGGCCTGGCAACAGCGTATGTTGAACTTCCCAGTTCCATCGGTTCTGGTTTTGTCTGATATTGTCTATTATAATTTTCATTAGGACGTGAGTCCTTGTAACTGTGATTAGGGAAACGTAAAGTATTATTTCCCTTGTTAACGTGATTAATCTGTGGTTTATTAAAATGCAAAGCGAAATTAGCACGAACTCTATTTGCTTCTAATTCTTGTGCTTTTGCCAGTGCAATTGAAAATAGGATGTCCGCCAGAGGAGGATTTAATCCCGTCATAAAAACTCTAAGTGCGTATTGTCTATTCCTATTGTTTAGTTCTTTCGTAATTTCTGAGTTTGTTCCGTGAGTCATTATAGTTTTGTTTATCAAATCGGTCAGTTTTTTATTAACTTCGTTGTAGTATGTCATTATTGACTGTGATCCTTGACGCATCACACTGAGCTCCTGTTCGATTATATGTAAGGGACGTTTATCAGCATATGCAAAATCCAGACGACTGATAATTGCTTCAAAATTAAGCACTGTGCCATGGTTAGTCAAGGTGTCGTTGGCCTCATTAACAATTTTGTTTCTCAAGATAGTTAAAGCAGAAAAATAACGTTTGCTGCCTTTCGCATATATTTTCATGGAATTTGTAGCGGCTTCACGCCAGCTGACGTATGAATGTTTGCCGTCAAAAGTTGGCAAGGATTTTATAACGTCCAAAGGTTCGTCACAACGTACAGTAATGTTAATTTTCTCTTCCTCAAATTCTCCCACCGTATTGCAAGCCGTTAACGCGCCTAAACTCCTAGTCAGTTCCTCTATCCTAGCGATTAATGGAGCTGTCTGTGCTTCTATTAGAATTCTTACTTGATCTGTACTAGCCATTTCGTTTTCACGATCAGTTCCTAAACCTTTAAACAAATCTGATAAATAATCAATTTCTGAATCCAGCTTGAATCAGATAATGAAATAAAGCCAAAAAATTCTATTCAAAATTAGTGTTCTTGACAAAATTATGAATAAATAATACTCAATAATTAGGAAAAGGGAACAGATACGTAATTGTCTTTCCTTGGGTTTAATTTAAGATAGCCACAGAAAATATGTGTTTTTTTATCTATGTCCAAAATTATTTTTGATTCATTTTGAACCCACTTTAAATTAATTTAAACAACACAAATAACATTCAATTTTAAGTATACTTTACAAAATGTATAAATAATCAAATCCAAATATTTCCTTAAAATTACTTACAACTATCGTTGACTGTTGCTGATTTCTCCAGGTCAATATTCCGCTGCTGTTGATTTCTTCAGGTCAATATTTTGCTGCTGTTGATTGCCTCCTTCTGTTGTTGATGTATCTTGTTGTGTTTGGTTTTTATTAAAATACTTAGCACTTATGGCTTTTTCCTTTTGTTAAAACAATTATAAAAAAGTTTAATTTAATGTCTTTTTTCTCCTTTAACGAAAGGATACTTATTTTTCCACAAAAGTTTTTATTTGTTTTCTCCTTTTCTTTGAAAGGATACTTGTTTCTCACAAAGTTTTTTTATTTGCTTTTCTCCTTTTTCGAAAGGATACTTGTTTCTCACAAAGGTTTTTTATTTGCTTTTCTCCTTTTCCGAAAGGATACTTGTTTCTCACAAAGGTTTTTTTTTACTTTTCTCCTTTTTCGAAAGGATACTTGTTTGTTTTTCTCACAAAAAATTTTTGGTTGGCATCCCGGTTGAGCCCCCAGTTAATTTATTTCCTTTTCATTTTCAAATAAAAAAATATTTTTTAATTTTTTTTTTAATTTAGTTATAGTTATTTAGCCTTCACAGGGACCCGCTTTTTAGGCTGGTGTATGATCCGGCTTATTCTTATTGCTAATTACAACTGACTTAAAACTTAATCTTTCAATAAGCAAGAAACATAATTTTGTCGTTGCATTCTTGTTCAGGAATGCAATCGCTTGCTAAAGTTAAAAACAACGGTTTAATGTTACAATTCAAAATCAAGAAAATGATTTTGCCAGACACTACGTCAGCATAAAATAACTTGCGCGTGTAGCTTAGTTTTGTGGGAAAATAAATAATTTTTAATAACAAGATTTCAAGGGATGTTATGCCATACCTTAACTTGCATACATACATACGCATGTAGAATTGTAGATGTAAAGTCATTGAACTAAAAAGAGCGATTGAACTAAATGATTTTCATTTATAAATATTGAACTAAAATTACCGGTCACTGAAATGAACTAAATGGCACAAGTCTACTGTTTACACGGTGCATTCGTGCTTCGTTTGGCATTTTTTTATGTATATTCACACATACATACGTATCATACGCGCGAGCGTTTGGTTTGTTTTTATTTGTTCACACACAGAGATATATGGTTTTTTTTTGGTTTTGATAGCTAGTTCGGATAAACAGCGATAAAAGTTAGATAAGATACCAATTTTACGTGCCTCGCAAGTTGATTCGCTAAGTATTGGTGTATGAAGATCTACTTTGTGGTATGAAGCATGAATAGAGAGCGAAGCTCACGTATAGTGGAAACATAATTACTATTATTCTTCTTTTGGGTTACGTTCCCGCATTCAGTTACGCACGGAGCGAAAGATGGTATTCTGCCAAAAAACTGAATCGAAAGAAATATAAGAAGAGAAGAGTATGTTTAAACCAGGTGCTTTGCTATGAAACGTGTGAAATAGGAATAGAAAAACTAAAAAATTTTGCAAAACGTTTAGCAAAAAGTTAAATTCAGTGCAAAAAAAAACATTGATTTAACAATTAAAACAAATAAAAATAATTTATTGTAAACATTTTTATTAAACAAGTTACAAGTTAAGTACTGAAAGGTTAGAAAAATCAAGGATATAAACAGTAGGTATTTGTGGATAAAATATTCCAGTGTGAAGAATCCTGTCTCGCCGGAGGAGATATTTTAATATTTTTGTACATAATTGTTACAATTACAAAAATAAAGTTTCTTTGTTTTAATCCAAATTAATCCGCAGACAATATCGTCCTTCGTTGCCATCAAATTTGCCAACTTTTTATACTATTCGAGTGTTGTTGTTTTCTACCTGTAATAAATTAAATAAAAATCACATTTCAGTACAAAAAAATAAAAAAATTGTGTTGATCATTAATTAAACCTTTTGCATTTATTACGTACATTATTTTTTTAATTAACCACTTTTTGAAGCTAATGTAGAATACCAAAGTTACCAGACGGAGAAATTTTAGATTGGAATCGAAACGCCGAATAGGTGTGAAAGTGTCCTTGTTTTAATTTAATTTATCTGCAGACAATACTTCTTTCACTGCCATCACATTGTTGTTGCTTTCTACATGTAATAAATTTAAAACATTAACCTTTCAGTAAAAAAAAACAAAAATTATGTAGATCATTAATTAAACCACATATAAAATTTAATACTTACATTATTTTTTAAATTAATACTTTTTGAAGCCAAGCAAACAAAAATCGAAAGATGCTCCGTCACTGAAATAACCACCCTTATTCTGCATTTCGATTACGTTCCCGCATTCAGTTACGCACGGATCGAAAAATGGTATTCTGCCAAAAAACTGAATCGAAAGTTGTAAAGTCATCAAATCCTAGTGCGTAGTTTTTGTAAGTAAATGGGGAAAAATAATATTCTTAAATGAAAATGCTTAATCAGTTGAAAGTAAATTTTAAAAAATTTTTTTGATACTAATAATGGTTTTCATATTCTGTTTTTAATTCAACACAACAAATTCTTTCTTTTCATTTTGTAAGTGTTCACTTGTTGCGTAAAGGTATTTTTTTTGTGCTACGTATCAAAAGAAAAATTCGTGATGATTCCAACCCTCTTGAACTACCCAATGCGAGGTAATTAATAATCCAAATTGGTAACGAAATCATTAAAAAATAATTTTTGAAGGCTTTTTATTTATTGCCGGCAGAACAAAGAAACGTTTTGTTATTTGTTGGATCACCTAAAACCCTATTTAAAGAAATCTTTCTATGTGGCCGATATATCGCCGATACTGAAACTGGTAAGAAAATTTTGTTATTAAGCCTAAGAAATATTTCTAGTTAAGATTTTTCCATTTTTTCTCCTTTTCATATCGCACCAACCTGTAACTAAAAAAACCCAACCACAGACCCAACTACTAAAAAGCAGTTGTGTGAGTACATACGTTTTCCCAACCAAACTTATGCAGAGTTGTAAATGACAATACCAAAACGCAACTGAAAAGTCAACTGTTAATTTAGTGGAGAATGGCATTACAAATTTATTAATCCCAACCAAACTATTTTAAAAGTTGAAAACCGTAAGGGCCTAAAATATTTTGCTTGTGTATTGGTCAGGAACAGAAAATAAGATAAACAAAACGAACTAAAGACCAAAAACGAACGAAAGAACAAGAAAGACCAAAAGAACAAAAAGGACCAACAAGACTGAACTAGTTCACATTGTTAACTTAAGGGAATAGTTTAATTGAACTAGTTCGTTCCTTTACAGCACAATTGTAGTGTTCCTCAATTGTAAATTGCGACCTCAGTTATTTGAAAAAGTTAAAATATTTGTAAAAACAAGTTCATGAGTTTTCATTGCCACAAAATAAATTTTATTTAAATATAAATAGGGTTTATGTCCTCCTCGCAGAAATATATCAAAACCTTTCCTATCCGATAGAAAATTAAAAAATAAGAAGGCAAAATTAAATAAAAAAAATTGGAGACGAGCCCTTGTTTCCGAGTTATGGGCCTTTAAAGTGTGATTGATCATTGCATTTCGGAATGTAACGGGCCAATATTGGTATCAATTAACAGAAATTCAAAGAATATTTAGTAAGTACCGCCATGTAGGGAAACATCATGGTGGAGAAAATTCTTAAGCCCGGCTAAAGGACGGCTGTAAAAAACCCTTAGTACGCAGCGCCGTGTTGGGAAAAACTATGGTAGAAACAATTCTTAAGCCCGGCCAAAAGCCGGATATACAACAAACCTTTAGTAGTGGGAAAGTGGGAAAAACCATGGTGGAGAAAATCCTTAAGCCCAGCCAAAGGCCGGCTATTCCAAAAAGCTTAGTACGAACCGCAGTGTTGGGAAAAACCATAATAACAGTTGAAGAACCACATAAGCGTTCAGGGCCCGTACAGTGCCATAATTGCCAAGAATATGGCCACACAAAAACTTACTGCAAATTGCCTACAGTTTGTGGTATCTGCGGTTAATTGCACGGTACTGCTAGCTGTACTAAGCCAAAAGATCAAGCAGAGAAAAAATGTAGTAATTGTGGAAGTAATCACACCGCTAACTACAGGGGGTGTCCTGTATATTCTTTCGTTAAACAGACTCTGGGACAAAAACCTAATTAGCTCCAGCTCAATCAGCCAACGCTTACTCCGCCATTTTTCCTCAAATGAGCCAACCAATTACTTCACGAGTATCGTATGCCTATGCTGTTAAAACAAATTCTATTCCCGCACAAAAAGTATCACCGTGACATAATTCGACAAATACAAATTCTAGCTTTAGTTTTAATCGCCTTGAAGCTACTATTGATAATCTGGTGCAAACTATAAACAACTTTAAAACAAATATGACTAGCATGATGCAAGAAATGCTGCGAATGCAGAATACACTGCTTCAAGCATTAGTTAATAGGCCATGAACACGTTAAAAATATGTTTCTGGAACGCAACTGGCACTCGCCAACACAAAAATGAACTCGAGCACTTCCTCATGGAAAAAATATTGATATAATGTTGGTCTCTGAGACCCATTTGACTTTGAGAAGTCTTTTTAAAATCAATACCTACACCTTATATGATTCAAAGGACCCGAGAGGAAGAGCATGCGGTGGATCAGCAATTATAATAAAGTCGAGGCTCAAGCATTATATTCTTGACAACATTTATGAAGAACACCTACAAGCAACAAATATCTACATTGAAAATTTTTGTACAAATTTCGTGATATCATCAATTTACTCCCCTCCCAGATTTTCAATCACTGAGGATCAATACGAGGATTTCTACAAATCTCTTGGGCCTTGTTTCGTAGCAGCTGGCGACTACAATACAAAACATACATTCTGGTGTTCGCGTCTTATTATGCCTAGAGGTCAGACTTTGTTCAACACAATTTCAAAAATGGGCTTATACGTCATTTCGAGTGGGGAGCCCACTTACTGCATACAAAAAATTCCGGATGTTATAGATTTTGGCGTCATGAAAAATATCTCTAGGGATTTAATTCATGTTGAAGCTTCCCCAGATCTCTCCTCCGATCACTCTCCCACAATCGTTACAATTTGTAGCCCACTAAGAAATAACTTACCTCACCCATATGTGAAGATGATCAATCGTGTTAATTGGGTGGGGTTCAAAAAATATCTCAGTAGCCATTGGGAAAACATTAAGCTAAGAACATCCGAAGATATTGAATTTAACGTTGCCAATCTTAACAAAAATATTAAACAGGCTGTTAAACATGCCACTACCTCCCAACCGCAGACTGGGTTTAATAGAATTTATTCTACGGATATTGAACGACTATTTCACATACTAAAAGAAGAGCTAGAAGGGAATGGCAACAGCATAGATCGCCTCAACATAAAATCAGATTTAAAGAGTGCACTAAACGACTCCAAGTGTTGTTTGCATATGAAAAAAGTTCATTTCTTAAAAACTATCTGGAAAATCTCGATGCCACTCTAACATCTTATTACTCCGTGTGGCGCGCTGCGAGAAAGCTTAAAACACCCGTTGAGTTTAAACCACGTCTGAGCACGTCTACCGGAGGTTAAGCAAGAAGTGATACTGAAAAAGGTAACTTGTTTGCAAAACATTTAAAATCCGTATTTACCCCAAACACATATACTGGTACTGTTGAGTTACCGAGTGTAGTTGCTCTACCCCCTCGACCCTTAAAGCTTAAGATGTGTGACGTAAAGAGGCTAATTACTAAAAACTCAACCTGAAGAAAGCTCCAGGTATTGATGGAATTAGTATCAAGATGCTGATGAATTTGCCTCGTATTGCAATTAGAACCCTTCTATTTATTTTTAATGTCATGTTACGAATAGAGTATTATCCACACCACTGAAAGCTTGATAAGGCTAAAATGATTCCAAAGCCGGGTAAAGATCTTACCAAGGCTGAATCATACAGGCCAATATGTCTACTACCAACAATGTCAAAACTTTTCGAAAAACTGATCATTACAAAATTGTCCCCAATTCTAATTGGTAGTGGATGCATCCCAGACCATCAATTTCGATTTAGAAGTCAGCATAGTACTTTTGAACAAACGCATAGATTTGTTCAATTTATAAAAAGAAAATTTGAAGAAAAGAAGTGTTGTTCTGCCCTGTTTATTGACTTTTCTTAGGTATGTGATAAAGTGTGGCATGAAGGCCTTATTTTAAAATTGAAATCATATCTACCAATACATTTTCTGAAGCTATTGGAAAGTTATATTACTACCCGGAAGTTCAGGGTTGTTGAAGGAGACTTCATGATTGTGCCCGAATCTATATCATCCGGTGTGTCACAGGGGAGCATGCTGGGGCCAGTTTTGTATTTGATTTATACTTGTGATATGCCTTTGAGCAGCAATATCAATACATCTACATTTGCCGATGATACAGCATGCCTTAGTATGCACGAAAACTCTCACGAGGCTTCCCGATATCTACAAGAACATATTACACAACTGGAACTATGGTTAAACTTATGGAGAATTAAAGTAAACGAACAAGAGTGTGTTCAGGTAACATTTGCCCTGCGAAGAGATACTTCGAATCAACATTCACATGTGAAATATCTTGGTATACACCTTCATCGACGGCTTACATGGAAACATCATACTGATTCAAAGCTAACACAAATGCTACTCAAATTAACTCAGATACATTGGCTGATTGGTAGAAATACAACACTCAGTCTAGATTGTAAACTTTTAATATATAATTCGCTTTTGAAACCAATATGGTGCTACGGAATACCGCTATGGGGCACTGCTTCAGCTTCCAATATAGAGAGAATCCAACGAAGACAAAACAAGATTTTAAAACTAATAACATCGGCTCCATGGTACATCAAAAATTCAAATTTACATCGTGATTTAAATATGCCACTAGTGACTGAAGAAATTGCAAAATACGCAGGCAAATACTTAACAAAACTCGAGTCCCATCCTAGTCCCCTTGCTCGTAACATCTTGAATTTTACTGGACACATCCGCTTAAAAAAGAGCGATACTACGGCTCTAATACTCAACACTCCAGATGAAACTGCTTGAAAATATTTTTGTGCTTAATACGACATTTATGTATTATTGATTACTATCACTAAGTTTATGCCTGACACTGGGTGGGCCTAATTATTATATCTAGATTTAAGATTTGAATACTTATGGCTCGATTATGGATAAAAACCGAACTTCAGTTGCCGAGTTAACTAGCAACATAACTGAAATTAAAATTGGTACTATATATGGCAACTTCCTTCAGTTGCCAAAAAGTTATCAAAAATACGATTCTGACAGATTGGCAACTAAAAATAATGTGAAATAACTCTAAATATAAGAAAAAAGAAATTTATTAAGTAAAAGTGCTTAAATAACATTACTGATCATAAAAATTATTAATTAAGTCGAATAATTTTTTATACGGCGCGACGGCGCCTTAGAATTACCGCCTCTACTGTGAGTGTATATCATTGCCTAAAATGAGTTTTAACAATCTCTTTTTTAGGTGTAAAGCATATTTTCTTTTAATATGCATAGAAGAAATTCAAAAATAAAAATAATATTGCAATAACTTTTTAATTTTTCCAATTTTTTGCTTTTAACTATGCAGCAACTACAAATTTGTGGTTGCCAAATGTATACGTATACACAACTTTGTGTGTGTAGTGTTTTTCGTATTCATTTAACATTTGCTGTTTTTTAAGTTGTGTGTATTGGTTTTGAGCTGCTAATGCGGGATCAGTGTTGTCAGATTAGGGGACTTATCCCCAAATTGGGGATTTTTAATATAATAATATCTCCAATGTGTATGTCATATTCGAAGGTGGAACAATATATTGGCAAATATCAAAAGACTTTTGATTTTTATTGTACAATCAAGACAATTCTGTAATGTGGTGGCAACATTGTTCAATGTTGTTTACTTTTTCATTGTCAGGAAAATTGGGCAGTATTTTCTTTAAAAATATTGTGCCATTTATTGCATTGTATAGTTCAAAGCATATTTATATAAAGTATATGCAGGTCTACAACAACTAAGAAAGTACAAAAACAACAGGCGATTTGTTTGTGTAAGAATAATGGATGAATGTCAAAAACAGATGGATACAACCAGACCTGGGCAACTTGCATTACTTTTGCATAAGCACTGATTGAAAAACAAAAATTTTAGTGCAAATTTAAATTTGATGCTTGTAGTGCACTATTTTTTTGCACTTAAATAAAATCTCTTAAAAGTAATGGTTTAATATTGCATTAGCAGCTAATCGCATGACAAAAAATACACTAATTTTGTGTTGCCACTAAGCACATCATGAAGTGATGCAATATTATTGCACTATCACATATTGTACACAGTAAAATTGAATAAAACGTGAAAATATTTTTAGGAGATAGCACAAATAAAAAATATAAAATACACTAAAGTTCATTGAGGGCACTTTTATAAGTACGTACATACAAATTAACGAAAAAAAACTGTCAATATAAATACAAACTAGATTACAGAAGCAATTTTAAAAAAATTAAAAAGTTTCATACTTCAAGTACGTTGCATCTCGAGCTTATTTGAAAAGCCGTGCAATTGACAAAAAGATCAGAACTTAGGTTTTCGTTTATTGTAAAGTTATATCTTAAAAAATGGTGATTTTATAAACGAAAAATTGTACCGCTTGAAACAATTTCATCAAGTTTTGTATTTCTCTTGAAAAATTATAAAAAACGTAGTGATATGATTTTACGTCTTGGGTAACGATATGTATATAGGAAACAATTTACATATTTATGTATGTTCGTATGTTTGTATGTATGTACACATTACTTTGTATTTTGCATTATAATGCAATAATAATCTTTATGCAAAAATCAGGTGAAAAAACAGAGCACTAAAAGTAACAATACAATTTTCAGGCATTACTTTGAAGGGATGTTTAATGCAAAAAAATTGTACTAATAATATCAAAGTTAGTGCTAATGTACTAAATTTGCATTTGCATTGATTTGGGAAAATGGTCAATACATTTGCTTATTTAATGCAATAGTCCCAGATCTGCATACAACAAAAAGGAAATGTATGGACAGACAAAACCAAAGTAAATTTATTAATTGATAAACCTTTAATATGTGAAATAAGTATAATAAAATATTTAATAATTAAATATAATTATTTTTTAATGTTTTGTAACACATTTTTTAAGTAAAAATTTATTTAAACTTTCTCACATACGTTTTCAGTGTACACAATTATGTATAACAAAGCAAAACAAACAAAATGGCGTACGAAAATTGTAAGCAACATGAAAAATTAATCACCTGAGTACTTGCATATACATACATACTTTATTTAAATTTACTTTGCTTGAGGGTACACGATCTAGTCCTAGTTCATGAGTTAGGGCCTATAACTTTTCCCAGAAAGTCTCCCGGGAAATGACAGTTCCCATTATATATGCCTATTTATATCCTAAAGCGACAGAAGGTAAAGCTATGTGGGCACGAGGTCTCGTTTTTAAATTAGTAGCTAAACACTAAAGCCGCTTTTTGGTCTGTTTTTTAATAAAAATTTTTTTTGCTAAGCCAATAACTTTTTCCCGAAAGTCTCCTGGAAAATGATTGAACCCATATTCGACGCATATTTTTGTCTGCTATCGACTGCAGGTAGCGTCATATGAGCACGCAATCTGATTTATGAGTTATGAGTAAAAAACTCAAACTGTATTTTTTTAAGTACAAAAAGAAGTTTGTTGGTCTATAATTTTTTCAGAAAGTCTCACGAGATATAAACCTTATAACAACCGACGCGTATTGTAATAAGCTATCTATTGAAGGTAGCGCCATGTGCGCACGAAGTCCAGATTACGAGATATAAGCAAAAAGTATTTGAAAAAGTGTTTAATTAACACATCGGATATATTTAACATGACTAAAATGTCAACAATGACAGTCAAATAATCTGATACTAGAGGTCTTTTGCTAATTACTCCTGTTTTTAATTTATAATTTAGTAAAAAATTACTTTAAAAATTTTGTATTAAAAACCATTTTTTTCACCCTTTGTTTACATTTAGCACGTACGAAAATAGAAAAAAAGTGCTTCGCTAAAAAGTTGATCAATGCTGCCCAGTTGTTCCACACTATAAAATATTTTCTAATTTTTAATTTTTTTATTTGCTTATAACTTTTTCCAAAAATTCTCCCGGGAAAAGCTGGAACCCAATATCGACGCGTATTTTTATTCTTAATTGATTAACAATAATGTCATATAGGTACGAGAGCTAGTGCATAAGTAATTAGTGAAAAAGGAAAGATGGTTTTTTGGCATGTTTTTAACAAAAAAAAATGTTGCTGGACCTATAACTTTTTCCAGAAAGACTCCCGGAACTACATAGTACCCATTATAGTCGCGTATTTTTGTTCTTAATTTATTGAAGGTAGCGCGATATGCGCACTAGATCTAGGTTTTGAGATATGAGCAAAAATCTAAATATGCTTTTTTGTTGCAAATTTTTAATAAAAAAAATTTTGCTGATCCTATAACTTTTTTCAGAAAGACTCCCGGAGAAAAAAAGAACCTATTATGTACGCGTATTTTTGTCCTTAATCTATTAAAGGTAGTGCGACATGCGCACTACATCTAGATTTTGAGATATGAGCAAAAAACTGAAAATGTTTTTTTGTTGCAAATTTTTTATTAAAAAAAATTTGCTAAGCCAATAACTATTTCCAGAAAGTCTCCCGGAAAGTCGTTTATCCTTTAATCGACGCGTATTTCCGTTTGCTATCGATTGCAAGTAGCGTTACATGCGCACGCGATCTAGTTTATGAGTTACAAGCAAAAAACTATGACTTTGTTATTTTAAGTAAAAAAAAATTTTTTTTGCTCTATAACTTTTTTCAGAAAGTCTCCTGAGATATAAGCCTTATAACTGCCAACGCGCATTGTAATAAGCTATTGATTGATGGTAGCGCCATATGCGCACGAAGTCTAGTTTATGAGTTATTAGTGAAAAAGTGTTGCAAAAGTGTCTAATAAAAACATCAGATATATTCAATATCAGTAAAACGTCAACAATGGCAGTTAAATAATCTGATACTAGAGGCTTTTCGCTATTAATTCCAATATCTAGATATATAATTTATTACAAAATTACTTTAAAAATAATTCAATGAAATTGGCAATATTTTTATCATTATTTGTTTACATTTTTCATCAATGTTGTTAGAACTGAAAAATGTTAACGTTTTGCCCAGTTTGTTTTCTTCACATGCGTACGAAAGAAATCATTTATATCGTGCTGCATCATATCATTTTACTGCTTGTGTTATAACATATGGTCTACACCTAACATAATATGTAAGATGAGATCGTCAAATTCAATCGCAGAGCGAGTTATGTTACGTGTAGACTTCATATTAGTGTTATCTCAATCTTATAAGATTTTTTATGAGAGAGTTGTTATAAGAAATCCCATAACAACAATCTTATGAGATGAATTGTCAAAAAACACACGTACATGAAAATAAATTCGTATGCATGTGTGAGTGTTTCTTGAAATAAATGAAAAACAATGTTTTGGACAATATTTCTGGGATTTTATATGTTCAAATGTGTTAAATTTCATTTTCATTTGTAACGGCAGTGTAATAACATTCTGTGGTAATAACAGTGAGAGTCAGAGCAAACAACGAGAGCAAAAAGAGCAATGTTATTTCATAACATTTTGCCGTTGTTGTCGAATGAAAGCATGGTAAAAACAACGAATTTATGAATAGTTAGCAAATGCGAATTTTTTCATTCTGGTCTCTGATATAGAATATACAAATTATGTATATTAATAGTATGTGCTCTATTTAGGAGAAAAAATATTTGGAAATGGACGTATTTTTTTATTTTTTCGTTACGTGTTACTTTTACAATACTATTTTCAAGTGAGAAGAATATTAGTTTCATTGCCGAAAGTTAAAGTTGACATACGCAATTGTTTGAATATAAATGCGAAGTGAAACGGGAGATTGCTTAAATCGTCGGGTGGTCACTGGTTTGTCGCACATCAAGGTGAATTCGCCGAGGTCGCACATATATTACTTAGGGACTACACCAAGGCACATTAAACAGGTAAACGCATCACGCACATTTCTCATCAGCTGACATTTTGTTTCCACGTTTATAATGAAGAATTCATTTGACAATTACTTTTGTGCCCTGCTAGTTGCATACAATTTTTTGACAATTTGTGAAACTATGTGAGGAGCGCAGAGTTGCATCTAATGCGTGTGCCCTGGTCTACACCTAACATAATATGAGAGGAGAACGTCAAATTCAATTGGATAGAGAATTATTTTACGTGTAAACTTCAAATTAATCAATGTTATAAGATTTGTGAGTGTTTATTAAAATAAATGAAAAACTATGTTTTAGGCAAAATTTCTGGTATTATAAATATTTAAATGTGTTTAATTGATTTATAAATTAATTTTGTGTGAAAAAGTTAAAATAAATAATAAATTATACAAAAATAAAACATGTTAACAAGATGAGAATTTGCATAAAATGAAATGTTATAAGATAAGTAAAATTAGTTGTTCCTATTGCATGAAATTATTCACAAAAGTGGATAATACGATAATTAAAAGTGTACAACAAAAAAAAGGTGCGCCTTATTTATACATACATATATAAAAAGTCAGCTAGTACTAGCTGAGCCCGGCAAAAGTTGTCTTACCACCACATTTAAGAATTTGCGTTGAGTTGATACATTAGGAAATGCTGCACATTGTGCAAAGTTGTGGCAATGAAGTACAACAGAAATATTAAGGTATGCTTTAATATTTATTTCTATAAGCTTAATTTATAATATATGTATATATGTATATATATATCTGTTAAGGTTACCCAAATCGCACGGAAAAATTGTTGAAGTGGTGACAACGCTATTGCGTCGTTGTTTACCAGCCACAAACGTCATGGTTGACAATTTGGGAGCCATTGAATTGGCGTATATAAATACTTAACATCCAGATTTTCATAAACATCCTAGTCTACTAAAAGCTGATAACATGATGGAACCATATGGACATCAGCATCCACAAAGACGTGCCGTAAAGAATTAATTCTTTGCCTCAAGTAATGCAGATTGTTTGATAAAGTCTTATTTCTATATTGTGCGAAAATCCATACAAGATTCTGTACCAAAGGATATTATGCGTAAAAATATTTTGTATTCGATAGACATACATACATAGGTAGAAATATTTTATATTCGATACAATTTTTAAAAATCATCAATAAATGAACTAATGGAGTTAATTTAGAATGCATTAATATTCATACATTATAAATCTTTAACTTTAAATTAATTTTTTTAAACATATAGAACAATTTATTTATTTTTCACTTTAAATGTAAACAAACATTAGATAAAAGAAGAGATTATGATAGTCGGGGTCAAGGCATATCAAACAGGTACATGCATTAGGCAAATTGCTCATCCGCTGATTTTTTGTTTACACGTTTATAACGAAGAATTCATTTGACAATTACCTTTGTGCCCTTGTTTGATGCATAATACAATTATACAAGGTACTTGCACGACCACAACAAAATTGCAACACCAAGAAACACACGTATTTTGTTGGTGGAAACATACCTATAATTGTCAGAAGCAGATGTCTTTTGTTTTTAAAAATAATAATCACAGGGTAACTAAAGTACAATTGCAGAGGCGGCATTCATGCATGATTATAGTCATTCAGTGATGCCAATAGGTGTGAAATACAGTGTGTAATTTTTACTCTCATCTGTAGACCATGTAATGAGATTCATGAATTATATGTGTGTAATTCTACTTTGGGTTCTATTTTTACTTAATTTTGTTTTACTTTTAATCTACACAAAGCATGTGTAGTGTAATTTTCTTCAATGTGCAAATTCATTGGCAACACTGTAATCATTTTATTCACACACATACACTAACATTTTTGCAGCTTGTAAACAAGGTTTGACAACTTTCTGCATTGTTTACATTAACAGGCTGGGCTTGTGCAAGTACCTTGTATAATTGTATCATGGTACTACCACAGAGTATCCTGTGGTACTACTTTTGCGATTTTATTTCGCAAATATTTCACACCAAATACTTTTGTATGTAGTTTGATAGCTTTTCGCACGAAATTGTGAACAGAGTACCAGGCTTTAATGTACGAATGAACTTTTCGAGTTTATATAGTTCCCAAGGCATATCAAACAGGTACACGCATCAGACATATTGCTCATCCGCTGATTTTTTGTTTACACTTTTATAACAAAGAATTCATTTGACAATTACTTTTATGCCTTGTTTGATGCATACAATTACAATTACTTTGTAAAACTATGTGAGAAGCACAGAGTTGCACTTAATGCGTGTACCTGTAGTTAATGTGCCTTGTATGGTACCAAAAAAAAAATACATTTGTACCAATATTGCCAACCCTGCTACCTACCAATATATTAAATGGAAAATATTGAAGATCATTTAAAAAATTATCGTCTTCGTAAACAACGTCAAGAAAAAATTAAGAATGTTAAAGATAATATTAAGGCGTTTTTCATGTTTGGAATAAAAGATAAAAATGAACAACCAAACAAAACTTTGGTAGTACACGTAAGCATCAATATTTTTATTGCTTACATTCGTTTCTAGCTTTTTAACCACTATATTATCATATCTCAAAGGATTCTCAGATGGATATATACTTTTCCGACCCGTTGAATATGTCCATTTCTGAAGAGGGTAGTGACGGTGTGGCACAAAAGACTCTTGAAGTTGAATTTTACGATACCGACAATATTTACCTTAAATGTGCCCTACGCATAGTTTACATAGCTTTATGGGTCACTATGTTCATAATTGCAATAGAACTACAATTTGGTATAGTTTATCTTATGTTTTCGGCACTAACAGCTATTTATTTAAATACGCGTACGGATCCAAAGAAAGCCAATGAAATAAGTGCATATAGCGTATTTAATAAAAACTGTGAAAGCATTGAGGGAACATTAAAAGCTGAACAGTTTGAACGTGAAATAGGTATAAGATAGAAAACATACATATGTACATACATATCCAGTCCCAAAATTGTGCTCCAGGAAAAAAGGTATATTACCAGATGCAGATTGAAGCATAGGCATAAAGTATACCAGAGATGTGACGAGACGGAAAATAATTGTGTTTTCAAATCTTTACTTTTTCTTTCGCGTGGTATTATTTTAACGTAATTCCACTTTGTGGTCTCATTCGCTGCCTAATTTTTGTAAATAAAGTAAAAATTAATATTTTTTTTTTCAATGCATTTATTTACAATCTATTTTACAATAATAAGTAAATTTGATAAAGAAAAGAAACAGAAACAGCAAGCTTAATAAATTAAACCTAATATTATATTTACATATAAATATTAATATTATTACTATTTTCTATAAGGTAAATCTAATATGTATGTGAAACCATTTCAGTCTCCTAACTTCCTGTTTCATCTAGAATAGCTATTGCTAATGTATTGCAGTGATTACTAAGACGATTTAAGTATATAAAGCTAAATTTGTTTATTTCATCGCGAATAAAGGGAATTTGGAGGTCTTTATGAATTTGCTTATTTGTTACATACAAACCATGGAGCATTGACTGTCATTCTAAATGCTTTAGTTTGATATCTTTGCAACATTTCTATATTAGAATTGCTTGAAGTACCCCGTAGTTGAATGCCATAGGTCCAAACTGGTTTCAATATTGCCTTATATATTTTATTTTCAAGGTTAAGATCTGATCTTGATCGAAGTAGCCAATACATCAAAATTAATATTTGTGATCGAAAATGCTTAAAACGAAGTCTAATAATTTGAAAACATTTTAATCACTTTCGCATTGTATTTTTTAATTCAATACTACAAATTCCTCCATTTAATTTTGTGCAAATGCTAATGTGCAAAGTGTACTAATACCAAGTGGCCTTATCATTACAACAACAAAAATACAAATTTGTTGTAGGATTATTTTTATTTGAATGTTGGCACTTCGGGTTAAAATTTTATGCTATTTTATATGAAGTTTGAAGGATGGGGTAAATTCAGCTGACGATCAGCTACTCTAAGGCCACTTTATATTAAATCACTTAGCTAATGTGCTCAAATGTACTTTCATTTTATGCTTTGTGGTCTCATTCATTGTCTGCTTTTTGTAAATTGCAAGTTAAGAATTAATATTTTTGTAGGAAAATGTTTAAAATTGAGTTTGTAAGCATTTGAAAACTAACTTTAATAACTCGCTCACACCGAGTCTGTGTCTTATTTAATTTTTCTTTCGTAGTGGCATTAATTTAACGTTTTTCATTTTACGCTTTGTGTCCCCATTCGCCATGAGATTTTTGTAATTAAAAGGTTCAAATTAATATTTATGAACGAAAAAGCTTAAACTTACATCAGGAATAATTTAAAAACATATCTTATTACCTTTTTTAATACTAATAATCATGAAATTTATTTGCTGGTGGTTCAGCGTTGTCTATATATTTCATTGTTGCTGTAACAAATCATCAGTAGACTTCAACCACACATTTTGAATAGTCACAAACTAATAATCATGTTCACATTCTGTTTTTTAATTCAACACAACAAATTCTTTGATTTAATTTTGTGCAAATGTTCACTTGTTCAAATGTATTTCCATTTTATGCTTTGTGGTCTCATTCTCATATGCTTTTTGGAAGTAAATGGTAAAAATTAATATTTTTTTTAATGGAAATGCTTAAAATGAAGTCTGTAATCATTTGGAAACTAATTGTAACCACTTTCTTAATATTAATAGTCTTTGACACACTGTGTTTTTAATTCAACACTACAAAATCTGTTATTTAATTTTGTAAAAATGTTCTCTTGTTCGTTTCACAAATTACACATTTTCTCTTGTTTGTTTTGATTATATAGTTAACAACTTAATAACAAATATACTACAATTGTCTTTTTCTCGCCGAACCTGTGTCAAAGCTGATTTTAACTTTTGTCATCACTCATTTCCTTCACCTCTGTGTACTTTATGACCAAACTGTGGTATGTACAGCAAAACAATTTAAACCTTAAAATAGTTAAAATGGAGCAAAATGAATGCTAAATATCTCAGAAACCATAGTTTCGCGAAACATGTTTTGGATTCAGAAAGGAGATATTCGAAATACATACATATATAGTTCTCGAGTAAATGCAAATTATGTGATGCAGCATCCTCTTTTTTCTTTATAGCGGAAAATCTCGATATACAGAATCAATTAAAAAAAAACTAATTTATAGGCATTCATACTCGTTACCAAGTGTATACAAATTGACTACGAAACCTTTGACCTTACATAATAAATTTCATTTTGTTGACATACATATGTTATGGTTCATTTTATCAAACTACATATTCACGGAAATATTTAGACCTCTGCGATCAAAAATTACATTATTAGCCCTAGAAAGATAATCTGCGTAAAATTTACGCATACTCTTTCAAAATATTGTTATTTCTCTTTATTTACAATGAATTCGCATTTGTACTCTTTAGACATTTCACTCGTTGATCAGAGCTTTCATGCAACACATGTCCCTGTGGTTGGTATTTCTACTTTTGAAATACATACATATAAGGGGTACCTGAGTCAAAATTGCGCATGATTATGTTTAGAGTGACTTTCAAGATTTTTATTTTTATGAACATTCGTGTTGTTTGTTTTTTTCATAACCACTTATTGTGCATAAAAATTTCAATTTTATATAGAAGCATTGTAATTTTCGATAACCTGACTGGAAAAAAATCATACGCCGGAATTAGGATGAACATGGTATCCTAGCCGCCCTTTTAGAGACTGATGACGAAATGACTTGTGAAGAAACAGATAGCGAGATAGAAAACCACTAGAGCGAAGATGATGCACAGAGGGACATTGAAGAAGCTTTCGAACATGTAGAGACCAAAAAACAGTTGACGCCTATCACAGGCGAGTACACAGACGAAGTTAATGTAGAGCAACCAGCTTCGTCGTTAGCATCTCTCTGTCACAGAGAGCTATAGAGGAAAGAATATACATTGTTGGTTGACATCGAAATCAAGTAGATGCGGCCGAGTCCCAGCATTGAATATTTTTAGATCTCAAAGGCGTCCTACAGGGATGTGTCGCAATCTGCATGATCCCCTTTCATGCTTCAACAAGTTTTTAGTTGGAGAGATAATTACGAAAATCGAAAAATGGACTAATACGAGATATCTTAAAAAAAAAGTAAATCTATGACCAGGGCTATATTTCTGGATACGTCCAAAGTTGAAATTCGTGCTTTGATTGAGATTCCGGTAATGATATCAGTGAGAAAGGACTTGATAATATTGAAATCTGCCTAATGCTAGGAACACGACTGGGACGAACGACGAATTCGCCGATAAGAGTTCGCTGCGTAAATTCGTCGTTGTTGTGCTTCACTTTGATAAAGTTTCTTATTGTGTGTGCAAAGACAGAGAGAGAGAGAAAAAATTGTTTTTTCGTCGTTCGCTGGCGTAAGAAATAGATAATATAAATCTATTGCTACTTTCGCCGCGTATGACGAATTTCGCCCTACGCCATGATTGTGTGCATTTTTATATACAACAATGTGTTTCATTTTTGACGACGAATATTCGCGACCAAAAGTTCGTCGTTCGTCGCAGTTGTGTTCCTAGCATAAGTTGTGCCTGACTAATTTTATAAAATCTTTACATACGTATTTTACAAAAAATACTTTGTTCAGTATATCCATTGAAATGACTGACTATAAGCCCAAAAACGGGTGGTAAGTTTTCAAAGACATATGATTTTGTTTTGATTTGTTTTTGTTTTTTCTGATCATAAATATGTATTTCCATATTTAAAACTCAGCTATTCTTACTTCGGTTATATTAAAAAACGTAATCAAAATTAGTTTATTATAAATTAATCAACAAAACGCCGCAATTTAGCTTTCCAAAATGCATGCGCAAATTTTACGCATGATTATCTTTAACGTATGTCAGAATATGTTTATCTTTCTAGGGTTAAAGAAATTCAAACCGACGTAACTACGGATGCATCTGTTTCTTACTGCAAAGAGACGTAACTACTCATGTATGAAAAACTACTTCGCACAAATTTAGTTCAGCTTCAAGTTAATTCGTAATTCAGCTGTATGAAAAAAATATATTTGTATCAGGGAACTGCAACGAGTGATCGGAAAAATAATCATACGTAATCAATATCCTAAAAACATGTCTTTTTGTTGAAAAAATCAAACTTGTTCAAAATACACATATTCGTTGCTAAGTTTTAATCGCTCAAGTGAGTGGAATGTTGTTGGATATGATTTATAAACATGCGTAGCATCAAACCAATCAGTTCGAATGATTGGTTTTTTGGCTCGACAATGAGTGTTTTGAACAAGAACATAATGCGAAAGGAAAAAATTTTCATTCTAATCAGCATCAAGTAGTTGATGCAGAGTAAAAGTGAAAATGAAAAAAATCATTGTGTATGAATGTTGTATTTATAAAGAGCCAACAAATCAATGTTTAAGTATGTATGGGTATGTGTACTTAATTTAGGAGTTTCATATCAGGGATGGTAAAAGCAAAGAAACTGTAATAGAGCTAGTCGCTACGAACTTTTTGAAAAATATTAGAGACAAAAATTTTATATAAATTTCTGAGATTCAGTTTAATTTTTTTAATAAACTTAAATTACATTTGATGAGAGGTGATTTTCCTTATGTATTTTCTTCCGCTGAATTCGAAAATCAAGGTTAAATTATTTTTGTGGAACAGTTTTTGAGATATTGAAATTTTTTCATTTTTTCGACCTTTTTTCACTTGACCAAGCATATCTCGAGCTAGAAATGTCCGATTGGGTCGTTCTTGGTATTCAAATGCAAGGTATTGAGGTGACAAATAAATATGTATAATCGGATCTTCGAGTGGTAAAGCGATTCAAAATATATCGATGAAAAGAGGACACATTTTCAAAAGAAATCATATTTTACAGTGAGTCTATGCCGACAGAAAAGTACAAATCGTTCAAAAAACGTCTGGTTTCTGTTCATGTACGTAAAGATGATACTTGTACGTAAGAACTAAGACCAACAAGAAGAAAATCGACCGAAAAATTACAAAGTGATAAGCAATTGAGTGACTAAATAATAGTAATAACAAATTCAAAATAAATAAAAAAAAAAAAAAAAAAATTTTTGCGTGTGAGCAACTGAACTCATAAATTGTCGAAAAAAATTAAGTATTCGGAAAACATAGGATTTGGATTTATTCACTGAATTGCTTATAACTTTGTCACTTTTCGGTTGATTTTCTTCTAGTTTTTAAATTACATGGGTTTGATGATTGGTTTGTGTCAAAAACGAGCTACTGAATGAGTTTGATACAAGTCTAATTTTTAAACGCTGCTTTTCACTAATTGTTGTCAATTTGAGTTTTAGTAATCTGTTTGACCATGCATGTTCAACACTCGTTGGAAACATACATACATATGTAATTATTTTGCGTTGCTTAATAGACTTGGGTCGAACTCGTTCACTAGTTCATTTTTGCCACAAACCTATGATCAAACCCATGTAATTTAAATATTATGCTTAAAGCTACAACACAAAACGTGTTTGATTATGAGCATGCAGGTGTATAAAAAAATCTATTTGTTTTAGTTCTTTAAAAGTATTTGCGTAGTGACTTTGGTTTACGGAAAATGGCAGAAAATTACGCTGAAGTTGTCAATAAAATCGCAAAAGGAGTGTATACCTTATCAAAGAAACGTAAGGGCAGGAGTTCTGTATGGAACGTATTGTCAGAAATACAGAAACAAGCCGACGAAATGTTGCACCTTTTTATAATTAGAACAAAAAGAAACCTCAAATTTTCCACCCCTGTTTGACATGTTTGTGTGTGTGTGTTTTAAAATAACTTGAACGAACTTGACTACTTTGATTTTATTCAACGTCAGCGCTTGTTCACATAGAAGTTTGAATAAAACAAGTTTGTTATGTTATCCTTTTTTCATTAATAAAATCTCAAAATAATGAATAATTTATGTATTTTTATTTATTGGAATTAATAAATTAATAATTAATTAAACCTCGATTAATTAATCGAGTGAATAACCGATTCATACAAAAATCAGATTAATTTAATACCCTATTAAAGCCGCACGTAGACGACATGTTTTTTACATATGACTTGTCATATTTCCCAGTGTAAAACATGTACATGTCGTGTGGTACCCTTAAAACATTGCTTCTGTAAAAGTCAGACGCAAAGTCTTCTGACAAAATTTCAATTAGAGCGTGTTCTATTTTCTTCTGGCAAAATTTCTGACATCAGCTGTTTCTCTTAAGCAAAATATGTCGTCAAAAATCTATGTCGTGATGAAACATTCAGCGGCGTTCTGATATTGACGGAAGCATTAGCCGCCTAATGTTGATATATTAAAACATTGATATATTTATGTTTTCTTTAAAACTATTAAAAAAAATACAGCCCTGGTATGATGGAGTCTATGAACATTTTCAAAAGACAAAAACAATTCATCAGATCAGGGTTGTATTTTTTCGTAGATCGCGCGATTGTGTAGGATAGTGAATCAAGGCCTTAAATAACAATCATGTACATGCAATAAAATTGCGTTCCATATTTATATCCTAACATGATTTCTTCGAATTTAAAGAAAAATTCTTTAAAATGAGCGAACTTTTTACGGCGTAAAGAAACATTTCTGTGCCGGCAACACTCCATTTTGAAACGGAGAACGACATAGGTTTGTGCAAAAATATTTACATATTTTTATATTTGATTTTGCTTTAATTGCAGTTATAATTGAAATAATGCTGCACACTGCAATTGTATTATTTTCTGAATTCATTTTACAACCAATTTTAACAAAATATTTAATAAAATTTGAGCACAGATCAGCTGTTGGATACAAACACGGACAATGTCAGACGTATTTGTACATGCACGTTTGTGACCCAATATTATAAACCTTCTGTAAAACACAATTTTTCACAGACATGCAAAATTACATCTGAGTTGAAAAGTTGACATTTCAGACGTAAAAAAACATGTCGTGTACGACCTGCTTAAATACATATATACATGATATGGAAGTATTTTGTATTTTAAACACGTACAAAAAATTAAAGTATTTTGTATTTTAAATACATACATACATGACATGGAAGTATTTTGTATTTTAAATACCGCAAACCATGTATTTTGCCCAACTCTGCCTGTAATAAACATGAAATATTTTTTATGAATTAGACCGTAAGTATTTTGTGGTAAATACATTTGTAAGTGTATCACTATTCATTTTCTGTTTATCCGTTTTTTCATTTTTTCTATTCAGGTTAGCACGAAGTTATATCACTCTACCTAAGTATGTTTAACTATTCTTGCTTATCTTTTACGATCATCACATTAATTATTTTTTACTTATTCGATGCACAGAAAATGAATAATGATACACTTACAAATGTATTTACCAAAGGTAAATCAATGATTGTATACACAATATAATAATTTCTCATATTCCATTTCATTGAAAATTTGCGTTAAATAGCTGATGTTAATAACAATCTCTACCCCAGTAGATAGATTTGGGTGCTGATGAAGTGCGTGGCTGCACAGAAAAATATCGGTATTTGCTCCAGCTAATAAAGTGTAATTTAATTTTTCCTCTTCTTTAGAAACTCACATTAATTAGTAAAAATATTTCATTCAACAAGAATTGAAATTACTGAACTTAAGCCCGACTAAGAAATTATTTCCGATTAAAAGTCACTATAGTTCAACTAAAAATTTAAAATTGTCTCACTTAAATGGTAAAAATTAATATTTGTGAACGAAAATGCTTAAAACGAAGTCTGTATTTATTTGAAAACAAATTTTAATCACTTTACTACTACTAATAATCTTTTTCGCATTGTGTTTTTAATTCAACACAACAAATTCCTCCATTTAATTGTGTACAAATGTTCATGTGCTCAAATGTATTTTCATTTTATGCTTTGTGGTCTCAATCGTTCTCTGATTTTTGTAAGTTGAAGTTAAAAATTAATATTTTTAAAGGAAAATGTTTAAAATTGAATATGTAATCATTTGGAAACTAACTTTAATCACTTTTATAATACTAATAACACTGCGATACAAAATTTCAACAAAGTCGTGACCAAATGAACTTGACATGTTATCTTAACGTAGAATTTTTCACCGAATCCGAATTTGAAGTCAGAATGGTCAAAAGTAGAACAGATTTCGAGATATTGCAAAATTAAATTTGGGTTTTTAAAAAAGATGATATCACTTTAGTAGAAGAATCTTGGTAAGTATTAAATGGATTTTTTATTTCTTTTTTTACTTGAAAGAAAATAAAATTATTAAAATAACCACGGGTTGCTTGTAAAAATTTATCTAGAAATTACTGAACTACAGTGGAAGAATGTTCAAATTTCACAAAAATTTTAATGATTTTTTGCAATTTTGCTTTTTTCATCTTAGTTTTTTTAAACCAAATAATTAATTTTTTTTGTCACTTATCACGTTAGATTATTTTAATAGAAATATTTTGTGTTACAAAAGATTAATTGATTACAGAAGATTAATTGAATTATCCCACTTTTATCAAATAAAAAAAAAACACAAGTTAATATAGAAATATAGGTAACAATGAAATCAAAAATGGCTTAAAACTGTTGATTTACTTTGTCTATTGTAATTATTTTCTACCTCTCGCACAAGGAACCAACAATAGTCGCCCAACATAGCCCCATCATACGCCCCTAGATACCGACGCACTGTGGACCATTTACGAGATGGCTGCCAAAAGTAATTTTTTTTATGGTCACTGATTGAAAAATGTTAAAGTTCATTCGAAAGTAGACACTAGTAAACCTCGGGAGCCAAAATCTTAAAACTTTATTTCAACTATATCACAGTGAACAGGGTGACTCAAAACGAAAATGTTTTTTCTGTAATGCTATTTTTTTAAGTATTTTAGTTTTTTTTATCAAACCGCTATTATGAAAGACGGTTTTTAGATGGATATGGGCATTTCTAAATCATGTACAGTTGGTCACAAAAATATCTTGCCTACTTAAAATAAAATAAATTTATATAATTAAGGTCACAAATATACTTTGCTTTTTTAATTGATTTATCATGTTTATAAAGTCATGTAACAAGCACTCGTCAGGTAAAACTACAAAATTAAAAAGGATACCACAATTAGGGAATTTTTTTTTGTTTTTGGATGATTATTAAATTAAAATTAAAATGGAAATTCCGGAAAAAATTTATGCAAAATATTTTTGTGACTAGCTTCATGGGTGCACGCATGATACAAAAATACAGGTAACCGCGAAGCACCAGCTGTTTTGCTTGTTTCGTGATGTGATCTGCCAAATGTTGTTTATGTTTTACCAACACACGCGCACAGTGCCTATTAAAGCTGTACTAATACCAACAAGCTTTGCAAAGCCAAGAGAAAACGCAAGTACATGTCTCTTGTTTTTTCTTGGTTTTTTGACAGTTGTCAGTAGATTAGTAATGGGGACCTGAGTCCAAGTTTGGGAATTTAAAACTGGGAAAAATTAAAAACGATGGCAGCCCTGTTACAAATTGGAGATTTTCGGTATTTTTATACTGAGATTTCGTTAGGCTAGTTGTGTGTGTGTGTGTGTGTGTGTGAGTTTGATTCTCTCTATGTATGTGTGTATGCATATATGTACTTGTGTGTACAGCTTTTGTCATTGTAAAGAAACGTTGTCCTTACAGTAGATGGATGTATCTGTGAGTGTTTGTATATGTGTATGTATGTGCGAGTGCATATGTGTGCGTTTTTGTATTTACTTGTACGTTTGCCAGTATCCACTACTTTTGTTGTAGTTAGAGACAAACATTATACCCTGTAGGAAATGTTGATGTTGAAACTGTACTGACTCCCTTTTGACTTTGTAACCAGTACTACTCTTTAATTATTCCTCATGCAATGCTTCGTGCTATAGACATAAACTAAACATAGTGACTACTTAGTTCTTATGGGACAATGGAGACATACCAACCAGACAAATGTATGCATATTGACAAGTTGTTGACAATTCTACCACAAAGACTTCTAGCCTGTTTCCTCTCTTTCTTATATACTGACGGATAGAAGAAAACTTATTATACTACAATTGTCACTAGAATTTTAGTGTTGACACAAAGGCACTTGGTCCCAGTCTGACTGCAGGGTAGTAACAAGGGATCTGTGTGTTTCTGTTTATGTAGTCATCGTTATTTGATTGACTTTGGTTTGCTCCTCTGAGTTTTCGTTGCTTTGCGTATGTATGATTATTATTGTATGTATACATTTATTTTTGAGGTCTCTGGGGAAATAATATAAAAGCTGTAGGTAGTGGCAACCCTGATAGATGTTTGGAAAGGGGGGGGGGGGGGGGTAGGGAATGCATTTGGTAATCTATGTATGCATGTTTATGTTGTTAGATTAATGTATGTGATCGTATCTATTTTTGCTTTGAAGAATATCATTGCTTGTGTGAATTACATCAACACTTCTTCATACATATTTACATATATGTGTATATATGTTTTCTGCGCTATTGGCATTGCTATTCTTATGGAGATAGAAAAATATTGTGTTGGCATAGGTTTTATATGTACAAGTGCATTTCAGATATTAAATATTTTAAGTCCCATCAGGTTGACAGCAGAGTTTTATGAATAGGGGTATTTATATTTTTATTTTAGTATATTTTACTTTAGCAAAAACTTATAGAATTACCTGTCCCGATTCTCATATGAATTGTGGGGATGTGTGTATGAGTGTGTATCTGTGTATGTATACGAATTTCATCATATGTCGTAATACCATCAGAGAAATTAGATTTGATGACTACTACGCGAATTCTCATGTAACGTATATAAGTAGAAAAAATAATGTAGATTGTCATCAGTTACTTTGATATCTCAATAAGTCACAACCTATTTTCCAAACCAAATTTTGAAAGTGTTTGAAAACAATAAAAAAAAACTACAAAAGAGTTAAAACTAATTATTGTTTGATAAACAAGTTTAGTGTATAAAGAAAAAAAAAATAATTAAATAAATTGTTTATAAATAAAATAATTAAATAAATTGTTTATAAATAAAGTAATTAAATAAATTGATTATAAATAAAATAATTAAATAAATTATAAACAAAAAAATAAATAATAAAAATAATTAAATAAAATGAATACCGCAAGTTGTCCCATCTGCAATAAAGTCTTTATGACTCAAACAAAAGTACATAAGCATATAGAAACGCACACCTATGCCAGCCAGTCGAAGGCTATGTTGGGAACTAGTAAGCTAAATATTAAAAACAAATATTGTGAGGATTGTGATGAGATGATTCCATCAAATGGTTGTATGGCTCACGTCAGAACCATAAAACACAAAAACAGCTGTCAGCAAGAACAGATTAACGATTTTCTCACTAGAAGAATAAGTAACTTCAATGGGAGGATCGAGATATATATCCTCCTCAACAAAAATGTGGGTGTCTTGTTTCCGGGGGAGTTTCTCGCATTTGCAAAGAGCTCCATAGTAAAACAACTTAATGAACGTAGTAGGATACATACTACGTTTAAATTTAATATGGAGCTCACATGTGATTATATGAAAATGGTGAATGATGAGATGAATGTTAGCCAACTTGTACACATCTCAAAGATGATGTTGGTGACCCTGTCTGATGACATAAAGGAGATGTACAAAAAACATACCGATGAGCTTAGAGCAAAAATGGAAGAATTTCAAGAGAGGGATAGCGGATGGACCTTGATTTCAATAAATTCCCTTGAAGTTAATATAAACAAGGCGTCCATAATAAGAGGATCGAATTTTATCCCTCTCCCAAAAAATATTGCAGCCAAGCATGCATGCATAAATATCGAGAACTCTGATGTTTATTGGTTTAAATGGTGTCTCATTGCGGCTTTGTACAAAAATAGCGGTCTGAATCCTAAACAACGGAAAAACTTTGAAAACTATAATATAACAAACATTTCTGTTGAGAATATTAATTTAGGAGCAATTGTATTAAATTTTGAAGGCCTAGAGTTTCCACTCCCATTGAAGCAGATAAAACAATTCGAAAATCAAAATGATCTGAGCATCAATGTATTTGGCCATAATGGCACATCGCTTATAGGACCATAGTATATAACAAAAGGAGAAAAACACATTCATATTAATCTCTTATTGCTCCAGTCCAATGAAAACTTCCACTATGTACTCATCAAGGATATATCAAAGTAAGTTTCATTTGTGCATTTATGAAAAATCTGCTTTCATCTCTATTTAAAAAGTTACTTCTTATTGTTATATTTATTTATATCGTATTGGTATTTTCTATATTTTCTTCAGACTCCTTTGTTCCAGCGTAACATCACACAGAAGTAAGATAATGATATGCAACACCTGCCTATATCATACACATGATGATTATGTGTATAATCATCATAAAAATGTTTGTGGGAAAAAAGTCATCAGAATGCCAGAAGATAAATCTATTATCAAGTTTAAGAACTACTACAAACAGTTAGATGTACCATTTGTAATCTACGCGAACTTTGAGTCTATTTTAGAAAAAGTTAATAATGCTGTAAGTAAAAGCACCACAAATGTACAGAAACATCATGCTTGTGCATTCGGTTGTTTTATTAATTGTAGTTTCAAGAGAGAAAATAATTTAAATGTGACCTGCTCCACGAAAAGGGACCTCTGCGCCGAAAAGAAGTTATTGAGAAAAACGCGTTTAAAAAATGCGCTTCGTTTTTCCGCGTTTTGCACATGGTTATGCAACTCTTCCTTCAACATGATCATCTGGCGATGTATTTCGACTCTGCGTGTTAGGAGTAAAAAAGAGTAAAATTTTTATATTTTTGTAATTTTGTAACTTTGATATTGAACTTTTTTTAAATTTCAAATATTATATATATTATCTGTTTATATCACATTTTTAAATGTTTTCATTAATTATGTTCATCTTTACAGGTGATTTGTAAAAAAAATAAAAGACATAGAAACTTGCGGTTTGCGGCATTTGAAAGAGCGTTTTTTTTCCTATAAGAATCACTCAAAAAGTAAAAAAAAAAATTTTCGGCGCAGAAGTCCCTTTTCGTGGAGCAGGTCACATATAGACATTATTTTGGTGAAGATTCGGCGAATATATTTATCAAAAAAATTGTTGAAGATTGTACAGATATTTATTTAAATTATTTACTTAAAGTTAAGAAAATGTTCATAACCCCAATAGAAATGGCTCAATATAATAATGCAAAAAATTGTCATATACATATGTAAGAAAATATTAAATAACGATAAAGTTAGAGATCATTGTCATCTTACGGGCAATTATCGTGGGGCAGCTCATAGCGAATGTAATTTGAATTATAAAACACCTCAGTTTATACCGGTTATCTTGCATAATCTTTCCGCATATGATATAAAACTATTTTGCAAAGAACTTTTTTCTATAAAATATTCTACAATAAAAGTGATTCCCCAGAACACAGAGAGTTATATTTCTCTTTCAATTTTCATCAGATTAGATGAAAAATATGGATTCGAAATAAGATTTATAGACTCGTTTAGATTTATGGCTTCGAGTTTAGATACGTTAGCTAAAAATCTTGATAGCAATGATTTTAATACTATTCGGTCATGTTTCGTTGATGAAGGGTGTATTTCCATACTCTTACATGGATTCCATGACTAAGTTTAAGGAAATTAAACTTCCTAGTAGAGAAGAGTTCTTCAATATTCTAACGAATGAAGAATGTGATGTAGTCGAGTATGAACATGCTCAAAAAATATGGAGAGAGTTTAACTGTAAAACCCTCCTTTACTATACTGAACTCTACTTAAAGACAGATATTCTTCTTCTAACCGACGTGTTTGAACATTTTAGAAAAATTTGTAGAGATATATAGGATTTAGACCCCTGCCACTATTATACAGCACCAGGCATATCTTGGGATGCAATGTTGAAAACCACAGAAGTTTCACTGGAACAGTTCACTGATTCCGAAATGTATATGTTTATGCAAAACGGAATTAGAGGTGGACTAGTTCAATGCTCGCAAAGATATTCGAAGGCGAATAACAAATATTTGGAAGATTTTGATGCATCAAAACCATCAGAATTTCTTGTATATTTAGACGCTAACAAATTGTATGGTTGGGCGATGTCGGAATATCTTCCTTGCGGTGAATTTCAGTGAGTATGTGATACTGATTTTGATGTTAAAAAAATTTCTGATACTGCAGAGTATGGGTACATTTTGGAAGTATATATAGATTATCCCGATTCAGTGCATGAACTACATAATGATTTGCCATTTTGTTCCTAAAATAAGGCCCTAGGGGGATCCAAAATCAAAAAATTAGTTTCAGACTTACACTCAAAAACAAATTACACCATACACTATAGAGTTTTAAAACAAGCCATTTCAAATAGCCTCATCTTAAAACAAATCCATAGAATACTCAGATTTAAGCAATCCCCTTGGCTTAAAAAATATATTGACTTAAACACATTTCATAGGACAAATGCTAAAAATAATTTTGAAAAAGATTTCTTCAAACTTTTAAACAATGCTGTTTACGGGAAGACAATGGAAAACATTGAAAAACGTAGGGACATTAGAATTACGTCATCTTGGGAAACAACAAACAGGAATCATTTAGGTCTCAGAGCATTAATTGCGAAACCAAATTTTAAGCAGTTGACAAAATTTTCTAATGATATGTATGCGGTAGAGTTAGAAAAAATGGAACCACTATATGATAAACCCATATATGTTGGTTTCACAGTACTGGAGTTATCGAAGTGGAGAATGTATGACTTCCATTATGGCTTCATGAAGCCTAAATTTGGAGAGAACATTTCTCTCAACTATATGGATACTGACTCATTTATTTATTCAATTAAAACTGATGATTTTTACGATGACATCCGTAATGATATTAGGTTGAATTTTGATACGTCAGAATATCCTATAGATAATCAATTTCGTTTGCCGCTACTCAATAAGAAGGTTTTGGGAATGATGAAAGATGAAAACAATGGGGATATAATGACAGAGTTTGTTGGTTTAAGAGCAAAAATGTATTCTCTGTCGACTCTTCGCTCGGAAGCTGTTAAAAAATCAAAAATGTTCATCTTTAAAAATCTCAATGAATGTACGCACGTTTTTCTTCGCACTGATGCAGTTAAAGAGCCACTTGAAGCACCCTACACTGGCCCACACGAAGTTGTTCAACGTTTAACCAATCGCTTATATAAAATAAAAATCAAGGGTAAAGATATCAATGTTAGTGTTGATAGACTAAAACCAGCTTTTATTACCTGCAATACACAACAACATCTTTCGCAGCAAGAAAATTTAAAATCATACTGTCAAAGCAGTACATCACAACAACCCAACATGTCGACAAGTCCTGGAACTTCAACTGATAACACGTTCGTTAGCACCTCTGGTAGAGAAGTATCGTTCCAAACAGCTTCCGAGTTAGTCACTGGAAGGGGAGTGGATGTGGCAGCTCCACACTTGCCGATGATTAGAAATCTTGAAGCTGGCAACTCTTGCCAAAAATCTGACAGAAGAAAACAGAAGTTAACTCCACGAGTTGTGTTTGCTGCTTCAGCTGAAGAAATTCTTATTTAAACATATTTTAGCTTGTTCTTCAATAAATAAATCGCAATGCTTTTGTAAATAGTTTAGTAATAAAATAACGTGTTTTATTGCTACAATACTATAAGGTAATAAACTCTTTACATATAATATTTCGATCTTATAAGTGGAATTTAAATTGGTTATAAGCTTTTTCTCAGAATTATCAAAATATTCATAAACTAGTTTAATTGAAGTTGGAACTTTTTTAATGTTGCGTAACGGAGGTCATTGAAATTAAGTTTAATTTTGCTGGCAGTAACGAACGACTTCCAATTTTTGAAGTCGTAGCCTGAACTAACCGTTCGCGCATTACGGTTTAATGGTGCTATGTACGGAATCTACTGGCATTATAATATGTCCCGAGAGTAAATAAGTAACATTCATTTTATGGACAGAGGTGGAAGAATTTAAAAAAATACGCCGCCATAGAAAAGAGCGCAACAGACTTCATTTGACTATTTTTCTATTGCAAATAATAAGCAAATATACATATGTATATATAGAAAGCTTCGTTTACAATCACGCTCATCCCACAAGAAACGATATTCATTTCTTGTGCCATTTTCGTAAACGCTAAAATTATAATAGGCGTATTTGCGGGAGTAAAACAGTGTAATATTTTTCCATAAGGAGTGTTTAAAACTTTCTGCATATCAAAACTGGTGCATAAGAAATCTGAACTCTTTTTGCAAAAAATCTACTTCACATTAATACTCACACAATTGCTTATGTTAAAGCAAGTACTCTGTAGCAAACAATTTTGTATTGTATATGGCAAACAGGGCTGCTATCATCATTTAATACTCGAAAAATCGTCAAAAGAATTGGACAACTCAAAATGCAGTTTTTTAATATATGAGGGCAGATCAATAAGTCCGTGACTTTTTGAATGAAACACAGTTTTTTTTTGCAAAACAAAAATTTATTTTTCTACATGATCTCCTTTTAACACAATATACTTAGTCCAACGTTTCTGTAGTTTTTGTATCCCTTCCAAAAAATAGGATTTTTCGAGGTCCTTAAAATAGAAATTTGTTTGGTCAATAATTTCATCGTTGGAGCTAAATCTCTTTCCACCGAGCCATTTCTTTAGCTTTTTAAATAGGAAGTATTCACTAGGGGCTAAATCCGGAGAATATGGCGGATGAGGTACCAATTCGTAGAGTTTTGCCATTGAGACTACACACGTGTGCACACGTGCATTACCTTGATGAAAAATAACTTTTTTCTTGGCCATATGGGGTCTTTTCTTTTTAAATCCTCATTAAATCGATCTAATAAGTTGGCATAATAAGCGCCGTTCATTGTTTTTCCCTTTTGAAGGCAATCGATGTGGATTATCCCGCGTGCATCCCTAAAAACCTTGGTCTTCTTCGGAGCAGGTTCACCCGGAGCAACCCATTGTTTAGACTGCTGCTTGTTCTCCGGAGTACAGTAATGGATCCATGTTTCATCCATAGTTACAAAACGCTGCAAAAACTCATTCGGATTGCGGTTAAACAACTCTAAACAATCCTTTGAAGTTGTCAAACGTTTACGTTTATGGTCAATTGAGAGCAAACACGGCACCCATCTTGCAGATAACTTTCTTAAACCCACCTAATCACTTAAAATCGAACCACACTGCCATATGAAATGCCTATGGCATCAACAATCTCCCGCACTTTTTCTATTCGATCAGCCAACCTTTAGGTGGCAGTCCAGAGCGTTCAGCGTCATTTGTACTTGTGCGACCACAAAGAAAGTCAGTAAACCACTTTTTTACCATTGAAATCGATGGTACAGATTCCCCATAGTATTTATCGAGCTTTTCCTTGGTTTGATTACAAGTTTTTTTCTCAAAAAATAACGTTTAATGAGCACTCGAAATTCACTTTTTCCCATTTTTAGAAAAATACACGAGATTGTATGTTTTGAACAGCTGTTAAACGCAAAGTAAATGACCACACTTGCTCAAAATTTTACAGTAGTCTATTAACAGCTGGTACTTGATGGGAACAGTCTTGCATTTCATATAACTACGAGAGAAGTTCGAAAAGTTACGGACTTATTGATCCGCCCTCGTACATACATATGTAAATACATATAATTTTTCATGTTGTACTTGTGTAGCAATAGAGTATTAACTTGAGCTCAGGGTTCCAAGATTTCTTTCAACTGTCGTCTCCAATTTGAAAATTTTGATCCCCAAAATTCCCTAAAAAGTAATTTGTACTATCCCCAAAAATCCCTACTGAAAATAATACTATTTTAATTTATTTAATTATTTTCTTATTAATATTTTATTTGCACTGTGGTTCATATTATTTGTACACATGGATTATATTTAAATATTTACATATTTGTATTTATTTTTCTAACAAATTAGTTAATGAGATTAATAAAATCAAAAAGTTCAGAGTCCAAATCTTATCGTATCGTTACCTAAAAAATTTTTTGGAGCATACTTTTAGAGTTAAAGAATTTTAAAATTTCTGGAGATGGATCAAAAGTTCATTATTTTTTAAATGTATATTAATTCTTAACAGAGATTCGACCAATTCGCACTTTCTAATTTTAGTTTTTATTGAGTTCCTTGCCGAAAAAACTCGTTCAACGCAAGCGTTGCTCCTTGATACACAAAGTACATTTTAAATCATTACAGTTCTTTAGACGGCCGTGATCCAACAGCATCTTGATATGAATATACTTCTACCCAAAACATGTTTGAGTTGTTACAAATATATAAAATTTTAAAGAACTAATTGTCACATATCTTGAAAGTTATATAGGTGTAAACCAAAAAATCAGCTGATGAGCAATCTCGCCAATGCGAGTACCTATTCGATATGTCTTGTAATAAACCTTGTTTAAGTCTTGCCAACAACAAATGTTAAAAAAGAGTTCATTGTTACCAGTAACAATTTTTATTTTAAAGGTTTTTGTTAACATTTTATATTTTTTTATGAAATAAAAATTTAAAAATGTATTGAAATTAAAATAATCTAAGAAATAAATAAAAAATATTACGTAAAATACAAATCCCCATAAAATCCCCAAAACATAAAAATTATCCCTAATGAATTCCTCAATCCCCAAACCAAAATTTGTATCCTCATTTGCAAAAAAAATCCCCGATTTGGGGATAAATCACCTAATCTAACAACACTGCTTGAGCTGAGCACAAGATGTTTGCTTAATTAATCTTCATGGTGTATATTATTGATTTGTTCTCTCTTTTTAGTGCTCTTGATTTTATGAGAACACTGAAACTGGTGCTCAATTTTATCAAAACATGCAACAGCATTTGCATGATACAATTATACAAGGTACTTGCACAAGCCCAGCCTGTTTATGTATACATTGCAGAAAGTTGTCAAACTTTGTTTACAAGCTGCCAAAATGTTAGTGTATGTGTGTGAATAAAATGATTACAGTGTTGCCAATGAATTTGCATATGGCTGTGTCTCCAATTACACATTGAAGAAAATTACACTGCACACATTTTGTGTAGGTTAAAATTAAAACAAAAATAAATAAAAATAGAACCCAAGGTATAATTACACACAGGTTATACATGAATCTCATTATATGGCCCACACATGAGAGTAGAAATTACACACTGTGTATTACACACATATTGGCAACACTGAATGACTATAATCATGCATGAATGCCGCGTCTGCAATTGTACTTTAGTTACCCTGCGATTGTTATTTTTAAAAACAAAAGACATCTGCTTCTGACAATTATAGGTATGTTTCTACCAACAAAATACGTGTGTTTCTTGGTGTTGCAATTTTGTTGTAGTCGTGCAAGTACCTTGTATAATTGTATCATGAGCATTTGTTTATACGCCAAGCATATTTCACTAGTGCACACCGAATGACAATGGTAAAATGAGCACACAAGTGTAAAAATATGTGTATTTTTAAAAGAAAAAACAAGCAACGTAGATTATTTGAGCGTGTTAGTTCACATGCGATACTGTTCTAAGTTTTATAATTTATTGATTTAAGACTAAAAAATAAAATATCTATAAAAATAATATCTTTCACAATGGATTTAAAAGTAAAAAGTTTTATTTTTAGTTTGTGAAATGAAGTATGGTGCACTATGAAGTGTACAAAAAAAATATTGCACACTTGACACAACTGTCTATTCCACTGTTATACAATGGTTTTGTGTGTTTTTTGTTTCCTTGTTCTCTTACTTTTGCTTCACACTCAATTACAATCACCACTACAAACAATATTCGCTATTGCACTTTTTCATAGCTTTCGCACACTTCTAGTGTTAACTCAAAATTTCAAAATTATTAGTAAAAGCAAAAAGCTTTTATTTTACATTGAAGATACATATGTCTATGAAAGGGTAAATTAAAAAAAAAGAATTTTACTAAGAGTTGGTAAAGCTATACCAAAGTTTTCTAATGGGTGCATATTAGGGATGTAACGAATGTTTACATTCGCTTTCGCATTTACGAATTATTCGCTTACTTTTGCTATTTGCATTCGCTAAAACGTATGCGAATATTTCAAGCGAATACTAGAGAAAAAAAATTTTACTTCTTTTATGTAAATAGTTTGCGATTAACAAACGTCCAAAAAAAAACGAAAATTGTTTTAAGCCAGCATACATACTTTTCTATAAACAAGTTCTCAAAAGTATCAAAATGAAACCAAAATCCAGCGGTGTTTGGATATATTTCTCCGTTTTTGAAAAAGAAAAGCAGTGTTTGATTTGCGCGAAAATATTAAAACGATTAAAAAATGTTGAGTACCACTCATTACATCGTACAGAACATTTTAAATGCAAACACTATTAACTAGTCGTTTATTTTAAATTTCATGCGAAACAAGTGCCACTCATATTATTTCTCATGAAAACTTAAAATGTTGAAGATATATTTCATATGTTTTTCCCAAGATGAACAGAGTACTACTTCCTCAAAATTTTTTCAGGAACAATTCATCCCAAGTTTTCTTAGGTTAGGTTAGGTTAGGTTAACAGGCTGCTGGTAAGGAAGGGTGAAATTTAGAGTCCAGCTCACTTGGGTCCAATACAATGATCCCTTTGTGTTACCTGTTAGTTGAAGAGAAGATGGTGGGAGAGAGTGATAGGGAAGGGATAGTAATAAAGAAGACAGGTGGTAAAGGAAGAGATGTAGGAAAGCTTCATTCTTTTACAACTCTGCTTTTTTTCACGCTTTTTGATAATGCAGTGTTGCAACGCTCTGGTGTTAAATGAGGCGTATTAAATTTTGAAGCTGTATTTAGTAGCCATTTTATTTTATTGGTTATTTTACTTCGCCAATGATTCTGCTACACAACAAAGGAGGGCGTTCTGATGTTACATTAGGATTAGTATCTGATGAAGTCGTTGTAGTTTTTAGTGAACAGTGCCTTATGCCTGCATCACTAGAACTTTTCCCACAACAACTGATACAAAGGACACTAATGCACATCAGAAAAATGCGTGGTGTTATTATTTTTAATGACTGTCGGAGACCGTGCTCGAACCCAGGACCTTAGGTTTTGTAGTCAACGTGCTAACTACTTCAGCCAACGGCACCCTCTTCCAAGTTTTCTTAATATGTATGTATTTTGACAGCATTTCACATGAAATGTTGCACAGAGTATCAGGCTTTAGGACCAAAGTACGAATGGGTGTATTGCTTAACATTTTGTAAGCTTATTTGTACTTATTATCTATATTTATTTTAATATAATTTCATAAATCTTTCTGTTTTAACAATTTGTATTTTTAATAAATTGATAAATAATTGTAATATTTGCATTCGCTTTAGCAAAAATTAGAATGTGTTATTCGCTTTCGCATTAGCATTCGCTAAACTGGTATTCATTACATCCCTAGTGAATATATGAATTGTAATAGTAAATTTTTCTTTAAAATATCAAGCTATCCAATATGCAAATTTATGATTCTCAGAAGAGCGCAAAGACCCGTCAATTGTGACTTTAAAGTCAGCGTATTCATAAAAGTGCCAGGCTTAAAACATGTCTAAACGAGTTATCGATCGTCCATGACAATTTCAGCATTTTGAAGCGATGCATATCGTATAAATTAGAGTACCAAGATAAAGAGTATAAAAACGAATTTTGCATATTGGATAATTTGACGTGGTAAGGACGATATTTAGAGTATTCAGGGCAATCATGAATAAAATTCCATGTGAAATTTAGAAAAGGGAGAAATTTCACGAGGAATTTTATTCATGATTGCTCTGATTATAAAATCGTATATTTTAAGGAAAAACTCATCAAATCGACATTTTGACGTCAAATGTGGCAGCCCTGATGGCATATACGATCATTTTGACCACATAGTAAATTACAGTGTTAAATACGATAAAATGTACATTGTGTTATCTCCATAACTATTATAATTTCCGCTATAATATTTTGTCAACAGATGAATTAATGGACTTTGAACCAATTGGCATAAAAAAGTCGATTTCGAAAAAAGCGAGGTTGGTACAGAAATAGCATTGAAAAAAGCACGAAAAAGTAATTAAGAGGTTTGGAATTTTGTTCAAAAGACGAAAGATAAAAGAAATGCTAAATGTCGGTTTTGTGCTAAAATTTACAAAACTAGTGGCAACACATCAACCCTTTTGACCATTTAAAATGTGCCCATCCTTTTTGTAACCAACTGCCGAAACAACCAAACACAATAGATTATTTTTTCAAAAAATCGGAAACTGCCAATCACAATGCCGAATATAAAGCAACGTCTCTGCGAGCAGTGTTAGATGAGTGGGGTATAATGGAGAAAGTGGTGTCAATAGTGAGCGATAATGACAGCACCATGTTGAAATCATGCGACTTACTTCAAAAAAGGAATCTTCCATGCTTTGCACACAATATTAACCTCGTTGTACAAGACTGCTTAGTGCAAAATTATATAAAAGTTACTTTGGGGAAATGCAAGAAAATTGTCACTTATTTCCAAAGCATCACATATTCCTATGAAAAGTTCAAAGCTGACCAAGGGAGAGAAGAACCGTACAGTTTAATACAGGAGGTACCAACTCGCTGGAACAGTGATCTGAGAATGGTGGAAAGGATTTTATTAACAAATAATTCAATTTCCAATATACTTTTAAGCACACCTAAAGCACCGCTACCTCTAACGGCAGACGATATAGAATTTTTACAAGATCTTAAAGAGTTGCTTACGCCTTTTGATACAGCTACAGTTCAAACATCATCCAGTGCAGCTGTTACTATTTCACTAATTATTCCTCTAACGTGTGGTATTTTTAAGGCTCTAGATGAATTAAAACGTACTTTGAAAACTTTGTAAGGCCATCAAGCTTGTATGTTTCTGGTGGAAAGAGTTCACAAGGAAAATATTATTTCCCTACGAAGAACGTACAACGGCAAGATTGGGAACACTATTAGACCACCGGTTTAAAAAAGAAGATTTTCTTTTTTCAAACAGTGCAGACAAAGGGACATGACTAAAAAGAACACTATGCAACAAAATAATGCAGAACCGTCAACTTCTAAAAATATCCGTCAAAAATCGCTGCCAAAGCTCTTAAAATTTGTGCAAAACAAAATTGCCAGTAAAATAAGAACAAACCAAGGACGCCATCATGTCTCTTAGACAATATTTTGAAAATGAAAATTCACAACTTGAAATAGGTCCATTGCAGTAAACAATTAAAAGAACAATTCTGATGAGATGTCGCTCACAAAGTCATGTAACTTCGACAGAATCCGAAAGGATGTTTAGTAAAGGGGGGCCATTGTTTACGATAGAAGATCAAGCTTAAAGCCGAAAAATTTTGATGTTTACGCACGAGAATTTCGTGAGTGTATATCACTCGTTAGTATTTGTCTTTTGCTTTGCCTTCAAACCTACCAATCCTAATTAAATACATACATACATGCATACTTAATGCTCTAAGAGAAGGAATATGTTTGAAGGCATCGCTCATGAGCAAAACGACCGAGTTGATTTTTAACTGGCAAACCATACGGCAGTGCGCGGCATAGTTAAACAAAAAAAGCATACTTTCAAAGTTTTTACTCTAAGAATAACAAAATATACTTTGATACAAACTATCATCATATATATATTAAAATAAAAAAAAGGTTAAAGAAATGGACCAGACAAACATTTCTTAAGAATAAAAGTTATATAAAATTCGGCAATCAATTTGCATCAAAAATAATTCTGAATTGAAAATAATCAAAGTGGTGTGAGGTGTGAAGGAATTCCGCTACATATGTAATGAATAAAATAAAATGCTGGAATTTGTAAATTTAATAATAAAATAGTAACAAAAAATCTTACTAGATCCCAAAATAAAAAGTTATTTCTAAAGTGCTACAAATATATTTTAAATAAACATCAGTAATCAAATTTATACATATAGAAAAAGTTGAAGAACTTGGCAGAAAAAGGAACTGTTGATAAAAGTGCAGAAAAACTAGAAAGAACGATATAAAGAGCGTAGGAGTTTCATTTGTGTACCTCAGAGGTTAGTATAGTGACAGCTAAAAGTTGCCGACCACCACTTCAACGCTTTGGTCCTGGATAGTTATTTCTTGTGCGCATCCACCAGGCTTCCTCCCCTGCCCCATCATTTTGGTCCTTCGAGCCGGATATCGTCCAAAGTAAGTACCCGAGAAATTTTATATATGAAACACCAGTATATGCCCCATAATACTGTCCCACGGATACCCCTTAACATAGCACAAAGCTCCCTAGACTTATGTACGACTACACATACATACATCCATTAATTCGAGGTACAGTTGATTCCGTTCACTTGTCCTCATAACGGTTTAAAAAACAAAACCAAATTAACATGACCATGCATATACATACAAGCCTTACATACTTAAAACCATATATACCTACATACACGCATTGTGCCGCCGGTACAGTCAACTCCGTTGGCTAAAACGTCCATAAAATCATCAAAACAAAAAAATCTACATACCAACGTCAATATGTCCTATGTACATACATACGTACATAATGTCTGTATACATACGGTCATAATAAATAGTACATACATACATACATTAATCTTATGACTTTGTGTAACGGTGATATCAAAAAACTTGAAATCAAAAGTTAAACCGGTGCATATCTTAAATAAATGATACATATACATATGTAGATATAAATACATGTGTATATCGTCATACATACATGTGTACGTACATAAATTTCTATAAACCTAACTGATCCAAACCGTTAGGAATTTTTGCTCGAAAACAAATCACGATTTAAAAGAAAATAGAAAAATATTTAAATTTGGTTGACATTGAACTTGACCTACCACAAAATTTCGCATTCTTCTTTATCCATAAACGTACATAGCTTTCAACATTCAGTTCGTTCAAACAATGATATAATTATAGAAAGTTGTCAAACTTTGTTTACAAGCTGCAAAAATGTTAGTGTATGTGTGTGAATAAAATGATTATAGTGTTGCCAATCAGGGAACTGCAACGAGTGATCGGAAAAATAATCATACGTAATCAATATCCTAAAAACATGTCTTTTTGTTGAAAAAATCAAACTTGTTCAAAATACACATATTCGTTGCTAAGTTTTAATCGCTCAAGTGAGTGGAATTTTGTTGGATATGATTTATAAACATGCGTAGCATCAAACCAATCAGTTCGAATGATTGGTTTTTTGGCTCGACAATGAGTGTTTTGAACAAGAACATAATGCGAAAGGAAAAAATTTTCATTCTAATCAGCATCAAGTAGTTGATGCAGATTAAAAGTGAAAATGAAAAAAATCATTGTGTATGAATGTTGTATTTATAAAGAGCCAACAAATCAATGTTTAAGTATGTATGGGTATGTGTACTTAATTTAGGAGTTTCATTCAGGGATGGTAAAAGTAAAGAAACTGTGTAATAGAGCTAGTCGCTACCAACTTTTTGAAAAATATTAGAGACAAAAATTTTATATAAATTTCTGAGATTGAGTTTAATTTTTTTAATAAGCTTAAATTACACTAGTTTACAAAATTAATTTTTTTTCATGTACATTTGATGAGAGGTGATTTTCCTTATGTATTTTCTTCCGCTGAATTCGAAAATCAAGGTTAAATTATTTTTATGGAACAGTTTTTGAGATATTGTAATTTTTTCATTTTTTCGACCTTTTTTCACTTGACCAAGCATATCTCGAGCTAGAAATGTCCGATTGGGTCGTTCTTGGTATTCAAATGCAAGGTATTGAGATGACAAATAAATATGTATAATCGAATCTTCGAGTGGTAAAGCGGTTCAAAATATATCGATGAAAATAGGGCACGTTTTCAAAGCTCTTAATAAGCATCAAACATATTTTAAATAAGAAGGTTAAACTTTAAGAGATATAAAAGAGGTTAAACGAGTTCCCCTTATGTAAGTTCTTTTGAAGATTTTGTTATTAATACTCGTAGTTAAATGAAATACCGAAGTATATTTATTTGACATAAAGTCTTTATTTATTTAATTTGAAAATTTGCTTGTTTTTTTATTTCGTTCCCGCTTTTTGGAACTCATCAGTAGACTTCAACCCAAAATATTTTTGAATTTAGCTAACAAACTTCGTATGTTTATAAGTAACACTCTTAATACACAATCGAATAAAGATGTTTGTTTTGTAAAGATTTTTGTTTGAGGCTTTCAAACTTATTATGTTAATTTTCAAACTCGTAGTTAAACAAATCGTCGGCTTGTTTCTGGTTTGCTGCAGACATAATGTATTTTCAATATACTGTGCCGCAAACCAGAAACAAGCCGACGAAATGTTGCACCTTTTTTATAATTGGAACAAAAAGAAACCTCCAATTTTCCACCCCTGTTTGACATGTTTGTGTGTGTGTGTTTTAAAATAACTTGAACGAACTTGACTACTTTGATTTTATTCAACGTCAGCGATTGTTCACATAGAAGCTTGAATAAAACAAGTTCGATCACTCCACTCACAATTATTCCAACGATGCGTTCGTTTCTATGATGCTGGTTATATTCAACATTGAATTTTGTTGCATGATTAAAACTGAACAAAACATTTAATGTATGTGAATGAATTGAGTAAAACATGTTCGATCCCTCCACTCACAATCATTCCAATGAACAGATATTAGAACGATGCTGATTTTATTGTACGTTGAATGTTTTGTACGTGATTAAATGTGAGTAAAAATTTTATTGTATGAGTAAATCATCAAAAACCATAAAAATTGCAGCTCACTGCTACACATGCTTTGTGTAGATTAAAATTAAAACAAAATTAAATAAAAATAGAACCCAAAGTAGAATTACACACATATTATACATGAATCTCATTACATGATCTACAGATGAGAGTAAAAATTACACACATCAGCACTTTCTTTCAGTAATTTCATTTTGCTGATTGCTTGTGCTTCAAACATTTCATAGCACAGCATTAGCAAATAGTTTTTTTTTACATTGTGTGCTGATGCTGATTGCTGCTGCTTAGACAATGTAAATAGCGTAGCTCGAAGCATAGCAAAATTTGTGTGCTGATGCTATTTTGAAGTCAGCAATTCAAACCCTGTATACATGCAAAAATAAATAAACACCGCTTAACATTTCTTAAATGTACCTACATACGTATATGTTTATACATATGTAATTAAATAAAAAATCAATTCATGTAAACCCTTTGCCACTTGTTTCATACATATGTACATGAATAGATAAATAAGCACCGTTTAACAACTTTAATGAACATATATATGTATGTATGTATGCACATAAGTTAAACCTCATTTCGTCTACATTTTTCGTTTCATATATGTACATATGTACATAAATATATTTGCATACTTACAGAATTGTTATTATACATACTTACATGTGAATAACTATATGTACATGTATAAACTGTGAATACATAAAGACAACCATAAAGCTTCTACGAGGCTCATCCCAAAAGTGACGTTTGAAAATTTATATTATTTTCAAATTTAATTTTAAATTTTGAACACACATAATTAACGATGAGGCTTCTTCGAGGCTCAATCCAAAAGTGGCTTTAAATTTTCTGGTATTTCTCCTCAAGAAATATTATTTTCAAATTTAATTTTAAATTTTGAATACGTATAATTAATGATACCGCCTCTACCAGGCTCAATCGAAAGGTATCTTAAATATAATTATAGAAGAAAAATTATAAGAATTGTCGCTTCTCCGAAGCACAACCTATATATTTAAACCTATTATTTTTTCCACTGTCCCTTCCGCGACAAACCAAGACCCATATATTTCTCCCCATACTTCTCTCCGAGAAATTCAAAGTCTCGTTAACAACAGTGAGTGATTACCATTACGACCAGGCGGATACAGAAAATACGTTCGGTTCATCTTGCAATTCATTGGAAAACTCATTACTTTAACTCCCTTGAGTCTTACCTCTCCGAGGGTCATCTACACGTCTCCAAATTGAGTTTTTTTTCTCGTTTTTGAAAATTTATCGTAATTCATAACGACGACTCGTTTGTCATATAAAATGGCGTTATTACAGGCCCTGATTCGAGCTTCTGATCGTCTAGTTGATTTCCAAACCTATTTCGAAGGGCGTGATGAAGCTGAACATACAATTCATACTCTGGAAATTCAAAGGAATGAATTCCTGGTGCTATGGTCTACCTTCCGGATAAACTACGACAAGGCCATGGATAAATTTGAAGAATTGAAAAAGGAAATTGATCTGGAAACATTGAAGGCACGATTTTTCTCGTCCTTCGATGTTCATACTAAAGTCTTATCGCAAATCGATAAACATATTGCACACCTTCGCTCTGAAGCGTACACAAACCGTAATAGGCCTCCATTTGACAATACCCCTTCAATCTCTTTACCCCCATGCGATACCGAAATTTTCCACGGAGACTACAAATCTTGGCCTACTTTCCGTGATATGTTCACGGCCCTATACGGAAACAACCCACGTCTATCACCCGTTGAGAAAATGTGTCACTTACTCAAAAAGACACAGGGTGAAGCTCGCGATTTACTTAAAACCTGCCCGGTCACTAATGAAGGTTTCGACATGGCATGATGGAATAATTTAGTAAATCGCTATGAAAATAAAAGAATCCTGATAAATTATCAACTCAAAGTTCTTTTTAACATAAACCCCCTTGTCAAGGAAACTGGATCAAATATCCGACGCATACAGCGCACTATCAATGATTGTGTAGCGAACTTAACTTTACTCAACATCAATACGGCAACGTGGGACCCCATTTTTGTGTATATTTGTTTCACTTGTTTACCCGATGTCACTCTCAGCCTCTTGGAACATTCACTCCCCCCTAGCTCCAACTTGCCCACGTGGAAAGACATGGGTGCTTTCTTAACATCTAGATTCCAAACTCTAGATTCTGTCGCTGATATCAGATCCACCTTTTCCAATGCACCTTCTCTTAGCACTCATAAGGCCAATAACCGTAAACAATCAAATTCTTCGCACGATAAAAGGCTCCATAGCTATAACAATAACGTATCTAATGTATATGTCCCCTCTGCCGTCAAATACACCCTCTTCGACTTTGTCCATCATTTATCGCGATGTCAGTCGAAAACGCTATAATACCGTTAAACAACAAAAACGTTGTACCAACTGTCTTGGAATCTCTCATAAATACAAAAAGTGTAAAAGTCGATTTGTTTGTAATATTTGCAAGCAGAAGCACCACTCATTACTCCATCGCTATGACTCCGATTCCTTAAGTTATCATACCCCAGCAGAAGCAAAACATGCTCCTAATACCCCTGCTACTGCCACTGCTGAAGTATCTAGCACCCCCTATCAGCTAGATACCTCTCCATCTACATCAAAGGAAGCTGCTCATCGGAATTTGCAGTCATTTACGACTCATATGCACTCCACACCCTCTGTCATCCTCGGTACCGCTCTTGTGGACATATATAATGATGATGTCAAATGTACAGTTCGTGCATTAATTGACTCAGCATCTGAAGCCACTTTTATCTCAAAACGGCTTCAAAACAAATTGAACCTCATAACACATTCCTCTCAAGCCGAAGTTCGAGGATTAAATGATTCCATCAAGGCTACCATTCATTCATTCCATTCCAATTAACCCTTCGGTGGTTATGCCAGCGGACGCTTATGTCGTCAAAAAACTCACCAATAAACTCCCTTATTACCCTATATCCGACCTGAGGAAAAACGATTTCGCACATCTTCAAATGGCTGACACATACCGACATAATGGCTCTGAAATTGACTTATTACTCGGCGGTGATATCTATCCCAAAATAATTCAAGATGGTCTACAATGGAATAGCACGCAATCTCTCGTAGCCCCAAAGACTATATTTGGGTGGATTCTCACCGGTCTTATTAAAACTTCGTCTACCAATAACTTAATCTCATTCTTTTTTAATGAACTCGCTCTCTCGGAACAGTTGCAGCGTTTCTGGGAACTTGAGGATGTGCCTAAGCCACCCAAATGCGCTCCTGAGGACTCGTATTGCAATGAACTATATGAATCCACAACTTTTAGGAATAATGAAGGACGATTCGTTTTATCCTTGCCTTTCAAACGTGAAGAGAAACTTAACGTTAGTTATTCTCGAAGCATCGCGTTATCACAATTCATACGAAATGAAGCGAAACTCCTTAAAAACCCTCAACTTAAATCGGAATATGATAAGGTCATCACTGAATATCATACTCTAGGTCAAATGACCCCCGTAACCCCTATTACCCCTGCTGGCAACTCATATTATTTACCACATCACGCGGTTTTCAAGCCCGATAGTACTACTACCAAATTACGGGTAGTGTTTAATGCCTCCAGCCCCTCGTCAAATGGAACAAGTTTAAACGATCTCCTCTACCCCGGACCTATCTTACAAGCCGATCTGACTGTCCTTGTGATACGATGGAGATTTTTTAACGCGGACATTGAGAAAATGTACCGCCAAATTCTGATAAATACATCCCATACACCATATCAACGGATCATACTTCGTACCACCCCTGATCAACCCCCTTGTGACTATGAACTAAACACAGTAACCTTTGGTGTCAACTGTGCCCCATATCTGGCCATCAGAACTTTGCTCGAACTCGCCAAAGAATATGAGCCCAATTTCGCCCACGTATCCGATATTCTCCGGAACTATATGTACGTCGACGACGTTTTAGCCGGACACCACACCATTTCGTCGGCCATAAAATCTCGCAATGACCTCATATCTGTACTGAAATCAGCTGGCTTCCGGCTGCGTAGTGGACAGCAAATAATGATTTGCTTTTAAAGGATTTACCCCCAAACGATCTACTTGATAAAGAATTTCTAAAGTTATCGTACTCAAGTACTACTAAGATCCTAGGGCTTAGATGGAACGCTGGAACCGATAAATTTTATTTTAAATTGAAATCCCCTTTCGATCAAAGGATGACTATAAAAAGAGCTGTGCTTTCAGAAATAGGCAAATTATTCGACCCCGCAGGGTGGCTTTCACCTAAGATTATTGTCGCAAAAATTATCATGCAACAAGTATGGAAGGACGGCACTGAATGGGACGAGAATCTTCACCCTTCTACACTTTTACAATGGAAAATTTTTTTAAATGATTACACGCAAATAGAACAAATTAAAATACCTCGCTTCGTCGATTTCAACCCATCATACTCTATTGAACTGCATGGCTTCTGTGACGCGTCAGAAAAGGCTTACGCAGCCACCCTATATATTCGTTCAGAATGCAATGGTTTTGTCAGCACCCATCTTTTGGTCGCCAAAACCAGAGTTGCCCCCGTGAAGTTTATTTCTTTACCCCGTAAAGAACTTTGCGGCGCAGAATTAATGGCAACTATGATTGACTCCATCCAGACTCAACTCAACCTCAAAGACTATAAACTTTTCTTATGGACGGACTCCACTATAGTCTTGGCATGACTCCAAAAACCCCCCTGATAAATGGAAATCTTCGTTGCAAACCGAGTTTCCTCCATAATTGATAAAGTTGGAAATGAATAATGTTGTCACGTAGAGTCAAAAAACAACTTCGCTGACTTGGCCTCACGTGGACTTACGGTTTCTGAACTCGTTTCAAATGATCAATGGTGGCACGGGCCCCCGTGGTTGCGCCGGCCCCGAAACGAATGGCCTGCTCAAACTCACAATTTTGCTACTGAAGAGGAAAGTAAACCGATTCGTGTTCACATTAAAATGATCAGAAATGAAGATATTCTAAAGAATTTTTCAGATTTCCCTAGAGCATTACGAGTTACGTGTTATATACTCCGTTTTTTCCATCGTATAAAAAATTCCCTTAATCACGAAAATGTAAACCATAACGAAATTACGTCATCCGAGATTAACATAGCCAAACGTCGCCTAATAATCGTCAATCAGACAACCTACTTTTCCGAGGAGTATCAACAACTAACTAATAACCTACCCTTGTCCCGGAAGAGCCCACTCTTAACTTTCAACCCTTTTATAGATGCGAATGGAATAATGAGAATCAATGGCAGGTTGTCTAACTCCCCTACATTGACTTATGACGAACGGCACCCCATTTTACTTCCATATCATGCACAATTCACCAGATTATTTCTTACCCATCAGCATAAATACTCCCTTCATGGCCAAAATGCGCTTTTATACAGACTAACTAGATTACATTACTATACTCCTAAGTTGAAAACACTTATTCGAACTATATTGTCACAATGCCTAATATGTGTGAAACAAAAACGACAAACCAGCCAGCAACTCATGGCTGCGCTCCTTCCAGAACGTGTCAACTTGACTCGTCCCTTTTATCACACCGGAGTAGACTTCGCTGAGCCTTTCGACTTAAAATCTTACGCAGGACGTGGTTGTCGAGTAACCAAGGGATATGCCCTCATCTTCGTTTGTTTCTCCACAAAAGCGATTCCCGTAGAGGAACCCCTCATGCGATGTACTCGGACAACGGCACTGCCTTTGTTGGCGCCTCTAATATAATAACCGCTGATAAATCGCAATTTCTAACTCTCGTGCGCAAAGATGTCCTGGCCCAAAATACCTTTACTCCCCTTGAATGGCATTTCATTCCCCCTGGTGCTCCTCATATGTGTGGCATATGGGAAGCGGGGGTGGAAAGTTTTAAATCTCATTTTCAAAGAATATGCCACAGCCAAAGTTTCACATTTGAAGAGTTCAGCACCAAGCTAGCCCGCATCGAAGCATGTTTGAACTCACGCCCATTGTGTCCAATGACGACCCCAATACATTGTGTGCCCTCACACCCGGTCATTTCCTCATCGGTACCCCCCTCCTGTCTCCGCCAGAGCCAGACTTGGTCAATCACTCACTCAGTTACGTTAACCGCTGCCAAAAATTAAAAAGAAGAAGAATACTTAACTGAACTTCACAAGCGGACGAAATGGAAATACCCCCAAAGAAATTATACTGTCGGTGATCTAGTTGTTATTCGACAAGATAATCTACCACCCACGCAATGGCGATTAGGACGTCTCGACAAAGTGTTTCTTGGCTCGGATAATCGAGTTCGAGTCGCAGAAATACGAACCGCTAACGGAATTATAACAAGACCGATTACCAAATTAGTCCTACTCCCCCATTCTTCGCAATAACAACCATACTATTTCATTTCTCTTTATTTGTCGATTATACCAATATGACTAACTAAAAGCAACGCAGTGAATCACCAATCGAAAAACGGAAGTCCAGTCAAACTCGCAACACATGTACAGTCATTTCTAACAAATACGATTGTCGCATATGCCGCCAAAATCATCCTTTGCGAAAATGTACCCGAATTAATAAAATGAGTTTTTTGGAAAGATTACGTGTGGTAAAACGTTATGGCTACTGCCAAAATTGCCTTGCTCATTCACATAAATTGTCACAATGTTGCAATCTCGAACGCTGCAAGCAATGTAATGGTCGTCATCATACTCTTTTACATGGTAATCAACGACAACGCACATCGAAAAAGGATAATAGTGCCGTTGTGAATGCGCCCACAACAGTCATTCCAACAGTCATCGTTAGTGTCAAGCTTGTTGGCAATTGGCATCAAGTCAGAGGGCTACTGAATCCATGTGCAGAATATAGCTCTATCGCTGCGTTCATCGTAGAGAGATACAAACTGCCCGTTGAAACCTATGACCATGCACAATGGTGCACCCTTTCATTTCGATCGCGTTTTGACAGCGGACCAACCTTCTCACTAACTGCCAGAGTTAATAAAGATCTACCGAAATCACAATCTAAACGGAGACTCGATAACCGTGTGGGGGATTATTACAACAACTTACGTCTTGCCGATCCAGATTTTTTCAATGGTACGATCAACATGATACTGGGACCTGGTATACAACCTGCATCTTTGGCGGCGCCCATGGCGCAAGATACTGTACTTGGCTGGACTCTCATTGGGAAATTTGGTTTTTAAACTAATTATTGCTCAAGTCCGCACTTGAAACGCTGCATTCAAATAATTATCATTATCCATTGTATTTTTTTTTCTTCTCATCCCATTGAATTGGAAGCATTGAATTTTATTGACCGTAATATTTGAAAGCAAAATCTTTCAAATTCGAACTTTACAAATTTCTTAAAATTTTTTTCTCCAAATTTGATCGTAAAAAAAACCGAAAGTTTAAATTGAATGCAAAATTTTAACATGAATTATACCCTCTAATTATACACTTATATATATATTTACAATGAATTATACATTTACTATTTCCATTATACAATTATCAATTTACCTAACTGTTTTTCAAAAGAGTTAATAACTTTATTTTGTATAATATATATCACGCATTCTTATTGTCACCACTACGATATTCTTGTTACTCCACCCTCCTAAACCACCTTGTGTTAATTGCATTATAGCAAGGGGGCGGGATGTTTACGCACGAGAATTTCGTGAGTGTATATCACTCGTTAGTATTTGTCTTTTGCTTTGCCTTCAAAGATACCAATCCTAATTAAATACATACATACGTGCATACTTAATGCTGTAAGAGAAGAAATAGGTTTGAAGGCATCGCTCATGAGCAAAACGACCGAGTTGATTTTTAACTGGCAAACCATACGGCAGTGCGCGGCATAGTTCAACAAAAAAAAGCATACTTTCAAAGTTTTTACTCTAAGAATAACAAAATATACTTTGATATAAACTATCATCATATATATATTAATTTAAAAAAAAGTTAACGAAATGGACCAGACACACCTTTCTTAAGAATAAAAGTTACATAAAATTCGGCAATCAATTTGCATCAAAAATAATTCTGAATTGAAAATAATCAAAGTGGTGTGAGGTGTGAAGGAATTCCGCTACATATGTAATGAATAAAATAAAATGCTGGAATTTGTAAATTTAATAATAAAATAGTAACAAAAAATCTTACTAGATCCCAAAATAAAAAGTTATTTCTAAAGTGCTACAAATATATTTTAAATAAACATCAGTAATCAAATTTATACATATAGAAAAAGTTGAAGAACTTGGCAGAAAAAGGAACTGTTGATAAAAGTGCAGAAAAACTAGAAAGAACGATATAAAGAGCGTAGGAGTTTCATTTGTGTACCTCACAGGTTAGTATAGTGACAGCTAAAAGTTGCCGACCACCACTTCAACGCTTTGGTCCTGGATAGTTATTTCTTGTGCGCATCCACCAGGCATCCTCCCCTGCCCCATCAGTTGATATGCTGCTCTTTGTAAACAAAAATTGTTGGGTTACCCAATAATTACAAAAAATTATGTTTATAAGCAAATGTACAACATATGTTATATATAAGTACAAAGTATTTATAGTGTACAAATTTATTTAAAAAAATTTATCTTAAAATACGTTGTGAGAAATGAATTACAAATATTTTTTAATTTTTATGTTATATTTTTTTGTTATGTTTTTCTGTTATATTCGTTTTCTAATAAAACAAGTCTGAACTTTACTTCATATCGCTTAATATATCTAATAGTTTTCTTTTATTGAAAATAAATGTATGTATGTAAGTACATATTATCGATCATTTACTCAAATAACGACATAACTCAAAAAATTAACTTATAGAGTTAATAAAAAAGAATACATCGTCATGTCACATTTCATCTTTGTATAAAATTCATGGAAATGATGTGTAAGCTCTCCTCTGGATAGAAGAAAACTTTTTCATGTATCAATTGAGTTGTATGCAAATTGAAAACTTTAAACTCATTTTCTACAAAATTAGTTTTTTTTGAGTTATGATGTTGTTTGAGTTATCATTGTTTTCAAAAAACTATCGAAAATATCGAATGGCGTTACTATCGATAGTTTGGCAGCTCTACTGCAGGCTAGCGTATCATGCCTACTTTTCAAAACAATCCAATGTGCACGCAAGGGTTATAATCGCTTGTGTTGAAAACCTTTAATTTTGATTTATAATTCTGAGTTTCAAGGGCGTTGCCCTGCCACCCTGGTTAAAATATTCTCGCCGGTAAACTAGGCCTATTTGTGTAGCAAATTTCAAGGTGAAATTTCTGTCGGCGTGGCCGCACCACCTTCCTGATTTAACAATCTCTTTTCATGGACTTTTCTCTACCGCAAAGTATATTTTTAACTTTTTATGGATTTGACCCAGCCCACTTTTTTCAACTCACGCTTATGCTATGCACAGTGCTTATGGTTCATGTAAAGTTTCGTATTAAACGGGTAAAAAGAAATGCACAAGCCAAAGTGTATGAAACAGAAGGTTAAGGTTTTATGGGCGCCTTCTTTTAAAAACACAAAATTGTAAATGTAATTTCAACAAAATCGCTCTAGTTTGAGCGCATTAACTTAACAGCCTGTTTGTAGAACGCGACTCGTCCATAATAAGCGCTAGAATGTTAGCATTATTTAATTTTTGGGGTTTTAGAACACGAGTGTTGACGATTTGTATTAAAAAACGTAACAGATGTCAGTTTATTTGGGTTTGTACAACGCGATTTGACTCACTATAAATGTCAAAATGGGCGATTAAAAAATTGTAGTCGTTTAAAAAAATAAATGCTCCAAATAAATAAAAATATCAAAAAAGTGTAATAATAATAATATAAAAATAGGAATAGACAACAATTTTAAAACACCTCCAACATAACACAATCATTTACTTGACTGTTTTTGATTATGAAAAATTTTATTCGTACATCTTTCGTATATACATATGTACGTTAAACCTCAGCTACAGTGCAGCGAGCCATAGTAGCTTGGGTACACATTGTTAAGTTACATGAAATATTATTCATTGAAATATCCTTAATGCAAGCCAGTTGTTAGTACTACAATTACACGACATAAATAGGATATATTTTCCATTTTTATTAAGAATACTGTGTGTTCTTAGAGGACAAGGCATGAAGTGCCAGCAAATGGTTTATTCAAGACTTTTGTTATATTCAGGTCTATCACAGAAACCAAAATCGATCGAAGTTATTTCAATGCAGGTTTTTCAGAAAACGAAAAACGAAGAACTTGCTCGAAATGAAACTACCTTAAGTTTAATGCTCGGAATTGGCATTTTCTAAATGTGAAAGTACTAAAATCATAATACAGATTTCAACAAAGAAAAATGTTTTTTAACAACTTATTTAAAATTTGCTTAAATTATTTATTTTTAAATACTTAAGATATTTTCTCAAGTCTTAAGAAAAAAAAAAACAGCATCTGTTGCCCATAGATATGTACGTTTAACCTCAGGTACAGTGCGGCAAGCCATAGTACCTTGGGTACATATTATTAATGTCTGCCACAAAGTAAAACTATAAGGATCTTTGTTTAGTAAGGGTTCTTTGTTTACTAACATCATGAGATGGATAGGACTGAGTTATTATGCCAATATATAAGTACTTTATATGAATCTCCCTTGCCCGGATGGTACGTCAAAGCTTTCTGAACATAATCGAGCTTTTTATCAGCAACTTTTAACCGTGACCATTTATAAGGCTTTTTATCTTGCAGAGCTATTAAGCAGTAGTTTTAATTTTTAATTTTTATGGATGTGACTTCACCTACTTTTTAAACTCACGAATTTTTAATGGCCACATTTTATGTTTCATGAAAAGTTTCCTAGGAAACGGGTAAAAAGAAGAAGAAGTCTGTCAAACCGAAGTACATGAATCAGAAGGCTAAATTTGCTTAGTCACCCCAACTTTTTAAAACGAAAACTGATATCGTTGCAGAAGTGCTACGTGTACGAAAAGTTTCAATAAAACCTCTTGAGTTAAACGCTTTAAATTTTGTTTTTAGTTCTGAGCCTCATCAGTATAAAGTTAATGAGTGAGTCAGTGGTATCAGTATCTTCTTGCATTTCACTATCTCAAGAAGCTTTCATTGTAAAAAATTTTAAATTTATCATGTGAGGTTACTTCGGTAAAGTGATAATCGTAATATCTATCGAAAATCACAAAGAATAATTAAAGAAAAACAAAATGAATTTGAGTTTTTTACATTACTTTATTTACTTCAACCGACATCGAATATCGTTAAAATATGTTACTGAATACCAAACTCGATAAATTTTCATTAAATTTATTATAGCGATACGAGTATCGTAATAAAAGTTACTGAATCCAGGTACAGAACACGTTGAACATAATTGAGATACTGCATTTTTTATTAAGCCATCGATATACTCCATACGTATGCACGTCAGTGAAGTGTTTATAAAGTCGTTAAAATTCACTGGAATTCCTTTCAAATAGAAAAAATTTATTGGTTCTAAATTGAATAAAAAAGATTTACAGCCTGTTTGTAGAACACTCGTCCATAATAAGCGCTAATATGTTAGCATTATTTATTTTTTGGGGTTTTAGAACACGAGTGTTGACGATTTTTATTAAAAAACGTAACAGATGTCAGTTTATTTGGGTTTGTACAACACGATTTGAGTCACTATAATCGTCAAGGTGGGCGATTAAAAAATTCTAATCGTGTTTACAAAAAAGTTCATAAAAACAAAAAAAATTAATAAAAAAAATTCAAATAATTAATAAAAACAAATAAAAAACTAAAAAATGGAATTTCCAACAATAAAAAGGCAAGTAAGCTTTCATATTAAATTGTTCTTTGTTTGTTCAAAATATGAAAATGACAACAAGCTTGCAGTTTAGACAATTGGTGGTATGTATGGAGCAATTTTCACACTTGACCACGGGAACTCCACAGTTTGGTAGCAGTAAAGGGTGTTATAAGTTTATAGTGTGTGTCTGTATATCTGTGTGTCACTTGATTTAATATTTTCTAATCTATAATTGAAGAAAATCGGTCGAGCCGTTTGGATATCATAAATTTTAGAACCCCCCACGCAGTCTTAGTTTTCGTGATTCGCGATTAGGAGCTATGGTACCACAGATATGGACAGAAGAACTTGCTCTTAACTTCCAATGGCTTAACCGATTTTTATTCAAACATATGTACCTCAGAAATGATATCGATTATCAATAAGTAAATTTATGTTAACTTCCAAAAGCTTGGACCCCGATTTTCTTCAAGTATAGACTAGAAGATATTAAATCAAGTCAGCTTTCAAACTTTTGGTCTGTACGTGGACTTGTACATACAATAGATACACAGATACACACTACAAACTTATAGCACCCCTTTTTTTGGTCCGGGTTAAAAATTATATTTTATTCAAAAAAAGTGTAATCTCACATTAAAAATAAAGTCTTTTGTAACCAAAAAATTATAATGTATTCCAATACATATTGCTTAATTATTTACACACCCTATATTATATTTAATCCAGCAAAACTTACAATAATATGAAATACTAAAGGCAACACTAAATTATCTACTTGATCTGTATGTGCCTCTATAAGACAGGTTATAATAGTAGTTAAAATGATAATTAAAGATTGCAGACGGGAGTTAATGTGTTAAAGCCCAGCAGACATAATATAGAGTGTTTTTTATTGAGGTATAGAACTTTAAGTTGGCATCACTTTTTTAACTGGCGGCCATTTTGTCAGCTGTCAAGTGATTAATATTTAGTTTGGTTTGCCATTTCATCATAAACAGGTTGACAAAAGAACAACGCTTGCAAATCGTGCAAATTTATTTCGAAAATAATGGTTCAGTTCGCGAAGTTTACCGCAAGCTCCGTCCATTTTATGGTCGACATAATCGTCCATCAGAGCAATTAATTCGGTTAACCATGGATTGGCCACCAAGATCGTGTGATTTGACACCATTGGATTATTTTCTTTGGGGATATGTGAAGTCGCTCGTCTACGCCAACAAACCAGAAACGTTAGGGGACTTGGAAGCCAACATTCGTGGCGTTATTGCCAACATACGGCCCCATATGCTCGAAAAAGTGGTTGAAAATTGGACCTGTAGAATTGGCTTTATTCGAGCCAGCCGCGGCGGCCACATGCCCGAAATCATATTTAAACGTTAATGGCATAAAATTATCCTTCCAATAAAGCCAAATTGATGGACATTAAAACGATTTTCTTGTGTTTTATTTCAATTCGAAGTTCTATACCTCTAAAAAAACACCCTATATAACAACTGGTATAAAAACAGCCACAATAGGCAATAGAGCCTTCAAACGTCCTTGGACTGTCTGAAAATATAAAAGAATACACTACATACATAAATATATTTAAAATCAAAATTCAAATATGAGAACATATTGAACATACGAGTACTTCTCCATTTAGAATGACCAAATTTTTATCCCATTATACTGACGGCAGTGTCACCAATTCCTATTGTTAAAACACCAGCTAATTATGGCAAGAGTTTTGGATTTAAGCCAGATTCATTTTGATAACAAGGGCACGGAAGTAGGCATATAGATAAAGAACAGCCAATTAACAAAAAGAAATACGTAAATGTTATAACACCAGCATCTTTTTCATCAGCAAGAGGGAAAGGCACTCTCTAAAACCATTGCAAATGGTGGCATATAAAGTATTCTTAATGTTCACACACAATTTGTTTTTATTTATGTGCATGTCAGTTATATTTCATTTAAGCACAAGAATAGGGTTGCCGTTTATTTAAGCTGAAAACACAATTTTGTATGAAAAAATATAAACTAAAACTATTTTTTAACATGGCAACAGTACGATTTAGTATATATTTGACATATTGGCGAATTAACGTAAGCTGCACGACAAAGTCGAGTCGCTTTATACAAATGCTTTTCATTACGTATTCGTCCATGAGTCGCCTCGTCGTGAGTCGGCTTTATCGCGTTCTACAAACAGGCTGTTAGAGATAAAATAATATTACCAAATATTATAACAAAAATGTTACCCTAAACGATTTAAAACTAGAAACACTATACTTGAAACAACTAAAATACGAAGAAAATTTAAACAATGTATTATACTACGGTAAGACAACAAAACCTATTGGTTACAGCGTTGATATTGTAATTATTTTATGCATCATTTTAATAGTTATATATATTATAAGACCAAAACAAATCTATAATGTTTCGTCGGAGCCTCAATCTAACGGTGGGGGTGTTAAAGCTCAGTTAGCCGACTGTAATGTAATGTAACTGCAACAGTAGGAAACAGCTGATCGATATTGTTACGTGAAAAGTAATGAAAATGGTTATAGAGATGTAATGTAACGTAACCTACTTTTCATATAAAAATATCGATCAGCTGTTTCCTACGTTGCAGTTACATTACATTACAGTCGGCTAACTGAGTCTTTATAATGTCTCCTGTTATTCCCTTAACACGAGCCAATGTAATAGAAATATTAATATACATACTTACATAAACATGTATAGGGTGTTTTTTTTAGAGGTATAGAACTTCGAATTGAAATAAAACACAAGAAAATCGTTTTAATGTACATCAATTTGGCTTTATTGGAAGGATAATTTTATGCCATTAACGTTTAAATATGATTTCGGGCATGTGGCCGCTGCGGCTGGCTCGAATAAAGCCAATTCTACAGGTCCAATTTTCAACCACTTTTTCGAGCATATGGGGCCGTATGTTGGCAATAACGCCACGAATGTTGGCTTCCAAGTCCCCTAACGTTTCTGGTTTGTTGGCGTAGACGAGCGACTTCAGATATCCCCAAAGAAAATAATCCAATGGTGTCAAATCACACGATCTTGGTGGCCAATTGACAGGTCCATTCCGCGAAATTATGCGCTCATCGAATGTTTCCTTCAATAAATCGATTGTGACGTGCGCTGTGTGGCATGTAGCGCCGTCTTGTTGGAACCGCAACTCATCCACATTCATGCCATCCAATTCGGGAACAAAATAGTCGGTTATCATGGCTCTATACCGGTCTCCATTAACGGTAACTGACTCTCCAGCATTATTTCGGAAGAAGTATGGCCCAATGACTCCACTAGCCCATAGAGCACACCAAACAGTCAGTTTTTGTGGATGTAATGGCGTCTCAAGGGTCTCATGTGGATTCTCTTCACTCCAAATGCGGCAATTTTGCTTGTTGACGTAGCCATTCAACCAAAAATGAGCCTCATCACTGAACAAAATTTTGCGATGAAAATCAGCATCGAGATCAATCTCATTTTCGGCCCGTACACCAAAATCACGACGCATTGCATGGTCTCGCGGCTTTAATTCTTGCACAAGCTGGATCTTGTAAGGTCGCAAGCCAAGATCTTTGCGCAAAATCTTCCATAAAGTTGATGGACAAAGCTCCAATTGCTGTGCACGGTGGCGAATCGATTCATTCGGGTCCTCTTCAACACTTTGCTCTACAGCGGCAATTGTTTCTTCGGTGCGCACTGTTCGACGTCTCTGCGGATGCGTATTATCACATAGAGTAAACGTAGTGCGAAAACGATCCATGGTTAACCGAATTAAATGCTCTGATGGACGATTATGTCGACCATAAAATGGACGGAGCTTGCGGTAAACTTCGCGAACTGAACCATTATTTTCGAAATAAATTTGCACGATTTGCAAGCGTTGTTCTTTTGTCAACCTGTTCATGATGAAATGGCAAACCAAACTAAATATTAATCACTTGACAGCTGACAAAATGGCCGCCAGTTAAAAAAGTGATGCCAACTTAAAGTTCTATACCTCAATAAAAAACACCCTTTACATACTCGCTTTAATTTACTTATTTGATTTTTACTTTATTCTCATAACAAAAGTGCAATTCCAAGAACTGTTTACGAATAATATAATATAAATATTAATATACGTACATAAATATGAACATACTTTAATTTGCTTTATTCTCATAACATAAATGCAATTGCAAGAACTGTTTACGAATTTATTCAGTTCACTATTAATAATTTACATTTCCGTTCCCACTAACTAAATGCAACTCCAACATTTGAACACAGATAAATTTATTAAGAATTGTTTTGCAATAACACATTTCATTATTTTCTTTTCCAAATAATTATTAATTGTTTTGCCACAATCCATTATTAATACGATTGGTAAGCAAACTTGATAAGAAAATATTTATAAATTTTAACTATAAGAAAATAAATTGTAAAATTAGTATTTAAGGAAGTGTAAGAAGATAAATAAATGCAGTCTTAATTTGAAAATGAAAAAGTGAGTGGTGTTTTTTTTATTTATAAATTTTTAAGATTGAAAAGTGCTCTACTCATTTTTAATTTTAAAACATTAAAGGTATTCACGTCAACTCTTGCAACTCTGCAAAATGCATAATTGCACTTTCTGACGTGAGCAACCCAATTTGCTTAGTTGTCTATAAAGTCAAACACAATATGCACATACATACATACATATGTATGTATATTGTACTCGTATGTTCTTGATTATTAAAAGATTTTGTTAAAATTATGAAAATTACTTGATAATTTCTATATTTTCACTAGTTAAGAATTTTTACAATTTTATGAATTTTATAATTAATTTATTTATATGGAACACATTTCCAATGATTTGTTTTTGTATTTACAAGAAAAGAATATGCATAAACTGATATTTCTGCATTGTAATTTGGTGTATAGTTGATTTTATTAGTACTTTTTGTATTTGTTTTTGGATTGGCAATGCCATAAAAAGTTGCACAACTTTGCAAAATTTACTCTGATAATCTTGCACTTACTCAGACCCTGACAATTTTGCATCATTTGTGCAAAATAATTTTCTATGTGGTTGTTGTTATATATTTTGAAAATTTTGCAATTTTGCTTTTCCGCAACAGTGCAACTTTTGACGTGAATACCTTTATTAGTTTACACATAATTAAAAATGTGTGAAATAAAAAAAAGAAATATCAAAAACAATACACACACCCAAACACAAGTATTCATGGTAAGCATATACATGAGTAAATGTTTGTTTCTGTGAATAAAAAATACTACTCTCTTTTCTGTTATTGATTTTGCTCAATGCAAACACAGTGGGCCATAACCATAGTCAACAAAAAAGTCGACTTCCTCAGTTTTAGAATGCAATTTTTTAAAAAATGAACTTTCGACCTACGCTAGACCAGAAAACTGCACTTTAAAGGAAAAAGTCGGTTCTAAAGTTAAAACATGCTGAAGCTGTTTTTAACTTCAAGACAAAACACATTAAAATAAAAGAGAAAATTTAATAAGAATTAGTGTAATAAAATTTAATAAATGAATAAAAAATAAAACAAAAACAATTTGTGTTGTAATATTAGTCCATATTTACACTATGCAAGTCTTATTGCTAAGCTGATTAGTTTGATGGAGAGAGAGACGAGGGGAACAGTAACGTTTCTTTTCCCCTCGTCCCTCTTTCCTAACAAACTAATCAGCTTAGCAATAAGACTTGCATAGTGTAAATTAGGACTAAGTGCACATATATGTACATATATGTATGTATGTACATATGTACACATGCATATGAGTAGTAAGGAAATAGCGGTTCTGGGACAATTAAAATTGTTAAATTGTGGGCTGAAATTGTTAAATTGTGGCTGAAATTGTTAAATTTGGGTAATTAAAATTTGAAAATTTTAAAATTCTTGGAAATTTGTGAAATTTGATACCTACGAGGGTGGTTCAATAAGTCCGTCCGATTTTTTGTTTACATTAAGTGTTTTTTGTTTACATTAACTGTTTTTTATTTATATAAGTAGTTTTTTTATTACTACATACGAGGGCGGTTCAATAAGTCAGGTTTTTTATGACCGTGGGAATTTATATGTATGTATGTTTGTGGGTATACATTAAGGGGGTTTAAAGGTTTGAAGCTTTTATATGTATATGATTTTCTAATGCCGACGAGATAACATCTTTATTTTTTTCAAATGCCGAATGGAAAACATCTTTATTTTTTTCAAATGCCGACGGGAAAACATGTTTATTTTTTTTTCAAATGCCGACGGGAAAACATGTTTATTTTTTTCAAATGCCGACGGGAAAATCATGGAAATAATTTTTCCTAATGCCGACGGAAAATTTGTGGGTGTGTCTAGCTGTAGGAATTGAAGTCTGGCTGTGATTGGTGGAGGGCGGGGTGTGTCTAGCTGTAGGAATTGAAGTCTAGCTGTGATTGGTGGAGGACGGGGTTTGTCTAGATTGTGAGACCTTAAGGTTGATCGTGATTTGGGTAGGTGAGGGTGTTTTGTAATATGTAACCGCGGGAATTCGGTGAAGTTTATGCCTGTTGGAATTTAAACCAAGCTGTGCTTGTGGGGGGGGCGGGATGTATTTGCGGTAGATCGACTGGTGTAGGGTGGGGAGTTGTTGTAATATGTATCCGTGGGAATCTGTGTACATGTATGTATGTATGTCTGTAAGAGTTTAAGGCTGTCTGTGATTTATCAAAGGTGAGGTGCGAGTGTTCATGTAATACGTATCCGTGGGAATCTGTGTATATGTATATTCGTAGGAGTTTAAGGCTGATTGTGATTTGGGGGGGGGGGGGAGGGTGTTGTTGTGATAGATAGATAGAATGTGCCTATGTGTGTGTGTGTGTGTATGCATGTCTATGTAGGAGTTTAAGGCTGTCCTTGATTTGAGGTAGGCGGGCGGTGTTATTGTAATATGTATCTATAAGAATTTGGGTATTTATATGTCTGTAGGAATTTTTGTACATGTATGTCTGTACGAGTTTAAGGCTGATCGTAATTTGAATTGTTGAGATTGATCGATTGTATGTGACTTCGAGAATTAGTGTATGTATATCTGTAGGAAACTTAAGGCTTATCGTGATTTATGAGGGGCGAAGTGTTCATGTAATATAACCGCGCAATTTGTGTATATATCTGTAGAAGTTTAAGGCTGATCATGATTAATGAGAGGTGAGGTGAAGGTGTTCATGTATATGTATCCGTATTTGTGTGCATGTATGTCTATATGAGTTTAAGGCTGATCGTGATTTAAGTTGTTGAGATTGATAGATTGTATATTACCTTGTGATTTTGTGTATGTATATCTATAAGAACTTTAGGCTGAGTGTGATTTGTGAGGGGAGGGGCGTTGTTGAAATAGGTTTAATTATTCGTAGATGAATTTTAGTATGTGTGTGTGTATGTGATTTTCTCACCATAGTATTTATATGTACGTAGAAATAAATTCTTTCTCATATGAACACTTTTTGCTAGAAAATATTATCATATATCTGAACTTCCTTAATCCTAGTATGTTTTTCATATTGGAGGATGAGATTGCTTTATATTTTATCAAGCTTAAATTTGTCCAGTGTTAAAGTCTGTCGCTCAAAAATTTTTTTATATTTGTATAAATATTAATTTCAGATTTTGCAAAATTCTTGTGTACGATCGTGGCGATTTTGTGTGTGTGTATGTGTGAATGCGCGATAGAATTTGACTGGTCTGTGATAAGTTTGTTTATTTAAGTACATTTGTCTTCTTCAACTTTCGTCTTCAAGCGTCAATAGCTTGGAGAACGGTTTGTATGTTTTCATGATGTAGATATGTAAATGTGATTGTTAAAATCCAATAAATACTTGAACTGGGTAAGAAATTTGATAATATGTGTACATATGTACATATGGATCTACAAATTGATTTTATGTATGTATGTATGTACATACAAATAAGTCTGGGGCTCCCTGTTTAAATACATTTTTTTTTATCATGTGCTGTTGTTGCTGTTGTAAATATTCGCGTGGTCTTTTGTGTATAGATGTGAAATATCTCGGTAGTTTTTTTATTTGAAATTAAAGTTAGTTGTTTTAATTTTTAGATGTATTTACTTAAAAGTTTGTGAGGAGTTTCTGCTTTAAGTAAAATTGAATTCCTCTCTAGTTGTAGTAACTATAGTATAAATATTTAATATTTTTTATTTCCATTTGTTTAAAGTTGATGTAGCCTATATAGTCAACGTTAGAAATTTTTCGGTGTAAAATTTTTTCCAACTATCATCTTTTTTCTTCACCTTTTTCATATATTTAAACATCTTGCATTGGCTTTAAAAAATGACAAACGCTTTGAAATGAAACTGATCCAGCAGTCCAGCTTAGGTGATGATAGTTTTTTGTTAACCACTTTGCTTCTCTTTCCTTTTTTATTGATAAGCATTTAAAATCAAATGGCGGTTTTATAATGAAATTGTTATACTCATTATTGTTAAAAACATCCGCTACTTCTTTTTGGAATGAAAATCATTCGAAACCTTACTCGTCTATTAAAACCATTTTTTCATTCATATTACTTAATTTATAAGACTTTCAGGACTTTCTATTATTCGATCATCAGTAAAAATGCAGTAGCTGAGGTCCTTGCTTACTGTTTCATATTAAATTTCTATGTCAATTGGGCCGCTATTGAATAAAAGGAACTTTTATTTTAAACTTTAGTGCATTTGGAAGTGCTTGAGATTCTTTCATATCATAGCTTTGTTGGAATCTTAGATACGAGTACATATAATATAGAATTGCATAACGTTTATTTTTAATTTTTATGTTAAGATCATTATCATTTGGATATGTACTTTTAATTTAGTTAAATCATAATGAGGAAACTTGTTTTCTTCTTGAATAGCGATCAACAGAAAACGAAATCGTTTTCTTACAATTTAGGTCTGGCCTCTCAACGGTTCCTCTAGTATATAAGATGACTTTCTATGTCAACATATCTCTCTACTCTTTGTCAGCGTTAAGGGACAATTAAATGTTAAAATTTTAACTCCTCAAATTGTGTTACTTCATACTGATAATATGTTTTCATTAATAAGGTATATGTTTATATTATGAAGGTTACTCGCCTATGGCTTTTATTTGATGTTCTAGATGATTTTTTTTTCTCATTTTATTAAAGTTCAGCGTATTGTGCATATATTTCTGATATTTTTAAGCTCGCTTTATTTACCTGTCAGACAAAGTGTACGTATCAGTTGATCACTCAGTCTTTTTTTTTAATAATTTTTTTCTTTTAATATGCCACTACTATTTTTTCAGATTTTACTACTTGAAAAAGAGAATATTTATATAATTTTTAAATGTATTCATATATACATATAGGTAAATATATGTATATATGTATAGAGAAATTACTTTATCTACAAAGAAATACATGTTTAATAATCAACTATTCTAGAAAATCGATCTCAAATAACGCAGTTACCTCCACCATCAATTCACCGTCGGTGTTTTTATAGTGTCAGAAACATTAGAATATCTATGTTTGAGAGAATTTTTACATCGAGTTTTTCTACATGAGGTTTGCTGGTTGACCTCCTTGAAGTTATTGTTGACGTAGGCTGGGTTGTATCACATTCAGATGTAATCATTTCCTACTTAAAAAAGGTCCTCATTACTATCAACTATATCTGTATACATTTCATTCATGAGTTGGGTTGATCCAGATACAATTGCTGTCTACAGATTAATGATTAGAAACAAGTTTCTCATCACCTTCTAACAGATTTATATATTTTGCTAGCATGCATGCCTTAGCATGCTTCTATCGATAGTGACGCGAGAGTCCGACATGTAGTGGTGTTTCAATTAAAAATCTATACTATTAGATTTTACGATTTCGCTATTTTTATTCTTTTACAAAGTAGATACATATTTATGTATTTCATTTAGCACAGAGTCATAAAATTTCTTTGCTTACAAAATTGTGTGACATTCTTTTAAATTTGCATGCTTAGGCATGCTTTCAATATTTTTTCTGTAAATTTATTTGATACTCATACAGATACAGATATAAAGTAAGATCTGCTTACATTGCATTTTACAATTTATGTATGCTTCAACATGATTCCAGTTGAAGTCCATATTTATTCAGTAAGTTTGTTTGATACTAATTCATACACATATACATTCTTAAAGATTGGAAATCTAAGTCCAATTTATGTAGTTTATCTATATTTTCTAAAGATTTGATAGCTATAGAAATGAATAGAGTAAAGATCTATTATAATAGCCCATGGGCATATTTTAAAATTTCGCTTGCTAGAGCTTTCGAAATGGGAAATGTAAAATTTTCACTATAAAAAGTGATAATATTAGGTGTTACTGAATATTACACTGTGTTGTAATTTATTTTGAACACTTAAGTTTTCACAATATTTCATACAGGCCAACAAGTTTAGAGAATTTCCAGTATATTAAGTTAATTATCTTTCTTAAGACCTATCATTCCTTCAAAAATACAAACCAAACTAGATTTTTCCTATTTAATTTTATTTTTTACTTTCATTAAATTTCAACATTTTGTTCATCTTCAAATTATTATATTTAGCAGCTTTTTCTCATTTGTTGAGTTAACTTTAATCGGAAACATTTAAATAGTGAGATGAACTTTTGTATTGTATACGAGTACATTAAGTAATTCTTTTTATATTTCATTTATATGAACCATCATCACATAATTCCTTTGGATGATCTATTAAATCATTCTACTATTGATGCTTTCATATTAAGTAATGTTTAATATTCTACATTTGCATGAATTTTCCAGTGTCTATTAAAAAATTCTTTACAATCATCCATTTGTAAGCTTTTTGGTACTCATAACATTTCAAAAATATTTTCCACAGCCTAGGTTTTTTTCGAATGCAACTTTTATTTTCAACGGTATTGACCATAGAAACTTTGTGAATGAATCATTTACAGTCTACAATAATCAATAATTTCTATTTTCTGTAGAATAGTTTCCCATTTCACCTAAATCAGCTCCATAAAAGATCAACTATTCCTTTCATTACATATCTACAATGCACAAACAATTTTCGAGATTTATTACAGAGTTCGTCTACTAAATTTTTTTTTTAAAGACATTGAGTTATTTTAAAGATTTTTTGGAGAGTGTTGTGATCTACTTGATGCACTTTCAGCTATTTATACTATCATGTAGTTCATTTTCCAATCTATAAATTTTATCGTTCAGCTGTTCAATTTGTTTTTTCAAAAGATGATTTGATTTTTAGTATGTATTTTATCAATTTTATAACTATCTTCTATCTCTAATTGTATTTCACGTTGTACTCTATCAATTTGCATTTTAATATATTCTTGAATTATATTAATTCCTTAAGCTATATTATTAATTTGTCCTATAGTTTATCGTTTGGAGTTTCCAGAAACAATTTACTGATAACATCATTCTCTGTCAGTGAATGATGATGATGATTAGTAGAAATTATATATTTTATATAGTTTTCAACATCAAATTTCTCATAGTTTTTCCATGTTTTATTATCAATCATTAAAGAAAATAAGCTACTATTAGGGCCTATATTTGACCATCAACTTGTATTTTATCTTCATTTAGTTTTAGGTTACTATCACCAAACTTTCATTCATTATTCAAATCTTGATGTGGGCCATAGTTTGTATCTAATTCAATTCTTCCTTCCAAGACTGATAAATGAGTATAAGTGTCTTCAGAATTGGAAGTCTATGAGTAAAAATCATCTTCATCATCCTCATCATCATTCTCAGTATTAGCATCATTAAATAAGATGATATCATCAAATATTGTTCCTTCTGAAAGTTTCTTTGGTGTACTTGTCTCTATATTGACTGATGGCTTTAAACTTGTATTATTTTTAGCTTCTATCTTGATTTTACTTTCTTCTTTCTTGCGAATTCTTTCAATATTTCTAGAACTATTTATGAATTCTTTGAGAGGTTCTGTTATAGGTTTAAATGTATCTTTTATTGCTCACATGTATCTATTTCACCAGTTTTTATACTACGAAGCTTTTTCTTCAATACATTTCTTGTCAACACCAACTGTTTTAAAATTTTCTCATCCATGTTTAATAATAGTAAATAACAGGTATCAGCTATTAGATCAGGTATCAGCTATCAGATCAGGTTATCATCTGGTTTTCAGATCAGCTTAATAGGACCTGGTCTGGTTTTCAGATCAGGACCTGGTCTGGTTTTCAGATCAGCTTTTCAGGACCTGGTCTGGTTTTCAGATCAGCTTATCAGGACCTGGTCTGGTTTTCAGATCAGCTTTTCAGGACCTGGTCTGGTTTTCAGATCAGCTTATCATGACCTGGTCTGGTTTTCAGATCAGCTTATCAGGACCTGGTCTGGTTTTCAGATCAGCTTATCAGGACCTGGTATGGTTTTCAGATCAGCTTATCTGATTCAGATTGGGTTATCAGTTTACAAGTAGCTGCCCATTTAAAACATTTAGATGAATGCAGTTTAAGGTCAGATAAAAAACGAAAAAGTAAACTTTTATGTAGTCAAATTCTCTTTTTTTCTATAACGATCATCGTTCAATTCAATATCGTTGCTTATAATCAAAATCCATATTTATCCTTCCAACATACTTTATATTTGTCTCATCTTACTTAAAAATTATAATTACATTATGATTATCTAGTATCAAATGTTTGGTGATTCTGGTATAAGTTTGACATCAGCAGAATGCATCAATATTCTTATCTCACTCCATACAAAAATATGTTTCTCACATGTAACATCGTTAAATATCATATCGAAATTACTTTTAGCTTTGTTAGGAGAAATAACAATTTCAGTATGTAATATCCCATTCCTTTAATTAATGAAATTATGTAATATCTTTAAGTATCCATATTTGGGTTGATAGAGAGATTTTGAGTATTAATATGTAGATGTTTTAAAATTTTAGTTCATTAAGACTTTTTAGCAAGCCAATCATAACATATTATTTTTTATTTTATTTTTTTTACAATTTGACAGACCAACTATTTTTGCGCAAATAAAATTTGATAGAGGGGGAACTATGACTTGATTTTGAACTAACGTTTGATGAATCATCAAAATTTTGTACCATACTATTTTTAGGTTGTTTTGACTATGAGTATGCACCAATATTTATGAAATGTGTTTCATAAATATTGTCTCTTATATAGGAAAAATAAAATTATACAGCTATACGACACTGGTACTCATAACATTTCAAAAATATTTTCCACAGCCTAGGTTTTTTTCGAATGCAACTTTTATTTTCAACGGTATTGACCATAGAAACTTTGTGAATGCATCATTTACAGTCTACAATAATCAATAATTTCTATTTTCTGTAGAATAGTTTCCCATTTCACCTAAATCAGCTCCATAAAAGATCAACTATTCCTTTCATTACATATCTACAATGCACAAACAATTTTCGAGATTTATTATAGAGTTCGTCTACTAAATTTCTTTTTAAAGACATTGAGTTATTTTAAAGATTTTTTGGAGAGTGTTGTGATCTACTTGATGCACTTTCAGCTATTTATACTATCATGTAGTTCATTTTCCAATCTATAAATTTTATCGTTCAGCTGTTCAATTTGTTTTTTCAAAAGATGATTTGATTTTTAGTATGTATTTTATCAATTTTATAACTATCTTCTATCTCTAATTGTATTTCACGTTGTACTCTATCAATTTGCATTTTAATATATTCTTGAATTATATTAATTCCTTAAGCTATATTATTAATTTGTCCTATAGTTTATCGTTTGGAGTTTCCAGAAACAATTTACTGATAACATCATTCTCTGTCAGTGAATGATGATGATGATTAGTAGAAATTATATATTTTATATAGTTTTCAACATCAAATTTCTCATAGTATTTCCATGTTTTATTATCAATCATTAAAGAAAATAAGCTACTATTAGGGTCTATATTTGACCATCAACTTGTATTTCATCTTCATTTAGTTTTAGGTTACTATCACCAAACTTTCATTCATTATTCAAATCTTGATGTGAGCCATAGTTTGTATCTAATTCAATTCTTCCTTCCAAGACTGATAAATGAGTATAAGTGTCTTCAGAATTGGAAGTCTATGAGTAAAAATCATCTTCATCATCATCATTCTCAGTATTAGCATCATTAAATAAGATGATATCATCAAATATTGTTCCTTCTGAAAGTTTCTTTGGTGTACTTGTCTCTATATTGACTGATGGCTTTAAACTTGTATTATTTTTAGCTTCTATCTTGATTTTACTTTCTTCTTTCTTGCGAATTCTTTCAATATTTCTAGAAGTATTTATGAATTCTTTGAGAGGTTCTGTTATAGGTTTAAATGTATCTTTTATTGCTCACATGTATCTATTTCACCAGTTTTTATACTACGAAGCTTTTTCTTCAATACATTTCTTGTCAACAGCAACTGTTTTAAAATTTTCTCATCCATGTTTAATAATAGTAAATAACAGGTATCAGCTATTAGATCAGGTATCAGCTATCAGATCAGGTTATCAGGTAACTTGTCTGGTTTTCAGATCAGCTTATCAGGACCTGGTCTGTTTTTCAGATCATCTTATCATGACCTGGTCTGGTTTTCAGATCAGCTTATCAGGACCTGATCTGGTTTTCAGATCAGCTTAATAGGACCTGGTCTGGTTTTCAGATCAGCTTATCAGGACCTGGTCTGGTTTTCAGATCAGCTTTTCAGGACCTGGTCTGGTTTTCAGATCAGCTTATCAGGACCTGGTCTGGTTTTCAGATCAGCTTTTCAGGACCTGGTCTGGTTTTCAGATCAGCTTATCATGACCTGGTCTGGTTTTCATATCAGCTTATCAGGACCTGGTCTGGTTTTCAGATCAGCTTATCAGGACCTGGTATGGTTTTCAGATCAGCTTATCTGATTCAGATTGGGTTATCAGTTTACAAGTAGCTGCCCATTTAAAACATTTAGATGAATGCAGTTTAAGGTCAGATAAAAAACGAAAAAGTAAACTTTTATGTAGTCAAATTCTCTTTTTTTCTATAACGATCATCATTCAATTCAATATCGTTGCTTATAATCAAAATCCATATTTATCCTTCCAACATACTTTATATTTGTCTCATCTTACTTAAAAATTATAATTACATTATGATTATCTAGTATCAAATGTTTGGTGATTCTGGTATAAGTTTCTGGCATCAATATTCTTATCTCACTCCATACAAAAATATGTTTCTGACATGTAACATCGTTAAATATCATATCGGAATTACTTTTAGCTTTGTTAGGAGAAATAACAATTTCAGTATGTAATATCCCATTCCTTTAATTAATGAAATTATGTAATATCTTTAAGTATCCATATTTGGGTTGATAGAGAGATTTTGAGTATTAATATGTAGATGTTTTAAAATTTTAGTTCATTAAGACTTTTTAGCAAGCCAATCATAACATATTATTTTTTATTTTATTTTTTTTACAATTTGACAGACCAACTATTTTTGCGCAAATAAAATTTGATAGAGGGGGAACTATGACTTCTTTTGAACTAACGTTTGATGAATCATCAAAATTTTGTACCATCCTATTTTTAGGTTGTTTTGACTATGAGTATGCACCAATATTTATGAAATGTGTTTCATAAATATTGTCTCTTATATAGGAAAAATAAAATATTACAGCTATACGACACCAGAAAATATTTTCTGGTATCGTAAGCTATATTGTTTTATTTTTCCTATATAAGAGATAATGGTCCCTACTCATAGTCAAAACAAAGTATATTTTAAGAGTTTAAAACCAGTATAATTATAAAAAATACTGATTTTAAACTCTTACAGTCTTATTTATAAAAATTATTAAGACTTTATAAAGGTTTTTTTAGACAAATTTTCATAAAAAATTTTTCTAAAAAAGCCTTTATAAAGTCTTAATAATTTTTATAAATAAGGCTGTTAAAATATACTTTGTTTCACTAACCACATTTGTGTAACTAATTGCATTTCATAAATATTGACGTATACTCATAATCAAAACAAATCATAGTTTTATGTTGTTTTGAGTGTGAGTATACATCATTATCTCTTATTAAAAAAATAAAATAATACATCTACACGATTTCAGAAAATATTTTCTGAAATCGTGTAGCTGCATTATTTTATTTTTTTTAATAAGAGATAATATTTATAAAATGCATTTAGTTACACAAATGTGGTTAGTGAAACAATCTAAAAATAGTATGGTACAAAATTTTGATGATTCATCAAACGTTAGTTCAAAATCAAGTCATAGTTCCCCCTCTATCAAATTTTATTTGCGCAAAAATAGTTGGTCTGTCAAATTGTAAAAAAAATAAAATAAAAAATAATATGTTATGATTGGCTTGCTAAAAAGTCTTAATGAACTAAAATTTTAAAACATCTACATATTAATACTCAAAATCTCTCTATCAACCCAAATATGGATACTTAAAGATATTACATAATTTCATTAATTAAAGGAATGGGATATTACATACTGAAATTGTTATTTCTCCTAACAAAGCTAAAAGTAATTTCGATATGATATTTAACGATGTTACATGTGAGAAGCATATTTTTGTATGGAGTGAGATAAGAATATTGATGCATTCTGCTGATGTCAAACTTATACCAGAATCACCAAACATTTGATACTAGATAATCATAATGTAATTATAATTTTTAAGTAAGATGAGACAAATATAAAGTATGTTGGAAGGATAAATATGGATTTTGATTATAAGCAACGATATTGAATTGAACGATGATCGTTATAGAAAAAAAGAGAATTTGACTACATAAAAGTTTACTTTTTCGTTTTTTATCTGACCTTAAACTGCATTCATCTAAATGTTTTAAATGGGCAGCTACTTGTAAACTGATAACCCAATCTGAATCAGATAAGCTGATCTGAAAACCATACCAGGTCCTGATAAGCTGATCTGAAAACCAGACCAGGTCCTGATAAGCTGATCTGAAAACCAGACCAGGTCATGATAAGCTGATCTGAAAACCAGACCAGGTCCTGAGAAGCTGATCTGAAAACCAGACCAGGTCCTGATAAGCTGATCTGAAAACCAGACCAGGTCCTGAAAAGCTGATCTGAAAACCAGACCAGGTCCTGATAAGCTGATCTGAAAACCAGACCAGGTCCTATTAAGCTGATCTGAAAACCAGATCAGGTCCTGATAAGCTGATCTGAAAACCAGACCAGGTCATGATAAGATGATCTGAAAAACAGACCAGGTCCTGATAAGCTGATCTGAAAACCAGATGATAACCTGATCTGATAGCTGATACCTGATCTAATAGCTGATACCTGTTATTTACTATTATTAAACATGGATGAGAAAATTTTAAAACAGTTGGTGTTGACAAGAAATGTATTGAAGAAAAAGCTTCGTAGTATAAAAACTGGTGAAATAGATACATGTGAGCAATAAAAGATACATTTAAACCTATAACAGAACCTCTCAAAGAATTCATAAATACTTCTAGAAATATTGAAAGAATTCGCAAGAAAGAAGAAAGTAAAATCAAGATAGAAGCTAAAAATAATACAAGTTTAAAGCCATCAGTCAATATAGAGACAAGTACACCAAAGAAACTTTCAGAAGGAACAATATTTGATGATATCATCTTATTTAATGATGCTAATACTGAGAATGATGATGAGGATGATGAAGATGATTTTTACTCATAGACTTCCAATTCTGACGACACTTATACTCATTTATCAGTCTTGGAAGGAAGAATTGAATTAGATACAAACTATGGCCCACATCAAGATTTGAATAATGAATGAAAGTTTGGTGATAGTAACCTAAAACTAAATGAAGATGAAATACAAGTTGATGGTCAAATATAGACCCTAATAGTAGCTTATTTTCTTTAATGATTGATAATAAAACATGGAAATACTATGAGAAATTTGATGTTGAAAACTATATAAAATATATAATTTCTACTAATCATCATCATCATTCACTGACAGAGAATGATGTTATCAGTAAATTGTTTCTGGAAACTCCAAACGATAAACTATAGGACAAATTAATAATATAGCTTAAGGAATTAATATAATTCAAGAATATATTAAAATGCAAATTGATAGAGTACAACGTGAAATACAATTAGAGATAGAAGATAGTTATAAAATTGATAAAATACATACTAAAAATCAAATCATCTTTTGAAAAAACAAATTGAACAGCTGAACGATAAAATTTATAGATTGGAAAATGAACTACATGATAGTATAAATAGCTGAAAGTGCATCAAGTAGATCACAACACTCTCCAAAAAATCTTTAAAATAACTCAATGTCTTTAAAAAGAAATTTAGTAGACGAACTCTATAATAAATCTCGAAAATTGTTTGTGCATTGTAGATATGTAATGAAAGGAATAGTTGATCTTTTATGGAGCTGATTTAGGTGAAGTGGGAAACTATTCTACAGAAAATAGAAATTATTGATTATTGTAGACTGTAAATGATGCATTCACAAAGTTTCTATGGTCAATACCATTGAAAATAAAAGTTGCATTCGAAAAAAACCTAGGCTGTGGAAAATATTTTTGAAATGTTATGAGTACCAGTGTCGTATAGCTGTATAATTTTATTTTTCCTATATAAGAGACAATATTTATGAAACACATTTCATAAATATTGGTGCATACTCATAGTCAAAACAACCTAAAAATAGTATGGTACAAAATTTTGATGATTCATCAAACGTTAGTTCAAAATCAAGTCATAGTTCCCCCTCTATCAAATTTTATTTGCGCAAAAATAGTTGGTCTGTCAAATTGTAAAAAAAATAAAATAAAAAATAATATGTTATGATTGGCTTGCTAAAAAGTCTTAATGAACTAAAATTTTAAAACATCTACATATTAATACTCAAAATCTCTCTATCAACCCAAATATGGATACTTAAAGATATTACATAATTTCATTAATTAAAGGAATGGGATATTACATACTGAAATTGTTATTTCTCCTAACAAAGCTAAAAGTAATTTCGATATGATATTTAACGATGTTACATGTGAGAAACATATTTTTGTATGGAGTGAGATAAGAATATTGATGCATTCTGCTGATGTCAAACTTATACCAGAATCACCAAACATTTGATACTAGATAATCATAATGTAATTATAATTTTTAAGTAAGATGAGACAAATATAAAGTATGTTGGAAGGATAAATATGGATTTTGATTATAAGCAACGATATTGAATTGAACGATGATCGTTATAGAAAAAAAGAGAATTTGACTACATAAAAGTTTACTTTTTCGTTTTTTATCTGACCTTAAACTGCATTCATCTAAATGTTTTAAATGGGCAGCTACTTGTAAACTGATAACCCAATCTGAATCAGATAAGCTGATCTGAAAACCATACCAGGTCCTGATAAGCTGATCTGAAAACCAGACCAGGTCCTGATAAGCTGATCTGAAAACCAGACCAGGTCATGATAAGCTGATCTGAAAACCAGACCAGGTCCTGAAAAGCTGATCTGAAAACCAGACCAGGTCCTGATAAGCTGATCTGAAAACCAGACCAGGTCCTGAAAAGCTGATCTGAAAACCAGACCAGGTCCTGATCTGAAAACCAGACCAGGTCCTATTAAGCTGATCTGAAAACCAGATGATAACCTGATCTGATAGCTGATACCTGATCTAATAGCTGATACCTGTTATTTACTATTATTAAACATGGATGAGAAAATTTTAAAACAGTTGGTGTTGACAAGAAATGTATTGAAGAAAAAGCTTCGTAGTATAAAAACTGGTGAAATAGATACATGTGAGCAATAAAATATACATTTAAACCTATAACAGAACCTCTCAAAGAATTCATAAATACTTCTAGAAATATTGAAAGAATTCGCAAGAAAGAAGAAAGTAAAATCAAGATAGAAGCTAAAAATAATACAAGTTTAAAGCCATCAGTCAATATAGAGACAAGTACACCAAAGAAACTTTCAGAAGGAACAATATTTGATGATATCATCTTATTTAATGATGCTAATACTGAGAATGATGATGAGGATGATGAAGATGATTTTTACTCATAGACTTCCAATTCTGAAGACACTTATACTCATTTATCAGTCTTGGAAGGAAGAATTGAATTAGATACAAACTATGGCCCACATCAAGATTTGAATAATGAATGAAAGTTTGGTGATAGTAACCTAAAACTAAATGAAGATAAAATACAAGTTGATGGTCAAATATAGGCCCTAATAGTAGCTTATTTTCTTTAATGATTGATAATAAAACATGGAAATACTATGAGAAATTTGATGTTGAAAACTATATAAAATATATAATTTCTACTAATCATCATCATCATTCACTGACAGAGAATGATGTTATCAGTAAATTGTTTCTGGAAACTCCAAACGATAAACTATAGGACAAATTAATAATATAGCTTAAGGAATTAATATAATTCAAGAATATATTAAAATGCAAATTGATAGAGTACAACGTGAAATACAATTAGAGATAGAAGATAGTTATAAAATTGATAAAATACATACTAAAAATCAAATCATCTTTTGAAAAAACAAATTGAACAGCTGAACGATAAAATTTATAGATTGGAAAATGAACTACATGATAGTATAAATAGCTGAAAGTGCATCAAGTAGATCACAACACTCTCCAAAAAATCTTTAAAATAACTCAATGTCTTTAAAAAGAAATTTAGTAGACGAACTCTGTAATAAATCTCGAAAATTGTTTGTGCATTGTAGATATGTAATGAAAGGAATAGTTGATCTTTTATGGAGCTGATTTAGGTGAAATGGGAAACTATTCTACAGAAAATAGAAATTATTGATTATTGTAGACTGTAAATGATTCATTCACAAAGTTTCTATGGTCAATACCGTTGAAAATAAAAGTTGCATTCGAAAAAAACCTAGGCTGTGGAAAATATTTTTGAAATGTTATGAGTACCAAAAAGCTTACAAATGGATGATTGTAAAGAATTTTTTAATAGACACTGGAAAATTCATGCAAATGTAGAATATTAAACATTACTTAATATGAAAGCATCAATAGTAGAATGATTTAATAGATCATCCAAAGGAATTATGTGATGATGGTTCATATAAATGAAATATACAAAGAATTACTTAATGTACTCGTATACAATACAAAAGTTCATCTCACTATTTAAATGTTTCCGATTAAAGTTAACTCAACAAATGAGAAAAAGCTGCTAAATATAATAATTTGAAGATGAACAAAATGTTGAAATTTAATGAAAGTAAAAAATAAAATTAAATAGGAAAAATCTAGTTTGGTTTGTATTTTTGAAGGAATGATAGGTCTTAAGAAAGATAATTAACTTAATATACTGGAAATTCTCTAAACTTGTTGGCCTGTATGAAATATTGTGAAAACTTAAGTGTTCAAAATAAATTACAACACAGTGTAATATTCAGTAACACCTAATATTATCACTTTTTATAGTGAAAATTTTACATTTCCCATTTCGAAAGCTCTAGCAAGCGAAATTTTAAAATATGCCCATGGGCTATTATAATAGATCTTTACTCTATTCATTTCTATAGCTATCAAATCTTTAGAAAATATAGATAAACTACATAAATTGGACTTAGATTTCCAATCTTTAAGAATGTATATGTGTATGAATTAGTATCAAACAAACTTACTGAATAAATATGGACTTCAACTGGAATCATGCTGAAGCATAAATAAATTGTAAAATGCAATGTAAGCAGATCTTACTTTATATCTGTATCTGTATGAGTATCAAATAAATTTACAGAAAAAATATTGAAAGCATGCCTAAGCATGCAAATTTAAAAGAATGTCACACAATTTTGTAAGCAAAGAAATTTTATGACTCTGTGCTAAATGAAATACATAAATATGTATCTACTTTGTAAAAGAATAAAAATAGCGAAATCGTAAAATCTAATAGTATAGATTTTTAATTGAAACACCACTACATGTCGGACTCTCGCGTCACTATCGATAGAAGCATGCTAAGGCATGCATGCTAGCAAAATATATAAATCTGTTAGAAGGTGATGAGAAACTTGTTTCTAATCATTAATCTGTAGACAGCAATTGTATCTGGATCAACCCAACTCATGAATGAAATGTATACAGATATAGTTGATAGTAATGACGACCTTTTTTAAGTAGGAAATGATTACATCTGAATGTGATACAACCCAGCCTACGTCAACAATAACTTCAAGGAGGTCAACCAGCAAACCTCATGTAGAAAAACTCGATGTGAAAATTCTCTCAAACATAGATATTCTAATGTTTCTGACACTATAAAAACACCGACGGTGAATTGATGGTGGAGGTAACTGCGTTATTTGAGATCGATTTTCTAGAATAGTTGATTATTAAACATGTATTTCTTTGTAGATAAAGTAATTTCTCTATACATATATACATATATTTACCTATATGTATATATGAATACATTTAAAAATTATATAAATATTCTCTTTTTCAAGTAGTAAAATCTGAAAAAATAGTAGTGGCATATTAAAAGAAAAAAATTATTAAAAAAAAAGACTGAGTGATCAACTGATACGTACACTTTGTCTGACAGGTAAATAAAGCGAGCTTAAAAATATCAGAAATATATGCACAATACGCTGAACTTTAATAAAATGAGAAAAAAAAAATCATCTAGAACATCAAATAAAAGCCATAGGCGAGTAACCTTCATAATATAAACATATACCTTATTAATGAAAACATATTATCAGTATGAAGTAACACAATTTGAGGAGTTAAAATTTTAACATTTAATTGTCCCTTAACGCTGACAAAGAGTAGAGAGATATGTTGACATAGAAAGTCATCTTATATACTAGAGGAACCGTTGAGAGGCCAGACCTAAATTGTAAGAAAACGATTTCATTTTCTGTTGATCGCTATTCAAGAAGAAAACAAGTTTCCTCATTATGATTTAACTAATTTAAAAGTACATATCCAAATGATAATGATCTTAACATAAAAATTAAAAATAAACGTTATGCAATTCTATATTATATGTACTCGTATCTAAGATTCCAACAAAGCTATTATATGAAAGAATCTCAAGCACTTCCAAATGCACTAAAGTTTAAAATAAAAGTTCCTTTTATTCAATAGCGGCCCAATTGATATAGAAATTTAATATGAAACAGTAAGCAAGGACCTCAGCTACTGCATTTTTACTGATGATCGAATAATAGAAAGTCCTGAAAGTCTTATAAATTAAGTAATATGAATGAAAAAATGGTTTTAATAGACGAGTAAGGTTTCGAATGATTTTCATTACAAAAAGAAGTAGCGGATGTTTTCAACAATAATGAGTATAACAATTTCATTATAAAACCGCCATTTGATTTTAAATGCTTATCAATAAAAAAGGAAAGAGAAACAAAGTGGTTAACAAAAAACTATCATCACCTAAGCTGGACTGCTGGATCAGTTTCATTTCAAAGCGTTTGTCATTTTTTAAAGCCAATGCATGATGTTTAAATATATGAAAAAGGTGAAGAAAAAAGATGATAGTTGGAAAAAATTTTACACCGAAAAATTTCTAACGTTGACTATATAGGCTACATCAACTTTAAACAAATGGAAATAAAAAATATTAAATATTTATACTATAGTTACTACAACTAGAGAGGAATTCAATTTTACTTAAAGCAGAAACTCCTCACAAACTTTTAAGTAAATACATCTAAAAATTAAAACAACTAACTTTAATTTCAAATAAAAAAACTACCGAGATATTTCACATCTATACACAAAAGACCACGCGAATATTTACAACAGCAACAACAGCACATGATAAAAAAAAATGTATTTAAACAGGGAGCCCCAGACTTATTTGTATGTACATACATACATACGTAAAATCAATTTGTAGATCCATATGTACATATGTACACATATTATCAAATTTCTTACCCAGTTCAAGTATTTATTGGATTTTAACAATCACATTTACATATCTACATCATGAAAACATACAAACCGTTCTCCAAGCTATTGACGCTTGAAGACGAAAGTCGAAGAAGACAAATGTACTTAAATAAACAAACTTATCACAGACCAGTCAAATTCTATCGCGCATTCACACATACACACACACAAAATCGCCACGATCGTACACAAGAATTTTGCAAAATCTGAAATTAATATTTATACAAATATAAACAAATTTCTGACCGACAGACTTTAACACTGGACAAATTTAAGCTTGATAAAATATAAAGCAATCTCATCCTCCAATATGAAAAACATACTAGGATTAGGGAAGTTCAGATATATGATAATATTTTCTAGCAAAAAATTTTCATATGAGAAATAATTTATTTCTACGTACATATAAATACTAGGGTGAGAAAATCACATACACACACACATACTAAAATTCATCTACGAATAATTAAACCTATTTCAACAACGCCCCTCCCCTCACAAATCACACTCAGCCTAAAGTTCTTATAGATATACCTACACAAAATCACAAGGTAATATACAATCTATCAATCTCAACAACTTAAATCACGATCAGCCTTAAACTCATATAGACATACATGCACACAAATATGGATACATATACATGAACACCTTCACCTCACCTCTCATTAATCATGATCAGCCTTAAACTCCTACAGATATATACACAAATTGCGCGGTTATATTACATGAACACTTCGCCCCTCATAAATCACGATAAGCCTTAAGTTTCCTACAGATATACATACACTAATTCTCGAAGTCACATACAATCGATCAATCTCAACAATTCAAATTACGATCAGCCTTAAACTCGTACAGACATACATGTACAAAAATTCCTACAGACATATAAATACCCAAATTCTTATAGATACATATTACAATAACACCGCCCGCCTACCTCAAATCAAGGACAGCCTTAAACTCCTACATATACATACATACACACACACACACATAGGCACATTCTATCTATCTATCACAACAACACCCTCCCCCACCTCAAATCAAGGACAGCCTTAAGCTCCTACATATACATACATACACACACACACACACATAGGCACATTCTATCTATCTATCACAACAACACCCTCCCCCACCTCAAATCACAATCAGCCTTAAACTCCTACAAACATACATATACACAGATTCCCACGGATACGTATTACATGAACACTCTCACCTCACCTTTGATAAATCACAGACAGCCTTAAACTCTTACAGACATACATACATACATGTACACAGATTCCCACGGATACATATTACAACAACTCCTCACCCTACACCAGTCGACCTACCGCAAATACATCCCGCCCCCCCCCACAAGCACAGCTTGGTTTAAATTCCAACAGGCATAAACTTCACCGAATTCCCGCGGTTACATATTACAAAACACCCTCACCTACCCAAATCACGATCAACCTTAAGGTCTCACAATCTAGACAAACCCCGTCCTCCACCAATCACAGCTAGACTTCAATTCCTACAGCTAGACACACCCCGCCCTCCACCAATCACAGCCAGACTTCAATTCCTACAGCTAGACACACCCACAAATTTTCCGTCGGCATTAGGAAAAATTATTTCCATGATTTTCCCGTCGGCATTTGAAAAAAATAAACATGTTTTCCCGTCGGCATTTGAAAAAAAAAATAAACATGTTTTCCCGTCGGCATTTGAAAAAAATAAAGATGTTTTCCATTCGGCATTTGAAAAAAATAAAGATGTTATCTCGTCGGCATTAGAAAATCATATACATATAAAAGCTTCAAACCTTTAAACCCCCTTAATGTATACCCACAAACATACATACATATAAATTCCCACGGTCATAAAAAACCTGACTTATTGAACCGCCCTCGTATGTAGTAATAAAAAAAACTCCTTATATAAATAAAAAACAGTTAATGTAAACAAAAAACACTTAATGTAAACAAAAAATCGGACGGACTTATTGAACCACCCTCGTAGGTATCAAATTTCACAAATTTCCAAGAATTTTAAAATTTTCAAATTTTAATTACCCAAATTTAATAATTTCAGCCACAATTTAACAATTTCAGCCCACAATTTAACAATTTTAATTGTCCCAGAACCGCTATTTCCCTACTACTCATATGTGCATATGTGTTTTCATAACTTAAGGCCATGCCAGATACAACTTTTGCTTCGCGTTGCGTTGCGTTGAAAATTCGCTTTGACATTTAAGATGAAATGTACATGCTTATATGAAACATGTCACATATACAGTACTTTTAACGCAAAGCGAAGCAAAAAGTTAACCAACTCTCAACTTTTCGCGTGCTTTGACAATCAGTTGGCATAATTATCTTAATTTGTAATTTCATATTTACATGCCAAACTCGCATGTAAATATGAAATTTTAATAAACTTTTGGTAAATTTAGATAAAAAACGAGTTTGTTTTATCAGAATAATAAAATTGTGCTGTATTTTGTGCATTAAACAAAGAAGTAAAACAAAAACTGAGTGTTGTAAAGTTTTTATTGTGTCATACACATTTTGCTTTGCGCTTTTCTGCCAACGTTAGAAACGTCACGCAAAGCGTTGAAGTTGTATCTGATACTGTCTTTAGCGTCACATGAGAGAGATGCCAATTTCTTATTTTTTGTTTTCGATGTGTTGATGTGTGTAACGAAATAGTAGTTGCTATAAATTTACCCATGAATGTATACACAAGTGAACTTAAGTATTCTCTCTCTCTCTCTCTCTGTTGGAAGTGTAATAAGTTGTATTGAATTTCAATAGAGTCAGTCGCAACTCGTTGTTTAGAAAGTCAAGTCGTTAATTTTAAATTAATAAAACAACATTCTTTAAGCTCGATTTTATTTGTATCATTTCGATCCCCCATAATTAACGGAGCACATATTGATCCACAAACCCGAGCTAAAGGTGAACATTTAATGGTCCTTCGAGCCGGATCTGTAAAATTGATACATCTATTATTACATGTGCCGAGTTCTGAAATACAGTATAATAACAATTGCCTAACTAATATTTATGCTTATATTGCGACAAATGTCCCATAAAGGAATAATCAAGCAAGTATTTATAAGAAAAGTTATACATGTATGTCATTTTAATACGTAATTTTAATTAAACACATCGCACATTGGCATATACTTACATACGTAAAAAATATGTATATATGTTCATATGTATGTACATATATACACATAAGTATGTGAAAAAATATACATACATTTCATTAAGTTAATACATTTGTACGTACATACTTGTCTTGCGAACAGTTAGTTTATTCTCGCCGCTGAAAAATTCCCTTAGTTAAATTAAACGAAATCCACTTTGATCATTAACATTAAACTACCTGTTAATAAACAACGTTCCCCACTGTAACATTTATGTATGTACGTCTACAAGAATATCAAGGTTTATCAACATTGAGAACTTGGTATAAGAACATACTTTATTTACAACATTATATGTGTGTATGCAATCAGAATTACAATTTACTATATGTATGTATATATGGATAAAGTTTGGAATGCAGCTTTATAAATGATTTATTTATGAAATGTATCGACAAATGTTTACAAGGGAAACATGTTGTAGTTAGTATATAAACTCAGTTAAATGTTTATAAGATCCCATTAAAATACAATTTCTTTACCAAAAGATTTACGTATATAACCCGTTTGTTACCATAGCTTGAAAATTTGTTGGCTATGGCATGGCAGAATTTGGTGGATAGATATGAGAACAAAGAAGTTCTGTTGAATGCCCAGTTAAGGACTTTGTTTGGTCTCAAATCTATTGCTAAAGAATCTGGGCCAAGTATTAAGACACTTCAATGCACAATAAACGATTGTATAACTAACTTGTCTTTATTAAATATAGAAACAGATAATTGGGATGTTATTTTCGTATATCTCTGCTCAACATGTCTTCCAGATTTTACCTGAGATTTATGGAAGCAGCACCATAGCTCTAGCCCTAATCTACCTACATGGAGTTCAATGGACGAATTCCTGACATCTCGGTATCAAATTTTAGAGTCATTTGCGGACCTTAGGTCTTCAAAACCATCGCCTAAATCTATTAAAAATACCACTCGTACTAAATCAAGAACATCACGAGATCTCAAAAAATTAAACAGCTATCATACTAATGTCCGCTCAAATAGGCCCAACAAATGCTCGCTTTGCCCCGATTTTCACTATATTCGATTATGCCCTGTTTTTTTTAAATATCAGTCGATGAAAGATTTACGTTGATAAAAACTCAGCACCGCTGCACCAACTGCTTAGCGACGTCACATGATTTCTCGAAATGTAGAAGTCAGTACGTTTGCTCCTTTTGCAAATTGATACACCACTCCCTACTTCACCGCGCACCACCCTCTACAATAGAGGCTCAAATACTAAGCAGTAAATTCCCGCATCAGACCGTTTCGTCTAATAAGAATACTGACCCTGATGACATTCTTTCGACGTCATCAGCTGCTGCTGTGGCTAGCCCTCAATCATATTCCACTCTTCTACAGTCCACCCCATCAACATTGGGAACTGCTTTGGTAGAAGTATGTTTAGGTGAAGATAGATACAAGGTACGTGCTTTAATAGATCCAGCCTGGGAAGTCTCTTTTATGTGCTCTTTTATTCAGAAGAAGTTTTTTTAACATCAAGATTTTCTGAAACACATATCATTAGTCTAAATGGGGCCTTAACAGCCATCGCAAGCCGAATTTGCTCTATTACAATTAGATCGCACAAAGATAAGTTGCTTATCGCCAATGTTGGAGCCTTCGTAGTCAAAAAACTGACTGGCAAATTGTCATATAGTACCCTTCTTTCGTCAATCAATCTGGGGGCAGATATATATCCACGTGTACTTCGCGAGGGTGTTCGTTGGGAGAATGATTGTAACCTTGTTGCCCAAAATACAGTCTTTGGATGGATTGTGACAGGTCAAGTGACCCCTTCCACTCATCCTATTTCTTCATTTACACTAAAATCTCACTCAATCAACAGATAGCCCGTTTCTGGGAACTTGAAGAAGTGCAAACATCTAAAACTATATCAAAGGAAGATGCATATTGTGAGGAGTTGTATAAAAAAACTACATATAGGAACAAGGAAGATAGATTTGTAGTTTCGCTACCGTTCAGAAAGAAGTTCCCGCTCAGTAAAACTTTAGGCAATTCCCGAAACTGCGCTATACCACAATATCTTCGTAATGAAGCTCGTCTAGTTAGACAACCCGCAGCAAAATCTGCCTATGATGGAGTCGTAGTAGAGTATTTGACCCTGCGCCATATGTTGAAAGTTCACTCCGATTTATCAACCAATCCCAGTACGTCTTACTACCTCCCCGACCATGCAGTAATAAAACCCGATAGCGCCACGACCAAAATTCTTGTATTATTCAATGCACCCAATCCCACGTCCAATGGCGTAAGTCTAAATGATGTTTTATATATTGGTCCAGTCTTAGAGGCTGATCTGACAACCCTTAAATTGAGTTGGCGACTTTTTCGCTATGTATTTTGTGCCGACATTAAAAAAATTTATCGGCAGATACTAGTACACAAAGCCCACACCCCATTTCAGCGAATTCTGTTTCGCAATTCTATTGATGAGGAGATAGGCGACTAAGAAATTTGCAGTCACCTTTGGCGTTAATTGCGCATCATATTTGGCAATAAGAACCTTATTAGAACTAGCTAAACATTGTGAACCCGACATCCCGGTCGTTTCTGAGATCCTAAGGAATCACATGTATGTCGATGACGTCTTATTTGGATCTTATAATTTAAAAAAGCAGTAGAAGCCAGAAATAACCTCATTAAAGTGCTGCAATCAGCTGGGTTCTTATTGATAAAATGGACTGCCAACAACGAGTTCCTCTTGAAAGACATACCACCCGAAGACCTATTAAATCAACAATTTCTGAAATTATCAGACTCATGCATTTCCAAAACACTCGGTCTCCGGTGGAACGTCGGGAGTGATCACTTATTTTTTAGTCCCATTTTACTCATCAAAGAATATGTTTTCACTAAACGGGTGGTTTTATCCGAAATCTCAAAACTCTTTGATTCCGCCGGTTGGCTAGCTCCAAAGATAGTAGTTGCAAAACTTATAATGAAACAAATATGGAATGATAAAACAGACTAGGATGAAATCATCCAACCCCCCACTTTAAAGTTGTGGAAAAAGTTGATTGACGATTAACCCATTATTGACGCAATTAAAATCCCCTGCTTCGTTCATTACGAACCCTAATTTATCATTGATATACACGGCTTCTGCGATGCTTCCGAGCGAGCATATGCCGCTACCCTGTACATCCAAACTGAAGACTTGAATAGACATGTTTATGTCCATCTTCTGGCTGCAAAAACGAAAGTAAATTTCTATCCCTGCCTCGAAAAGAGCTGTGCGGTGCCATTTTAATGGCTAAAATGTATGAATCCATACTCCCTCAGTTGCACATTGAGCGTTATGAGACTTACACGGATTCTACAATAGTATTTGCTTGGCTGCAAAAACCCGCTGATAAATGGAATACATTCGTAGCGAACCCAGTATCCTCAATAGTTGATAGGTTGGGGAAGGACGTGTGGTTTCACGTTGATTCTAAGGACAACCCGACCGACCTGGCATCCCGTCGTACTACCGACAGTGAACTAATTGTAAACGATCTCTGGTGGCACGGTCCCCCATGGTTAAATCTTCCGCATTCAGAAAGACCATTGAAACATTTTAACGTAGAGACCCAGGAAGAAAGCCGTTCTATTAGATCACATGTAACTCAGCTAGTTGATTCTGATATACTTTCCAGATTTTCTGACCTATCAAGAGCACTGCGAGTGCTTTGCTACGTATTTCGTTTTTTGCACTGCCGAACGTCTAAAGAGCAATTTCGTTATACTACCTCTCACATACTACAATCAGAGATGAAATATGTTAAAAACAAATTAGTGCTAATATGCCAAAAACTATATTTTTCGGAGTATGCTATACTCTCTCAAGGATTAAAATTACCCAAACAAAGCAGTCTCTTAACACTTAACACTTTTATTGATTCAGACGGCTTGATGCGAGTAAAGGGAATACTTTCCCAGTCTGCTATGCTCAGCTATGATGAACGTTTCCCTAGGATATTGCCTTATAATGGCAAATTTACCCGCCTATACCTTGAATTAATTCATAAAGCCTCAATTCACGGCGAAAACTCTGTTCTCCTCAGTTTAATGCGTATAAAATTCTGGGTTGCCAAGCTCAAGATTTTAACAAGAGCGGTGGTGCGTAATTGTAAAGCCTGTGTTATACAAAGACGTGTTCAGAGTAAACAGATTATGGGCGCTCTTCCAACTGAAAGAACTTGTTTATCCCGCCTTTCACGAGTAGTGGAGTGAACTTCGCTGAGCCATTCGATATTAAATCCTATGCCGGCCGTGGCTGCCGTATGTACAAAGGATATGTTCTGATTTCGTATGCTTCGCAATTAAAGCCATTCAACTCGAAGTGACGAGTGAAATATATACCCCGCCCTTTATGGCAGCATTTGCCCGCTTTTTCTCCCGCCGTGGCTGTCTTCAAGCTATGTATTCTGATAAAGGGACCGCGTTCATTGGTGCGGCGAATGCCATTGCCAAGGATCAGACCAGCATTCTACCAAAAGTTAGCCAACAGATTATCTCTCAATACGCTTATCAACTTATTGAATGGCATTTTATTCCCCCGGGGCGCCTCATATGGGAGGTTTATGGGAGGCAGGAGTGAAAAGTTTTACAACTCACCTAAAGAAGGTTTGCCACGCTCAAAAATTCACGTTCGAAGAGTTTTCGACCATGCTTATTCGTATCGAAGCCTGCCTTAATTCCCGACCTCTTGTTCCCATAAGCGATAACCCGCCGAATTTAACTGCACTGACCCCAAGACATTTCTTTACTAGAGCCCCTCTTTTGGCTCCTGCAGAGCCCAATTTCTCTCAGCAACCAGTGAGTTATGCCAATAGATGGAAAAAACTAAAACTTCTTCATCATCACTTTGCACTCAGATGGAAAGAAGAATATCTAAAGGAGTTGCACAAGCGTAATAAGTGGCAATATCCTCAATGTGACTACGTTGTTAATTACGCGTACCTCGGATGGTCTTATTAATCGACCAATAGTGAAACTCGTCCTATTACCCCATAACGAACAACAATAATGCAATATTTGTTACTTTCAGCAACTATGTCTACCCCACCACGACGCCAGAAAATCAACAAATCTGAAGCCGAAGTCTCAAAGAACAATCGAAAAACATCAAGAAGACTAAAGGATTGTCGTTATTGTTTTCGAAAACTCTCTGCGAAATAAAGGCAAACAATTGTACAAAAGTATGGGTATTGTTTTAATTGCCTATCATATTCGCATTTCATAAAAAACTGTCGGAGTCGCGATCGCTCTAGAGAATGTCGTTCGGAACACCATACATTACTATACGTTGAGACTAAGTTGCGAAATTATAAAAGAAGAACTGTATCCAATAGATATCACCACGAAAAACGTCCGAATGAACAAAAACGCCCGAATAAACAAAAGCGTCAACATCATGCCGGTCAATAACGTGCGAAACCGACACAACACAACATATTTCAAAATTCATCCTCTTCCAATGGTACCCAGATGGTACACCAGGAAATTTTCCCACAATCGTTATAAACGTTTTACCAAAATAGTTATCCGAATAATTTAGTTTTACAAATTTTTAGAAAAACGTATTGTATGAATTTATTGACTGAATTTTGCCTTGTAAAAATTAGCTATCTTCTTTAGTCTTTACTATACTGTATTTTAAGTATGTCGTGATTTTATCGTGTCACGCGTGGTCGTGATCAAATTTATAATTAATCACGCGTGAGTGCGTGATCGTGACTTAGAAAAAATTACTCGTTCGTGAGTTTTTTTTAAGAATCACGCACGAATTCTCATGCTCTCACGAAATAACACTCCTGCGTGGTTATATAACTGTATTAAACATTTAAAATTTTCAATACTACAATCTATGTCTGAGCTGCCCAAAGTAGTACCAGAGTGCCGAATATCAATCGGCTTCTTATACAAATGAATACACATACGCGATTACATTACTCTCGTGCTCTGATCTATGTACATACATACATATAGATAGAATGAGCCTGCAAACATAATGCATACGTATGTATGTACATATGTGTAAGAACCAAGGTTGGAAACCGAAATGAATAATGGTATCGGTATTGATACCGGTACAATTATTTTTTAAATTTCGGTATCGGTAACGATATCGGTATTTTTTTATTTCGGTATCGGTATTACCGGTACATACCGTTCAAGAGTCTATAATACCGGTATACCGATATTACTATAATACACACGAAGTGTATGCAGAAAATGTAAGTACTTAGTGATGTACGAATGAACATTTTTATTCGAACTCCCGAATATTCCTACGTTTTTAGATATTCGTACTCGTACTCGCCAAATTCAGAGGAAAACGAAAATTTTTATTTTTTTTAAATATGCAATAATTTAAAAAAGTTTATTTATTTCAATTCAAAGAATAAAGAATATTCTTGTTGCTAACTTAAAAACAAACAAAACTTTACCGTTGCTTACGTTACTAACCGTATGTTTTTGCTAAAATATGCTCACCACATGTTATGTTTCCTTCTCAAAAGTCCCTTTCGTTTGATCCCATATCATGGGAGTAGATGAAAAGGAATGGTCTGTCATTTTGGGGCGTCCGCCATATTGTGTTTTTACCGATTTCATTACTTCTTATCTTCTTGAAATTTTTTTTGCAGTATTTAGATGTTTTTGGAATTTGAGTCTATGTATTTGCTTTAGTTTCGAAAAAATAAGGTTACAGATTTTACCAATTTTTGTACCTGTTTATTCCTTTGCATTTGAACTTAAAAAACCCTGTTCTCAGTGGATTCAGACACGCTCTACCGCCACTGGCTTGTCACGTTTCGATTTTATATAATATAATATAATAATAATAGTAATAATACCAATAATAAAAATAGCAATAATAATTACGTATTTAGACTCAGTTTAATTTTTTTACATATTAATTAATTAATCCAAAAAGTCCTTTTTCAGAAAGGACCTATTTCAAAAAGTACTTTATGAAAAAATTTACTTTTTCCGAAAAGTACTTTTTTCAAAAAGTATCTTTTTCAAAAACCACTTTTTATAGAAAATACGTTTTTCAATAAAGTATCGTTTTAAGAAAGTATATCACCTGTAAAGTATTTTTTTTTTGTTTAAAAGTACTCTTGTAAACATATGTAAGTACTTTTCCCAAAAGATGTTTTTTTAAATGTATTTTTCTTAAAACACCTTTTTAAGTGCAAATAACTTTGCTTAAAGTACTTTTTTTTTGTAGAGCTACCCTTTTTTAATATACAATTGATAAAACGTATATATCTCGAAAATTACCTTATCCAAAAGTTTTTATATTCCAAAAGTAAGTTTTCAAAAATTGCATTTTCAAAAAACAACCATTTCCCAAAAGCGCCAGTTCAAAAAAGTGCTGTTACCAAAAATAATATAAAAAGTTTTTTTTTTTTGGAAAAAAGTACCTCTACTGAAAAATATTGTCTTAAAAGTACCAAATTTATATTCAAAGTACCCCTTAAACGCCAATGTTCAAGAATACACTATATTAGTTAATAAAGTTTAACTCAAATTTAAAATGTTTGAATTATATGAACTCTTCCGAATATAAAATATTTAGCATCGTTTCCCATATTTACTCTTTTTGGCCCTTCAAAAAACATAAATTTTTATTATCTCAGCCTCTACTGAGTGGCTGAGATAAGAGCCACTCAGAGAGAGGGGAGAAATTTCCCTCTATCGCCCTCTTGATCCTAGTTTTAAAAATGTACATAGCATATGTAACTTTTTAGATCTATCTATGTTCTAAATTTCATTAAAATCGGTTCGAATATTTCGGAGGGACTGCAATCCCGCCCCCTCGCCCTACTGGTCCTTGTTCGAAAAATGTACATAGACCATGCGAATTTTTAGATGGAAATCTATCTATGTTCTAAACTTCATTAAAATCGGTTTGAACTTTTTGGAGGGACAGAAATTTCCCCCTATCGCCCTCCTGGTCCTAATTTTAAAAATGTACATGGCCTATGTGACTTTTTGGACGCAGATCTATCTATGTTCTAAATTTCATTAAACTCGGTTTGGACGTTTCAGAGGGGCAGAAATTTCCCCTCTATCGCGGTGCTGGTCCTAGTTTTAAAATTTTCTCTCCATAAGAACCCTCCTCGTACTTCAAGAAATATTATAAAAAAGAATTGGCGAAATCGTTCCAGCTGTTCTCAAGATTTGCGCTTAGCAACACATTCAGCGATTCATTTTTATATTATAGATTAACTTATATTATTAAAATCACTATTTCTGAAAGGGGCGTAGCATTTACCGGGGTAGAATATATATAAAAACACGCGCCGGTCTTTTACAAATATTTTGTGGGGTGGAAGGCGAAAATCTGTTGGGGCATTGAAGAGTTCACCCCTAACAAATAAACGTGTTTTTGATTTTTATATATATTAAGATAAGATAAAAACGCGCCAAAAAGCTTTCTGCTACACTTAATAATTTAGAAGATATGTCGTGTACAAAAAAAAGTACCAAGATTCAGGTTTTACCCCCTTTTATCCCCTAAAAGTACACATATTGCAAAACTACCACAATCGTGTCGGCTTCTTTCTTAGCAACATTCGTATGCCTTTAGAATTTTTATTCTATCTAATGTGGTTTCCGAGATATAAAGATACATATTTTACTCTTTTTACCCCCTTAGCATTCAAGTTTCCAAAAACCACTTCTTAGTGTATATAAACACCGAAGGGGGAACATATACACCAAATTTCAGCTCTCTAGCTTATTTTTACATGTACTCGTATGTAATACGTACCTAATCAAAAGAAAGAAAGTACCGAAAACAGGTGAGATTTTATCGCTTATAAGTGCGAATTTTAAAAAAGTACCAAAATTAATTCGAGATTTTGTCCAGGAGAAAAGAACACGCTAAAAAGCTTTCTGCTATGTATAATAATTTAGAAGATATGTTGAGTGCAAAAAAGGTACCAAACTTCCGTTTTTACACCCTTTTAACCCCAAAAAGTACACATATCGAAAAATCACAAAACACGTGTCGGCTTATTTTTTAAAAACATTCGTATGCTTTTGGTATTTTTAGTCTACCTAATGTAGTTTCCGAGATATAAAGATGCAGATTTTACTCTTTTACCCCCCTAGCATTCGAGTTTCCAAAAATCCCATCTTAGTGGATCTAAACAACGAAAGGAGAACTCTCTACCCATAGTCGTTTGGGCTGTGCGTTGATACATCAGTCAGTCAGTAACATTACTCTTTTATATATATAGATTAATTTATTAATTCAAAAAGTACTTTCTCCAAATAATACCTATATCAAAAAATACTTTTTTCATAAAGTACCTTCTTCAAAAATTATTCTTTCCAAAAAGTATCTTTTTCTAAAAAGTACATTTCCCAAAAAGTACTTTTGTCTAAAAATACTTTTTCCAAAAAATACCTTTGTCTAAAAAATGCGTTTTCCAAAAAGTACCTTTGTCTTTTTAGAAAAAGTACTTTTTTCGAAAAGTGCCTTTTCCGAAAAGTAACAAATTTATATTCAAAGTACCCGTTTGGGTTCAAGAATACACTACTACACTATATCTGTTAATAAAATTTAACTAAAATTTAAAATGTTTAAATTGCATGAATTCTTCCGAATTTATAATTTTCAGCATCGTATTTAGCCGTATTTACCCTTTTTGGTACCTCTCTGGGCCCTTCGAAAAAACATAAGTTTTATTATCCCAAGTTCTACAGCGCGGTAAGAAGTCATAGTCCATTATTTTTACATGTATGTCATATGTACCTTATCAGTAACAAAAAAGTACGGAAAACGGGTACGATTTTACCCCTTATAAGTTCGAATTTTCAGAAATTGTCAAAACTCATTCGAGATTTTGTACCGAAGAAATGAACGCGCTAAAAAGCTTTCTGCTTTGTTCAATAATTTAGAAGATATATGGAGGACAAAAAAAGTACCAAAATTCAGTTTTTACCCCGTTTTAATTCCTAAAAGTACACATCTTGAAAACGTACCAAATACGTGTCAGTTTATTTTTTAGCAACATTCGTATGCGTTTGGAATTTTTGGTATATCTAATGTGGTTTCCGAGATATAATGATTCCGATTTTACGCTTTTTTACCCCCGTAGCATTCGAGTTTCCAAAAATTTCTTCTTAGTGGATCTATAAATTGGAAGGGGAGCCTACGTACCAAATTTGAGCTCTCTAGCTTATTTTTACATGTGCGAGTATATCATGTGTATCATTAACAAAATAGTTCCGAAAACTCGTACGATTTTAACCTTTATAAAAGCGAATTTTAAAAAAGTTACAAAATCCATTCGAGACTGTGTCTAAAAGAAATAAATGCGCCAAAAAGATATGTCGAGTGCAAAAAAGGTACCAAAATTCAGTTTTTACCCTTTTTAAAGCCCTAAAAGTACACATATCGAAAAAGTAATAAACACGTGTCGGCTTATTTTTGTGAGCTTTTGGAGCTTTTGGAATTTAAAGTCTATCTAATGTAGTTTCCGAGATACAAATATACCGATTTTACCCTTTTTTGCCCTTTTTTAACCCCTTAGCAATCGAGTTTCCAAAAATCCCTTCTTAGTGGATCTATACATTAGAAGGGGAACCTACACACCAAATTTCAGCTCTCTTGCTATAGTCGTTTGGGCTGTGCGTTGATACATCAGTCAGTCAGTCAGTCAGTAACGTTGCTCTTATATATATATATATATATATATATATATATATAATATAATCTATATATATAATATAATCTATATATATATATATATATATATATATATACATAGATTTTCTTTGGTACGGTTGTATAAAAAATAAAGTAATATGTGAAGGACTTAATACATCCCTCAAAACTTATACGTTGTAGCCTCAAGTGGACCAACGAAAATGTTAAAACTTAATAATTTGATAGTATCATATCCATGCAGGAATATATTTTTATAAAGGACACTTTCTTGTCCATGAGAATTAGAGCAAATATTTTATAAAGTTCTGCAGAACCAGTTCGTTTTATGTATTATTTATGTACTTTTATTGGTAATATATGTTGTATTTTGATATAAAAATAAGTTTTTTGTGTATATTATGAAATTAAAATATGTAAAAGTTGAAGAGATGTGGAAAGGAAAACCGTGTAAGCAGTTTGACCACAATGTGTCTCTATATTGTTTGGATAAAGTGACTTTTCTGCAAATAATTAAAAATGAAAATTTATCATACTGTGTATATTTGTGTTTTTTGTTTTTATTACGCCTTTAGTATATGCTTAACTTTAATATAAGTGAATATGGGTGTGAAGTTCTTTTTCATAGAAAAATTTTCATGTTTAATTTTGCAGACGTAACTAGAACCCAAATTAAATATCTATAACTTTCACATATAATATTCGTACTAGCGAATATCATAATCTTACAGTCGGCTCATCACTAGTATGTACATATATTAAAGAAGTACTCTTCAGAATTTTAAATCTCCGCATTAGCTCGGATGAGAACAACCGCATTTATACTATCACCTTCAAGTCTATTATGGTAAAGGTTCAATATATACCTTACACCCTCTCTATATACAAAAACTTCTGTAGGTAGAACAGCCAATATAACTTTTGCGATTTCAAATAACTTTTGTTCCTAATAGAGAACAATAAGGTGCTCATAAAAGAAATATATTTTTGCAATTTTATTATTGGTGGGAATCGGTATACCGGTACAGACATAAACGGTATTCTGGATACCGGTATTTTCTAACCGAAATGAATTTATTTATCGTTACCGATACCGGTATCTAATTTAAGCGCTATTTGGTAAGAACCTATTTTTCAATTTCAATTTATCAACAAACATAAAAAATTAATTATATATTTTTCATAAGCGTGCGTGCTCGTGATAAGTTGTACACCCTTCGTGCGCGTGATTAAGAATATTTTATAAGTGAGCGTGCGTGATCGTGAAAATGTTAAAAATCATTCGTGCGTGAAAGTGCGTGAGTAAAATATTTTTCTGCGTGAGCGTGCGTGTCGTGAGTCAAAAACGGCTCACTTGCACATCCCTAATTTTAAGCTCAATTATCAACATTCTACTTATTCCATCCCCCAACCTTGCAGCAGCTATGTGAGAAATACTGCAACGGGCGGCGGGATGTTGATGTGTATAACGAAATAGTAGTTGCTATAAATTTACCCATGAATGTATACACAAGTGAACTTAAGTATTCTCTCTCTCTGTTGGATGTGTAATAAGTTTTCTGTTTTACGCATATTGGTTAGTATGAATTGTATTGAATTTCAATAGAGTCAGTCGCAACTCATTGTTTAGAAAGTCAAGTCGATAATTTTAAATTAATAAAATAACATTCTTTAAGCTTGATTTTATGTGTATCATTTCGATCCCCCATACTCAACGATGCACATATTGCTCCAGAAACCCGAGCTAAAGGTGAACACGATGATATGAAAAAAGAAGAGAGGTGTCTTAGGACACCCGGTTATAGCTTTTGTGCTGTTATATAAAACAAATTTGATGTGTCAAATAACAATGCAATAAAATTATATTATTTATATCTTTTCTAGCGGCGCAAAGTAGTTCAGAATCGTTTTTCATCTACCAAAACTCTGTAACTTTTGAACTAATGAAGATTTTTTTTAATTTTTCATAGATAACATCTTAAGCTTTTATCCAGTTTTAGTTTCACTAAAATCAGTACAGTGGTTGTGGAGAAATTTAAGGTTAAAGTTGAACTTTTATTTTTATTTTTTATTTTTTTTAATTTGCTTAGAAATGCGCGCTTTTTATTTTTTATTTTTGTTGAAAAAGGCCTTATAATAAAACTTAAATCATTTTTATAAAAACAACAAAGTATGTTTTTGTCATAAACAGATTCTAGACTCTTTTGGTTATTTGAATATATATACATAAGTATGTAAGACATATGCATACATAAATAACTGAACCGTTCTTGCTAGATGAATATCTGCAAGACACTGAATTAAAAAATTACTTAAACACTACTTATGAGAATCATTAAAGTAGTTTAAAATAATTAAATATCACTTAAAGCACAAATTACCTGTTAATATTCAAAATAATTAGGTATCATAAAGCCCTTACGCTATGTATTATATAAGGGATTTTTCCCAAAATCTGGCCATTAGATTTTTTTATGATGGTCAGTAGTAGGGAACTACCAATTCTACCCCAGTTAAAATTGTGAAATTTTGCTGAAATTTTTGAAATTTTGCTGAAATTTGTGAAATTTTTCTGAAATTTGAGAAATTGTGTTTTCGGTACGCTTTGATGTTTTTTTGTTTACATTAAGTGTTTTTTTGTTTACATTAAATGTTTTTTGTTTATATTAAGTGTATGTATGTTTGTATGTATGTATGTATGTATGTATGTATGTATGATCGTGGGAACTTGTGCGCGGAATATTTTGTGGAAATACATTAAGGGGTTTATAGTTTTGAGACTTTTATATGTATATGATTTTCTAATGTCGACGGGATAACATCTTTATTTTTTTCAAATGCCGACGGAAAAACATGTTCATTTTTTTCAAATTCCGACGGAAAATTTGTGGGTGTGTCTTGCTGTAGGAATTGAACTCTGTCTGTGCTTGGTGGAGGGCGGGTTGTGTCTAGATTGTGAGACCTTAAGGCTGACAGTGATTTGTGTAGGTGAGGGTGTTTTGTAATATGTAACCGTGGGAATTCGGTAGCGTTTATGCTTGTTGGAATTTAAGCCAAGCTGTGCTTTGGTGGGGGGCGGGGTGTATTTGAGGTAGATCGACTGGTGGAGGGCGGAGAGTTTTTGTAATATGTATCCGTGGGAATCTGTGTACATGTATGTATGTATGTATGTCTGTAAGAGTTTAAGGCTGTCTGTGATTTATGAAAGGCGAGGTGAGAGTGTTCATGTAATACGTATCCGTGGGAATGTGTGTATATGTATGTTCGTAGGAGTTTAAGGCTGATTGTGATTTGAGGTGGGGGACGGTGTTGTTGTGATAGATAGATAGAATGTGCCTATGTGTGTGTGTGTGTATGTATGTATTTGTAGCAGTTTAAGGCTGTCCTTGATTTGAGATAGGCGGGGGTGTGTTATTGTAATATGTATCTATAGGAATTTGGGTGTTTATATGTCTGTAGGAATTTTTGTGCATGTATGTCTGTAGAAGTTTAAGGCTGGTCGTGATTTGGATTGTTGAGATTGATCGATTGTACATATGTGACCTTGAGAATTTGTGTATTTATGAGGGGTAAAGTGTTCATGTAATATATAACAGCGCAATTTGTGTGTATATCTGTAGGAGTTTAAGGCTGATCATGATTAATGAGAGGTGAGGTGAAGGTGTTCATGTATATGTATCCATATTTGTGTGTATGTATCTCTATATGAGTTTAAGGCTGATCGTGATTTAGGTTATTGAGATTGATAGATTGTATGTTACCTCGAGATTTTGTGTATGTATATCTGTAAGAACTTTAGGCTGACTGTGATTTGTGAGGGGAGGGACGTTGTTGAAATAGGTTTAATTTTTCGTACATGAATTTTAGTATGTATTTGTGTATGTGATTTTCTCACCCTAGTATTTATATGTACGTAGAAATAAATTATTTCTCATATGAAAATTTTTTGCTAGAAAATATTATCATATATCTGAACTTCCCTAATCCTAGTATGTTTTTCATATTGGAGGATGAGATTGCTTTATATTTTATCAAGCTTAAATTTGTCCAGTGTTAAAGTCTGTCGGTCAGAAATTTGTTTATATTTGTATAAATATTAATTTCAGATTTTGCAAAATTCTTGTGTACGATCGTGGCGATTTTGTGTGTGTATGTGTGTATGCGCGATAGAGTTTGACTGGTCTGTGATAAGTTTGTTTATTTAAGTACATTTCTCCTCTTCGGCTTTCGTCTTCAAGCGTCAATAGCTTGTAGAACGGTTTGTATGTTTTCATGATGTAGATATGTAAGTGTGATTGTTAAAATCCAATAAATACTTGAGCATGGGTAAGAAATTTTATAATATGTGTACATATGTACATATGGATCTACAAATTGATTTTTTATATGTATGTATGTAGATACAAATAAGCCTGGGGCTCCCTGTTTAAATACATTTTTTTGTCATGTGCGGTCTTTTGTTGTTGCTGTTGTAAATATTCGCCTGGTCTTTTGTGTATAGATGTGAAATATCTCCATAGTTTTTTTTATTTGAAATTAAAAAAACGTTCTTTTAATTTTTAGATGTATTTACTTAAAAGTTTGTGAGGAGTTTCTGTTTTAAGTAAAATTGAATTCCTCTCTACTTGTAGTAACTATAGTATAAATATTTAATATATTTTATTTCCATTTGTTTAAAGTTGATGTAGCCTATATAGTCACGTTAAAAATTTTTCGGTGTAAAATTTTTTCCAACTATCATCTTTTTTCTTCACCTTTTACATATATTTTAGAACATCTTGCATTGGCTTTTAAAAAGTGACAAACGCTTTGAAATGAAATTGATCCAGCAGTCCAGCTTAGGTGATGATAGTTTTTTGTTAACCACTTTGCTTCTCTTTCCTTTTTTATTGATAAACATTTAAACTCAAATGGTGGTTTTATAATGAAATTGTTATACTCATTATTGTTGAAAACATCCGCTACTTCTTTTTGTAATGAAAATCATTCGAAACCTTACTCGTCCATTAAAACCATTTTTTCATTCATATTACTTAATTTATAAGACTTTCCGGACTTTCTATTATTCGATCATCAGTAAAAATGCAGTAGCTGAGGTCCTTGCTTGCTGTTTCATATTAAATTTCTATATAAATTGGCCCGCTATTGAATAAAAGGAGCTTTTATCATAAACTCTGATGCAGTTACGAGCGCTTGAAATTCTTTCATATACGAGTAGTAGATACATACATATCATATAGATACATATCATCATATAGAACTGCATAACGTTAATGTTTTAATTTTATGTTAAGATCATCATATGGATATGAGACTGAATTTAAATGGACGTTTAAGTTAGTCAAATCATAATGAACAAACTTATTTTCTTCTTGAAAAGCGATCAACAGAAAACGAAGTCGTCTCTCTCGACGGTTCCTCTAGTGACTTTGCATGTCGGAATTTCTGGCTGTCCTTTGTCGGCGTTATGGGTAATTAAATGTTAAAATTTTAATTGCCCAAATTATGTTACTTGATAATGTTACTATGCTTACATTAATATATATATAAGGGTGATCACCTATACCTTTTATTTGATGATCTAGATGATATATTTTTTGTTTTTCTCATGGTATTAAAGTTTAGCGTATTGTATACATATTTCTCCTATGTTTAAGTATGCTTTGTCTTCATGTGAGACAGGCTGTATATATCAGTTGGTCAGTCAGTCTCTTGTTTTATTGTTTTTTCTTCTTCTGATGTATCACTACTTTTTGATTTTACTACTTGAAATAGAGAACATTAATATTACTTTTAATTCCATTATTTTTAATGAAAATATATACATATGTGAGTGTGTACATATGCAAATGTATTCATATCTACATACATATATGCGAATATATGTATATATGTAGAAATTAGTTTACATACAAAGAAATACATGTTTATTAAACAAGTATTGCACGAAATCGTTCTTCAAGAACTCAGTCACCTCCGCCATGAATTCAGCCTAAGTGTTTTCATAGAGTATCAGAAACATTGGAATATCTACTTTTGAAGGAATTTTTGCTTCAAATAATTCTACCCTGGTCTGGTTTTCAGACCAGCTTATCAGGACCTGGTCTGATTTTCAGGTCAGCTTATCAGGACCTGGTCTGGTTTTCAGATCAGCTTATCAGGACCTGATCTGGTTTTCAGATCAGCTCATCAAGACCTGGTCTGGTTTTTAGATCAGCTTATCAGGACCTGGTCTGGTTTTCAGATCAGCTTATAATGACCTGGTCTGGTTTTCAGATCAGCTTATCAGGACCTAATCTGGTTTTCAGATCAGCTTATCAGGACCTAGTCTGGTTTTCAGATCAGATACATGTGAGCAACAAAAGATAAATTTAAACCTATAACAGAACCTCTCAAAGAATTCATATAGTTCTAGAAATATTGAAAGAATTCGCAAGAAAGAAGAAAGTAAAATCAAGATAGAAGCTGAAAATAATACAAGTTTAAAGCCATCAGTCAATATAGAGACAAGTACACCAAGGAAACTTTCAGAAGGAACAATATTTGATGATATCATCTTGTTTAATGATGCTAATACTGAGAATGATGATGAAGATGATTAAGATGATTTTTACTCATAGACTTCCAATTCTGAAGACACTTATACTCATTTATCAGTCTTGTAAGGAAGAATTGAATTAGATACAAACTATGGCCCACATCAAGATTTGAATAATAATGAAAGTTTGGTGATAGTAATCTAAAACTAAATGAAGATAAAATACAAGTTGATGTTCAAATATAGGCTCTAATAGTAGCTTTATTTTCTTTAATGATTGATAATAAAACATGGAAATACTATGAGAAATTTGATGTTGAAAACTATATAAAATATATAATTTCTACTAATACATAGAAAGAGAATCATCATCATTCACCGACGGAGAATGATGTTATCAAACTCAAATCGATAAACTATAGGACAAATTAATAATACAGCTTAAGGAATTAATATAATTCAAGAATATATTAAAATGCAAATTGATGAAGTACAACGTGAAATACAATTAGAGATAGAAGAAAAGAAACATACTAAAAATTGAAAAACACATACTGAAAATTAAATCATCTTTTAAAAAAACAAATTGAACAGCTGAACGATAAAATTTATAGATTGGAAAATTAACTACATGATAGAATAAATAGCTGAAAGTGCATCAAGTAGATCACAACGCTCTCCAAAAAATGTTTAAAACAACTCAATGTCTTTAAAAAGAAATTTAACAAACGAACTCTATAATAAATCCCGAAAATTATTTGTGCATTGTAGATATGTAATGAAAGGAATAGTTGATCTTTTATGGAGCTGATTTAGGTGAAATGGGAAACTATTCTTCAGAAAATAGAAGTTATTGATTATTGTAGACTGTAAATGATTCATTTTCAAAGTTTATATGGTCAATACCGTTGAAAATAAAAGTTGCATTGGAAAAAACCTAGGCTGTGGAAAATATTTTTGAAATGTTACGAGTACCAAAAAACTTACAAATGGATGATTGTAAAGAATTTTTTAATAGACACTGGAAAATTCATGGATAAGTAGAAAATTAAACATTACTTAATATGAAAGCATCAATAGTAGAATGATTTAATAGATCATCCAAAGGAATTATGTGTTAAGAATTTAGCATTAATGGTTCATATTGTGGATTGATATATATATAAAGATTTACTTAGTGCCTAAAATAGAAAAGCTCATCTCACAATTAAAATGTTTGCAATTAAAGTTAACTCAACAAATGAGGAAAAGGTGGAAAATACAGTATACAGTAATGTGAAGATGTAGAAAATGTTGGAATTTAATGACAATATGAATAAAATTAAAAAGGAAAAATCTAGTTTGTCATGGTTTTTTGTTGGTCTGTATGAAATATTGTGAAAACGTAAGCGTTCAAAATGAAGTTTAACACAGAGCAACATTCAGTAACACATCGTATTATCACTTTTTATAGTAAAAGTTGTATATTTTCCATTTCGAAAGCAGTAGCACACAAAATTTAAAAATTTGAATCTGGGCTTATTATAATAGATCTTCACTCTGTTAATTTCTATAGCTATGAGATCTTTAGAAAATATAGATAAACTAAGCAAATTGGACTTTGATATCCAATCTTTAAGAATGTACATGTGTATGAATGGGTATTAAACAAACTTACTGAATAAATATAGACTTCAACTAGAATCAAGCTGAAGCATGCATAAATTGTAAAATGTAGTGTAAACAGATCTTACTTTATATCTGTATTTGAATGAGTATCAAAAAAAATTTAGAGAAAAAAATATTGGAAGCATGCCGAAGCATGCATAATTTAAGAAAATTCCTCACGTCATACAATTTTGTAAGCAAAGAAATTTTATGAATTTGTGGGAAATGAAATACAAATGTATCTACTCTGTAAAAAATTTAGAAGAGTGAATTCTTAAATTCTAATAGTATAGATTTTTAATTGAAACACCACTACATGTCGGACTCTCGCGTCACTATCGATAGAAGCATGCTAAGGCATGCATGCTAGCAAAATATATAAATCTGTTAGAAGGTGATGAGAAACTTGTTTCTAATTATTAATCTGTAGACAGCAATTGTATCTGGATCAACCCAACTCATGAATGAAATGTATACAGATATGGTTGATGGTGATGAGGACCTTTTTTAAGTAGGAAATGATTACATCTGAATGTGATACAACCCAGCCTACGTCAACAATAACTTCAAGTGGGTCAACCCGCAAATCTCATGTAGAATTATTTGAAGCAAAAATTCCTTCAAAAGTAGATATTCCAATGTTTCTGATACTATATGAAAACACTTAGGCTGAATTCATGGTGGAGGTGACTGAGTTCTTGAAGAACGATTTCGTGCAATACTTGTTTAATAAACATGTATTTCTTTGTATGTAAACTAATTTCTACATACATACATATATTCGCATATATGTATGTAGATATGAATACATTTGCATATGTACACACTCACATATGTATATATTTTCATTAAAAATAATGGAATTAAAAATAATATTAATGTTCTCTATTTCAAGTAGTAAAATCAAAAAGTAGTGATACATCAGAAGAAGAAAAAAAAATAAAACAAGAGACTGACTGACCAACTGTTATATACAGCCTGTCTCACATGAAGACAAAGCATACTTAAACATAGGAGAAATATGTATACAATACGCTAAACTTTAATACCATGAGAAAAACAAAAAATATATCATCTAGATCATCAAATAAAAAGTATAGGTGATCACCCTTATATATATATTAATGTAAGCATAGTAACATTATCAAGTAACATAATTTGGGCAATTAAAATTTTAACATTTAATTACCCATAACGCCGACAAAGGACAGCCAGAAATTCCGACATGCAAAGTCATCTTGTATACTAGAGGAACCGTCGAGAGGATAGACCTAAATTCACAGAAAACGACTTCGTTTTCTGTTGATCGCTTTTCAAGAAGAAAATAAGTTTGTCCATTATGATTTGACTAACTTAAACGTCCATTTAAATTCAGTCTCATATCCATATGATGATCTTAATATAAAATTAAAACATTAACGTTATGCAGTTCTATATGATGATATGTATCTATATGATATGTATGTATCTACTACTCGTATATGAAAGAATTTCAAGCGCTCGTAACTGCATCAGAGTTTATGATAAAAGCTCCTTTTATTCAATAGCGGGCCAATTTATATAGAAATTTAATATGAAACAGCAAGCAAGGACCTCAGCTACTGCATTTTTACTGATGATCGAATAATAGAAAGTCCGGAAAGTCTTATAAATTAAGTAATATGAATGAAAAAATGGTTTTAATGGACGAGTAAGGTTTCGAATGATTTTCATTACAAAAAGAAGTAGCGGATGTTTTCAACAATAATGAGTATAACAATTTCATTATAAAACCACCATTTGAGTTTAAATGTTTATCAATAAAAAAGGAAAGAGAAGCAAAGTGGTTAACAAAAAACTATCATCACCTAAGCTGGACTGCTGGATCAGTTTCATTTCAAAGCGTTTGTCACTTTTTAAAAGCCAATGCAAGATGTTCTAAAATATATGTAAAAGGTGAAGAAAAAAGATGATAGTTGGAAAAAATTTTACACCGAAAAATTTTTAACGTTGACTATATAGGCTACATCAACTTTAAACAAATGGAAATAAAATATATTAAATATTTATACTATAGTTACTACAAGTAGAGAGGAATTCAATTTTACTTAAAACAGAAACTCCTCACAAACTTTTAAGTAAATACATCCAAAAATTAAAGGAACGTTTTTTTAATTTCAAATAAAAAAAACTATGGAGATATTTCACATCTATACACAAAAGACCAGGCGAATATTTACAACAGCAACAACAAAAGACCGCACATGACAAAAAAATGTATTTAAACAGGGAGCCCCAGGCTTATTTGTATGTACATACATACATATATAAAATCAATTTGTAGATCCATATGTACATATGTACACATATTATAAAATTTCTAACCCATGCTCAAGTATTTATTGGATTTTAACAATCACACTTACATATCTACATCATGAAAACATACAAACCGTTCTACAAGCTATTGACGCTTGAAGACGAAAGCCGAAGAGGAGAAATGTACTTAAATAAACAAACTTATCACAGACCAGTCAAACTCTATCGCGCATACACACATACACACACAAAATCGCCACGATCGTACACAAGAATTTTGCAAAATCTGAAATTAATATTTATACAAATATAAACAAATTTCTGACCGACAGACTTTAACACTGGACAAATTTAAGCTTGATAAAATATAAAGCAATCTCATCCTCCAATATGAAAAACATACTAGGATTAGGGAAGTTCAGATATATGATAATATTTTCTAGCAAAAAATTTTCATATGAGAAATAATTTATTTTTACGTACATATAAATACTAGGGTGAGAAAATCACATACACAAATACATACTAAAATTCATGTACGAAAAATTAAACCTATTTCAACAACGTCCCTCCCCTCACAAATCACAGTCAGCCTAAAGTTCTTACAGATATACATACACAAAATCTCGAGGTAACATACAATCTATCAATCTCAATAACCTAAATCACGATCAGCCTTAAACTCATATAGAGATACATACACACAAATATGGATACATATACATGAACACCTTCACCTCACCTCTCATTAATCATGATCAGCCTTAAACTCCTACAGATATACACACAAATTGGGCTGTTATATATTACATGAACACTTTACCCCTCATAAATACACAAATTCTCAAGGTCACATATGTACAATCGATCAATCTCAACAATCCAAATCACGACCAGCCTTAAACTTCTACAGACATACATGCACAAAAATTCCTACAGACATATAAACACCCAAATTCCTATAGATACATATTACAATAACACACCCCCGCCTATCTCAAATCAAGGACAGCCTTAAACTGCTACAAATACATACATACACACACACACACATAGGCACATTCTATCTATCTATCACAACAACACCGTCCCCCACCTCAAATCACAATCAGCCTTAAACTCCTACGAACATACATATACACACATTCCCACGGATACGTATTACATGAACACTCTCACCTCGCCTTTCATAAATCACAGACAGCCTTAAACTCTTACAGACATACATACATACATACATGTACACAGATTCCCACGGATACATATTACAAAAACTCTCCGCCCTCCACCAGTCAATCTATCTCAAATACACCCCGCCCACCACCAAAGCACAGCTTGGCTTAAATTCCAACAAGCATAAACGCTACCGAATTCCCACGGTTACATATTACAAAACACCCTCACCTACACAAATCACTGTCAGCCTTAAGGTCTCACAATCTAGACACAACCCGCCCTCCACCAAGCACAGACAGACTTCAATTCCTACAGCTAGACACACCCACAAATTTTCCGTCGGCATTAGGAAAAATCATGGAAATGGAAATCATGATTTTTCCTAATGAAAATAAACATATTTTCCCGTAGGCATTTGAAAAAAATAAAGATGTTATCCCGTCGACATTAGAAAATCATATACATATAAAAGTCTCAAAACTATAAACCCCTTAATGTATTTCCACAAAATATTCCGCGCACAAGTTCCCACGGTCATACATACATACATACATACAAACATACATACACTTAATATAAACAAAAAACATTTAATGTAAACAAAAAAATACTTAATGTAAACAAAAAAACATCAAAGCGCATCGAAAACACAATTTCTAAAATTTCACAAATTTCAGCAAAATTTCACAAATTTCAGCAAAATGTCACAATTTTAATTGGGGTAGAATTGGTAGTTCCCTACTACTATGGTCTTATGAGAAATTTTAACCATAATTCAAATCTAAATATTAGTACCTGAAGAAATGTTAATCTATGGATATATCATATCCATAATAGTAAATGCAAATTATATATTGTGGCCTCTTTTTATACAATGCATAAAACACGTTATTTCAATATGGTTTATGTTTTTATTTTCAATTTATTCATAAAGTTCTCATGGTCAATTAAATAAGATAACCAAAAATTACATTAAATATTAGTATTTTTATACTTTATTTCACTCAAATAATAGTAAATGCAAATTACAATTATTATTCATTTGGCTGGAATATTGCTTGTAAATATTCCATATTCAGTTCTGTATTACTTCTGTCATGTAGCAGTCCCTTAGCTTCGGTATGCAAGTCCGAATGATCCAATTTCCATTTGATTTCGAATGCTAGAGATGAAGGGATCTGACGTTGCCAATAATAAATTAAACAAATCTTCATTTGTAGAGCTTCATGAAATTTTTCTGGTATTATGTTCCCTGTAAAATCTGTAATCCTTATTTCTTTTTTCCTGGGCTTCCTCTGATAAATCTCCAATTGGTAAGATATGGTGCTTAATGACATCTTCTCCATGATAAAGAGCCTTGTGCACTGTTGCAGACATATTTCACCATGGGTATTTGGATGTATATATAGGGTGTTTTTTTAGAGTTATAGAACTTCGAATTGAAATAAAACACAAGAAAATCGTTTTAATGTCCATCAATTTGGCTTTATTGGAAGGATTTTATGCCATTAACGTTTAAATATGATTTCGGGCATGTGGCCGCCGCGGCTGGCTCGAATAAAGCCAATTCTACAGGTCCAATTTTCAACCACTTTTTCGAGCATATGGGGCCTTATGTTGGCAATAACGCCACGAATGTTGGCTTCCAAGTCCCCGTTTTCTGGTTTGTTGGCGTAGACGAGCGACTTCACATATCCCCAAAGAAAATAATACAATGGTGTCAAATCACACGATCTTGGTGGCCAATTGACAGGTTATCCATGGTTAACCGAATTAATTGCTCTGATGGACGATTATGTCGACCATAAAATGGACGGAGCTTGCGGTAAACTTCGCGAACTGAACCATTATTTTCGAAATAAATTTGCACGATTTGCAAGCGTTGTTCTTTTGTCAACCTGTTCATGATGAAATGGCAAACCAAACTAAATATTAATCACTTGACAGCTGACAAAATGGCCGCCAGTTAAAAAAGTGATGCCAACTTAAAGTTCTATACCTCAATAAAAAACACCGTATATATTAGCGGTTTCCTTGGCATAATCACCAAATTTCCTAGCATTAACTTGCTCGTAACACGCAAGTACTTCAACAATTGTTTTAAATCTAGCAAGTCGTAAGGTTCTGCAGAGATTTCACTTTTCACACACACAGTCCAAAAAAATCTACGCAAGACCATTTTCATCAAACACAAACACCGCCAATATTTCTTTTAAATATTATTTAAAAATCAATGAAAAATTTTATTTAAAATAATTTACAATGTTTTTAATTCATTTAATTTTCAGAGTTTGTATTGCAGAATTAACGAACTTTAATTTGTTTGTACCAATACCAAAAAATTTATTATATGTACGTTTTTTTGTAAAAGTTTTTTTTATAAGGATTCTTGTAATATTGATTTAACTTTTACTAATTAATCATCAAAATGGTTACTTACATCAATTTTAACTTAACTTTACAAATAATTAAATAATAACAATAAATACAAATTATATACACTATTCACCGACTAGAGATAAAAATTTTAGTCATAAAAAATATTTTCCAAAAAAAAACAAAAAAACCGCAAAGTGCCATGAGGAATAATCTATATGAGTACCTCAAATAAGAAAAATTGTAGTGAGTTCTATTGGCAGAAATGCATATTTTACTGTGAGTTCTAAAGCTCTTAATGAAAACAATAAAAATAAAAAACCTGATGATAGTATTTTTTTAACGGCGAAGCCACTTTTTCGTCAGCGATCAACTTCGCTTTGTCCAATGCCAACTAGTGATTTGTTAACGTTACACTTGCCTAGTAATTCTTCATATAAGTCAGCGATATCATCTGCTTCGGGCTCGTGTTCATCAATTAACCAAGTTATCACTACAGATAACAGTAGCTCAAAACCCAAGCTTCAAGTCAGAATGAACAGATATATAAATGTGGTAAAACGTGGACGAAGGCCAAATTCTTCTAAAATTTCATCTGCTCCAAGGATGTCTAGGGATAACAGCGCATCCTCTACTAATCGTTTTAAGATTTTGCAAGATGATAACGACAAGCCCGATGTATCCTCGAACAAAACTTCCAAGCCACAACCAATCTATTTGAGAAAAAAAAAAATTCAAACTCCCTTATTAAAAAATTAATCTCGATCATTGGTGAGAATAAATTTCACATTGTTCCAATAAAACGTGGTAACATTGATGAAACGAAAATTCAAATTTATGAAGAAAAATATTTTCGCAAAATGGTTTCTGAATTTGAAAAAAGTAAAACAAGTTTCTTCACTTATCAGCTTAAGAGTGCTAAAGGCCTGTAAATTGTACTGAAGGGCATAGATTCGTATATTGTTCCCGAAAAAATAAAAGATGCGCTCGTCCTCCAGGGATTTAAGGTAAAAAATGTATCAAACATTTTAAACAGAGAGAAGATGCCCCAACCTATATTTCGCGTTGAGCTTGAGCCAAATGATATAAAATTGAGAAAAAACGAGACCCATCCAATTTATAGCTTAAAATATCTTTTATAACGCAAAATAACAGTTGAAGAACCAGACAAGCGTTCAGGACCCGTACAGTACCATAATTGTCAAGAATATGGCCACACAAAAACATACTGCAAATTACCTACACTTTGTGTTATCTGCGGTGAATTGCACGGTACTGCTAGCTGTACTAGGCCAAAAGATCAAGCAGAAAAAAATTTAGTAATTGTGGAGGTAATTACACCGCTAACTACATGTGATGTCCTGTATATTCTTTCGTTAAACAGACTATGGGACAAAAACCGAAATTAGCTCCAGCTCAATCAGCCAACGCTTACTTCTCCACTTTTCCTCAAATGAGCCAACCAATTACTTCCCGAGTATCGTATGCCTATGCTGTTAAGACAAATTCTATTCCCGCACAAAAAGTATCACCGCGAAATAATTCGACAAATACAAACTCTAGCTTTAGTTTTAATCGCCTTGAAGCTACTATTGATAATCTAGTGCAAACTATAAACAATATGACTAGCATGATTCATGGTTAATACGCCATGAACACGTTAAAAATATGTTTCTGGAACACCAACGGCATTCGCCAACACAAAAATGAACTCGAGCACTTTCTTACGGAAAAAAATATTGATATAATGTTGGTTTCTGAGACTCATTTGACTTCGAGAAGCCTTTTCAAAATCAATGGCTACACCTTATATGATTCAAAGAACCCGAGAGGAAGAGCATGCGGTGGATCAGCAATTCTAATAAAGTCGAGGCTCAAGCACTATATTCTTGACAACATTGAAAATTTTTGTACAAATTTCGTGATATCATCACGAGAATCACTACTAGGATTTTTACAAATCTCTTTGGCCTTGCTTCGTAGCAGCTGGCGACTACAATGCAAAATAAACGTTCTGTGGTGTGCGTCTTATTAGGCCTAGATGTCGGGCGTTGTTCAATACAATTTCAAAAATGGGCTTAGATGTCATTTCGTATGGGGAGCCCACTTACTGGCCAACGGACATACAAAAATTCCGGATGTTATAAATTTTGGCGTCATGGAAAATATCTCTAGGGATTTAATTCATGTTGAAGCTTCCCTAGATCTCTCCTCCGATCGCTCTCCCACAATCGTTACAATTTGTAGCCCACTACGATGTGACTTAGCTCACCCATAAGATGATCAATCGTGTTAATTGGCTGGGGTTCAAAAAATATCTCAGTAGTCATTGTACGGAAAACATTAAGCTATGAACATCCGAAGATATTGAATTTAACGTTGCCAATCTTAACGAAAATATAAAACAGGCTGCTGAACATGCCACCACCTCCCAAGCGCAGACTGGGTTTAATAGAATTTGTTCTACGGATATTGAACGTCTTGTTGTGAAAAAAGGAGAGCTAGAAGAGAATGGTAACAATAGAGCACCCCAAATAAAATCAGATTCGAAGAGTTGCTTGCATATGATGAAACTGCATCTCTTGAAAACTATCTGGAAAATCTCGATGTCACTCCAGCATCTAATTACTCCTTGAGGCCAGAGGTTGGGCAAGAAGTGATACTGAAAAAGGTAACTTGTTTGCAAAACATTTAAAATCCGTATTTACCCCAAACACTTGTACTGGTGCTGTTGATTTACCGAGTGTAGTTGCTCTACCCAGTCGACCCTTAAAGTTTAAGATGCGTGACATGGAGAGACTAATTACTTAACTCAACCCGAAGAAAGCTCCAGGTATTGATGGAATTAGTAACAAGATGCGGATAAATTTGCCTCGTATTGCAATTAATTAATAAATTAATAAATTTTTAAAGCCATATTACGACTAGAATATTATCCACACCACTGGAAGTTTGCTAAGGTTAAAATGATTCCAAAGCCGGGTAAATATCTTACCAAGGCTGAACCATACAGGCCAATAAGTCTACTATTAATAACGTCAAAACTTTTCGAAAAACTGCTCATGACAAAATTGTCACCAATTCTAATTGATAGTGGATGCATCCCAGTCCATCAATTTGGTTTTAGAAGTCAGCATAGCACTATTCAGCAAACACATAGATTGATTTAATTATAAATTCTTATAAAGAAGAACATTTGAAGAAAAGAAGTATTGTTCTGCCCTGTTCATTGACGATTCTAAGGCATTTGATCAAGTGTGGCATGAAGGCCTTATTCTAAAATTGAAATCATATCTACTAATACATTTTCTGAAGCTATTGGAAAGTTACATTACAACCCGGAAGTTCACGGTTGTTGAAGGAGTCTTCATGAGTGTGCCCGAATCTAAATTATCCGGTGTGCCACAGGGGAGCATACTGGGACCAGTTTTGTATTTGATTTATACTTGTAATATGCCTTTGAGCAGCAATATCCATACATCTACATTTGCCGATGATACAGCCTGCCTTAGTTTGCACGAAAACCCTCACGAGGTTTCCCGATATCTACAAGAACATATTACACAGCTGGAACTATGGTTAAACTTATGGAGAATTAAAGTAAACGAACAAAAGTGTGTTCAGGTAACATTTTCCCTGCAAAGAGATACTTGTTCCCCAATTCGAATCAACAATCAAGTTGTTCCTCAACATTCACATGTAAAATACCTCTATATACACCTTGATCGGCGGCTTACATGGAAACACCATATTGACTCAAAGCTAACACAAATGAAACTTAAATTAACTCAGATACATTTGCTGATTGGTAGAAATTCAACACTTAGTCTAGATTGTAAACTTTTAATATACAAGTCGCTTTTGAAACCAATATGGTTTGAATTCAGTTATGGGGCACTGCTTCAGCTTCCAGTGTACATCAAAAATTAAAATTTACATCGTGATTTAAATATCCCACTAGTGACTGAAGAAATTGCGCAATACGCAAGCAAACACCTAACAAAACTCGAATCCCATCCTAATTCCGTTGCTCGTAACATCTTGAATTTCACTGGACACATCCGCTTAAAATAGAGGCACACTACAGCTCTAATACTCAACACTCCAGATGAGACAGCTTGAAAATATTTTTGTCCCTAATGCGACATTTATAGGTCTGTTTCTTTAGTTTTTGGGTAAGGTTCGGTAAAATGAGAGCAAGGTACAATTTCTCTTAATAAACTACAAAAATGTACAAAAGTACGGTAACGCGAAAAACCATAATTTTTAACACAAAAGGAAATGTCAATGCATGTATGCATATACATACGTACACACATAACTAAACAACATACTTACGTATATACACACGTACGTATATAAGTTAACGTAAACTATTACTAAAAAGTTAACGTAAACATTTATAGAAATACTTAAAGTAAAATAAAATAATTAAAGTAAAAAGTGCAAAGTCGCAATTCGCCAAGATGTTGCAATCAGTTAGCAAAAAATTATAAAGTTTATTGCACTCGAAAATAATGCAACATAAAAAATAATGCAAGTCACTTTTCTTTAAAAAAATCATATTTGCATTTAGAGAGCACAACATTTTTGAGATTGCACACTTTATATAAGTATGTATGTAGTAATGTTGAATGGCATACAATGTATGCACACACATAAATGATGCTTATAGAGAAATTTGTTTGTGTGTGTGTTATATTTCTTGTTCAAAGCACAGTCGGTACGAGAAAAAATATGAAATTACAAAAAGAAGTTTCTTGTTTTGATATATTCATGTGCAAATAAATTACGTAAAGCCAATGCGACCGATTGTGTTATTGTAGAGTAATAATACGTGTTTTATTGTTGTAAAATTAAAAATAAGTTGATTCGCACCGAACTACATATAATTATTTGATTTAGAAATCTGAATTGTATACTTACAATATTTTTTTTATTTATTGCTTTAAAATTTTGAGTTTTTCAGTGCTTGTTGATTGGAATTTATATGTTTCCCACGACGAATGTTTTCTTAGCAGTGTAAAAACTAATAAATTAAGCATCTCCATCCTGTGCTTAAAGCATACGTTGCTCTCGTCAAACCAAAAGGAATATATTGTATTTTTGGTACAATTTACGCATTGTTCAACAATAGTTTTTTTATGTTTTTTATTTCTTTGGACTTAGAAAAAAGATTTTCAAAAACTTTTATGTGAATCTTACACACTGCAAAAAATAAATATGAGGGAGCACACAAACTTCCAAAATCTGTTTCTTTATCAAAATTTTTTGCGTGAACAAACATTTCTGAAGGATATGACAAAACTTGCGCGGGTTTAATTACATCCACACGGCATTTAGCGCAAGTTATTCTTTGAGCTATATAACCAACAAAATATCGGCTTGATGTTGAACGTTGTTAGAGTTAAACCAATCTGCATCTTCATTAAAATAATCTTAATTTTCATCGAATATGTTTGTTACATTAATGTCAGGTGTGCGACTACTTTCTGCTGTAGTTCCACTTCTTTGAGTATCTTCTAAAATTGTTTGAAACTCAATAGGTAAAAATATCGCATCGTCATTTGCACAATTTGATGAGGTACTAAATTGCGTTATTTTTAGAGATAGTAGTTTAGCTACTGCGACATTTAATTCATAGACCGAAGAATTTTTGCAGTGTCCGCCCTTGGGCACGTATATATGAAAACAAGTTTTCCAATGGATCTTGATTAAAATGGTTCGTTAAAATGCATATCAAATTTGAGTTTTCCGCAAACAATTCTGACGATAAAGATAAAACAGCTCTCGTAGTTTGAATCAGGCCATCGATTGAAAATATTTTGTTTCCTGCGTATTCAACCTGTTTCATATTGTAGGTAATTAGCTCTTCGAGTAATTGCCAAGTTATGCTATTCGGCTTCAAGCCACGCTTCAGGGGCTTTACATCGTTAAAATACATGCTGTTTAAGCAATCAAAATAGCTATCGAGTTTTTTTTATAAAAGAGCACGTTGAAGTGGCTATTGGTGCGGAACTTCGTGTAAACTGGCGATTTTCATTTACAGATTGGCTTGCAGCAGCAACTGAATTGCTCAAAGTTTGGACAGCTAAGCCAACACGCATCTTCTGAAAATTATTTGCGTTTATGTGCACCGTTGTTAATTTTGTCATTTTTGTTGCTTTTCCGTACTCCAACTCGAATATTTCTCTAACAACGTCGAAGCGCGCTACGCCATGCGGTGGTTTAAAATCGGCTTTGATGAAAGCATTTCTTATAGATTTAAAAATATGGGGTACATCGTACATCAAGTAAATTTTGGCATTTTTATAAACCAAATAAGGTTTTTCACAGGATCCGCCGAGCATATCATAACATTTTCTATTATTAGGACCTTGATCACACGTAAGCCCACGCACATTTAGTCCCATTTCTCTTAATATATCCAAGTTTGACTCTACAAGTTTTTTTAGTATATCACCTTTTATTGAACTGGAAGTAACAAAATAATTTAAAACGAACTTTCAATTTCTTACAACTTGTGCAAAACGATGGTGATTCCGATCTTTTGCTCTTATGAGGAGGACTTCTAAATAAGGGTAAAGCAACATCTTCACTTAATAAACAGTTTTCTTTTTCTATATCTGAGTCATCAGTCAAGTTTAAAGTTGGTACTGCGTTGCGCTTCAAGTATTTCTTTCCTATATTTTCTGACGGAAAGTGTCTTTCACATATATATAATGTCCACGATCTTTCCAAAAAGCTTTCGTCAAAGTTGCACTTTTCTATCCACGCTTTAAACAATATGTCATTGGAATATGGAAAACGAAAGATTTTTAAGTTTGGAAAACTTCTTTTGGATCTGCCACAATGAGGCAAACAACACTTATTGCCTGTTATAAGCGATAACTTCTTTTGTTTAATTTTAGTTAGTTCGCTCATTATGATATTTTTTTACTTATTTAATTACTAAGACTTTTTTAATTTCACACTAGATTATATTTTCAAGCACAATATATTCACTGTGAAGCAGTAGTACAGTCGAATTTTTGCCTAATCTTGAACGGGTTAAGATGTAGAATAAGAAAATTTCACTTCATACACAACGTTTTATGATTTATTTAGGTAAATAATTGTCATATGCAAATTTTTCCTTTACTAATTGAATATGTAAAAAAAATGTTTTATGACTTAATCAGGAAAAATAAAGTAACAAGTGTCTTTCAATAAAAAATGAAGGTAATAAAATTAAAAAATGCTTACCAGAAATATTTTTTTAAAGTATGTGGGTTTTTCCAATATACCTGCCTCAGCAAAATATATGTGCTTTAATCACAAAACTTGGGATATGCAGACAGCAGTACACACGAGTTACGTATGTAATCCCACATACTCAACCAACCCTCGTAGATATAAATTCAATAATTACTAAATATACTAAACAGACTTAAAAAGAAAACAAAGTCAAAGACACTTTATTAAAAAAAGAAATGTTTATGCAATTAAATAAATTTTACCTCTTTTATTTTCTGAAATTTGACTTCTCTTTCCGTTATTTCGTAAGCAGTTAAGGCCAATGACATTTTTATTCGTTCATTCATTGAAATCCTAAACCATTAAAGAAATATTGATGAATTCATATTTTTGGTTGTTTGTAAAACCACTTGAAATCGTCAATTTTTATTTCGATGACTTAATGAGTGAAATTGTTTATGTTAAGAATAGAATTAAGAAAATTTATATAAAAAATTGGTAAAATTTTAAAATAAGTTAGTCTTAAGACCACTTTCAAGAAATAAAGACGCTGAATTTAAATTCTCGTGTTTTATTCAAACGTAACTGGCGCAGTCGACGGAAACTTACTCCAAAGAATAAGTTAAAGTACATGTTTATTCTAAAGAATAAATAAAAACGCTCAAAAGTCTTAGTTTAAAGAACAATACAAAATTTAAGTGAAGTGATTTCAAAAGTCTTAGTTTAAAGAACAATACAAAATTTAAGTGAAGTGATTTCAAAAGTCTTAGTTTAAAGAACAATACAAAATTTAAGTGAAGTGATTTCAAAAGTCTTAGTTTAAAGAACAATACAAAATTTAAGCGAAGTGATTTCAGACAGTCTTAGTTTAAAGAACAATATAAAATTTAAGTGAAGAATATAAAGGACAAACTTATTCGTGAACTAATAAATAACAAAAAAACTATTTATATTATAAAGCACTGAAAAATTGTTAAAATAAACATACATTCGCAAAAAAAAAAAAAATAAAAAAAAACAAATATGAGCAGATTTGACGAAAACAGAAATTTGGGCCACCCAGTAAATGGAGAACAAATTGCAGAAGTGATTGCAGCCCAAGAACAACTTATTAACCAGCTAAGGGGACAAGTGCAAACTTTACAACAACGTCAGCAGCAGGCAGTCCAACAGGAACTTCCACAAAAAATTAAAGATATTCTGACCCAGTTCAGACAATTGAAGGTTTTAGACAGCGATCATGATGTCAATGCTTTTATAAACTCCGTGGAGGCTGTATTCGCACTGTGTCCGGAAAATAATCTTCAGCTTGTGAACTTGACGATGGCGATCGTGGTAAATGAGAAAATCAGCGGTGCTATTGGAAGTTACATTAGAGAATTAGGTACCGGAGCAACTTGGAATCAAGTTAAGGCTAAACTGATGGAGTATTACAGACCAAGAACAACGTACAGCGATGTCTTCAACAGATGCAGAAACATAAAAGTAAGCAATCTAAGAGAATTATTTAATTATTTTGATAAAGCTAAATATGAATTAAGCCAAATATATTTATTTGATGAAAATAAACCAGATATCTTAAGGCCAGATAGAGTTGACATAGATTTGGCTAATATACTTATAGAAAAAATAGATATTCCAATGAGAATACATTTCGACCAGTATACTACACTTAATAATATCGCGATGAAATACTCGCAAATAAAAGCACTAGATGATCCTAGAGCCATTCACTTAAAACACAGGAAAACTGCAAATAACTATTACAAAACATCAACCAATAATAGAGACAATCAAGCTGAAACAATACAAAATACTTATAGATACAACCAAAGTAAAACACTACCAAACAAAAACAGTTACAACCAAAACCATATTGCATCAAACATACATAGATACAGACAAAATAATACCAACATACAAAACAACCCAAACAATGACAATTCAAACCAAACAGGGATTACACGAATGAGCACATTTACTCGTAACTCTAGGTGGGGACCAGAACCTATGGAAATAGGTACTTTACAAGAAGAACAATTAATAGGAAACAAAGATCTAAATTTTATAGTATCGCCTCAAAATCAACATTACCCATAGTAAAAATTTCTATAGGTAAACAAACCATTAAGTGTCTTATCGATACAGGTTCCACCACAAGTGTCCTAAAAGAAGGAATACTGACTGAACAATATCCAAAAATTACTCTTAAGAATCCTTTGTCGTATAATACACTTAACGGCACAAATAAAATTAAATTTATAGTGACAACACCATTTCCAAAAGAATTCGGTTGTATGGGAACACTTCAATGGAAAATAATTAATTTCCAAAATAAAAATTTTTCTGGCATAATTGGGCAAAATTTTTTGCAACCTCTAAAGACAAAAATCGACTATGAACAAAAATGTATAGAAATACTAAACAATAAACTTTATTTTGAAGAATATAATTATCCCGAATATGTTCATAACATTTGTAGTATACAACAAATAGAAAATAAAAATATAAGAGATAACATTGATTTTTCTCACATGAATACCGAAGAACATCAGGCAACCCTAAAGCTGCTTACTGAGTTCGAAGATCTTTTCTTTAAAGAAGGAGACTATTTATCATGTACAAATGAAGTATACCATGAAATAGTAACCACAAACGAAAGACCTCTATATTCCAAAATATATAGGTATCCTCAAATACACGAGGAAGAAATTAAACGTCAAATTAAGGAAATGGCTAAACAAGAAATAATAAGAGAAAGCAATTCCCCATATAATAGCCCACTATGGATCGTCGAAAAGAAATTAGATAACTCAGGAAAAAAAAGTATAGAATCGTTGTTGACTACAGAAAGTTAAACGAGTTTACAATTGACGATAAATACCCTATTTCGAATCTAAATTCATTGTTGGACAAGATTGGTAGAGCACAATATTTTACAACATTGGATTTGGCAAAAGGGTTCCACCAAATTCCAGTCAGGGAGGAGGACAGGGCAAAAACAGCGTTTTCAACACCATTTGGACACTATGAGTTTATTCGTATGCCATTTGGTCTGAAGAATGCTCCATCAACCTTCCAAAGGCTGATGAATAAAATCTTACATGAATATATTAACAGAATATGCGTCGTTTATATGGACGACATATTGGTGTTCGGAACATCCTTGGAAGAACACTTAACCAATCTAAGACTTGTATTTAAAGCACTAAAAAAAGCTCATCTCAAAATACAGGTCGACAAATGCGATTTTCTAAAGAAAGAAACTCAGTTTTTAGGGCACATCCTTACAACGAACGGAATAAAGCCAAATCCAGCTAAAATAGAAATAATAAAAAATTTAAAAATACCACATAATACAAAACAAATAAAATCTTTCTTGGGAGTGACGGGTTTTTATAGAAAGTTTGTCAAAGATTATGCAAAAATTGCATTTCCCATGACGAGATTTTTAAAAAAGGATCAACCAATCAATGTATATGACCCTAGTTACATCACTTCTTTTGAAAAGCTTAAAGACCTAATAACAAATTCACCAATTTTACGTTACCCAAATTTCACAAAGAAATTTAAAATCACAACTGATGCAAGCAACTTTGCCCTGGGAGCCGTCCTATCTCAAGATGGACATCCTATTGCATATGCATCCAGAACTCTAAACAAGCATGAAACTAATTATGCTACTATAGAAAAAGAGTTACTCGCCATAGTATGGGCGGTAAAATACTTCCGACCATACGTTTTTGGCAGACAATTTGATTTGGAGTGTGACCATCAACCACTAAAGTGGCTGATGACAAAATATTCGGGTAAAGACATAAACCCAAAACTTCAGAGATGGCTTCTCACTTTGGGAGAATACAACTTTTCAATTGAATATATTAAAGGAAAAACTAACAATGTCGCAGATTTTTTGAGCCGAATAAGAAACGACGAAATTAATGCTCAGATGGAGATTCTACAAGGCGAAGGAGACAACAATAGCATGACACCCGAAGTGGAAACGGTGCATTCCCAAGAGGAAGATCTTGGCTACGCAATTCCAATTCTAGATACAATCGTTAATCGGTTTAAGACGCAAATAATAGTTGTAAAGGAAAAACGCAAAACAATTGAAAATTTTTTTAAATTTAAACGTATTTACATAGATAAAAATGATATTGACCAGAACAGAGTCTTAGATATCATTAGAAAAGAAATATATAAAGGAAGAGTGGGAATATACTCTGACCTAAATGATCACGAATATTACAAAGTACAGAGAATTATGGAAAGGGAATTTTCTACAAACCCCAATGTTAAGTTCGTCAAATGTTCTCGGCTGGCAAAGGACATTGAGAATGACGAAGAATTAAGAAAACAAATCGCCCTTTTTCATAAACACGAAAGCGGACATTGCGGTATAACGGCGACTTTCGAAAAACTAAAAAATTTAATATATAATCCTCACCTTAAGGAAGAAATAACAAAAGTCATTAAAAATTGCGATATATGCTCAGGAGGAAAATATGACAGAAACCCAATCAAAAACAAATTTAACACAACCGAAACTCCGCATACTACTAATGAAACTATACATGTAGATACATATGTCAATACCAAACATTCCTTCATCGTTTTCATTGATAAGTTTTCAAAACATGCCACATGTTTGCCACTCGTGGACAGAAATAGTATTACACTTGTTACACAATTACAACAGTTTTTAGCAATTAAAGGAAAAGTAAAAAGAATGGTATTCGACAACGAATTTAATAATGAAAGCGTTAAAACATTTTTGCAAACTGAGGGAATAGAATATCACTTTACTAAACCAAATAGCCATACTGGCAACAGCGATATTGAGAGATTAAACAATACAATCACAGAAAAAATAAGAACTTTAAATATAGAAAGTCATTTACCAATTACACAACAAATATCTAAAGCCATAACGTTATACAATGACACATATCATAGCACAATTAAATGCACACCATTACAAGTTCAAAATCACACAATAGATCACAATATAATATATGATAGGTTGTGTAAAGCAAAAGAACAACTAATTTCAAAGGCAAATAGAAATAGGGAAAGTTATATAGAAACAAGAGAAGAAGGTTTCATAAAAAATTACAAGAATGTACGACACAAAGAAGAACCTAAATTCAAGAAAAAATCATTACAGGGAATACATACGAGCAATATTAAAAGACCCAATAAATATAACAATCTCATTATAAACAAAAACTAATTTCCACTTACATTTAAAGTTACAGGTAATATTACACATACTAATAACCATATTGATAATAATGCAAACTCAGGCAAACATAATATTGCATCCAATAACGGAAACAAACGGATACATACAAATTAACAACTATAATTGCAGCATCCCTATAGAATCAGACCTAATTCTACACCACATAGATATAGAAGAAATAACAAATATACTTCTGCAAATGAAAAACGACTCAAATAATTTGAAAATGAACGAAAAAATATTTATATGTAACGAAATAGACACACTTTTAAGCAAAATAAAAACAATAACACCTAGCAATAGGCAAAAGCGCGGACTTTTAAACATAGTAGAACATGCTTGGAAATACCTTTTTGGTACCATGGACAATACTGACCAAGAAGATATCATTAAACACTTTAACACAGTTGACACTAACATACATAACTCTATAACAAACTTAAATCAACAAATAAAAATTAACAACCACTTCAACAATACAATACAACTAATAAGAAACACTGTAACACAGAACCAGAAGAATTTAATATATTATATGGAGGGACTACATAGATCAGTAAGAGACATATTGACAAAAAACATATATTTTGAAAATTTACTTATTTTGACAACACTTAGAAACCACATCGAACATATACAAAACTATATAACGACAGCACAAAATGGAATAACAGACGCCAGCATTCTAACAAAGCAAGAGATAGATGACTACAATATAGATATAAGAAAAATTAAATTTTTAAGGACTGCAATCTTCGAAAAAACTAATGAATTAATATTTATAATTAAAGTTCCAAAAATATTTCACTCTATACAAGTAACAACTATTATACCTATGCCATACTTAAATAAAGAAGTAGATGCAGAAATTGAAAATATATTTAAATATAATAACAAAACATATATATACAAGCAAAACAATTATCTAACTGAATGTAAAATATCACGACACTGCACAATAGAAAGAACATGTAAGATTATAACAAACGAAAATACAGAGATCATAAATATTAACGATCAAACAATTGTCGTAAAAAATGCAAAGAATAGTACAATAACTAGCAAATATAATAATACAAATAATGTTTTGAATGGAAATTTCTTAATACAGTATAATAATTGCACTTTAACAATAGCAAATCAAAAATTTTCAAATAACAATAAAATGTATTTGGATAAAATAATCGTTCCAAAATTTCAAAACATAAAATTTAATAGTACACTAACTATAGAAGAAGTAAAAATAAAAACAGTTCAAAATATGAAAGAAATTGAAGAAATAAAATTCAACAGTAAAATTATTATTTACACCATACCACCAACAATAATTGTGGCAATAACAATAGTATTAATAATAATATTGTATGACAAATGTAAGAGGTCAAATGGAAGAATTCAGGAGAATCCTTCATCTAATGGGGGAGGAGTTACGTATGTAATCCCACATACTCAACCAACCCTCGTAGATATAAATTCAATAATTACTAAATATACTAAACAGACTTAAAAAGAAAACAAAGTCAAAGACACTTTATTAAAAAAAGAAATGTTTATGCAATTAAATAAATTTTACCTCTTTTATTTTCTGAAATTTGACTTCTCTTTCCGTTATTTCGTAAGCAGTTAAGGCCAATGACATTTTTATTCGTTCATTCATTGAAATCCTAAACCATTAAAGAAATATTGATGAATTCATATTTTTGGTTGTTTGTAAAACCACTTGAAATCGTCAATTTTTATTTCGATGGCTTAATGAGTGAAATTGTTTATGTTAAGAATAGAATTAAGAAAATTTATATAAAAAATTGGTAAAATTTTAAAATAAGTTAGTCTTAAGACCACTTTCAAGAAATAAAGACGCTGAATTTAAATTCTCGTGTTTTATTCAAACGTAACTCACGTGCATTTTATTGCACCCGTTGTGGTAAAACCACAATTATGCTATTCTTACAAATAATTTTATGGTCTTTATTGCTAAAAACTTAATTCCTACATGCTAAAACATTTATTTTTAAGGGTTGCAAACAAGTCATGCAAGTGATGTGAAAAAAACACACTGCACCAGGTAAATAAATCGCAATACCTTCATTAATCAAAGGAATAGCATATTAATTGAAACTTTTACTTTTCTGCTGTCAGTTTTTGAACACTGATATTAAATTCAAATAACGGTAAATTTATATTCGGTGCGAATCCATGTATTTGCAAAAGTACAACAATAAAATACATATTTTTGCCATACAAATAAACAATCGGCAACATTAAGTTCTACGTAGCTTATGTCCATATACGTATGCATATGTGCGAAAACACAAGTTCTTTTTGTTTGTGTATATTTTTTCTTTGCTTTAGGAAGAATACACACATCCATTCATACTTATGCATGCAAAGGCACACATACATACATGTATGCATATGCAGATGAATAGCAAAGACATGAGAATAATAAGTGCTGAGAAAATAAAATACTCTCTTTGAAACACATGGATTTAGTAGAAAATCCACCAGCAAATTAAGCACTGACAGTAAAATGTATGGACGTAGAACATCTTTATATTTATAGTCTTTGACTCAAGATTCAAGTTTGACGAACCTTTTGTGTGTAAATTCGTACACATTGGTGTTTTAATAAAATACATTATTTTTGGAAATTAATCTAAAGGGGGAAAAAGCCCTAAAAGCAGAACATTCTACTGACAAGAAACATAAAATCAAATAAAGTGACATTGCTTCAAAGAATCGAACTTCAACAACTACAACAACCTGCCGCAACTACACCTACAACATCTTAAACAACAACTGCTACTACCACATCTGCAAGTACAATAACAGCCGCCGCAACCACAACGACAACTACAGCAACCACAACGCAACAACCATTTGAAAAAGACGGAAAATACACTGTAAGTTTATACCATCAAATTAAGGTAGAAAATAATATAAGTTGTAGTAGATTTTATTTTTAAAATTTACATTATTGTGTCAAAAGTTTTAAAGAAAAGTTGTTATACATGTGAATATAGTATTTAATACATATAAGAGAAAAGGAGAAAACCCATACGAAAATTTGAATTAATCCTTGAACAATAAATTGGAAAAAGTGGTCCTCGGGAAAAACAATTAAATAGAAAAGTGTAGATCATAGTATAGGAAATTTTTGTTTTAAGACATGTCAAACCGGAGAATCTAATAAGGCCAGCAGTCCTTCCCCAGGCTAATAATCGTCCTGCCAATGCGCAGTTAAGTTTAGAGGACTTAAATGCTTTAATAGCAAATGTAGCGACAGAAATTTTTAGGAGACAAGGACCTGGAATTATTCAGGAAACTCTTAATCCTGAAGCAGTACATGGTATAGTTAGAGACCAAGTAATAAATGAACAGTATAGAGACGATCTTGGGGGTCTTGATAAGATTCCCGATATAGTAAAAGGTTTGCGCGAATTCTCAGGAAAACAAGGTGAGTTTAGCTCTTGGAGGAAGAGTGTAGAGCGCGTCTTACAGATATACGAGAATACGAAAGGTACACCAAGATATTATGGTATTTTGAGTACGATCAGAAATAAGATAGTAGGAGACGCGGACATAGTACTTGAATCCTATAATACGCCCCTAGACTGGTTGGCAATTTCAAAATGTTTGACAACGCATTATGCAAACAAGAGAAACCTTGCAACTCTCGAATACCAAATGACTTCGCTTATACAAGGCAAGTCATCAACTACTAAAAATCAGTTGTGTATACTCAACGTTTTTCTCAACCAAACTTACGCAGGGTTGTAAATGACAGTGCCAAAACACAACTTAAAAGTCAACTGACAATTCAGTGGAGAATGGCAATGCAAATTTATCAATCCCAACCAAACTATTTTAAAAGTTGAAAACCTTGATAGGGGCAATAACAAAAACTTCCTATTCGTGTATTTTCTTTTGCTTCTGCTCATACTCCTGCTTCTGAAAATTCAACTGTCGTTGTAGAAGTTAACACAATAAACGAATAGCTATACAAAACGAAGAGCTTCAGCCTTCGACATGTTCGAAAAGTTTTCTGTTTGTCTGACTGCTGTTTTAAATAAACTCTGAAGTTATCGTAGTAGAGATGTTGGGTGTTTTTTCTTTTCTTTTGATTTGATTTTGCAGTTTCAATTGCGTATTTAATCGCTTGCTGGAAGAAATGTTTGTTGTTGTTTTTGTTTTACTATTATATTTGTACATACAAAAAAAAAACACTCATACACACACAAAACACACATTTAAACACATACACACAAACATTTCTGCTTCGTTAACATACTTAGTTCCAAGTAGAAATATAATTAAAAAACAAGTATGTAATACTGATAAGTCTAATCACACTTTTTTATTTTAAAATATAAAAATCCGTTCTTGTTGAACCTTCATAGGGAACAGACGTCATAGGAAAAAACAACAAAAATCATACAAAAAAATATTCCTAATACATATTGACTTTGATAAGTAAGCTTTATTTGCTTTAATATTTTTTACATAGCAAGAAATAAAAACAACAAAAAGAAACCACAAACTGAGTAACATTGCGGAATACTCTATATAAGTCCCTCAAATACAAAAAATTTTAAGTGAGTTCTAACGGTAGAAATGCATATTTTACTGTGAGTTCTGAAGCTCTTAATGAAAACAATAAAAATAAAAAATCTGATGATAGTCTTTTTTTAACGGCGAAGCCACTTTTTCGTCACCGATCAGCTTTGCTTTGTCCAATATCAACTACTGATTTGTTAACATTACAGTTATCGTGTACTTCTTCATATAAGTCAGCGATATCATCACCTTCGGGCTCGTGTTCATCAATTAACCAAGTTATCATTATCTATTGATAACAGTAGATCAAAACCCAATGTCCAAAATGTAATGGACAGATATATAACTGTGGTAAGGCGTGAGCGAAGCCCAAATTCTCCTAAAATTTCATCTGATCCAAAGATGTCTAGTGATAACAGCGCATCCTCTACTACTCGTCAAAACGTTTTAAAAATTTGCAAAATGACAACGACAAACCCGATGTATCCTCGAACAAAACTTCCAAACCACCACTAATCTATCTGAGAGAAAAAAATTCAAACGCCCTTATTAAAAAATTAGTCTCGGTCATCGGTGAGAATAAATTTCACATTGTTCCAATAAAACGTGGTAACATTCATGAAAGGAAAATTCAAATTTATGAAGAAAAATATTTCCGCAAAATGCTTACTGAATTTGAAAAAAATAAAACTAATTTCTACACATACCAGCTTACGGCCGTGATACACTAGCCTACACGATCGTGCGATTTTTGAGAAAATACAGCCCTGGTATGATGGAGTCTATGAACATTTTCAAAAGACAAAAACAATTCATCAGATCAGGGTTGTATTTTTTCGTAGATCGCGCGATTGTGTAGGATAATGAATCATGGCCTTTAAGAGTGCTAAAGGCCTGCAAATTGTACTGAAGGGCATAGATTCTTATGTTGTTCCCGAAGAAATAAAAGATGCACTCGCACTCCAGGGATTTAAGCTAAAAAATTTATCTAATACAATAAATAGGGAGAAGATCCCCCAACCTCTACTCCGTGTTGAACTAGAACTAAATGACATAAAATTTAAGAAAAATGAGACCCATCCAATTTATAACTTGAAATATCTCTTACACCGAAAAATCACAGTTGAAGAACCACACAACCGTTCAGGACCTGTACAGTGCCATTATTGTCACGAATATGGCCATACAAAGCTTACTGTAATTTACCTACTGTTTGCGTTGTGTGCGGTGAATTGCACGGTACTGCTAGTTGCAATAAGCCAAAAGATCAAAGTGATAAAAAATGCAGTAATTGTGATTACCTCACACTGCTAACTACAGAGGATGTCCTGTGTACTCTTTCGTTAAGCAGATCATGAGTCAAAAACCTAAAGTAAGTCGAGCTCAAGCAGAAATAACTTACTCCGCTAGTTATTCACAAATGGCCCAGCCAATTACTACAAATGTATCGTTAATTAGTAGTGTAGAATTAATTAGTAGAGAATTTTAAGTGAATAATTAGTTTAATTCTGATTAACTTTTCTAACATACTAATTTGTGTACTATACAAACAATTTACAAATTTGGTAATTATTTATTATGATTAATAAATATTTACACTTATATGTGTAAATACATGCATACATATGTAGTATGTAGATATCACAATAAATTTTTTTGTCTTAATAAAAGTCATCATGCGTCTCTACATATGTGCATTTACTTTGATATCTACATATATACATACATACATACCTACATTAATTTCTACAATAACAAAATACACAACAAAAACATATCACTTTTCAATCAACAATTCATCCATTTCTACTCTACATCTATTTCTACATACATACATATTCATATGTATATGTATGTTTGTATGTAGCACATATGTATATGCAGGTACACATCACCTAATAAAAAATACATATTCAAACTAACAACAAAAATATATGTAAGTATACAAACATACATGTACATTAGGGTGGACCTTGTGTCAATATTTTGGTAGATGAGGGCTCTATTCCGTGCCTTTTTGAAAAAAAATGACAATGCCGAAAAAAAAAATTAAAAAAAAAAAAAATTAGGGGTTGCGCACGAGCCGAGAAAAAGGTCCACTTTGCCAAAATTAGGGGGGAAATTGCCATAGGTCATCAGGGGTCACCCGTAGGGGGGAAGAATGTATGGCCGACCCCCATTAACTTTTTACCGCCAACATTTTCCCCCAAGACACCCACCCCCTAGCTCCTCCCCTTAGGGGGGTCACCATACAAAAATGGAGGTTGCTCCATTAGGTCATCAGGGGTCACCCCTAGGGGGGCAAAATATATGACCGACCCCCATTAACTTTTCATCCCCAACATCTTTTCCGAACAAACTTACCCTCTATCTCTACTCCTTGAGGGACTCCCCATACAAAAATAAAAGAAGCTGTAATTGAGTAGTACTACTAAGCACTTTTAATATAATATAGTCAAATTAACATATTTTTGTTCGCTGATGGGTATTTCTTGCGGTAAGAATCGATAACATGTAGTAAATACTGTTTCTCTTCTTCGCCTTGACACAGTATTCTATTATAATCTTGTATCATTTTTACTCCTCTTTCGGCAGTGTCGTTCACAACGCGCAAGTTATTTACAATTCTACGACCTTCTTGATAGTCTGCGCGAGATTTCCAGGTTGCTGGATTTGCTAGAATGAAATCTTGCGATATTCCAAATCGTACAAATAAATTTTTGGTATTATGAGAGACGAAGTTGCTCAAGTCTTTAGCCAAGAATTCCTCATTCACATCTTTGAATTTCACCTCGATTTTTTTAACGCTGGTGCTTTTGATTACGACGCGAGGAGCTGGGGGAACCGGGTCGTCTTCTTCATCTTCTTCACCTTCTTCGTCTTCTTCATCTTCTTCACCTTCGTCATTCTCATTTTCTAGCAATGCTTCGGCCATTTTGGCCTTCAACTCATTTGAAACCTTGTCATCGAAAAAGGCAAGGGCTATGTGCTCATCGGCGAGATACCATAGGTGACCGATAAATTTCTTTATCATTACCCGAGATAAATCCTGGTCAACGGACTTGTACTCGACGATGTCCTTCAAAAACTTCCAATCTTGATTCGGCGCCTCAGCTGCTCGAGAAGAACCAAACCATGCCTTGACGTAAAGTCGCACCACAAAAATACAAACGTGTCGAATACCATTCAATTCACATACAGATAAGTGAAAAGTTCTCCGAAACAAAAACATCTTGAGGCTGTAAATGGCTTTTGCCATCCATCGAGCATGGGAAACGGGTCCTGGAGCTCGGAAATGGTAATTCTCAAGTTTTTCACCCAGAAACAAAAGAATTAATTGTAGCATTTCTTTGTAGTCATCGCGAGGATGTTTCTCCTTCAATTGATCTAAGCAAAACTCCTTTATGCCGACTTGCATTGCCACAGGAATTTTTCTGACGACTTGATCGTCTATCAAGCCAGAATGGAATGGTTTAACCTTTACAGCGTCCCATTCCTGTTTGAAACGGTCAAAGCAAGGAACGCCTGGTGCACTGGTCTTTCCCATTTTTGTCTCAAAAACTTCCCTTAGCACCAGTTCGTATACGTGGTGTCTGCAAGGTAAATATAAGATTTCTCTCTCCAACAGCCGCTCAAGAGTAACTGCGGCTCCGGAGAATGGGCCACTGTTCGTTGATGTCGTGTCGAAAGAAAGTCCTTGTATTCGATGTGTCATATGCCAAGATGCCAACAGTTGATAAACGGCATGTGCTATTCTGCGGCCTTTTCTTTTCCCATCTTCTACTTTGGGAACTCCAAGAAGTTGTTCTTTTTCTCCGTACGAGACAATTACCGGTAGACGGTCCACCTTCTTTGTACCCACAAAATCCAAAAGCATTTTGCCATCCCAATGGACTACGAAGGATTTAGCTGCGACAAGCTGGAGATAAATGAAACGCGTTGAAGAATAAGAATTCTGAATGAGAGCAAATAAATCTATGCGATCTTACTTCTGGATTGTCTTTCACATAACCCAGCATGTTCTCTCGATTTGAACGCCGACATCTCCGAAGCGACGTACGGTTTATTGTGTATTGTTGAGGATCGCGTCCAAATGCTTCTGCCGCCGCTATCATAATGCCGACCGCGTCTCGGTCAGTCACTTTGCACTTGACCAAAGCTGATAGGACTCGTTCAGTAAAACATTGTTTGTAACCTCTTATGTCACCAACATTTGATGGGCCAGCTTCTGCCGGGAAGTTTTCGTCCTGTCTCCCATTATCATCGCTTGAATCACTGCTTGAAAATTTAGCCACTGCAATTGAAAGAATTTCATTTGAATATAAACATTGGACGAACACACAAAGCGCGAAATAACTTACCGCCTTTAGCGAACTGATCTCTACTAGATTCCGTTGCACGTTTGCGTCGCAACTCTTCTTGTTCTTCGCGCTCAGCTTGTCTTTTCCTCGTTCGAGTATCAGTAGCGTCCACACCTCCCATAGTTCCTGGCCGGCCATCTTCTCTTTGCTTTAGCAGAAACTCAATGTCTTCGGTATTTGTCATTTTCTCAAGGGCGTTGGCGTGTGCGATGTCGAAAAGATTATCCAAGCTATCAGAAAACTTATTCTCTTTTCCTCTAGTGGACTCAGTCTTTCTGTGAGATGACTTTCTTAAAGCATCCCACTCATCGTGCAGCGCAGCTATTTTTCTTGTAACATCTCCTCTGGCTTTCGTCGGAATAGCTGCTTGGCGCCAAAAAATCATCACTGCGTCCGCGACTATAACCGCACTATTTTTCTTCGACATGTTTCGTTTGCGAATGTTGAAGAAATGCATTCTTAGCACTTGCTTCTTCGACGGTAATTTGTTCCCCGTAATATTCATACTTGGATAACCAATCAAAAAAATATCGTCGCGCGATCTAAGTTGTGTTGTCATCTTAACTTTGGTGGAATATTGGTGGAATTTCTGTAAAAAAATCAAAAAAATCTCGATATTGTGCAACTGTAAATACATAGATTTTCAGTATTTTTGTATGGGGAGTCCCTCAAGGAGTAGAGATAGAGGGTAAGTTTGTTCGGAAAAGATGTTGGGGATGAAAAGTTAATGGGGGTCGGTCATATATTTTGCCCCCCTAGGGGTGACCCCTGATGACCTATGGTGTTTTTCGAAAATACTGAGCAACCTCCATTTTTGTATGGTGACCCCCCTAAGGGGAGGAGCTAGGGGGTGGGTGTCTTGGGGGAAAATGTTGGCGGTAAAAAGTTAATGGGGGTCGGCCATACATTCTACCCCCCTACGGGTGACCCCTGATGACCTATGGCAATTTCCCCCCTAATTTTGGCAAAGTGGACCTTTTTCTCGGCTCGTGCGCAACCCCTAATTTTTTTTTTTTTAATTTTTTTTTCGGCATTGTCATTTTTTTTCAAAAAGGCACGGAATAGAGCCCTCATCTACCAAAATATCGCAAAAATTTCATTTCAAGGTCCACCTTAATGTACATATGTATGTAGGTAGTATGTGTATATTCCCACCCATACATATTCACTTTTTTCCTTTTTAATATTGTACACAATTGAAATTCTGCAGCAATGCTTAAGCATGCTGAAGTCATCAAAAACCGTAGTTTTGAAAATTTGCTAATTGCTGATGCTGATAAACTTTCACAGCACAGCAAGTCAGCATCAGCAATTTTTCAAAAAAATACTATTGCTGATGCTTACATCAGCACTTTCTTTCAGTAATTTCATTTTGCTGATTGCTTGTGCTTCAAACATTTCACAGCACAGCATTAGCAAATAGTTTTTTTTTACATTGTATGCTGATGCTGATTGCTGCTGCTTATACAATGTAAATAGCATAGCTCGAAGCATAGCAAAATTTGTGTGCTGATGCTATTTTGAAGTCAGCAATTCAAACCCTGCTATAAACCAATTCACAACAAATATGACTATCTTGATGCAAGAAATGCTGCGAATGCAGAATACTCTGCTTTAAGCAATACTTAATAAGCCATGAAAAAATAAAAATTTCGTTATATCATCAATTTACTCCCCTCCCAGATTCTAAATCACTGAAGATCAATACGAGGATTTTTACAAATCGTTTGTACCTTGTTTCATTGCAGCTGGAGACTACAATGCAAAACATACGTTCTGGGGTTCGCGCCTTATTACACCAAGAGCGTTGTTCAACACAATTTCAAACATGGGATTGGACGTCATTTCGAGTGGGGAGCCCACTTACTGGCCCACTGACATACAACAAATTCCAGATGTTATAGATTTTGACGTCATGAAAAATATTTCTAGGGTTTTGTTCCTGTTGTTGAAGCTTCTTTAGATCTCTCCTCCGATCACTCTCCAGCAATCGTTATAATTTGTAGCCTACTAAGAACTGACTTACCTCACCCTCGTGTTAATTGGCTGCACGGAAAACATTACGCTAAGAACACACGATGATATTGAATCTAACATTACCAATCTTAAGGAAATATTAAGCAGTCCGCTGCACATGCCACTAATTCACAACCGCAGACCGGGTTTAATAGAATTTATTATATTTATGTGAAAGAAGAGCTAGAAAGGAATGGCAACAGCACAGATCAGATTTAAAGAGTGCACTAAACGACTCCAAGAGTTGCTTGCATATGAAAAAACTGCATCTCTTAAAAACTATCTGGAAAATCTCGATGTCACTCCAGCATCTAATTACTCTTTTTGGCGCGAGTTAACATCTCTTATTTTAAGATATTAATAACAAATCCATAAATTCAAATATAACTAAGATAGTAATAAAAGATGATAACAAACCCATAAACTCGAATGTAACTATTCTAAGCCAGAGATAAGACAAACATCATAAATACAACTATTGTAACGATAAGAAACACATTTTTTCTTTTATAACTTAATACAAATAACTCAAAACATGTTTTACTGATAAAAAAGGTACTAGTAACCTAAACAAAGAAAAACATATTTTGAGTTAGAACAAAGAAACATTAAACATAATTATTATTATAAATAGATGTTAAGGAAAATATGGTAGTTAGTCTTAAGAATATATTTAATAAAGAAACGCACATTTCGGTGCAGAAAAAAAGAAAATATATTTTTTTTACTCATTTCCTTAAATAGGAAATTAACTGGGGGCTCAAGCCGGTCTAAACTCTTGACCACAGCCAAATATTCTTGACATTCAAGATATTTAAATAAAATTCCACGGCTTTGAAGAAAAGTAAACCAATCTCTGAAAAAGTGAGAAATTACCACGCTGGACCAACGTCAGAAACGGCAGAAAATATTCAATTCCTTACGATCTATGGGAAAAGACAACGACACAATGAATCAAGATATCGCAGCTTTACGAGCACAAATAGAGGTACTCACACAAACTCTACAGAATACTCAATTGAAGGTAAATACACTGGAGGCGGAACGATCTCCCCACACAATCATTAAGCAGGAACAACATAGTGACTTCACACCAAATATAACTGATGCAACTCATTCATGGAAAATATCAAACAATTTTCCAACCACCCAAATTACTACACACCATTCACGATACTGCATTCAAAAATTGTTGGAGAAGCAGCAGACATCCTCATCAACCACAATACCAAGATGAACTTTTATTCTATAATTAACAGGCTTGACTACACCTACGCAGATCAACGACCATTATATGTACTTCTCGAGGAAATGAAGAAACATAAACAGGGAAGACAAACACTCTCAGAATTCCACAGCAAAATCAGCAAAGCACTGAACCTCGCACTTTCGAAGATAGAGATGTCAGGTGATCAGGGATCTGCATCCATGGCGGAATATGCAAATCAGGAAGCAGTCCGTGCATTCATCACAGGACTCAACAGCAAATATACAAGCGGTACATTATATAGCCATCATCCAAAGGACCTAGAAACTGCATTTGCAATCGCAAGCACTATATACCATGACAACGCAAATATGCAGTTCGACACACTGGCTACAACACAACAATACAACCAAAAACCAAACTTTGGACCACAACGGTACGAAGATAGAACGAGGTACAATCCTAATGTACAAGCTCAATTTAATCATCAACCACGGCAGGAACCCATGGAAGTGGATAGTTCGCAATAATTTAGACGTTCAACACAATATTCTCCACAGCAGCAATACAACCCATTCAGAAGGGAGCAACAACCAACAAAAAGGGATAGAATGCTTTCATCAAAAAATTATAATCCGAACAAAGTTCAACGAGTAAACCAGACGAGAGATGAAGATATACAATCACTTGTACCACACACCGAAGATACTTATGAAACCGACAGCGCTTTTTTAGGCGAATAAACGGATTGCCATGTCTGCAGAGGCACTGCCAAACAACAGGTAAATCCGTTAATATATTAATTGACACAGGTGCGACAAACAATTATATTAGTTCTAAGTGCAACATAGGAAAATCTATTCCAATAAAACCAGTTAAGGTAAAAACGCTTCACGGATACTCTTTAACGAAAGCAAAAAAAATTATTACACTATTAGGCCATAATTTAGTATTTTTCGAAACTGAAGCCTTAGAAGAGTTCGATATGCTTCTCGGGGAACATGGTCTCAGAGCCATAAAAGCAGAAATTAACTTATTTGAGTATAAAATCACGTATAAATTTAAAAGAAAAGAAGAAATTAGCGAACAAAAAGTGAATTACACAGTCAATAATGACAAATATAAAAATGAAATTGAAAGTATAATGAGAATAAATGACAAAACCAACAAAATTCTGCCCGTTACAACCACTGTACAAGCTACAATTAGGACAAAATCAGAATATCCTATTTGGGTGAAACAGTACCCGTATCCAATAGCAGACAATGAATTTATAAATAAAGAAATTCAAACATTATTAGACAACCAAATAATACAACCTAGCAAAAGCCCATACAACTCTCCAGTATGGACCGTTGCGAAAAAAGGCACAGATGAGGAAGGGAAACCAAAAAAACGTATGGTAATAGATTTTCAAAAGCTTAATGCTCAGACTATAACTGACAGGTACCCTATCCCAGATGTAGCAATGACTATTCAAAATTTAGGTAAAGCAAAAGTCTTTACAACACTAGACTTAGAGTCAGGATTTCACCAAATCTTGATAAAAAAATCAGACAGAGAAAAGACTGCATTCAGTGTGAATGGAGCAAAATACGAATTTCTTAGAATGCCATTCGGCTTAAAGAACGCACCTTCTATATTTCAGCGATGTATAGATGATATTCTGCGTCCATATATTGGTAAGTTCGCTTACGTTTATATCGACGACGTGCTTATATATTCTTCTTCGCCTGAAGAACACATGGAGCACATTCGAATAATAATAAACGCATTACACAATGCAAATATGAAAATTTCTGACGAGAAATCACATTTTTTCCAAGACTCAGTAGAATATCTTGGTCACGTAATCAAACACACTAAAATAACTGTAGATCCTAGTAAGATCCAAACAATAAAGGATTATCCAATACCTAAAAATTTAAAAGAATTAAGGTCATTTTTAGGACTAGCTAGTTATTATAGGAAATTTGTACAAAACTTCGCTTCAATAGTGAAACCTCTTACTACATTCTTACGCGGAGACAATGGCGGTGTAAACAAAAAGCAAAGCACAAAAGTATTAATTAATCTAGATAAACCAGCACTCGAAGCGATAGAGAAAATTAAAGATATGTTACAAGCACAAGTCGAATTATTTCAACCAGATTTCAACAAGCCCTTCGAACTAACGACTGATGCAAGCAACTTTGCAATAGGAGCTGTACTTTCTCAGAATAATAAACCTATTTCATTTATATCTAGAACCCTTAACCAAACCGAACAAAACTATAGCACAAACGAAAAAGAGCTTCTTGCTATCGTTTGGTCACTTCAAAAATTAAGAAATTACCTTTACGGTATAGCAGACTTAACCATTTACACGGACCACCAGTCACTTATTTTTTCTATATCTGATAAAAATCCCAACACAAAATTGAAACGATGGAAAAATTTCATCGAAGAATATGGCGCTAAATTAGTATATAAACCAGGAAATCAAAACGTCGTCGCTGACGCATTGTCACGTCAACAGATTAATAATACTTCGAGTTGTTCACAACATTCAGCACAAAGTTCGCTAATCGAAAAATTGAAACGCGTGAAGCAACCATTAAATGCATTTAAGAATCAAATAATTATTCACTATAACACAGATAACTTAGTGCAAATATCTTCACAAAATATTTTCTCATATGCACGACACACACTTTTCTATTCAACCAAGGACGAATTATTAGACAGATTAAAACAAATAATAAACCCAAAAGTAACAAATGCTATAAAAATAGAGGAAGAAACTCTATTCCACGTCGAAGATAATATCATTTCTTCTTTTCCAAATGTAAAAATTGTAGTAGCTCAGAAAATGACAGAAGACATAGAAAACATAGATAGACAAAAAGAAATCGTAGTACTAGCACATAGACGAGCACACAGAAATTACAAAAATAACGCTCAAGAAATACAGACAACGTATTTTTGGCCAACCATACGCACAATGTGTAAAAAAGAAGCACAAGACTGTGAAATCTGTCTTACAAACAAATACGAAAGAAGACCAAATAAACAACCAATTGGAGCAACACCGATTCCAAATCACGTGGGAGAACACATACACTTAGATTTATTTTATATGAACGGAAACACATACATCACCACAACTGATAAGTACTCAAAATATTGCTATATACGAGAAATTCCAAATAAGAAAAACATACACAAATACATCGAAGAAATACTATCGCAAATCTATCCAAATGCTAGATTCATAATGACTGACAACGAAGCAGCATTATCAAGTATATGCGTAAAACAGGTTTATGAAAAACTACATATTGAGCATACGCTAACGCCAACATACCATTCAACAACAAACGGTCAAGTGGAACGCACTCATAGCACGCTGATCGAACTCACTAGAGTCCTAGCTCAAGAACACAATTCTTCACCTGGAGACGAAATCTTTAATGCCGTTCGACAATACAACAAAACAATACACTCAGTCATTGGAGAGAAACCCGAGGACGTGTTTTTTAACCGGGGAGCACATCCTGATATTAAAGAAAAAATTGAAATAAACCAACAGAAAATACTTCTATATCACAACAAAAATCGTAAGAATATCACATACCAAGCAGGGGACGTTATATACTCCAAAACGCACCGACGCAATAAAAACGTAAGGAAATACTCAAAACACATTGTAAAGGAAGATAAAGGTAACACAATAATTACAAACAAAAATATTGTTATACATAAGGATAATATACGAGTACAAACATGCAAAAAATAATAATATTATTATATATATCCGTCGCATTCGGTAACAGACTAATAGACTTAAAAGACAAAAAATATATAATGATAGAGACTGACCCTGTATACGTTTTTCAGGACACAGCGTTCTTATACCATATGACAAACCTTTCTAGAATCTTGACACCCTACGAAAATATAGTACGATTTGCATATAATTTAGAACAAAACTCTGCAGAATATTTGTTGATAACTAAAATAGAAAATCTGAAGTCACAACTACTTCCTAGAATCTCCAGAACTAAACGTTCACTTAATTTTCTAGGATCAGCCCTCAAACTTATTACAGGAACACCTGACCACGATGACCTAATCGAAATCAAGACAGGATTGAATATGCTAATAGAAAATAATAATAAACAAAAGAAAATAAACTCTGAATTTGAAAAAATATTAGAAAGAATTAGCCCCGAATCTATTTCAGAAAATTTAATACTTACCGAAGTATACAACGAACTACATTCTATCGCTACAATGATTAATTTCGCAAAAAACGGAAACTTTTATTCCGGAACTTTAAATTTAAAAGATATTCAACAAATAGTGTCTAATGAAGCGTTAGATCTACCTATAATAAATATATTAGAATATGCCGATATTAATGTTTTTTATTTTCATCACACAATTGTAAACACCTATAAATACCCATTATTAAAAACGAAATGTAAGCTATTTAATTTGTATTCACTAGCATTTAAGCACGGAAAACTATTACTAGACTCTAGAATAGCAAAATGCAATAATAAATTTACAAGTATCGAAAAATGTAAAAATTATCTAGGAAACTTTATATGCAGAATTAAGAAACCGGACAACTGTACTATTAATGTATTAGAAAACAGGCCAGCCAAATGCGAAGTGATACATGAAAATAACGCACCGCTACAAGTACTCGAAAGTGGAAACATCATTACAGATTACGAACACACCTGGAATAACGTAAAAATAAATGGACCTGAACTAATACAATTCAATTACTCAACAAATCTAGATGGAAAACAATACTACAACCACCAACAAGCACTCAAAGATGCCATACATAACCAACACGACGAACAATTACAAATAATGCGCATCTTAGAATCTAATGGTAATTACAAATTTAACAATATCCAAGAAATATCAACCTTCCTGATACCCATCGAAGAACATCCAGTCAAATACACATTTTATTTCATATTGGGACTATGTACATTAGCATTACTAACTTATGGTATGATTAAATTCTGCGAATGCTACAGGATAAAGGAAATAGAAACACAAAGGAAAAAAATCGACGAATTATATGAAATAGAACTTCTCAAACTCCGACAGAGACAATATACAGTTTAAAACGAGGACGTTTTTTTTAAGAAGGAGGAGAGTTAACATCTCTTATTTTAAGATAGTAATAACAAATCCATAAATTCAAATATAACTAAGATAGTAATAAAAGATGATAACAAACCCATAAACTCGAATGTAACTATTCTAAGCTAGAGATAAGACAAACATCATAAATACAAATATTGTAACGATAAGAAACACATTTTTTCTTTTCTAACTTAATACAAATAACTCAAAACATGTTTTACTGATAAAAAAGGTACTAGTAACCTAAACAAAGAAAAACATATTTTGAGTTAGAACAAAGAAACATTAAACATAATTATTATTATAAATAGATGTTAAGGAAAATATGGTAGTTAGTCTTAAGAATATATTTAATAAAGAAAAGCACATTTCGGTGCAGAAAAAAAGAAAATATATTTTTTTTCCTCATTTCCTTAAATAGGAAATTAACTCGCGCTGCGAGAAAGCTTAAAACACCCGTTGAGTTTAAACCACCACTGCGCACTTCTACCGGAGGTTGGGCAAGAAGTGATATTGAAAGAGGTAACTTGTTTGCAAAACTTTTAAAATCCGTATTTACCCCAAACACATGTACTGGTACTGTTGATTTACCGAGTGTAGTTGCTCTAACCCCTCGACCCTTAAAGTTTAAGATGTGTGACCTACAGAAACTAATTACTGAAATCAACCCGAAGAAAGCTCGAAGTATTGATGGAATTAGTAACAAGATGTTGATGAATTTGCCTCGAATGTAATTATAATCCTTCTATTTATTTTTCATGCCATATTACGACTAGAGTATTATCCACACCTCTGGAAGCATGCCAAGGTCAAAATGATTCCAAGGATCTTACCAAGCCTGAATCATACAGGCCAATAAGTCTACTATCAACAATGTCAAAACTTTTCGAATAACTGCTCATGACAAAATTGTCCACAATAATTGGTAGTGGGTGCATCCCAGACCATCAGCGTAGCACCATTGAACAAATACATAGATTGGTTCAATTTATAAGAAGAACATTTGAAGAAAAGAAGTATTGTTCTGCCCTCTTAATTGACGTTTCTCAGGCAATTGTTAAAGTGTGGAATGAAGGCCTTATTTTAAAATTAAAATCATATCTACCAATACATTTTCTGAAGTTATTGGAAACTTACATTACTGCCCGGATGTTCACGGTTGTAGAAGGATACTTCATGAGTGTGCCCGAACCTATATCATCCGGTGTGCCACAAGGGAGCATACTGGAGCCAGTTTTGTATTAGATTTATGCTTGTGATATGCCTTTGGGCAGCAATATCAATACATCTACATTTGCCGATGATACAGCCTGCCTTAGTATGTACGAAAACTCTCACGAGGCTTCCCGATATCTACAAGAACACATTACACAACTGGAACTATGGTTAAACTTATGGAGAATTAAAGTAAACGAACAAAAGTGTGTTCAGGTAACATTTGCCCTGCGAAGAGATACTTCGAATTAACAATTAAGTTGTTCCTCAACATTCACATGTAAAATACCTTGGTATGAACTAATATGGTGCTACGGAATACAGCTATGGGGCACTGCTTCAGCTTCCAATATAGAGAGAATCCATCGAAGGCAAAACAAGATTTTAAAGCTAATAACATCACTTCATGGTACATCAAAAATTCAAATTTACATCGTGATTTCAATATGCCACAAGTGACTGAAGAAATTGCAAAATACGCAGGCAAATACTTAACAAAACTCGAGTCCTATCCTAATTCCCTTGCTCGTAACGTCTTGAATTTTACTGGACACATCCGCTTAAAAAAAGGGACACTACGGCTCTAATACTCAACACTCCAGATGAAACTGCTTGAAAATATTTTTGTGCTTAATACGACATTTATGTATTATTGATTACTATCACTAAGTTTATGCCTGACACTGGTTGGGTCTAATTATTATATCTAGATTTAAGATTTGAATACTTATTGTTAGTTCTTTTTTTGAAGATACAATAAATAAATATAACGTGGGATAATAAAAACGCAATTAGTGATATTTATTTATACATACATACATATTTGAAGAAAACGTAAGAATAATATCTTATTAACTTTTAGTTTAATGTTTTTTTTTTGCAAATTTTCTTTCTTACTCAAAAACTAACAGTGTGACAATACTCTAAAATTTAATACTTTGCAATTAACAAATTCATGTTACGTTTTCTTAATTAGCTTACATACATTGTTGGAATTATTTATTTAAAAAAAAACAACTCTAGAAACATCACCATAATATAAATTCTCCTTTTAACCATCAAGTTTCTCGAAATATCCTGATTAGTTTCTCTTATTAAATTTTTTTTATAACAAATGGTTACCAAACTTTTTTCTAATTAACACTGTTGTCAATTAGTTTTAATTCTGATTTTGTTTTTGACTAATTAAAAATAAAATGGTATATATGTATTGATTGCGAATATGAAATTTTGAATTAACTTTTAATATTACGAAAGGTGAACTCAAATATGTGGTAAATTTCTTTTATTTTTTTTTTGTTTTCTGTTTTGCTATGGGCTGATAACTAAACTTTTAATTTTATCAGCATGGAGGGAGGGCTTAGAATTAGTGTAGCAAATTCTATCATAAGCTGCACTTCAATCGTCAACCAATATCTCTTTCACCCCACTTCTTTCGTATAAATTAATTCTCTTGATACAGCTACCTAAATTTTAAAATCTTTTGTAGCGAGCTATAGTTTATAGCATTATTTGAGAACAACGTAGCCAACCCAACGACGAGAACGGCCGGAATATTAGGTAGCACCGTTCCTAAAACAGTTTGAAAGATACATGGAATCGTTAGAGCCTTTAGAAAAGTTTTTCTATATCTCTTTTAAATATTCTCCTTTCAACCCACCTAAAAAAGGGTGCCGGATAGGCCTGGGCCGGACATAATAATGTTAAGCCTGGAGTGGCGGCTGCGGTGAAACTACAGCTTGCTTGTTGGGAGGGAAGTTTGGGTGATTCCCTACCAACTGGATTCTGTAAATTTTATTATACAAGATTTTTGTAAAATTTATTTTTCTTAGACTTAAGAAAATATGAAGAGAAAATTAAATACTTGAAATGCATGTATTTTTTTTAACTTACCGTCTGAAAGATAAGGGTTTCTAGTGAAGTTTATTATAGGTTTCTATATATATAGGCATATACATTTTGACATATCAACCGACTTTCTTCTGTTCTTATTTCCAATCCAATTCAACGAGAAAAAGGTACTAAAACAGCCTAAATTAGTTAGAAATATTGTAAATTATTAGAAAATAAAACACTTTACAGATTTCAAATGTATTTTGTCAATCTTTTTTGATTGAAACTAAAAATGGAAGAGTTCAGTATGTGGCATAAGTATTTTGAAATTTTTTTTTGCATAGCATATATCAAAGACATGAGAGCATTAAAATAAAGAAAAATTTATACTAATTGTTAAAATTAATAATAAAGTTTTTTACTTCATTAGAATTTACAATTTTTGAGTGCGGGTTTGAACAGGATCAACACACAGGTCTGGTAGAACGCCCTTGGAATCTTGTCCCACGCATTTTTTATGTCTGTGGTCGTTTCATCTCTCGACCTTGCCAAGTCCGTGAATTTATTTCACTTTATGTGACACTTCGCTGTTATTGTACTTAGTATTGCACTTAAATTTGAACTTTTTGGTGAACAAATCATAGTTTAAACACCAGTCTCCCTAGAATCTCTTTGATTATCCTGCTCCAAAGCACTTAAAACTGCTACTTTGGAGTGGAATAAAAGCACCGTTATTCACATTTACACAATATATACTCGCCGCCGTTTAACTGAAGCCAATATGAAGACATACATTGCAAAAGTAAATCATTTTATTACTACCAAAAATGGTATGCAGCGCTTAAAACTCGTGAAAAATTATATCAGCAACCCATTTTCGTTTTGGCGTAATATACTCTGGAATGAATGATGAAAATAATTTGAAGTACCACGCAAGCATGTTTTACGAAACAAAAAGCAAAAAACAACAAAAACAAAAATCATACAAAAAAATATTCGTAGTCCATATTGACTTTGATAAATAAGCTTTAATTGCTTTACTAATATTTCTTACATAGCAAGAAATAACAACAACAAAAAACTGCAAACAGAGTGACATTGCGGAGAACTCTATATAAGTCCCTCAACTCAAATACCAAAAATTTTTAAGTGAGTTCTAACGGCAGAAATGCATATTTTACAGTTCTGAAGCTCTTAATGAAAACAATAAAAATAAAAAACCTGATGATAGTCTTTTTGTAATGGCAGAGCCACTTTTTTGTCAGCGATCAACTTCGCTTTGTCCAATGCGAACTAGTGATTCGTTAACATTACCGTTGCATAGCACTTCTTCATATAAGTCAGCGATATCATCCGCTTCGGGCTCGTGTTCATCACTTAACCAAGTTATCACTACAGATAACAGTAGCTCAAAACCCAAAATTCAAGTCGGAATGAACAGATATATAACTGTGGTAAAGCGTGGACGAAGCCCAAATTCTTCTAAAATTTCAACTGCTTTAAAGATGTCTAGCGATAACAGCGCATCCTCTACTTATCGTCAAAACCGTTTAAAATTTTGCAAGATGACAACGACGAACCCGATGTATCCTCGAACAAAACTTTCAAACCACCACTAATCTATCTGAGAGAGAAAAAAAATTCAAACGCTCTTATTAAAAAATTAGTCTCGGTCGAGAACGGTGAGAATAAATTTCGCATTGTTCCAATAAAACGTGGTAACATGGATGAAACGATAATTCAAATTTATTAAGAAAAGGATTTCCGCAAAATGATTACTGAATTTGAAAAAAGAAATAAACAAGTTTCTACACTAGTAGTAGGGGAATCTCTGTTCTGTCACAATTAAAATTGTGAAATTTGGGTAATTAAAATTTTATATTTGTATATTTCAGTGCAAATTTTTCTGAAATTTTAAAATTTGGGTAATTAAAATTTGAAATTTGAGAAATTGTGTTTTCGGTACGCTTTGATGTTTTTTTGTTTACATTAACTGTTTTGTGTGTGTTTATATTACGTGTATGTATGTGTGTATGGGAGACCGTGGAAATTTGTGTGCGGAATATTTTGTGGGAATACATTAAGGGCGTAACAGAGGTTTGAGGTTTTTTATGTGTATATGCCGATTTATGTGTATATGAAAATGATTTTTCCTAATGCCGACGGGAAAATCTTGAAAATTAGACTAGACTGTGGAAATTTGTGGATGTCCGTGATTTGGGAAAGGTGAGGGTGTTGTTGTGATATGTAACTATAGGAATTTGTAAGCGTATCTGTCTGTTGGAACTTAAGGCAAGCTGTGACTGGTGGGGCGCGGGGTGTATTTGAGGTAGATCGATTGAGTGTATGTATGTATTTGTGGGTGTATAAGTTGTTGGGAATTTAAGCCAGGCTGTGGTTGGTGGGGGCGGGGTGTTGTTGTAATATGTATCCGTGGGAATCTGTGTGCATGTATGTATGTATTTATGTCTGTAGGAGTTTAAGGCTGTCCGTGATTTGGGGTAGGTGAGGGTGTTCATGTAATATGTATTCCCTGGGAATCTGTGTGTATGTATGTCTGTAGGAGTGTAAGGCTGATCGTGATTTGAGGTGGGTGAGGGTGTTGTTGTGATATATGGAATGTGTGTGTGTGTTTGTATGTCTGTCAGAATTGGTGTGTATGTATGTCTGTAGTAGGGATACCAATCGGGACTGGTATTCCGAATACCAGGATTCGGGATTTCAAAAAATCAAATCCCGGGATTTTGGGGTCCCGAAATTTTTTATATTTGTTAAGCTCTAGGTCGTTTTTACAAAATTGTAATTGATTTTTTCGATATTTCGATAACAGTTGGTTCACATCGTCAGAAAATAAGCAATTGAAATTGATATACTATAAATTATAAAAAAGATTTTGAAACGTCATAAAATTTTTTCGAAAATTGATTTCTAAATGTTGTGATATTATGGAAAATCAAAACGCAAAATTTAAAAAAATATCACAACAACCACATAGAAAATTGCACAAATGATGCAAAATTATCAGAGTCTGAGTAAGTGCAAGATTATCAGCGTAAATTTTGCAAAGTTGTGCAACTTTTAATGACAATGCCAAGCCAAAAAATGGACAAAAAGTACTTATAATAACAGTTATATAAAACATAACATTTTAAAAATTCTTAACTAGTGAAAATATAGAAATTATGAAGTAATTTCCGAATTCGATTTAGGATAACAAGCACACAATTTTATTATTTTAAAAAAACCTATGGCTCAAATATGTTATTAGAATTTTGTGAAAGAATACGAATGATATCAATATTTATACTTTTATTAGGCTACACATGAAAGTACTTTCTTGAAATTTCTGTATACGTATTATGAATGAAAACTTTAATGAAATAAATGACTTGATTGAAAATTTCTTGTTCGTTTTCATAGGAAAGTGAACGCTGATTTTAAAAATGTCGTCGAAACGTAAAGTTGCAAGAAATTGTTTTGTTTAATACTTAATTAGTGTTACCCAGAACATAACCTACACAAATTTATTGGGCAATAAGTTGGGAATAAATATTTTTGTTAATATTTTAATAATATTATTATTTTAAAAAGGCATGAATTGTCTTCTGCATGTATATTTGAAATAAGATTTTATAATTCTTTAAATGTTTATACAAAATCAGCATAATTTATAATAACTACTTGCAACAATCCTGTATATTTGGTTACTGAATTAATTACAGAAATATTTAGCAAGACTTTGTTTCAACATTTTAACAAAATCTTTTTATAATCAAGAAACATACGAGTATAGTATATTTATGTATTCACATATAGTGTTTGACTTTATCGACAACTAAATAAAATGCGTTGCTCAGGTCAGAACTTGCAATTATGCATTTTACACAGTTGCAAGAGTTGACGTGAAACCTTTATTATTTAATATATTATTATTAAAACTATTTACAAACAAAACTTAGTAAACAATTGCAGGATTGTTGTTTTCATTCATTGTGGTGAGTGTTATTTTTTCACCAAATAAAACACCCCTTCTCCATACGCAAAGTTTACTTTGCAGTCTTAATTCAGCTGCGAGAAAGACAGAAAGAAACTGTACTACTACCTCTGTCTTTCATACAGCTGAATTCAGACTTTGCAAAGTAAACTTTGCGTGTGGGAAAGGAGTGAAAGTGGATGCATAAGAAATTAGCGAGACACATAACGATTGAATAAATTTTGACACTATTGTGCATTCTATATTATGGTAGACACAATTCATTTTGAGAATGAATGCACAATTTTGCATTTTATTGCAATTCTAGTATGTACGAGTACATAAGTATATAATTGTTGTTATTGTTTTCTTTTGTCTGCGTATTGGCTTATATCGATCACTTACTCAAACAACGTCATAACTCAAAAAAACCAGTTTGCCAGAAAACGAGTTTGAAGTTTTCAATTTACGCAAAGCCTTAATTCAGCTGGGAGAAAGACAGAAAGAGATAGTATTTAATCCTCTGTCTTTCACAGAGCTGAATTAAGAATTTGCACAGCAAACTTTCCATGTCTAAAAGGGGTAACACAACTTAATGGAAAAAGTAAATTTTATTATATGTATGTATATATATATATATATTATATCACAGTAAAACAGGCATTTCTAACGTTAGAACTCACTTCACAATTTTTTGTTTTTGCAGATTATTCCTCAATGTCACTTTGTTTCGGTTTTTTTGTTTGTTTTTGTTGTTTGTGACTATTTAAAAAGTATTAGCAAAGCAAATAAAGCTTATTTATCAAAGTTAATATGCACTACGAATATTATGTACTACCCAGCTAAAAAAAATATGTATGGTCCATATATTTTGAATATATGAATGTATATAAATATATATAAATTCATGTATAGAAATGTATAGGATTATACTTTGGGAAGAATATTATATATTAAATGATATATGGGCGAATGTATAAAATGTATTATAATATATGAGCTCATATATGGAAATATATTCATGAAGCTTTCATATGTGGGTCCATATGTAGAAATAAGATGTAAGATGTATGTGGAGCCATATATACATACCTCACATGAAATCGTTTTTTATCAGTAGTGAATTTGATATGTATGAGAAAATACATACGGTAACTAAAAAACTATTCTTAATTTACGATTTTATACATTGTGGCCCTATTTAATAAATCATATAATCGAAAGGATAGTTCTGTCATTAATTTTATAGAAAATTACGAAATTTTCTAGATATTTTTAAGAAACAAGGTTCATATTGTTGCAAAAATTTATATTGAAAACATAAAAACGGATTATTTTTTTCAATTTAATTACTATTATTCCAACGGCATTTGTTTCTATATTTTTAATGAATTGAACAGGCTAATGTTCGTATCGCCTTTTAAGCCAAATTACATGTGATAATTATTAATGAACAAATAACATCAAAGTTAGTTGTAAATATTCTGACAACACATAGTTGAACGGAACAGCCAGCCGTTTTCGAAGGCCACTAAACCTTCATCATCAGCGTTCTTCTGTGTTTGGTCCACTGTGTGTGGTGTCAGTTGATGTAGATTTCTGCCTTATATACGAAACTTTTTTGCTGAAATGTGTTTTGTAATGAAGGCCCAAATTTACCATCTCTAAATTTACAATAGTCTTACCATTGTCGTTTTTTCATTACTAATTATGCACATGTTAGTTAATTTGCTTATTTTTGTTCTACTTAAGACAAACTTTTTTGGTTTGTTACTACACGCAGGCATTCAACTAGAATCTAGATGATTCCTTTTTGAAAGGACCACTACACTCATCGGTGTCAACCTATGTAGAGCCGTATCTAAGTATTCTGTTACAGTGCTCGTTACTAGATCCAACCTGCCGCGTTGAGATATCTGATAAGGTCATTCAACCCAATCTCAAATAAATATGAAAGATCGTCTTTTACATGGCTGCCTAAAAACTTGTGTCTCGAGAGATTATTTGTTAATTGTATTAAGCGCCTATCATTGTAGCAAGGCTACTTTTTTTTAGCAACCATCTACATTCAGCCTTATACAGATATTGCTTGAATATACCGCCTCTAATAGCACCAATCGGCATGGCTACCGATTCAGTATTGGAGGCATTCATATCAGAGCCAGCTCTAGCAAGCTCGTCCGCCCGTTTGTTACCTAAAATATTGCTATGTGCTGGAACCCAGATGAGGGTGAGGTCAGCCTGACCACCCAGTCTAGATAGCAAACTCTTGCACTGCCGAAGTGATATATGATCTTAGGGATAGAAGCGCCGCCTGGCTATCGACAAAGATACCATTTTTGCCCTGTACCTTCCTATCAATCAGCACTCTAGCCGCTTCCCTTACCGGCAAAATTTCAGCCTGAAATACAGTGGCTTCGTTAGGGAGACGAAAGGAGCATTCTATACCAAGATCGCCTGAAAAAACACCAGAACCGCAGACCGACCATTCTTGATCCATCAGTGTATATTCTGACATCTGACATCCCTTACCATTGTACCTCCCTTCTACTCCCGTCTAGATGGAATCAGAACTTTAAACATCTTGTCAAAGTCCAGATGAGGCACCTTGTAATCTGTAGATTTCTGCAGCGTAGGAGGTAGTTAATCCAGGAATCTCGCATGGCCATAGGACCTTGATCTCCACTACAAAGATGCCGCTAATCTTGCCTTGAGGATACAGCCAGTATATAAAGGTCGATCGGAATAAGGTTTAGTATAGCATTCGGAGCCTCCGAAGGACTAGTACGTAAATATCCTGTTATTCCATAAAGTTGATCTACCACGTATTTCTTACTTGTGGCAGGCCACCATACCACAGAGCTGTAAATCAGTATTGGATGCACAATTGCTGTATACATCCATTTAAGCATTTTGGGGTTTAAGCCCTATTTAGATCCAAACATCCTACGACAGGAGTAGTATGCTACCGTTCCCTTTCTAACCCTGTATTGAATATTCAGTTTCCATGAAAGTTCATGGTCCAGTATAACTCCTACATATTTTGCGTTGCCCGAAAGCGTCAATTCATGATTATTCAGCCGAGAAAGTCTAAAGTTATGTACCTTAGTCTTTGTGGTAAATAGAACCAGTTCGGTTTTGTTTGGGTTCACTCCTAGCCCACAGTCTGTAGCCCAGTTACTAAGTGTGTCCAAAGCTTTGGACATGATATTACTTATAACGTCCGTGAACATCCATGAGACCATTATTACCACATCGTCCGCGTACGCTACAACTTTAACCCCCAAGACATCTAATCTGTGTTAACCACAAGCCAGAGCAAAGGTGAGATCACCCCACCCTGCGGTGTCCCTCTGTATGCCCATTTTGACCTCTCGCTATTGCCTAATTTAGCAGTGACATTTCTTGCCTCCAGCATGGTTATTATCCAGTTGCTGATGTAATCTTCAACATCAGCATTCTTGAGAGCATTTTGGATGGCTATCACCGATACGTTATTGAAGGCGCGTTCTATGTCTAGAAAGGCTGCGAGGGTGTATTGTTTATACTCCAGGGATCTCTCTATGAACCTAACCACTTCATGTAGTGCTGTTTTTGTATAGCGTCCCTTAAGGTAGGCATGCTGGCTATTTGAGAGTATTGACGATCCTAACAGCCGTTGCCTAATATGACTGTCTATTAGTCTTTTCAACGTCTTGATCAGGAAAGATGAAAGGCTGATTGGTCGGAAGTTCTTTGCGTCTTCATATGTAGTAATATTTAATACGATTTCGTGGTCCCTCGAGAGCTAGCGATTTTCTCTTGGCAGACTTTACGGAATGTTCAAGACCGAATCAATATTTTTGTATGAGTTTTTGTTTGTTTAATATCTATATAAGAAAAACTTCGCTCAGACGTCTTTTCACTATGAAGGTTGAACGAACACTCGAGATCATATAAAAAAAAAGTAATTCATGAAATTTTTATTTTGCCAGATGAAGAGACTGTGGTGCCGCTGCTGATAGAACGTGATCTTAAAAAAAAATAACGGCCTGTCCCACGATGTCGCTAGAAATCGTTCGATCGAATACTTATATTGAAAACAACAACAAGTTTTCTAATGTTATTGTTGTTTGCAATACAAGTTGTCGATCGAAAGAATTCTACTGACATCGTGGGACAGGCCGTAAGTACTCATTTATGTAAAACAAGAACATTTTTAAAAAACGAGCTTTTGGAACTGAATTTAAAAAATAAAAAGCCGAATTTAAAAATAATCAGTGCGTTTATGACTTTTGATTTGTAGAGGGTGCTTCAGGGATTAAAGGGGGATCCAGCCATTATGGATAGATATGAATGGTTTGAAAATTTACATTTTAAGTTAGAATATAGTGATGATAGTGACATAGTTAGCCCAATAGTAGGGGGCATCGATACAGAAAGGGTCCTAGGACACTTACATGATTTGAACGCAATCACTTCCGAAGATGTGCGTTCCGAGAGGTCCAATTTGGACATAGTCGAAGAAAATTCAGGGTGTGAAGAGTCAATGCAGATAGTTTGTGCAATTGAGACAAACGGGGAGGTGAATATTAGCGGGAAGATTGGCCCAACCGGGGTAAGTAGGGTAAGAACGGTTATAGAAACGAACTACTTGGAAGTCTCGGGCGGTATGCCAAATCCGGCAGATTATTTCATGGAGACTAAATTAAGTAGTGATACATCCCTGTACAGTGCTCCGAGACGACTTTCGTATCGCGAGCGTAATGAGGTAAAACTAAAATTGGAGGAACTGTTTGGCAGGGAATCATCCGCACCAGTGAGTCCCCTATGCATCCCCTATAGTGCTAGTGAGGAGAAAGAACGGATGTGCGTAGATTATCGCGCACTTAATAAAATAACTTTAAGGGATAATTATCCACTTCCGGTTATCGAGGATTGTTTGGACTACCTGGGTAACAAAAAGTTTTTTTTCATTTTGGATTTGGAAAATAGCTTTCATCAGGTACCAATGCATAAAAACTCGATTCAATATACGGCCTTCGTTACACCCATGGGTCAGTTTGAATACTGTTATATGCCCTTTGGGTCAGTGTTTCGTGGTTTACCTGGACTACACCAGCATTGGGACAGAAACATTTGATGAACATTTGAGTATCATGGGGGATGTACGACAGACCTTAAGGGACGCAGGGTTGAGACTTAACTTGAAGAAGTGCAGATTTGCATACAGCGAATTGGACTATCTGAGATATGGGGTGAATGCGGATGGCATACGACCTAACAATGTTCATATCTGATCAATTGAGGATTATCCGATGCCGCCTGACCATAATGAATTAGAGAAATGTCTGGGACTGTTTGCATTCTTCCGCCGATTTGTGTGTGACTTTTCAAGAATAGCAAGACCCTTGACTAATTTAAAGAACAAGGAACAGATAGGGAAACATGTTTCACTTCTGGTGAATTTGCAAGGTTCGTAACTGACAAAAATATTACACATGTAAAAGTTTCTGTGGGGTCTCCGCAGTCAAATAAATGGACAGTTGGAACGGGTCAACAGGGACATTAGGGCTATGTTAGCAAAATTGACGGAGCCAATTGAGAATGCCGATTGGGTTAGTAAATTGACTCAGGTAGAATCTGCCATTAATAATACGATGCATTGCACCACGAGTTAATCACCCAGTAATTTACTTTTTGATGTCGAACAAAGTGAACTGGTAGATGAACTAACGGAATACTTAGTGAAGAGCTACCCTGAGGATGTTAGATGAAATAAGGGAGGAAGCGTCAAGTGCCATAGAGAAATCTCAATTGTACAACTCAAAGTATTTTGAACAACACCATAGAACAGCGAGATCTTTTGAGATCGGAGATATGGTGGTGCCAGAAAATGTCGACACGACGCCTGGAACAAACAAAAAATTTTTACCAAAATATCGGGGACCATATGTCGTTCGGAAACTTTTGGGTAATGATCGGTATGAAATCTTGGACGCAGAGAATTATCAGGCGACTCAGATTCCATATCTGGGTATTGTTGAATCCACTCGGCTAAAAAACTGGCTGGACTTCAAGAATATCGTAGATAACGATACAATTGACTCTGAAGGCAATACTGACGAAAGTGAATACATAGACTATGAATTTTTAGAAAATTAATGAAGATGGAGATGATTTTATTAGCATGTAACAATCGAGGTCGATTGTGTTGACAGGTCGGCCGAGATTGTAATGATGGCATCTGACAACAGTTATATGCTGCGACCTGGCAACACCGTACTAAGAGCGCTAAGTGTATCCTTTTTTAAAAAAGATCGAAAATAAAGCACGCCTGTTTGGAAAATCCGTGTTAATTGTTATTTAAAAGGCACAAGGCACTTTATAATATAAAAAATAATCAAATGCTAATAACCAATTAATAGGTATATAAATAGACAAAATATTTTTTTGTTAATAGTTTTTTTCTACTTCATTAAATTCAATTCAATCATGCTTTAATTCTTTTAATGTTTATTTAATTTTTTTAATATGTTTATTAAATATAGTTTGTTGATGTTATTATAACATATACATAAATATATAAAAATTTTTAAACTTTATTTAAAATTAAAAATTAATGAAACATAAATTACATTCGATGAAAGGTTAAATACACATTTAGGTAGATTTCTGAATGGGCTATCAGATAAAATAGTAGTTATGATAGCAGATAGGGTGGGTATAGTATACAGTAGGGTAATTTAAATATGTATATAATAATTATAAATAAATATTTATATAATTTTTTGTTTGTTAATATTTTATTTTACAATTTGTTTTACCAAAAAGTAATTGTCTAGCTACCTACCCATAATGTAAACTTTATTGTATGGTTCTTAACTTATTCTTTAAGAAACAAGATCACCACACGAAGCCCTGAGCACGACCGGGCATTTAGGTAGAAGTTACTTAATAAAAGCCCTGCAGTCGGCGGAGGTAGCGAATGTCTACCTATTTCGTTAACTACCAATCGTTACCACTAACTACCAGCCGAACTACTAGCAATGCAAAATACTGACGATTTTAACATGGGGATGAGATTGACGGTAGTCAATTGCCACTATATGCATAACCCTTCGTCAGTGGTTTCGCTAATGAATACAATTAATTTTTCTATTGATAAAACAAATAATTATTAACCATTATTGGGAATAAAAGGCGAACATTTTGTTTACGTGAAATATTTTCCGTGAACAAAAAATGGTGAACAAAATTAAAGAATAATAACGCAAACATTGGCGATTACAATTTTATGGAAAGGGAAGACATTTCACGTGAACTTTTATCCCCGATAAGGGTGATTAATACATTTTTCAATTAATTGTTCTTTTTCTTTTTTGTGCAACGTTTTAATTTACTTCTGCTGCTCATTTTAACTTTCTAATAGAAAAGCACTTTTTTCACTAAAATTTACACGTTCACTGACCACAACTTCCAATTTTAACAAGTGGCGTTGGCTGAAGTAGTTAGCACGTTGACTACGAAAACGAAGGTCCTGGATTCGAACCCGGTATCAGACAGTCATCAAATAAGAACACCACGCATTTTTCTGATATACATTAGTGTCCCTTTGTATCAGTTGTTGTAGGAAAGTTCATGTGCTCAAGGCATAGTCACTGGTCACTGAATTATACCGACTTCAACATCAGAGCGCCCGCCCTCCTTCGTTGTGTAGCAGAATCATCGTCCAAGTAAAATAACCAATAAAATTGCTATAATAGCTTCAAAAATTTAATACGCCTCATTCAACACCAGAGGCTCTGCAACAGTGCATTATTAAAAGAAAACGAGTGCAAAAAAGCAGAGTTGTAAAACAATGAAGCTTTCCTCTATCTCTTCCTTCATCACATGTCTTCTCTATCACTATCCCTTTCCTAAAAAAGAAGATAACACCTAGTAATAGTAGTAGGCATTCATTGTCTAAGTGTTACTTCTCTGTAAAAAAAAAATGTGTACTTAAAATAATTTTTTTCTTGTAGATTTTCTTTGGAATAACAGCAGTTTTTTTAGGGAAATACCTAACTATTTGGAGTGAAGTTCTACTTTTAAAACTGGAGGGAGGGGCTATATTCATGAATCGTCACATGTTACATATTACAACCCCCTTAATGTATTCCCACAAAATATCACACACACAAATCCCCCACGGTCACACATACATACACACTTAATCTAAACAAAAAATATCAAAGCGCATCGAAAACATAATTTAAAATTTTAATTACCCAAATTTTAAAATTTCAAAAAAAATTTGCACTAAAATTCTCAAATTTTACAAATTCTAAAATTTAAAAAATTTCAGACCAGAATTTTTAGAAATTTCATAGAAGTTTCAAAATTTTAATTGAGCCAGAATTGGTATTCCTCTACTACTGAGAGGTGAAATGTCATACACAAATAAATCTAGATCATAGATCACTAAGAGACAAGCACTCTAAACTCAAAATTAAGATCAATTTGTTGTAACGTTTCATACATAACAATTTCCTGTTTTGAAAACTGGCCGTGACTACACCCATAAATCTTAGCTTTCTCTTTTATTTACTTCGGCTTAGCAGTTTTTACTCTATTACTTATGTATTTCTCAGAAGCCTTTTCCTACAAAACTTTACATGAACTTAAGCACTAGCAGATAGAAAAGTGGGCGGAGCCAGGCCCATTAAAATTTAGCGTAATATTATACTGCAGAGAGCAGACATTTTGTAGACAAATAGACCTTATTGAGTTATCAACCAGAAAAATCGGAAAACGCAAATATTAAAGCACCAGCTACTCCTTCTATTTTATGTACTTCAGGTAACCAGACTTTAATATGTAAATATATTCAGAAAAGCAGACGGGGTCAAGTCCACTTACATTCACGCTATATTTAATATATTTCTATCCAGACGAACTCTTAAGAAATTTCGTACATACTGGGGGCTCTTGTAATGAATAAAAGTGCAGTTTTAATGTGCACAATCTTACACCCATCACCCTCTAAAACATTATTTTATGTAACTCTACCCTTTTCAACTGTTCCAGTGACCATGAATAGAAATAAAACATACTATAAATTTTAAGTTTAAAAAGTTTTATTATAGAAAATTTAAAAAAAAAGTAGTCAGATCCTCACAAAAACATAAATGTGAAAAAACGTAAAGTTCCTATCCAACATTTCGGTTATTAAAAGTAGTGAGATAAAAGTTTTAACCAAGATCTTCTTTGCACAATACCTATCACTACAATCTGCCATGCATTATATAAATTTGTAATCGTCAGGGTGCCATATAATTTGTAGGCAACAATTTCTCTACATAAAGAAGTAAATTAGCATGTTACTATCTTCTGAATTACAAGGATAAAAATATTGCCAAGTAAGCAGGTAGCCTAGAAATGCTATGACACCCTGACGATTACAAATTTATATAATGCATGTCAGATTGTAGTGATAGATATTGTGTCAAACAAGAACTTGGTCATAACTTTTATCTCAATATTTTAAAGACCGAAATTTTGGATAGAAACTTGGCCTTTTTTCAAATTTATGTTTTTGTGAAGATTGTATTATATAAAGTTATAATTACAATTTAAGTAAAATGTTAGCTTTCGAAATGACACAGAAAAATGCCGAGATACCCCAACTTAATTTTAGGCCGCACAACACAGTGGTAAAAATAAAGAGATATTATATTTTTATTTTTGTATGGTCTCGCAAGCGATTTGTTAATGTTTTAAGGAAATCTCTTTTGAAATGCCATAAGCTTTTGTTTATTTGTCGAAATTCAACTCTTATAATGATCGCCTTCCACCTTCCGGCTATCACAATTAATTTATTTTTAAGGTGCGTTAGTATTTAATACAATTTTGAGCAATTTTAAGAATTTTTTTATATTGAAAACAAAACAAATTTTCTTCTTCTGCTTTTTTTCAATATAAGTAACCGATAGAAACTTTCTTGTTGACATCGTGAGCCGTAAATAGTGCCAAAAACTGAAAATAATTTAATTGTATCCATTTGAAAATAGACGGGTATCATTGTTAGAGTTAAGTATCGACAAATAAATCCTTACTAATATTATAAATGTGAAAGTGAATTTGTTTGTTTGTTTGCTACGCTTTCACGCCCAATCCACCAAGCCGATTTTGAAAGTTCTTTCACCAATAGAAAGCTACATTACCAGCGTCAAGCATACGCTATATTTTTTATTATTGGCACGGTTTTTTATATTTGGCACGGATTTTCAAAGCGCTAAACCTTTTTTGAAAATTCGTTCACCAATGGAAAGCTACATTACCAGCGAGACATCGCGTATGTTTTTATCAGGTTCGGAACCGGTTTTTTATATTTAGTTCGGATTTTTTCCGAAAGACACATTTTTGGGCTAGTTAGGGTAATTTTAGTTTCGGGTTTGATTGTTTAAACAGTTTTAAACCCGGTTTTATTCGGTTTTTGAATTTCTTGGTTTTAATCATTTTTTTTATCATTATCAGTGAGTAACAAATAACAAAACATTCATAAATGTTAAGTATAGTTTCCAAAATATCAGATCAACGTGGCACGTCATCAAGCGTGAATTCCTGGACCCATACCCTCCATTCCTTTTTTGTTTCGCTTGTTGTTGTCTGGAGAAGAATAGAAAAAAATAAGCCGAACAGGGTAAAACGGGAAAAATTAGTGCTGTTGGTATTTTTTCTGTTTTAATAAGATTGGTATAAATATAGTTTAAAATCTACTCAGTTTTGACTGCATGAGAACCAAGTCGCGGGAAAATGCTAGTATAGTATAACAATGGCCTGCGAGACAATACAAACTTAAAAATGGAATATCTCTTGATTTTGACCTAATCATTTAAAAAGGAGTATACCACTGTGTTCTACGGCCCAAAATTAAATCGGGGTGTCTCGGCTTTTTTCTGTGTCATTTTGACGAAGTTACAGTGTTATTAATTAATATTTATAAAAAATAATCTTATGTAACAAATTGGTTTTATCTCCATATTTGCAAATACAACACTTATAATAATACTATCCAACTTTAAGATAATTTAAAGGATCCGGTAAAAATTCTTGTAAAAATTTTAATCCTGTTGGCAGTAAGTGGATTTCCTCCCGAAAATGGTGAAGACGTGGGGAAAGAATATCCTTGAAGCTCAACGTCTTAAGATTCAACAATTCAATGTTAATTACAGTTTTCTTGACACATTTGAAATCATTATGAGGGCCGTTTACAATTTCGCGCACGATTTTATGAACGCACGTTCTACCTCCATATCTAAAAATTTAAATTATTATGATATTTACTAATCACATAGTATATGTGACGAAATTTTTTTATTACACACCTTACAATCGATGCTTGATTAGTATAGCATATACGCTGCAAGCTGTTTGCCATTTTTAATGTCTCCAAACACACCTGGTCAATTTCTTTCAACATTTTGAATGCATCAATTTCATTGTTGCCTTTAAGTAACCATTGAAGATTATAAGGCAAATTAAGTTTTAGTTGAAATTCTAAAAATAAGTCAATTGGTTTCCAATTCTCTGAAGAAAGGAAAATATTTAAATACATTACATGAATCATTAAAATTTTGGAAAACTTACTTTTCGGGAAATTGCTTTTTCCTAGTTTGATAGATTTAAAGTTAATATCGTGCCCTAACTTATCAGCTTCTTCAAAACTTAAGGTTAGAACTAAAGTTAAGGTATTCTTATGGGTAAATAGTAATATGCCACGATACTGCATTTGATAGTCAAATATCCAATTAGTCGAATTAGTTCTTGAATAAATAAAGATGCTTTATTAAAAATTTCCTTTTAGTTTAATTAGCGCATAATCCGTACATACCTCAAAAGAGCATCTAGTCTCAAAACAAATGGCAATCTTGAAGCTGAAGGTGTTTTATATTGAAATTTAAGAAGATTCATTTCAAAACTGGGAAAATAACAGAAATGTTTATTTATTTATTATATGTATCATTGCACGTATCTTTTACCTCAATATATTTTCTTCATATTTCTTAATGGCTTTTGTTACAGCGTTGTTATCATCTTCTAGTTCACCATCTGAATTTGAAATTAATTGAGTATCACCATAGTTCTTATCAGTTGTGCAATCTAAGCTTTCATGCTCCCAAAAAACTATGTCATCCATGATGGCCTGTCGTTCGAGCAACCTTCTGAGGCAATCCAACTTCAAATGAGGAGTTGGCGGTAATTCAGGCAAAATAAAAGAGTTTTCATCTAGAAACGTCTCCTCAGAATATTTACTATTAAAATTGCTTTCGTTTAATTGGGTATTTTCTATCTTCTCATTATCAGGTCTGGCCATTCGTATTAACTGTATGCTCTCCGCAAAATTCTCAGCATCCATTTCTAACTCAGCAACCACAACGTTATGGTTGTTATTGCTCGAGTCAATCAAAGAAAATGATTTATTTATCGATAATGGAATATACGACTCATTAGACGTAATACCAGACATTTCAATTGCGTCGTCATTTACGCAACCTTTATTTATAAACTCCGGAACCTGCCTATTAAATTCTTCCAAATCGTCAAGGATGCCATGGTCAAAGACTAAAGTGTGCCGCTTTTTTATTTCCGAAAACACTGGCGTCAAAGTGAACGATGAGCGTTTATAATAGGTTTCACGCTCTTCTTTTTCAGTAAACTTTTCTAATGATGTAAATTCCAAAAGAGATAGCCGAGGTGTCATGCAGTTAAATGAATTTATTTTACTACCTATTAATTTTTTTGGTGTAATTAAATTATTATCGAATTTATTGGATAACTTTGATTTGTTAAGGCGATGTGACAAAGCCATTTTAGCAGAAATCGAAGGTTCTGCAGGTTCATGGAATAGACAATTTTCATCCATTTGAATATTTTTTTTTGGGATTGAGTTTAATTTTTCTTCCAAGGGAATTTCATTATTGAAATATAATGTTTTCTCAATGTAAGTAGAATTGTAATTATTTTTATCGCTTTTCACTGATGGAACATTTCTTTCAAATGACTTATTTACTATATCACTTTTTTCAGCATAATTGTTAATTTCAGTTTTCATTGAAATATTTTGTATGGAGATTTCGTTGTTAAAAAACAAAGTTTTCCTACTCGGATTTAGATTGCTTGAATCCACATCAACATCAGTTGCTTTTTTTTCCAAGAGATTTTGAACATTAATTATTGATTCCTCAAAATAGAGAGTTTTACTTGTTGGATTTGTATCAATTTTTATTGGCATATAATTTGGTTGTGTTAAATTTTTGGTGGATTCATTCGAAATAGTTCTCTCATCGTAGATTAAAGTTGGTCGATTTTTAAAGTTTTCGGGTTCTCTGGATACCTCAAAATCGCTTTCAACTACATCGTTACTGAAGTACATAGTTTGTCTAACATTTTTGCATTCTTCACTTTCTAAAAGTAGAGTTTGGTGCGACTGAAGATTGTTGTCTCCCACATTTGTGCCATAGTCTCTTTTCATGTCCTTAGAAATATTCATATCATCAGAGAAGTTTATAGAGTTGATAGAATTTTTTATATCTGCAATTGCTTGCGTAGATATTGGTTTGGAATTTTGAAACAATGAACTAGACGAATAATTCTCTTTATTGCTGAAATTGAATTTTAAAAAATAATCAATTAATAAAACATTAAAAAGATTTTACAAATAAATATAACAATAATAGTACAGCGATTTTTATGAATGTTTTATAGTATATATTTATGTATATATATGTGCTCTTTCAGATTTTCAACTTGGCCACCTCGTATCTTTTCCTGAAAGGACGAAGAAAACTTCTATGGAATAGCCGTTAGATAAAATTCTAGAGGAATTAAGAAGATCCAAGGTAAACTGGAAGAAAAGAGAGGATCAAAACTCCATACTACACCAGATATCCTCATCCAAAAATCTGTAGTTTTCATGAATAACAACATATGTCACATACGAGTACATACATATATATCTTATTTCGAGTTTATGATGTCAGATTGTTATATTTTAAATGCTTTTTAAGAAGGACTAAAGACTTCCTTAGTCTTTACTTTCTGTTGCTGTTCTGTGCTGAACCGCTCTGCTTCTAAATTTTAATAGTAACTTTTTGTGTAATAATTTGTCAGCTGTTTGTGACCAGAATGTTCACAGTTTTCTACTAACATGATGAGTTTTGCATCGTCTATTGTTATGTTTCAATATAGATTTAAGTTTTTCTTGTAAAAAAATTTTGTTTTAAATTCTTAAAGCACAATCACATCTTATTTCAAAATGTTTTTATTTTATTTATGCTGTCCCTTACAACTACTTACCAGATTTTAGATATTCACAGGTTGAACCGAAACAGAACAAGATTTCTATAAACAAAAAAAGAGTCAGCTGATTCGTAACAACAGAAAGTCAAAACTAATTCTGCCTTAAGAAATTTATGAAAAATAAGGACGTATCTACATAATTTTTTAATAAAACAGCACCACCTTTCTACGTACCTTTTTTAAATAAGTTTAAAAAATAATTTTTTTTTTGCTCTACTAAAAATATTCGATTTTTGGCAGTGTTTAAAAAACTGCAGTCGAAATAGCAAAAGGTGTAAAATTGTGCTATTTCTTCGACCTTTTTTACTTTTTGACTGCCCAATCGCAACCTGTTGCTCATACTCCTGCTTCTGAAAATTCAAGTGTAGTTATAGAAGTTAACACAATAAACGAATAGCTATACAAAACGAAGAGCTTCAGCCTTCGACATGTTCGAAAAGTTTTCTGTTTGCCTGACTACTGCATTAAATAAATACGAAGTTAACGAAGCAGACATGTTTGTGTGTATGTGTTTGAATGTGTGTTTTGTGTGTGTATAAGTGTTTTTTTTCTGTATGTACAAATATAATAGTAAAACAAAAAACAACAACATATCTTCCAGCAAGCGATTAAATATGCAATTGAAACTGCAAAATCAAAAGAAAAGAAAAAACACACAACATCTGTACTACGATAACTTCAGAATTTATTTAAAACAGCAGTCAGACAAACAGAAAACTTTTCGAACATGCCGAAGGCAGAAGCTCTTCATTTTGTATAGCTATTCGTTTATTGTGTTAACTTCTACAACGACACTTGAGTATGAGCAGAAGCAAAAGAAAATACACGAATGGGAAGATTTTAAACGCTAATTTTTGCACACGCGCTGTTATTCATTATAGTAATGTATTTATACAATTTAAATTATTTATTTTTATATTGTACTAGTTTAACCCGGTGCGCTTTGCTACCCCCATCAGTGTGAAATGAAATAAAAAGTGTTACTATAGTTAAAAAAAAACTGTTTTTGGCGTTCTTCAAATGTTTCCTTTTCTCTTTGGGATTTTATTTGGTTACTTTTTTTTGTACGTTGCGAAAGTGATGTTTTTTTTTGGAGGCATTTTATTGCTTTATGTATAAATTATTTCTTAGTTAGTTTTTAGATCGCAAATTGCATTTAACACCCGTATTCTAAGCTCTGTGAGAAAATAAAAATTATAATAATTGACAATTTTTACATTGCTAATAACATTTTAATTTAATTATTTGTCCCAAAAATCAGAATAAGGAGGTTATTATCATAAATTTGTGATAATTAAGACACAAACTTTACTGCATTTAAACCGTAAATTTTTTAATAAATGTTTTACGAAGTTTTCGTTTTGATTGTTTAGGTAAAATAATTATGTATTATTAATTTTTCGGGCGGGCACTTTGCATCTCCCCCACACTTAATAAAATTCGTGAACTTTTTCCATATGCTGAGATCATTTTGAAAATTGGTTGACAAACGACTAAGTTACAGAAATGGTATTTGATAACAAATTTTTGTGGCGGGCATTTTGCTTCCACCCATCCCATCATTTAAAGAAAGTTTAATGGACCTTTGCCATATGCAAATAGAATTTTGAAAATTGGTTCACAAACGACAACTAACTTGATAATTAATTTTTTTTGGTGGGCACATTTCGGCCCCTCTTCCCCATCCCAACATTAAAAAAACTTAGTAGACCTCTTTCATAAGCAAAATACAAAACCGGGCAATTTGATATTCACTTCTTAAAGGCAGGCACTTTGCTTCCTCTTGCCCTTAAAATTAAAAAAAAAATAGTTAACCGTTTTGCATATGCAAAAGGAATTTTGAAAATTGGTCCACAAAGGACAAAAATATTTGATATTAAATTTTTAAAGGGTACACTTTGCACACACAATTAAAAAAAATTGGAAGACCTTTTTCATATGCAAAAAGAATTTTGAAAATTGGTCCACAAACGTCGCAGAAATTTGATAATCCAATTTTTTAGCGGACACATTTAGGCCCCTTCTCCCACTTCCTAAAATTTCCAAAAAAAATTTAGTGGACCTCTTTCATATGTAAAAAGCACTTTGAATATTGATCGATAGATGACGAAGTTATTTTTAATCAATTACTGGAGCGGACAATTGGCTGCGACACCTTTATCCCCACCCAAAAAAAGAAAATAAGTAGACTATTTTATATATAAAAAAAATGGCGGAGTTATGCTCGTTAATATTATAAAACAAAACTGTTAAATACTATGTGGAAGGAGTAACATAATTTAAAAAAAATGGGCGCAAAAGTGGGCGTGGGTGTAAAAAGTAGCCTAAAATTCAATCCAGATTCCCAGATAAATGTTTTGAGAATTTCAGGAAGATCGGTCTAGAGGTCAGATCTCCTATAAGGTACAAACAGCCAAAAAAACAAACATACATTCCGTTTTATATATAGATTTTATACTTTAAAAAACTCTTTATTGAAATTATCAGCCATATCATGAATTCTTCATGTGAAAATTTCCGAATCAAATTATTATGTTATTGTTATGTATTTGCTAAGTTATTTATGATGGTATGCTTAGCCACAGCAAGTTTTAATTCTTCTGAGCACTGTTGAAGGTGCCCGACTAGAATAGTGAGAACTCATTTGTTTTACGTGCAAAGTTATTCTAAATTTTTATTTACAAACCTTACAGTTATTTATACTAATTTCTAGTTCTCAATCTTAACATATTTCACATTTGTTCTCAATAATATTCCAATTATTGTGTGGTCTTTTCAAGTATTTAATTTATTGCTTAGACAAAAATATTACATTATTCAAGTAGGTCAGCAATTGCAGTGTGTTTGTTACCGTTTGTTTGTTGATCAATCAAAAGTGTTATTCGATCCGTTTTGGGTTTTTTGACAAACATGCTACATTGTACAGACTGATATAATATGTTATTGTAAACCCATGGCAAACACACTACACCTCTAACCCCAAGATTGAATTAATGTTTTTTAAATAAATGTGTTAATAATATAATATGAAAAGAAAAACAAATATAAAATTAATTAATTCTCTTAAAATAAATATGTATATAGGCTTTTAATTAATTTTTTTATAATTATTTTATGCAATTAATAATAAAATTTTTATTTGGTTTATAATTATTATTGCCTTATTATCTAGAGTTATGTAATTTAAGCATGTTGCTATGGTAAATTTTTTCTAAATTATCTAATTTTAATAATGAATTTACTCCTAATCTTTCTATTATTTCATAAGGTCTTTTGTATGGGCTCTGATTCTTTTTTCTAGATTCTTATTTTATTAATACTAAGTGCTATTATTACAACGTGCCGATAGTTAAAGGCAGGATTTTGTCTGCCCGATAAAAAACTTTGCATTATTACAACTTCAATTTTTGTTTGTTATTATTATAAATAATAATATTTTATTGATAAAAAAATAACAAATGAAGGTTTTATAATGCTAAGCCATTTATCCGTCCGAAAAAATCTTGCCTTAACTATCGGCAAGTTGTAATAATGGCCCTAAGTCTCCTACTTTAAGATTACTAATATTTGTCTTTCTGTCATAAACTTCTTTTGATTTCTGTTTAGCTATGTCTATTTATTTTTATTTCATTAGCGTAATTTTCTATATCATAACATATACTGCTATTTTGTATTGTATTATTTTGTCTGTTGGTAATGCTGCTAATTTACCATAAATTAACTCATAAGGTGAATAGTTAGTGTCAATGTGTGGTGTTGTGTTGTATGCAAATGTGTAGCATGGTACCCATTTGTCCCATTCATAATCATCAACAAAATTTAGTAAATATTCATTCAATACGCGATGATTACGCTCAACAGAACCTATCGACTGGTGGTGATATGGTGCTGAAAACTTTTGGTTTATATTAAGTAAATTACAAACTTCTTTTAACAATTCGTTATTAAATTCAGTACCTCTATCAAACTTTAAATTCCTAAAACATCCATACTTTAAAATAAACTGCTCAGCTAATGTTTTCGCTATACTTCTAGCATCTTTTGTTTCAATTGGGTGTGCTATCTCGTATTTCGTTAATTCACACTGCATAGTTAATATGTATCTATAGCCATTAGAAATTCTTAAAGGGTCTACGGTATATATTTCTATTGTTTCAAAGATAGTGTTAGGAATTTCTGTTATTACCATTTCTTCTTTAATATGTTTAGTTTGTTTATTTCTTAAGCATTTATCGCATTTATTAATGTAATCTCTAACCATCTTCCTCATATTTTTCCATATATAACGTTGTTTTAATTTTAGAACTGTTTTTCTTATACCAAAATGTCCTGATATTGGTGAATTGTGGAATTCTTCTACAATCTTCTCTTGTAATTTTTTATTCGTAATGCGTTGCAAAGGCTTATATAATATTATGTTTAATTCTAAACTTCTATATTTATTTGATCTTAATAATTTCTGGTATACCTCATTATAAATTTTGCTCAAATATCCGCTCGATATGAGCTCAAAAATATTATCTTCGCATGATAAAGCGAGATTCTTTATATTTTGCTTATGCATATAAGTTATTAACTTCTCTAGTGACAAAACGTATTTTCCTAGATCCTCATCAACATTCATTACAAAGCTATTATTTTTATTTTTTGAATATTCTTTATATCGCGAAACGATGTATATTCCCACATATGATTTTTATGTTGGCCTTGGAATATGTCATTCTCATTATCCATTTCCACATTCTCAGTGTTTTCCTTTGCCTTCATTCTACGTGTTGTTACTAAAATTCTCGATGGTTTGCTAATGTCTTCTGTCATATGTATCATATTCTTCAACATTTCGGAGTTTAATTTTATTCTTGACAAAGCGTCCGCATTGGTATTTATCTTTCCTTTCTTATATACAATTTCAAAATCATAATCTGACAAATCTATTCATATTCGAGTCAACTTAGATGATGGATTTTTGTGAGAAAAAAGTGAAACGAGTGGTCTGTGGTCCGTCACTAAAATAAATTTTCTACCAAATAAATACGGTCTAAAAAACTCTCCTCACTCCCAATGTATTGCAAGCAATTCCTTCTCAATTACCGGCTTGTTCAAATCATGTTTCCCTAATGTTTTGGTCGCATAAGAAATTGGCAAATCTTCTCCCATTTTCCTTTGAGATAAGACAGCTCCCAATGCATAGTTTGATGCGTCAGTAGTGAATATAAATGGTTGTTCAAAATTTGGATATCTTAATATTGGTGCACTAATTAATTTTTTCTTCAATAAGTCGAACGCCTGTTGAAAATCTACAGTATATTCAAATTATTTTCCCTTTGTAGTTTGGTCGTTACGACATTTTGTTATTTCAGCAAAATTCTTTATGAAACGTCTGTAATAATTACAAAATGCTACAAATCTTTTAACTTCATCTTTGTATTTTTGGAATGGGATATTGTTTAATTACTTTATGTTTTGAAGGATCTGTTCGTACACCGTCTTTCGTTATCTGGTGTCCTAAATAAATTACCTCTGATTTAAGAAATACACATTTTGCTGCAGTCAATTTTAAATTATATTTTGATAAACGTTCGAATACTCTCACTAAATTTTCGTTGTGACGTTTTAAACTACATCCAAATACAATAATATCGTCAACGTATAAAAATGCTTTGGAATCTAAGCTACTAACTGCTATTATCATCATTTGAAAACAATTGGAAGAAATTTTCAAACCAAATGGTAATCGTTTGAATTGATAGTGCGCATTACTAGTTGAAAATGCAGTTAACTGTCTTGAGTCGTCGTCTAAATCTATTTGATGGAATGAGCTGGTCATGTCTAGAGTTGAAAAATACTTTGCTCTTCCAAGACGATCTAGAACATCTTTTAATCTTGTCAATGGAAATTTATCATTTACTATATTTTTGTTGCGTTGCCGAAAATCTACAACTAATCTCCATTTCTCTTTTCCCTTTTCACTCTTTTTTGGTACTACTAATAATGATGAGCTATTTGACGGTTCGATGATGTCTTCATCTAATAACTGGTTTACTTGTTTATTAATCTCGTCATGTTGTGTATGTGGTAATCTATAATTTTTTATGTATAATGGTGTATTGTCTGAAACTCTTAAATTCTGTGTATAAAAATTAATAGAAGTTAATCGTTCTCCTTCCAAATGGAAAATATCCTGATAGTCTTTAAAAATCTGTATCAATTCCGTTTTTGCTTTATAGTCCTTAACGTCAATTTTTAGAATCTCAAATAATCTTCTAAATCTGTTTTCACTGAAAACTGTTTTATTTGGCATATGTGTCCTTTGTAATAAAGTATAATTTCCGTTCCCTGGTACTATTGTATTGCTAATAAATATTCCTGGTTGAATTTCCTTATTAAGAATAATGCTATCTTCACTTATATCTAAATTTATAGGATGAATACTTTCTGATAGTTTTTCTACATTTATGCAATAATTCTTGTTTATCCATGATTTCATAGGTATGGTAATCTCCTCACTCCCTAAAGTAAGAACTTTGAAAAGAAATCTCTTCCTAATATTCCGTCCGTTGGTACGGGGAATTTTTCGTCAATGATGTGAAATTTTTTTTGTTATATTATTTATTTTGAAGATTAACTCTGATTTCCTATAGACTTAATTCTTTCTGTAGTGATACCAGTAAAACTAATTGATCTCTCGTTGTCAATATGTATGGAGTCTTCATTTAATTTATTGATCTTACACAAAGAGATGCCTGCTCCTGTGTCTATTAAAAATTTAAGTGTTAAATCTTTACCTAAAACCAAGTTTATAAAATTTGTCATGTTATTGGATATTTTGAAAACATTATTCTTATTATTGGATCTAAGGATAGTGAGTTTGTACAGTTCCTTGACCCACGTCCGGATCATGGTAGATTGCCTGTACACAGTGTACATTTCGTCCGTTATTTTGAAAATTTATTTTCCTATAGTTAGTGTTGCTATTAGTATCACCGTTATTATTATTGTTATTATAACCGTTTGTTCTATTACTGCGATTATTATTGTTATAAGTATTTGATCCATTACTGTCGTTTGTATAATTATTGGGCCTATAATTGTTATTAAAGTGTATTGTACTACCATTACTCCTATTCCCGTTATTATTACTATTTGATCGGTTATCGATTTCTGTTGTTGTTTTGCTTAGCATTATTTCTTCTGTTATCGTAAATGTTTCTACTGTTGTTAAAGTTTTCTGAATTATTCCTCTTATTATTATTGTTTGAGAAATATAAAATTTCTCCTGATTTGTTGGAGAATTATTTTTCCAACTCTAATGCTAATTGTAATGCTTCATTAAGTTCTTTAGGTCTTGATGCAAATATTGTTAGTTTTAGTTCTCCCTTTAAACCATTCTTAAATATATTCAATGCATAATCTGGGTTTATTTGTTTTATAGTAGTAGGCTGTGTGCTGTTGCATTTCTCTATACCCTTAATCTGTAATTCGTTGAGTTCTGCTATCATTTCTAGAAGTTTTTCATGATATGTGTTTACATTCATGCCTTTTTGTGAAAAATTAATTAAAGTAGCCTGTATTTGTGAGACGGTTTTCCTTGATTTGTACCTGTTTGATAGAAGGCTTTTTAATTCCTCAAATGTTGTTGGTACAGATATGCCCTTAATGTTATTTCTTGATAACCTTTAGCTCCTGATTTTTTTAAATTTATTAATATTCTTTCTAACTTTTCTATTATTGTGTTCATTGGTATTATTTCTCCCTTCTTTTTAATTTAACTATAGAAATATTTTTTTTTATTAGACCTGAACAACGGCATTTTTTTTTTGTACATACTCCTTAAAGTATTTATTTATCTTAATTATTAAATATATTATTAATATTACACCAAATATGCAGAAGGCATCTAACTTAATTGTTGTTCCAAAATCCATTTCCTGGTTATTGTTGTTGTTTACTGTAACTGTCTCTTGGGTTTTTGATTTTTGGTTTCCCATTGGATTTAAAGTTGTTTTAGTTGAATGTAAAGTTTTCTTTTTTCTTCACCAGACGTTAATCCCATTAACCGTACTATATCCCTCTTCTTGGATTGGATTTTACGTTTTTTACCCCCTCTATTTGGTTTTTTCTTCTGGATTACTGGTTATTTGTTTGTGTTGTTTCGTCTCCTGTATTCTTCCAATGAGATGGGCTTAGGACTGCACTCTCTTGGTGTTGGCTTATATTGTGGATATTCTAATATTTCTTGTTCTGCTTGTGGAACGTACTCTTCAACGCAGTATTTCTCAAATATTTTCTTGATTTCTTCTTCTGAAGGAATCTCTTCACAAGGAAATAAAATTTAAAATGAAATTTTCGTTCGTTTTAGTAGGATATAGTCTGGCAGGATCGCCATAATATGTTATTGTTATGTACTTGCTAAGTTATTTATGATGCTATGCTTAGCCACAGCAAGTTTTAATTCTTCTGAGTACTGTTGAAGGTGCCCGACTAGAATACTGAGAACTCGTTTGTTTTACGTGCAAAGTTATTCTAAATTTTTATTTACAAACCTTACAGTTATTTATACTAATTTCTAGTTCTCAATCTTAACATACTTCACATTTGTTCTTAATAATATTCCAAGGTCAGCAATTGCAATGTGTTATGTTACCGTTTGTTTGTTGATCAATCAAAAGTGTTATTCGATCCGTTTTCGGTTTTTTGACAAACATGCTACATTGTACAGACTGATATAATATGTTATTGTAAACACATGGCAAACACACTACAAAATTTTTCATTTCGTATCATCAATTCGAAAAACATTAAAAGCTTACATATTTCCAGTTTTTCCAAAGAACGAATCTTTGTGAACGATTTGCTTCATAAATTGTCAAAATATTGTTCACACGTTCGGAAATTTCCATGTGAAATTTTATTTATGATAAGCCTGTATAAGTTAATAATAAATAAAAAATATTAAACATATTGTTACGTTTTACTCTTCAAAAACGCTTTCCCGTGGACTGGAAGATTTGCAATTGATTAAAAGACCCCAGTGTGGTAATTAGGATTAAGAATGATGCAAGTTTTATTTCACAAAAACACTTAAACTAATATAATCAAGAGGTTAAATACACCTATACAGTTTAAATTACTCAATTATACACAACTGGTTACCACAACGCCTTCCTCGCTGTTGTATACGCACGTCTCTTAACTGGCTGCGCTGAAGCAATTCCTCAGTGTCTGCTGCTCGTCACACACGAGACTCACTCTGTTCACACTCTTTCTTTGTACACCAACAATGTCTCACTGCTTTACTATAACACACTGATGATCTCTTCACAATAGATGTAGATGATGATGATATATGTACATATATGTATATATATTAGGGCGGGTCAATTGTATGGAGGCAAAAAAATCGCTCAAATTACAAGGAAAATCGTATTCTAGGGATCAAAATAAGAAACTTTTCCAAAGGAACCATACCTCTTTTATGTCCCGACTTTTGATCCGAAGGGTCAAATTTTGAAAAATCTCACTTTGACCCATTTAGAGTTCCTCAATCGATTCATAATGTATGACCGACCCCCACTAATTTTGGAGGTCCGACCCACCTATGCCAGTGGCACACCCCCTGGAACCACCTCTGGGGGGTTCCCCATACAAACATTTCAAAAAATTACAATTTTTGGCACTTTACAAGAAAAAATCAGCGAAATGGCTATGTATTTTTTTATTTTTGGAGTTTATTTTTCTCATTAGAAATTTATTTAGTCAGAAAATATGTAAATGAAACAAGAATCTTGTGTTATTTTTGGGTTAAATACTGGTAATCCCTGATAGCTAGGTAATAAAATATATTTTCCATGTGTTTACTATTACTATTTAGTTTTAAGGTTCTCATTTTTAGTATTTATGTAAGTCCAATTTTTTATAATAAAAATTCAGTATTTTACAACTACTCAAATCGTAAGCTACATAGTTTATTATTTAAACAATCATCATATTACAATGAATCCACCATCCTGTACACCGCAAGATGAAGTCACAACAACTATCGAAAACCCAATGAGTCATATACCCAAAGCATGATGTTACTGTTTTTGGTGTGTCTACTGATTTGAGTGATCTTAATTTACTAACCATCTGGATATCTTGAGATATTATTTTTACTTGAGCGAACGTGCTAAAACAGAACAAAAAAAGTTTCCTTATAAATCATTCACTATTGAAGTACAAAATAAGTTGATTGGAATTTGGGAAAAACTTGGTATGGAAATAATCGCGAAAAATTGTGTATATATTAAATTGAATAGATTGCTTGACACTGGCCCACACCTTGGAATTATAAGACGATTCGAATTGCTGTTAAAAAGACCATTGCATTGGTTCGTTTGCCTTCTACAAACGCTCATGCAATTTCTAGCGGCGTGGTTTCGGTGGATCTGGCTAACATCAACCCAGGGAAAATTTTACATTCTCGCTGTCTTACCAAGGCGACAACGGAAAATCCATCCGAAAATCTACGGATTCTGGTTGAATTTATAATTAAATGTTATGTGCCGATGTACTTCAATATCAAGTATTACAGCTCTGTCGTGTACGGTAGTGCATTATTTTTCAAGTTCATTAGTTGGTCACCAAGATCAAAATGAGCTTCATCTGAAAAGATGATTTTTTTGGCAAAATCGGCAAAGTAATGTCGCAATATTTCCCAGCGTTGTTCAAGCGTATACACAACCATATTCGTTCAGCGGAAGAATAAAACTAATTATCTGTCAAATCAGACATGAGCTAAGTGTTACCATTCATGAAATAAGCACTAGTTGAAAAAAAAACGTTAGATGGCGGACCCTTTATATATATATATATATGTGTATATGTATATATATATATACAATTTACAAACATTTCTAATATTTTTAGTGGTTAGCTTGTTTAAATTGTAAAAAAACAAAACTCTTTTTATTTACGACCAGCGATGTCAAATGTGCAGATTTATCTGCTTTTCACAGTTTTTTGAACAGTCGTGCAGTTTTTTCTTTAAAAATCCATTTTTCGCTAAAGTTGTCAGATTGTATAGTTTTGTGATATTCTTTTTACTTTATATCGATGACAAGATCATTCAGAGCTTTTAAATTAAAATTCCTTTATGTTTTTCATATAAGTTTCAAAAATTATGAAAGATGGAAAAATTGTTAACTGTACAGGCTGTAACTCGTACATAAACTGTCTAACACAGCGATATTATGTTGGTTTTAAGTTCTAATAAGAAATATAATATGTATGTACTGTTAAAAAAAATGTGGCCAGTTTTTTCTTCTGAAAAACAGATTTTTTTCGCTATGGGCAGCTTTTTCCTCATATGTATATGGCAACACTGTTTGCGGCTAAATAGTTCAAATTTAAAATTATTTTATTTTTACGAAATAACAAAACCACAAATTAACATATGCCACTTCTTTCAGTTGCACCCTATCAAAACAATCGAATACCCCGTTTAATTACCCATCGGTTAAATACTTTTATCGCTTATTCACCCCAAATATTGAATCCCCGTTTACACTTATTTTCATACAAAAGTCTACGCTTAATTAACTTTCGTTTAATTACCAATTTTGGGTAATTACCTAGAAATATTTTACCCCAAAATGAAAACTACCTAAGTACATATTTATGCAACTCTGCAACCGAATATATGCACCTTATGTATTAATTTTTTGTAACATGAATTGTTTTTGTTATAAAGGGTGTTTTTTATTGAGGTATAGAACTTTAAGTTGGCATCACTTTTTTAACTGGCGGCCATTTTGTCAGCTGTCAAGTGATTAATATTTAGTTTGGTTTGCCATTTCATCATGAACAGGTTGACAAAAGAACAACGCTTGCAAATCGTGCAAATTTATTTCGAAAATAATGGTTCAGTTCGCGAAGTTTACCGCAAGCTCCGTCCATTTTATATGGTCGACCGTTGGTTACCGTTAATGGAGATCGGTATAGAGCCATGATAACCGACTATTTTGTTCCCGAATTGGATGGCATGAATGTGGATGAGTTGTAGTTCCAACAAGACGGCGCTACATGCCACACAGCGCACGTCACAATCGATTTATTGAAGGAAACATTCGATGAGCGCATAATTTCGCCCCATATGCTCGAAAAAGTGGTTGAAAATTGGACCTGTAGAATTGGCTTTATTCGAGCCAGCCGCGGCGGCCACATGCCCGAAATCATATTTAAACGTTAATGGCATAAAATTATCCTTCCAATAAAGCCAAATTGATGGACATTAAAACGATTTTCTTGTGTTTTATTTCAATTCGAAGTTCTATACCTCTAAAAAAAACACCCTATATAACAATAAACTATTTTAATACCTTTCCCGGATAATTACCCTAAAAATCATGACATTTTTGATGAGCTAATTAACCGGGGTTTACTGTAACTTAATTTTACAAAATAACAAAACCACCTTCACATATTTTCAATATTAGTCACACCAAAACCACAAACAAAATTTCAAACAGCCATCCAGGGATGGAAAACACGTTTCCAAACATACTAACCAAACAATTTTTAAGGAGCAATTACTCCCATCCATGCATGAGCCAAATTTTGTATGGAAAAAGTGATACCAAACCTGCATAAACATACTCGTATTATTTTTAATACTTCTAGCTATCAAAAAATTCAAACTTTAATCTGCTACTCACAAAACTGAAATTAATACAACGGTCAAAACTAAACTTTTTGCTTAGTAATTAAGGCAAAAAAGTCACTGACTTTTACCCACTCTGTCGGGGTCAATAAGAACTAAGACTTTAAAATTCTTTCAAACTGGTTTGAATTAGGTTGTTACCTATCGAACAGCATAACTTTTATTACAATATAAGACATAATTTTTTATATTTTTGTCTATGGAATTGTGCGCCGCTCCTTTTATACTTCACACAAAGCCAACAGAATGTTTCAGCAAAGTCTAGACAATCTTAACTTTGTTTACTAATCGCTCAATTAGTTCATGTGGTAACTATGTACTACAGTGCAACACAAGCCTTAAAAAAATACAGGGAAGCCCAAATATGTTTTACAGCTGTAATAGTGAAAGAATTTGAAATACAATGATACGAAAAAGTAAGCATAAATATTTTAATTAAAACTTAATCACAAAAAATTTGTTTGGTTTTAAAAAAAGATAAAAGAATGCAGTTCAAACAGAATTTGATATTTGTTGACTTGGCAGAACGAGAACGTTTTCAATACATCTTTCTGTTTTAAAAATTAGCTTTTTAAAAAACAAAGTGTATTGAAAATTTTCCGACTTTGTCTAGTAAACAAAAAGCAAATTCTTTAATAAAGACTATCGGTAAACGGTCTACTTGACCTTTCAATATACAAGGTATCTACGCTTGGAATATCCTTTTTTTAAATTAAAATAAAATTAGATTTCCTTATTTTCTTCCCCTCTAACCATCGCTTCAACTTTTCTTCATCATTATACTAAATGATATTGAAAGGAAAATAATAAAACTCTAAGTATTGCTCATTTACTTCAATAGTGTCATAACTCAAAAAATGCTTTTTTTTATCTTGTGTAAAAGTTTCATTTAAATAGCTTTTACTACGACCTCATGAGAAAAGAATATTTTTTAATGTCTTCATTGAGTTATATGTAAATTGAAAACTTTAAACACCTTTTCTGCCAAACTAGTTTTTCTGAGTTGTGACACTATTGAAGTAAATGAACGATATGTATTATTTTGAAATTTAACAAAAGTAGTGTAGACCTTGAAAACCGTCAACATACGTCACAAAATCATATGTGTACATGTGACCATATAAATAGAACTGAAAGTAAATATTGACAACTTACCACGATTTTTGAATTGTGACACTAGGATGTAAGGTAGATTCAGCGACTTTATTTGTAGTATCCGGTAGTGATTCAATGGATATATCGATGAAATCTTTTATTTGGCTAACATCCCTTTTCGAACTATTACGGGACACAGTTTCGTTACTCAGTTTGGCTTTTGTTAAAAAACTGGTATTATCCAACATGACGTCATCCGCTTGTGAATATCGACATTTACCATTATTTGTTCTTCCTTTTGCAAACCCGTCTTCTGTAGTATTAAAATGTAAAAAATTATTTGACTTATTATACAAGGTGCCATCAAATGATACTGGTATAGCTTCATCGTCAAAAATCAGTGTCCTTCTATTGAGCAATGGTGGTGATTGGATTGAGTGACCGCTCTTTAAACGAACAATGGAAGCGTCATCACGACCCTTTCGATCGGTAAAAGGGGTTTTGGTAGCATTAGAAAAAACTTGTAAATTTCCGTGTTCTATTTCGTCATTGAGTTGCTTCAGGCTGTAACATTTATATTCGATTGGTATTAAGGGGGAAGAAGATTCTAGCGATAATGACATATTTTCTATGCTATCTAAGCAAAAGCTTAAAGATGTATTTCTTTTCGTTGTTTTTTCTGTTTCTACAACCTTTGAATTATTTTCAATTGCATCAAGTTGCGTATTTTGTTTTTGTTTCTCTCTGTAACGCACGAGTTTCTGTTGTTCCAAATCTGATATATCTTTAGTTTTACTTATGTTTGTACCACATATCTTGCGCAAAACTATTTTTGGTTGGTGGCCATATTTGGGTATACATCCAGAAACATTTAGGTCTTTACTACACACAGGCTCTTGTGATAACTTTTCAGGAAACACATTTATATCTTCATTTAAGTTCAATGTTTTTCTGTTCTTCAATTTCAGAGGACTTATTTCTAAAGTTTGATTGAAATATATTGTAGGGCGCGACTTTAGTTTCAGTGTGTATTCATCTCTATTAAATTCACGAACTGTTGAATTTTGTGTATCAACTTGAGTGGATTGACTTAAATTTGTTATGTTCGGAACAGTTTCAAGTTTGATGGGACTTATTTCTAAAGGCTCATTGAAATATGTTGTAGAACTAGACTTTATTTTAGGTATGGGTCCATTTTTATTCGTCTCATGCGCTTTTGAAGTTTGTACATCATCCTGAATGAATTGATTTAAATTTGTGCTTAGTCGTGAGTGAACATCATTCATTTGGATTATTTTTTCATTTGATTTTGGAGAAAATTCTATTGCTAATTCAGTTTGTTGATTGATATAATTTGGTGCATGAAACTTCGCTGTATTCAAACGCTGTAAATATTATTAATAAAGTACCAATTATATATACTGAGGTAAAATATCGGCAAATTACGGAATCCGATATCGATTAAATTTTCATAATATTTCAATTGTTTTTGTATGGAAATTTCTATCGGTATCGAATGGCATCTTTATATATTCCATACAGATTTAAGTCATATCTACAAAAATTAATTCAATTAATTAACCCAATTACTGCATTCAATATCGAACATATTTTCATAAAATTTTAATTGTGTTTATGAGTAATTCCATTTATAATCAACTGAAAATTATATAATTTTAAGCCCGATGATCTCCGAATCGGCTGAAACTTTGTGAAATCTATGCACATGATAGAGTTAGCATGCATGTATAACTTACGCTCATTATAGCGCCTCCATCGCGAAATATAGTAAATTTAAAACTAGGAAATTCAATAAAAATATGCCACAATGGTCTTATAAAATTTCTAATATCTTCATAATCTTTCAACATATGTTTTTAATTGAAGTATCAAATTAAAGACAATTTTACTTAAGCTTTAAGATGGGTTTAGTTTTGGATTTTATTTCTAAAGATTTGTCTTTGTAGTAACTTTTTTTTCGAAAAACGGTATCTTTAAAATTCTTAAAAAAAATATATGTTAAGGAACAAAGTTTCGTCAACAATTCCTGAAAGTTTCATTTTGGAATACGAAATGTTTTATAAGATATCAATAAAACTATTGTACAAAGCGATTTTTTTCAACTCACTTTTAATTCCAAATTTTTTTCCATCGATTTTGCTTTGAAAATTGAAAATTAATAATTTGTGATATTTGCTAATACAGTATTTTTAATTTATTTTTTAAACTTTGCATGATTTTTTTAATATCTCATAAACCATTTCGTATCACAAAATAAAACTTACAGGAATTGTAGATAAGACATTGTTCTTTAACATATATTTTTTACAATTTTAAAAATACCGTTTTTTTTAGAAAAATAAACAACAAAAACACATGATCAAATTTTGACCTCTGAACTTTGAATTTCAAATCAACAAGTTAAACCCCTTAAACGTTTATTTTCTACCCTTTGATTTTGTCCTACAACGAAAAATATCGCTTAAGAAGTTCCGAAAATAAAAATAAATTTTAAGTTTCTTAGTCGGTAATTTCAGTTCAGTAATTTCAATTCTTGTTAACTGAAATATTTTTATTAATTAATGTGACTTTCTAAAGAAGAGAAGAAAAATTAAATTAATTTATTAGCTGGGGGGAAATACCGATATTTTTCTGTGCAGCCACGCACTTCATCAGCTATTATTATTAAGAATTAAGATTTTATATAGTAAACTTTCCGTTTCTAAAAGGGGTAAATCCAAGAAAAGAAAAATGATGCTGAATCATTGTTGCCATTTTAGTATTTTCACTGCCAGATCTGGCATTTTCATTAGTTAAAAAGCTTTCAACTTTCAAAAAATCTGCTAGATGCTTTCTGGCAGAATTTGTTGAAAATAGAAAATTGTAATTTGTTAATAAAAAATTCTTCTGTGTAGAGGATTTTTCTCATAAATGTACATGTATTGCAGGCTAAAGGTTCCCTGATGATCTGCACTAGCAATAGTGAAATGCGCATAGGATCCAGCTAGACCCTCAATAATCAATTTCAATGTATTTATAATTAAAAAATATATTTTACTGAATAAGTAAAATAATATTTTGGAATTATGTGCGTAAAAAAATTTTAAACGTAATTGTAACATTTCCAAAAAACACCAATTATAAACTATTTTATATTTGTATGTGCTCTAAAAATACTAATAAGTTTGTATAAACATGAAATTCAAAGCCATTTCAATAATTGTTTTTACATTTAAATCTGGCATTATACTTTTCTTCTGTAGAACATTTTAGCAGAATTTTTTAACCGATTTAGCATTATCTCATCATCATTTTCTGACAACACTGTGCTGAATGCATAGTTTTTGAGGATGAGTTCATGTTTTTTTAGTGAATGCTGTGGAGTGGAAAGTCACTCATAAGTTCATGTGGAAGTTATTTTCTTATTTCGTGTGTATTGTGATGTGAATGCTATCACTCGGAATGCTGAATTCACTGTGGTTGAAACGAATAAATGCGATCATGCATTTCATTAGTACGTACTTCCAAACACATGATTTTACCAAATTACATACATACACACAAGAGATGCGCCATATATCGAAACCTGTTACTTTTTCACAGCGATTGAAAAATCACTAATCACAACTGTGACTGAATTTATCAAGTAATAGGTTTGAAAATTTAGTTTTTTATACAAACTAGTAGTTGTGAATTGGGCATTCGGCGTACATTAAAATTGTGAAATTTGTGTGAAATTTCTAAAAAATGTTGTAAAATTTGAGAATTTTGTTTTTTTTTTGTATACAGTAGGAGTTTTTTGTTTACATTAACTGTTGTTTGTTTATATCATGTGTATGTATGTATGTATGAATGTTGGTTTTTGTGCTCGCAATATTTCGTAGGAATACATTATGGGGGTTTATACGTTTGAGATTTTTATATGTGTATGATTTTCTAATGCCGACGCGAAAATTATGAAAATGATTTTTCCTAATGCCAACGGGAAAATTATGAAAATGATTTTTTCAAATGCCGACGGGAAAACGTGAAAATTATTTTTTTCAAATGCCGACGGGAAAACGCGAAAATTATTTTTTCTAATGCCGACGGAGACATGATAATTTTTTTTTCTAATGCCGATGGGAAAGTTGTGAGTGTTGCCAGACTATGGAAATTTGTGGATGTCCGTCATTTGGAGTGGTTGGGGGTGTTGTCGTAATACCATCAGAGAAATTAGATTTGATGACTACTACGCCATTCTCATATGAAGCGTGGGAATTTGTGTATGTATGTATGTATGTCTATGGGAATTTAAGCTGATCGTGATTTATGAGGGGCGAGGTGTTCATGTAATATGCAACCGTGGGAATTTGTGTGTATCTATGTCTAAAGAAGTTTAAGGCTGACCGTGATTTGTGAGAGGTGGAGTGTTGTTGAAATAATTTGAATTTTTCGTAGATGAATTCTAGTATGTGTGTATACGTGAGTTTCTCACGATAGTATTTATATGTGCGTAGAATAAATTGTTTTCCATATCGAGATTTGGTGCTATACAATATCATCATATATCTGAACATATTTTCATATATCTGAATATATCGCAGTTCTTGTTCAACCTTCATAGTGAACAGACGTCATAGCGGTGTTTTTTTACATACATACGAAAAAAAAAACAAAAATCATACAAAAAAATATTCGTAATACATGTTGATTTCGATAAATAAGCTTTATTTTCTGTAATAATATTTTTTACATAGCAAGAAATAACAACAACAACAAAAAAAAAGATTGACATTGAGGAATACTCTATATGAGTACCTCAAATACAAAAAATTGTGAAGTGAGTTCTAACGGTAGAAATGCCTATTTTACTGTGAGGTCTGCAACTCTTAACACAAAGAATAAAAATTAAAAATCTGATGATAGTCTTTTTCTAACGTCAAAGTCACTTTTTCGTGAGCAATCAACTTCGATTTGTTCAATGCCAACCAGTGATTCTCTAACATTACCTTTGCCTAGTATTTCTGCACTATAGATAACAGTAGTTCGAAATCTAAGGTGCAAGTCGGTATGGAAAGATATATCACAGTTGTAAAGCGTGCGCGAAGCCCAAATTCATCAAAAATCTCATCAGTTCCCAAGATATCCAGGGATAACTGCGCCGCCTCAACTAGCCATCAAAACCGTTTTAAAATATTGCAAGATGACAACGACAAACCCGATATATCCTCGAACTAAACATAAAACCACCACCAATGTATATGCGAGAAAAAAATTCAAATGCCATTATTAAAAAATTAATCTCGGTCATTGGTGAGAATAAATTTCACATTGCTCCAATAAAACGTGGTAAAATTCATGAAACGAAAATTCAAATTTATGATGAAAAAGATTTTCCCAAAATGGTTACCGAATTTCAAAAAAATAAAATAAATTTCTATACATACCAGCTTAAGAGTGCTCAAGGCCTGCAAATTGTACTGAAGGCATAAATTCTTATGTTGTTCCCGAAGAAATAAAAGATGCACTCGCACTCCAGGGATTTAAGCTAAAAAATTTATCTAATACAATAAATAGGGAGAAGATACCCTCTATTTCGCGTTGAACTAGAACCAAATGACATAAGCTTGAAGAAAAATGAGACCCATCCAATTTATAACTTGAAACATCTCTTATACCCAAAAATCACAGTTGAAAAACAACACAAGCGTTCAGGACCCGTACAGTGCCATAATTGTCAAGAATATGGCCATACATAAACTTACTGTAACTTACCTACTGTTGTGTGCGGTGAATTGCACGGTACTGCTAGTTGCAATAAGCCAAAAGATCAAAGTGATAAAAAATGAAGTAATTGTGGAGGTAATCACACTGCTAACTACAGAGGATGTCCTGTATACTCTTTCGTTAAGCAGATAATGAGTCAAAAACCTAAAGTAATTCGACCTCAAGTAGAAATGACTTACTCCGCCAGTTATCTTCAAATGGCCCAGCCAATTACTACAAACGTATCGTATGCCGACGCTGTGAAGATCATTTCCATTCCCACGCAGAAAGTGTTACCACCTAATTATTCTACAACTGCTAACACAAGCTTTAATTTCAGTCGCCTTAAAGCCACAATTGATAATCTGGTGCAAACTATAAACCAATTCGCAACAAATATGACTATCTTGATGCAAGAAATGCTGCGAATGCAGAATACTCTGCTTTAAGCAATACTTAATAAGCCATGAAAAAATAAAAATTTCGTTATATCATCAATTTACTCCCCTCCCAGATTCTAAATCACTGAATATCAATACGACGATTTCTACTAATCGCTTGGACCTTGTTTCGTAGCAGGTGGAGACTACAATGCAAAACATACGTTCTGGATTTCACGCCTTATTACAACTAGAGGAAGAGCGTTGTTCAACACAATTTCAAAAATGGGCTTGGACGTCATTTCGAGTGGGGAGCCCACTTACTGGCCTACTGACATACAAAAAATTCTGGATGTTATGGATTTTGGCGTCATGAAAAATATTTCTAGGGATTTACTTCATGTTGAAGCTTCTCTAGATCTCCTCCGATCACTCTCCCACAATCGTTACAAATTGTAGCCAACTAATAAGTGATTTACCTCACCCATATGTGAAGATGATCAATTGTCTTAATTGGCTGGGATTCAAAAAATATCTTAGTAGTCATTGCACAGAAAACATTACGCTAAGAACACACGATGTATGTAAAAAAAAGAAGAGCTAGAAGGGACTGGCAACAGCACAGATCACCGCAACATAAAATAAAGAGTGCACTAAACAACTTCAAGAGTTGCTGGCATCGGAAAAAACTGTACGATCTCTGCGCACTTCTGCCGGAGGTTGGGCGAGAAGTGATACTGAAAAAGGATACTTGTTTGCAAAGCATTTAAATTCCGTATTTACCCCCAAACACATGTACTGGTGCTGTTGATTTACAGAGTGTAGTTGCTCTACAACCTCGATCCTTAAAGTTTAGGATACGTGTACAGAAACTAATTACTGAGCTCAACCCGAAGAAAGCTCCAGGTATTGATAGAATTAGTTACAAGATGCTGATGAATTTGCCTCATATTGCAATTATAATCTTTTTATTAATTTTGAATGACATTTTACGACTGGAGGTATTATTCACACAGCTGGAATCTTGCCAAGGTGAAAATGATTCCAAAGCCGGGCAAAGATATTACCAAATCTACTGTCAAGAATGTTAAAACTTTTTGAAAAACTGCAAAAAAAAATTACAATAAATAAAACAACAGGACTTTTTATTGCTGTTTTGTGATGACAACTGACAAAAAACCAAGAGAAAACAAGAGACATGTACTTCCGTTTTCTTGTGTCTTTGCAAAGCTTTATTTGTATTAGTACAGTTTTAATAGGCACCATGCGCATGTATTGATTGCATGTTCTGTTGTATATGCAAGCTGGTTTGTATTAGTACAGTTTAATAGGCACTCTTACAGTTAAAAAGGCACTATATAGGTAAAACGTAAACAACAATTGCCAAATCACATCACAAACAAACTCCATCAGCTGGCGCTTCGATATTACCTGTATTATTGTATCATGGTCACTACTTTTTTTGATTTTACTACTTGAAATAGAGACCATTAATATAATTTTTATATGCATTATTTTTATTGAAAAATGTACATATGTGAGTGTGTACATATGTAAATATATTCATATCTACATATATGCGAATATGTACATATGTATGTAGAAATTAGTTTACATACAAAGAAAGACATGTTTAATAATCAAATATTGCACCAAAAATTCACCGTCGGTGTTTTCATAGCGTCAGAAACATTGGAATATCTATGTTTGAGAGAAGTTTGCTGGGTTGTATCGGATTCAGATGTTATGATGTCTCACTTAAAAAAGGTCGTCATCACCTTCTAACAGGTTTTTATATTTTGCTACCATGCATGTCTTAGCATGTTTCTCTCGATAGTGACGCGAGAGTCCGAGATGTATTGGTGTTTCAGTTAAAAATCTATACTATTAGAATTTACGAATTCGCTATTTTGAATTTTCTACAAAGTAGATACATACATATGTATTTCATTTACCACAACGTCATAAAATTTCTTTGCTTACAAAATTGTGTGACGTGATTAAATTTAATTTTTAATTTGCATGCGTCGGCATGCTTTCAATATTTTTTCTGTAAATTTATTTGATACTCATACAGATACTCAAATTCGTTCCACATCATTCATATTGAGTAATGTTTGTTCTTGTATTTATACATACGTGAATTTTCCAAAGTGTTCATTAAGAAATCCTTTACCATCATCTATTTGTAAGTTTTTTGGTACTCCTCCCATTTTAAAAATATTTATTTTCAGCGATACTGACCATATAAACTTTGAGAATGTATCAATTGCAGTCTACAAAAATCAATAATTTATATTTTCTTTAGAATAGCTCCCCATTTTTACTAAATAAGCTTCCCAAATACCATCTATTTCTTTCATTATATTTCGTTATAGTTCGTTTACTATAATTCTTTTTAAAGATATTGAGTTGTTTTACAATTTTTTTTCAGAGCGTTGTGATCTACTTGATGCACTTTCAGCTATTTATACTCAAATGTAGTTAATTTTCCAATCTATAAACTTTATCGTTCAGCTGTTCAATTTGGTTTTAAGAATATCTTTTTCAATTTTAAGAATATCTTTTTCAATTTTATTACTGTCTTCTATCTCTAATTTTATTTCACGTTGTAGTCAATCAATTTACATTTGAATATATTCTTGAATTATATTATTGACTCCCTTAAACTGTATTATTAAATTGTCCTTTAGTTTATCGATTTAAGTCGAAAAATTTATTGATGATTCTGTATGCATTAGTAGAACTTATAACTTTTTTGTAGATTTCAAATAAAAATTTGTCAAAGGTTTTTTTGATGTTTTGTTAAACATTAAAGAAAATAAATCCGTGTTAGAGCCCGTCTTGGAATGCCAAATTGAACTTTATCTTCATTTAGCTCATTGTTACTGCTACCAAATTTTAAGTTGTTATTATGATTCCTGTGTAGACCATAGTTAATATCTAATTAATTTCTCGCTTCCAACAGTGACAAATCAGTATAAAGGTATTCCCTATTAGAAGTCTGTGAGTAAAAATCATTTTCAGCATCATCATGATTATTAGCATCTGTTAAGATTAAAACAAATTCACCATTTTCTAATATACAGCTTTATTCAGTCGCCATTATGTATCGCTCAAATTCAACGAATAATGTAAATTACAATGTGTATTAGAGTTGCCATGTATCAGTTTATATTTTGGAAATTCAGTGTTGTATTGTTTAACCCCAAACCCAACAGTTTCCCCCCCCCCCCCCCCCTAAAGTTACTTTTACTGGTATATGGTCACTCTATATATGTACATATAATATCATTCAATGCTATAGTTTAATTTTAATTATAAATCAGTCTCGTATCTAAGTTAAGAATACATTATGTAATAATATATTATTAATATTAAATATTATTAATATATTTTTGTTTTTTTGTTTTGTTTTTTTTTTATTGGTTTTAAAATCTTCTAAGTACTTTGGTTTCTGTCGGACTCTTACAGGGCGAGTAGGTCGTTCCTTTCCGATCTCCTCCGGTGCAGTGTTACCGGCATCGAGTGGTGATTCTGCAGGTAAAAACTTCGGTAAATCAATCATTTGTTCGTTTGTGTTAATGTAGGGTTCTATTACATTATCGTGGGTGGAACATTCCCCATCTTCCATCTCCGTGCGGTCAACTGGATGTTCATAATTTTGCACCCTGTTTCCAATTCCCCGCATTTGATCTACATGCCGCTTCCACACCCGGCCATCATCTAACACTATCTCGTAGTTCAATTCGCCAACCTTTGCTTTTATTTTGCCAAATTGCCATTTGTTGTTCGATAAGTAGTCTCTCACCGCAACTCTACTTCCCTCCTCAAAATGTTTTGCTGCCGTATTTCCGTTTTCCTTGTCCTTATTGATTTCTCCGTTTTGGGGTAACAATAAGTCCAAACGGGTTTGTATCTGCCTTCCTAGCATTAGCATTGCTGGAGATTTTCCTGTTTCCATGTGAATGGAACGTCGGTAGGCGAGCAGAATTTTAGCCACTGCACTTTTCAAATTTGTTGCTGTGCAACTCAAGGATTTCAATTTATATTTTATTGTCTGCACGAATCTCTCCGCTAGCCCGTTCGTCGCCGGGTGATATGGACATCCTTGTTTATGTTTCATTCCATTTGTCTCCAAAAAATTTTGAAATTGCCCCGAATTAAATTGTGTACCATGGTCGCTTACGAAAACATTAGGTATTCCCCATCTCGAAAAAATATCGCGGCATGCTTCGATCGTTGTCTCCGTCGTAATGTTTGGTATCACTTGGACTTCGGGCCACTTCGTGAAAGCATCTACCAGTACAAAGAGATATCTACCATAGATTGGGCCAGCAAAATCAGCATGTACTCGCTGAAACGGCTTGATTGTTGCATTCCAAACGGGAATTGGTTTTTGCTTAGTTGGTTCTGCTCTCGTCAATTGGCATTGCATACAATTGGATACTAATGCCTCTATATCAGTATCTAGTTTCGGCCACCAGCAATATCCTCTGGCTAAGGTTTTCATTTTGTTGATTCCGAAATGTGCCGAATGTAACTCGTCCAGTACCCGTTGACGTAAAGGCGCAGGAATATAGGCGCGTATTCCTCGCAGTAGGCATCCTTATTGAATGCTAAACTCCGTTTGTGGGATACCATAGCGTTCTTTCACTGGGCACTGGCGACCATATTTTAAACACTCCTTTAACAACTGTATTTCCTTCTCTTTGGAAGTTTCTTTACTCAACTCCCTGACCGTTACAGGCAAATTTTGAATCCTTTCTACTTCCACAATGTTTACCTCATCGAATGGATCTGCGGTAATGTTCTCAGGTAATCTGGAGATTCCATCGGCATTGGCATTTTCTTTCGACCTTTTCACTTCTATCTCATAATCAAATGATTGGAGATATACGGCATAATGTTGCATCCTTGTAGCCGATAGTAAGGGTAAGCCTTTCGTAGGGGAGAATATCTGTGCCACTGGTTTTTTATCCGTTACTAAAATAAATTTGCGTCCAAAAAGGTACTGATAAAATTTTGTGACTCCGAATATTATGGCATACGCTTCTTTGTCGATTTGGCTGTATTTCTGTTGTGTGGCCGATAACGTTTGTGACGCAAACTGTATTGGCCGCTCCGATCCATTGGTATACCTGTGGCTCAACACGGCTCCTACCCCGTACGGGCTGGCATCTACAGCTAAAACCAACGTTAATTTAGGGTTGTAATGCACCAGTATGGTATCGGACTGCATGTGCTTTTTTATCTCTCTAAATGCTTTCTCGCAACTATGGCTCCATACGAAGGGTATGCCTTTCTTTAACAAATTATTTATAGGGTACAATATCGTACTTAATTGTGGTATAAACCGGCCGTAATAGTTAATCATCCCCGTAAAAGCGCGCACTTCCTCAACGTTAGCTGGCCTCTTCATTTCCTCTATGGCTGAAATCTTACTTTTTATCTTGCCAATGCCCTGTTTATTAATGACGTATCCACAATACTCAATTTCATTTTTCATCCAGTCGGACTTTTCAACATTTATCCTCATATTGTATACATTTAATCGTTTCAAAACTTCTTCTATTCTTTGAAGGTGCAATTCATCATTTTCTGCCGTGATTTTGATGTCATCCAGAAACACCGCCACCCCTGGAACATCCCGCAGTATCTGTTCAATGAACCGTTGCCATATTCCTGGGGCGCAAGATACTCCAAACATCATTCGGGTAGGTCTATAAAGTCCTTTGTGTGTATTGATGGTTAAATATTGGCGATCTTCAGGATGCACTTCCATCTGTAAGTAGGCTTGACGCAAATCAATTTTTGTGAACTTATCGCCACCTGCCATCGCACTGAATAATTCTTCTATAGTAGGTAACGGATGTTCGTCAACTATCATCATGGGATTAAGAGTTATTTTGTAATCACCGCATATACGTACACGTCTATCTTTTTTTGGGACTACCACTATTGGAGTGGCCCACTCGCTCGAGTCCACTTTTTCTAATAACCCCATCTCTACTTGTCTATGTAGTTCTGCCTATACCGAATCCATGAGAGGAAAAGGGATCCTCCTGGCTTTGAAAAATTTTGGGGTAGCTGACGGCTTCAAATTTATTCTAGCCTGGTAGCCGCTAATTTTTCCCATAGTCGGAGATTGTAGTAGATTGTATTTTTTTAATATTTAATTTAATTTAGCTCCGACTTCCATTTTATTCTCAGCCTGTACACTATTCACCTGTGATCCCGTCTTACCAAGTATAGTAGCCCAGTCCAATTGGATTGCTCTCAACCATTCGCGACCCAGTAATGGTCCTCTATTGGACTTCACTACATACAGCTTCAAAAGGGGCGTGACTTTATTTCCGGGCAGCTGCACGGATACTAACAAGTACCCCAAACATTCTATTGGCGTGTTGCAATAACTATAAAGCTTCGTATCATTTTTGAACATCTTTGATTTACCGAAATGCTTCTCCGCATCACCAACACTCAACAGAGTCACGGCCGCACCTGTATCAATTTCAAAATTTATTACTTTTTTATCAACTATCAAATCGTAAAATAATTTGGAACGATCATAGTGTAATTTATCTTCAACTTTTCCTACCACGCCCTCATAAATTTATTACATTTCCTCTCTTTGGTCCTCCTCTTGCTCAACATCGATTTGATTCAACTGTCGTTTCCCTTTTAAACAGACTCGCTTAAGATGACCTTTAATGCCGCAATAATTGCAAACCGTGTCCTTATGCCTGCATTCGTTTGCTAAGTGTTGACTATTTCCACAGCGATAGCAGTTTCTCTTCAATAAAGGTTTCTGCACCCTTTCCGCTTTCCTTTCTTTAGTTTTGTGGCTTCCCGTCACCAGATCTACAGTGTTTACACTGAACGCGGCCTGCTGCAGCTCTACCCCGCCCTTTTCAGCACATTCATAAGTTTTTGCCGTAGCCAGTGCAGTCTCCAATTTTAGGTCACATTTTTCTAACAGTCCACTCTGTATTTTCTGATTTTTTAATCCAAAAACGAATTGGTTACGCAAAGCTGTGTTTAAATACGTTCCAAAATTACAATTTATGGCCATCTTCCTTAACCCGATCAAATATTTCTCACACGACTCGTCCTCCTTTTGTTTCCGCAAGTGAAATTGGTAGTTTTCTAAAATTTCATTGGGTTTTGGATCGTAATATTCGGTCAGCATCGATTTAATTTCATCATAAGTTTTATTTTCGGGCACTTCCGGCAGCAGTTAGTCACATAACAAATTATACGTGTGCATGCCCATGTAATATAGTAGGTAACACTTCTTTTTGGTTATGTGGTTAAATCGTGTGACCCAGCGCGCCCACGTGGATAGGCTTGCATCAAACGCTTCCATACTGAACCCGATGGCGATGGTGGTGGTAGATTGTCCGCTCGTAGTCGGCGTGGCCATTTTATATACATGTGTATTTCCCTGTATTCTACAACTGCACTTGTACTTATATTTTTTTTATTTCCAATGTATGTACATATGTGTCTTCCTACATATGTATGTATCTGTATTTCGTTTTGAAATAAGTTTTCCTTTTTTCTTTTTTTTATACTCGTCGCCACTTGTTAAGATTAAAACAAATTCACCATTTTCTAATATACAGCTTTATTCAATCGCCATTATGTATCGCTCAAATTCAACGAATAATGTAAATTACAATGTGTATTAGAGTTGCCATGTATCAGTTTATATTTTGGAAATTCAGTGTTGTATTGTTTAACCCCAAACCCAACAGCATCATCAAATAATATGGTGTAATCCACTATTGTTCCTTCTACAAATTTCGTTGATGTATAGGGTGTTTTTTTATTGAGGTATAGAACTTTAAGTTGGCATCACTTTTTTAACTGGCGGCCATTTTGTCAGCTGTCAAGTGATTAATATTTAGTTTGGTTTGCCATTTCATCATGAACAGGTTGACAAAAGAACAACGCTTGCAAATCGTGCAAATTTATTTCGAAAATAATGGTTCAGTTCGTGAAGTTTACCGCAAGCTCCGTCCATTTTATGGTCGACATAATCGTCCATCAGAGCAATTAATTCGGTTAACCGGTCAATTGGCCACCAAGATCGTGTGATTTGACACCATTGGATTATTTTCTTTGGGGATATGTGAAGTCGCTCGTCTACGCCAACAAACCAGAAACGTTAGGGGACTTGGAAGCCAACATTCGTGGCGTTATTGCCAACGATTTTCTTGTGTTTTATTTCAATTCGAAGTTCTATACCTCTAAAAAAACACCCTGTAATTATTTCTATCTTGGTTGATGGTTTCTGATACTCTGAGACTTTAAAACTTGATTATTTTCAACTTCTGACATCATTTTATTTCTTCTTTCTTGGGGGTTCTTTCAATACTTTTATAACCATTTATCAATTCCTTGAGAGGTTCTGTTATAGCTTTAAATATATCTTTCAGTTGTTATAGTAGTTTTTATACTACGAAGCTTTTTCTTCAAGACATGTCTTGTCGACACCAACTGCTTTAAAACTTTTTCTTCAATGCAAATAGTAGATTATCATATATATGCAAATAGCAGATTATCATATATCAGGTTATCATATATCAGATCAGTTTGCCAGGTATCAGATCAGGTTATCAGGTAGCTGGTCTGGTTTTCGAATCAGGTTATCAGGTATTACATCAGGTTATCAGGTATCTGGTTTGTAATGAACAATTAGCTTAATCAAAACATAACTTTAATCTTAGTTAAAAAACTAATGAAACCGACAAAATTGTTTTTTTTTAATTGTCATATAACTGTAGTTCGGGCCTATATGAATAAGCATAAAACTGTGTGGCATTGCGAAAAACCAAAATATTTATTTGTTATGGTTATTTTTAAGAAATTTCAATAAGAAACTTTTATTTGTCCATATGGTTATAAAACGTATGGTTAACCTATTTATAGATTGGATTCATAATATTTTTCTGAACGTGGCGTAAATTATTACTGTCAAGTGTTACAAAAGAATCGAAAAACGAAAGCAATGAATTTGCTTCCTTCATCATACGCGAGCTACTCGGTATATAATTGTTTTCTAAACTACGTACTTAATATACCCCAAGACATAATTTCAAAGTTCATATTTGAATTAAAATTTTCGTAACGGGTTAAAGACTCAAATCATTTTTAATTTACATGCACAATTTGCATGCTTGAACTCGTGGTGATTTTTATATCGTACCGATGATAATGTAAACTGTGACAAGTAATTTAACGAAAAGTCATAAGACTAAGTCTCATGAACTCGTGTTGCCTTAAAAAAGGAAATTAAATTTTCTTTCCTATTTTTAGCATTGAAGTGCTTGGACTTAAAAATATTCTGCTAGCATTCTATCAGATGAGTTAAAATAATCAACGTTTTTGCTTTAATTAGCTCCAACTTTTCCTTCGAAAGAGCAACGTGATATTTGAGTAAATATTAACATTTAGAAGAAGAGCATTAAGTCTTTGGAGCACAGGTTGGTTTTTGATAGAACACCTGGTTATGCTATTCCAAACACTCGTGGAATCAGGGGCGTGGAAATAAAGAAATATAGAATCTTTGGATATTCCCAAAGGGAAAGTTTCATTAACCTAATTTCCATATTCAGCAACTTTATTCAGCTAATATTTGTGCGAGGGAGCTAAAAAATTGCATACATACTCGTAAAAGACGGTGTTAATAGCAGTTAGCATCGAACAACAGAAGGAATACACGTATATAGAAATTGAAAAAATTTGACTATCCAGAAAACTTAAAACAAACAAAATAGCAGAAAAAAAAACTAAAAAGAGCATTCTGTATAATGAGTATGAAACAAATTCGGTCAATTATACAATTTGGTATAGTGGCGAAATCGGTTTAAAACAAAACAACAAGTGAGAAATTTTGGTTTAATATAAAAATAACACAACAAGTTTTCGCAACATAAAGTTCTGTTTAAAAACATGATAATTCAAAGAATAACAGGAGAAAAGTATATGTTCAGGTAGTTCTTGGCAATAGTAGGAAAAATTACTAGATGGGTTAGGACTTAAAATTAAGTAATTTGTTTTTTAAAACAGAAAAACAAAATCAAAAAATTCCATTCTCGGTAGTAAGAAAAAATGTTGATGACGTAAATTTTCATAATAAAAAAAAAATCAAAAACAAAATTTAAATAAAGGTTTGGTAATTGCGACGAAAATAAGAAAACAAACACTGTAAAAGTAATCGAAGCCAACAAAAACAAAAAAAAAACAAAATTAAATAAAACAAAAAAAAAATAAGCGAGCAAAATGTTAAGAAAAGAAAGTAAAAACGAGTGTAATAAGTAAAAGAATAAGAAATTGATGTAAGCATATAGAGAGCGAAACAGTTCTCCGGTTCTCAGACTGGAAAATCAGCAACGTTGGAAAGCCTTTCATCATCATAAATTAATTCTAATAGATTTAAAAACAAAAAAAAAGACTGAAATAATATTACAAATGAACAATATTGGTAGATAGTTATTTAAACAGTCGTGTTAGTATACAGTTTATATGCGTATATTATTCCACTAAGTTTGAAAATAAGATAATGTAATTTTGCTAGACATAAGTTTTAGATTTTTATGCTTTGCTTTTCTTCACATGAATTAATAAATAAAAAGGATATTTCAATTATGGAAAGATAAAGTAATTCAGATTTTTCCTTAAAGGTAAGGATGGGATAACGTCGTATTTGGGTCCATAAAGCATTATAAGGGTTAGGGACATGGTAGGGAGGGTAAAGACGCTAGGTAATTCCACCTTTCCTGGAACGAAATGATTTCTTTGCATTTTCTTGTAACTTTCTTCACAATAGTTTTATTTTTGCTGAATATCTTAAATATGCCCACATTTCCGTTTATTTTCATACACTAACTTAGGGACTCTGATAATTAAAAATCCATATTTAACCTTGCAACATGTTTTATATTTTTCTCATCTTACTTAAACATTAAAATTACATTAGCATTGTCTCGTATCAAATATTTAGGGATTCTGGTATGACATAAGTAGAATGGACCAACATTCTTATTCCATGTGATGAAAACGGTTGGTAACTTGTATTGACTTTATAATATTTATCAAGCAACGCACAGTGGCGTGAATTAACAAAAGCGGTAAAAATTCCGCAACTTTTGAACTAGTGAACCCATTTCATTGAAACCAACTGTTTTGAAAAGAAGTGTTTACCCTGTTGTAAGACAGGGTAGCTCCAAACAGAATCAAAGTGGGAAACTGCGGATGTCGAAATTCTTTTGGAGCTTGTAACTTTTGTAAATATCGACCGATCTTAATAGTTTTTTCAGAGGGACAATCAACGTTAAGAAACTAAATTAAAACATGCTTAGAGTACCATTTCCCTCTTGCAGTTTCCAAGATATTTGACTTGAACAAATTTTTTTTTTATTTTTTTAATCGTTAGTACATAACTTCTTTATTACTTGGCAAAAATTGTTTGGTTTTGTATTTTTAAAAGAAAACTTCATTACAATTCATATCAAAAGTTATTTTTTATATCTCAAAAATTATAGCAAGGAATAATTTTGCAATTTGGATCTTCGAAAATTATGAGAAAATTTTGTATATTTTGGGAAAAAAAGTATTCTAATTTTTTTTGTAATATTTTGAAAAATTATTAAGTAATTGGTAAAAAATTTGATTGTTTCTGAGAAAATAGATATTAAGAAAGACTGTGAAATAAACTTTAGAGATTTTTGATGGTGCACCCTACCTCCAGCATTTGTCGAAATTAACATTTTTTTTGCAAAAATCTACACACTCTTTTTTTGTAAATTTTTTGGTCTATTATTATAAATAAGCTTGTTTCTAGTAATTTGGAAGAGATTTTCTAAAAATGTTAACATTTTTCTAAAACAATTTTGCCCAATAAAACTTTGCAAGCTGAAAGAAACATTATTCTCTTACCTTTCAATACTTTTCGAAATATTTAAAATCGAATTTTTATTATAAGACTAAATTCCCTAAATTGTTGATCTCATTTTCTTTACTTCAAATGTTTCTTCATTTTTTCTTGTCGAAATTTGATCATGTCATGCGTGATTCACGCGTGATCGTGATCAAATTTATTAATAATCACGCGTGAGTGCGTGAGCGTGACTTTAAAAAATAACTCGTGCGTGATCTACTTTTAAGAATCACGCACGAATTCTCAAGCTCTCACGAGATAACATCCCTGCATGGGTACTCGTACATATGTAACTTTTAAATAAATTATTTCATAATAATAAATATATGTATAATAAATACTACAATCTGAGTACATATACCTATATACATACATATATATATATATTTAGGTAGTATGATCCTACACACATAATGAATACGAATTGTACCGCAGAAAATGTTTTTTGCTACTGCCGTTGGTACTATTGGCTAGGTAGTTATTTATATACCACATGTAGACATTAACTCAGTAGTACATTTTAGTAATTCCATTTTTGCAAATAAAACTACATATTTTGTTCACATTTGGTGTTTTATTAAAAGAAAAGAAAAAATATGTATATAGGTCATAGCTGCCCAAAGTAGCACCAGAGTGCCGAACACCAATTGGCTTCTTTTACAATTAAATACACAACACTTTTGGGATTTGAGGTATAATTGTACGAAATTTGGTACAATCGCATTTACATTGGTACACTGGTACAATTTATACTTCAGTGGTATTATTTGTAAGTACCAAAATTTGTAAAATTGGTAGTTATGCTGATATTTCTCATTTGTTTTGGTAGCACTTGTCCCAGTTCTTTAGATTTTGTATGTATACTTACATATATGAACAACTGTTTTGTTAGATAGTATTAGTTGTTTTCTTTATGTTTTTGTTTTCAATAAATGAAAAATTGTTATGAATTCTTACTGTGTATGCTTGTTTAGCAGATGGCTAAATTTTGCTACAATTGATGTTAATTTGGTACAATTTTACCAATTTCATGGTACAATTTAAGTATAGCCACATCCCAACACTGATACACATACGCGAATACATGTTTCTCTCCGTGGACAGCATTGATATAGGCACATAATACGTAGGACATGAAATAATAAATGCAGATGTCCCCGCCCACTTTTTTAGATGCCAGAAGGTATAATTTTTACATCTCAGGGTGTGTGCCAAGTTTCAAAAAAATCGGTTCAGTAGAAGCACGTAAATATAATTTTAATGTTATAGGTATCGTAGCAATCGCATAAATAAAAGTACATGAGTGTTCCACTCTTTTTTTGGGAAATGGGACTAAATTGGAAGCTTCCTTCCAGACAACAAAGAGAACATTTTTTGTATGTAGTAACACACATACAAAAATACAGACGAATTTATAACCTCCTTGTTTTTGGAAGACGGTTAAAAAAGGTACTAATTCATTAATTTGTTCAGCATTACCCAGTAAGTAGACGATCCATTGACAATGTCGCCAAAAAGTCAACAAAAGTGGGACTTGGAGGCACTTGCCCCTAACATTACTACAGGGTTAATATAATTATCAAATGAGCAGGTTATCTGTTTTCCACAGTTTTCTGTTTTTCAGCCCAATTATGAATATTCCCGGGGAGATTTTTTTTCATTCCCTATCCTTTGTTCCCGGGGAATAATCATCCTATTCTAAATAGCAGGGGAATATGCAAATACGGGAGAGAATGGAATCTGGATCAGCTGTTTAATATTTACATATTTTTCTGCACTAACGCAAGAGTTCAGCAATAGAAATTGAATAAAAATTTTATGTTTTCATTGCCAATAAGATTGGGTGTTAATATAAATATATAATTTTTTTTTTGCTTAAATAAAAAATAAAATAAACAGCGTAACCATATACAAGCATGCGGAATAACTTTATGCTGAGAAAGTGGAGCTAAAACTGCCCAGGTGCAGATGCCAATGGATTAAATTTCGAATGCCTGCGGGTATACTCTGTATGTACAAAGGAAATTGTAAATTTTATAGTTTTTCTTAGTCTTGATATTAGAGGGAACAAATCTTCCATTTACCTGCTTCATATGTGAACTTAAAGGAGGCGTGCAATTTTTAGTGTTTTAGTATTTTTTCTCAAGGCAGAAGTAATTCATGTTTTTGAAATTGATGTGCGCAGGGCTGGAATAAAAATGCCTAAAACAAGAGGGACATACAAAATTCTGGTGCTTATTTAAACTTTTTGTTCTAAATAATTGCTTATACCATTGTTTTACAACATTTATTAACTTGATTTTTAAATTTTTGCATTAGTTCCCTTCAAAATGTTTGGGGAGAAAACTTTCAAAAAATTCTCCCTCTCCCTCATATTTAGAATGCCTACTTTTTCCCCGGGGAGTTTGTTTCTCTCTCCCTCATATTAAGAATACCTACTTTTTTCCCGGGGCGCTTTTCTCCGGGGAACTTTTGATTCATAATAGGAGGAATGGGAAAAGAAAAAAACTCCCGGGGAATTGCTATTCATAATTGGACTGTTTTGCTTTTGCGTCTTTTACTTTTCATTAAATTTTTAAATTACAATACACAGTATATAAAACCATCAGTAATTTAACCATTCTCCGCTGATACAGGTTAATATGAGTGACAAACTCACAACTATGCTCATTCATGTTCTGAATGAAACCGAAAAACAAAAAAAGTCATATGCAAAGCAATGTCTGAATTTCTATTTCGTTGAAGAATTTGTATGAAAGACACAAAAAATATTTACAGCCTGTTCCCGGACGTCAAAAAAAGCTTAGGCGAAAGATAAGCAGTATCTCACTTTCATTCGAATCAGCGCTACAATATTGCCACATCAACAATTACACACATTCATTGTCAAATAGGAATAAAAAGTCGTTCAAATGTGTAAATTTTGCTTTAAAAAATTAAATTATTTTCTAATTTAACCTGCAACAAGTGGCACCCAAAAATAAATTTAAATAAAGAAAATTAACAAAACAATTTTTGTTAAGGATAAAAAGTATACATAATTACTCAAGAGTTTTTATTTATGATAAATAAAGACCCAAAAAAAACCACATCATACAAAATTTTGTGAAGAATCACCCAAATGGAAAAATGGGTTATTTAGGTCATTATTCATTGTCATTTGGGTGATTGTCATTATCTTTAGGTCTTTCAAAAATACCAACAGCCCCAGAAAAAGTGTTCTACCTAGCCGGCTTTTGGAGGGGTGCAATAATTTTCTCTTCTGTGCATACATACATACATGTACGGGTATGTTCTGTATTCCACGTGAAATTAAATCCTTCGGAATTGACATAGCATTGTTGTTATAAATTCCCATTTCCAACAATAATTCCAGAACATACCCGATTATGTATTTATGGAAAAGTATGCATTAATTACATAAATAATGGGAGAAATATCTGCAGAAAAATAATGTAGTTTTTGCTTGTGACTAGTGTTATGAATTATAGAATTCATTCCTCGGACGTTTTAATCAATTAATTCAATCGTTCCTAGGACATGTTCTGTGTTAACAGTAATGAATTCTGGAATGAAAAACTATACATGCTGTGCATTACCTTCTCCTTTACTATTCATTACCTTTTCCCACTGGGTATGCACAAGTTACTTCGTAGAGTAGAAGTATATATTTTGTTTAGCTGTCCTTCATCCGATCTTAAGGACTCTCTACTCTAGGTATGGACATATGTAAATACATATACATATATTATTATTGCATTTCGGTATGTATAATATAAAGAATACCGGCTCCGCTCAGTAAAAGTTTTCTGTATATTCGGATGGCTTAAGGATTTTAACCTCTGTGCATGTAGAACAAGTGCTTAGATGAATAAATACGGCCTTATGTATAAGAAAAAACTGGCATGACATAAGTGACGACATTAAACTTGGTGCTAACGAGTTCCTCCATATAATTTCACATTAAAAATCGATGATAATGTAGTTTTAACCCACTATTAAATTCCAGCGTGAGTTATGCTTGAACGTTTTTTCTTATACATAAGAGCGATAGTTTCTAACCAACTAACCAACCAAAAGGACGCAAAACCGCTTATTTACAAGCCTAGACGTGAGGAGACCGCCAACGACGGGTTACGCAAGAAATCGATTGCCAGCGAGGCCGGTATTATATTTACTCACTGGCAAAGCAAAACATTTGATTTATGTAAATAAAAATAATTTGTTTTATTTTGTCTCAGTCGACAATAAAAATACAAGTGCCTGCTTTTGACATTTGAGTTCGTACAAATAACTGAAAAAATTTTATTGGGGCTCATATTTTCATTTTCTTTCGACTTGTCGTGCTAAAGGCTTTTGGTGGAACGCAAAACAGCTCTTTGTCGTTTAAAATGCTTATACTCTTTTTATTTTCTATATGCATAGTTTTCACTACGATTAGACTCTTAATGATCACATTTTTTCAGCACTGCTAAAGGCCGGTACTTACTATATATATCGAGCCTTATTTTCGATTTTATCGTAAGCGACAAAAACTAAATTTTCAGGAGAAGGTTTTTTATAATATTCAAATTTGTTTTACATAAGTAAATTGTATATATGTAATTAAAAAAGTTACCAATAATTTTTTATTTTACTATGATCAGACAAGAACATTCGAAGGATAAAAATAAATTTTTTAAACAAAAACCATGATGCAAAAATTATTTCTTCATGTAAAAAAGCTAAGTTTGCTTTATTTTAATTTACAATGTAAATTTTACACATACACGTGCATACATATGAACATACATACATACATATGTATGTGTAAGAACTTATTTTTCAACCCAAAAAACATAAAAATTTAATAATATACTTTTTCGTAAGCGTGCGTGACCGTGAAAAATATTTTTCTGCGTGAGCGTCGTGAGTCAAAAGACGCTCACGTGCACATCTCTAATGTGAAAATTACGTGTTTTTTCCGCTATTCAAACAAACCCAATTTTTATGACCTCTTGAAGCTGTTATAAAATATTAATTTTTTTTTAAATTAATTACTTTTATTTGGCTCAAACATATACAAATTAATATATACACAGACAAATGACAAATAAACCTGCGCGCACACCTCTTTATGGGTATGTTTTTACGTTGCGATGCATTCAATGTTCTTTAGGGTTGAACAAATGTTGAACATAATAAATACTACATATGATTTATCGGCCAACACAGATTGAAATTGAAACATTTTTAAATTATATGAAAAAAAGGTAAGTGAATGCAATAAATAAATTTCTAAATGTCAATGGAAATAAGGATTGGTTATACATATGTATATAGAAAGATATATATGATAACGTTCGATGCAGGTGCAAAATGATTAAAGAAGAAGCCTTTATAAAAACGTATTCGGAAAATAAAATCAAAAATTCATTCTTCGCTAAAAACCCAACCAAAAGGAGCTTCCAAGATTGTAGATGTGCTACCAATTGCATTTCCAAAAAGATTAAAACATTTTCACACTAAATTATAGTAAACATTTTAAATACGATATTTTAAGGAAGGTGCTTAAAGAAAAAAGTGGACCTTGCCATCAAGTACGTTGTTGTTAAAAAGACAAGCGGAAATTTTACATCTCCGTTAATAGTGAATAATCGAAGCGCAGTCATTGGTTTGTCAAAACTTCTTCATAATACAGCACCAACACTCATCGCTACTTTTATCACAAAGTAGACCAGAGTTGTAGAAAGTGACTTAGGAAAAAAGCTAAAATCCGCTGATTTGATCACTGTTAAAAAGGGACAAATAGAGTGTGTTTGTGTTAAAAAGGGACAAATAGAGTGTGTTTGTTATTGAATATTTTTAGTACAATAATCAAAACAAAGAACAGAAAATGTACATATATTTAGTGAAATTAACAATTGAACATTTTTACAAAATTAAATGAAAGATTTTGTAGTGTTGAACTAAACATTACTAGGATTATAAAAGTGATTAAAGTTAGTTTCCAAATGCTTACAAACTAAATTTTAACCACTTTCCTACAAAAATATTAATTTTTAGCTTCAACTTACAAAAATCAGACAACGATTGAGACCACAAAGCATAAAATGAAAATACATTTGAGCACATGAACATTTGTACACAATTAAATGGAGGAAGTTGTTGTGTTGAATTAAAAAACACAATGCGAAAAAGATTATTAGTAGTAGTAAAGTGATTGAAATTTGTTTTCAAATAAATACAGACTTCGTTTTAAGCATTTTCGTTCACAAATATTAATTTTTACCATTTATTTACAAAAATTAGGCAGCGAGTGAGACCACAAAGTATAAAATGGAATTACGTTAAAATAATACCACTCGAAAGAAAAAGTAATGAGGATTTGGTGAATGTGTGAATGTGTCCGAAAACACAATTATCTTCCGTCTCGTGACATCTCTGGTATACTTTGTGCTTTTGATGAAGGAGACTTAGATACAAGTAATAATTCTGAACTAACACTAAAGGTTTGCATCGAGTAACTAATTTTGTTTATATGTAAAACTCGCTGTCGAGTATAGTAGATATTTGTTCTCCCTCTCAGAGAACAAGCAGTGAAGAGTATAGATTGTTTGTTTGACAAATACCAACATGAAGTAGCCGAAGGTTAAATATGTACCGAAATAAATGAACATAGAATAATGTAGGTAACCAAAAAGAAGTACTTAAAAAAATATGTTCACTTCATGTGGTACTTCAAGTATTTTAGTGCAATATGCAGAAAGGTTGAAATGTAAATAGTAATGCCGGTGATGGCATTTACATTCATATTTGTATAGCCCTTCAACGATTAAAAGAACTTTTTATTTTATAAAATAAAATTAATTTAATACTAATTCAAAAAGGGAATATTTACATTTGAAACAAAAACAAAACTTGAATTTTGATTGTGTTTTAAATTTGAATTTTGTTTTAAATTTGAATTTTGTTTTAAATATAATTGCACAACACGAATTTTTTTTCGATATTGTGAAAGAGTAAGTAAATGCTTGCTACTCCTCAATTCTGCATACAACATCCATACATATGTACATATATATAATAATATGTAAGTATGTATATTATATATGAAGTCAATTACATCGTACTAATAACCAAAAAGTAAAATACAAATTAAAAATAAAACACTTCAGCATGTCGTGGAGCAGTATTTACGCATATCGACAAGAATTAAAGGCAGATAGATTTTTCTGGATACATTCTTTGGTCATTACCAAAGTATTTATTTAAGTAATTAATAAAATATGAAATGATAATCCTCCTTAGCGTGGTTGGCGTAATTCGACTTCGACTACGACGTGTTTGTAATAGAATAAACAACACCACATGTTTTCTTTAATCTAAACGTCCTAGTCGAAGTCGAACTACGCAACCAGGATAAAAACATATGTATATATTTACTACTTAATCCTTATTTCTACACCTTTTCCAGTTGTAATTCAGAAAGCGTCAGTAGTAATTTAGATTTGTCAATTTAAATTCAGAAAGCGTCAATTGTAATTTAGATTTATCAATTGTAATTCAGAAACCGTCAATTGTAATTCAGAAAATAATAAATATTATAAAGAAAAATCCCTACATAAAAATTGTATGGCTAAAAATTATATAAAAACATATACCACTGTTGTATATAGTGCTTGTCCTATCTGCAGAACAGTAATCATTGGAAAGAAAGCAATTGAGAGGAAAAGTTATAAAAAAAATATTTTTAAAATTAAAATAAATTGATAGTTAACAAAATTTTACTTTTTCTGAATTACAATTGACGCTTTCGGTTAATATCTTCAGGATATTTCTTTTAAAGAAAAAATTAAATATCGAAATACAAAAAATAAGAAGTATTCTTAAAAAAAATTAAGGGCCTGTCCCACGATATCGACAACGTTCGATCGCATACTTACTTACATTCAAAACAAAAAAAAATTTTAGAGTTTTGTTTTTGTTTCAAGTGTAAGTGTGCGACAAGTCGAACGTTGTCGACATCGCGGAACAGGCCCTAAATATCAAAAATATAAAAAATTAGTTATATCCTGAAGAAGTTATCAGAAGGTTAACGAAATATCGAACTAAAAGAAATGGAAAAAATAGTTCAATTGAACAAATAAAAATATTTCGGAAGGTTAGATAAGAAAATTTGATAAAAGTATAAACTTAAAAATAAAATAAAATCATTAAAAATAATTTATAAGTAGCGCATATACTTGTTAACAGGGACCGTAGCTGTTATGCATTTTATAGTAAAAGTCAGAAGATACTAGTTATTTTTTGATTTTTATTTTTTTTAGCAGAAAAAATTGTTATTTTCTGATTTTTACTTTTTCGAGCAAAAATAAGAGTTATTTCCTGATTTTTATTTGTTCGAGCAGAAATAAAAATCAACTTCTTATTTCTACATTAAATGTAAAATATAAATTTGTATATACACATGTATGTATATGTATCTACTACGATGAGATCAACCTGTGGACATTCCTCTGACGACAAAAATATGATGGAGACCAAAAAGGGTCGGATCTCTCTTTTTATCACTTTTATGAAATGGATATCAAATGAAAGGAATTTTCGAGAATATAGTCAAAAATGCAATGACAAAAAAGGTTGAGTCGCTCAAAGCTGATGAACAATTACGGAATTTTTTTTAAACAAATATTCGGAATTTCCACATTTTTGTTTTTCGGGCGATTTGCACTTCGGCGATATTTCGTACAGTCTTTCCCTACAGCTAAGCAAGTAACAGCTCAATGATTATAGAAGAACTCTCCATATATTATTGAGAATTATAAAACTACAATCATAGAAGGTTAAAAAACTTTTTAAAAAATCAACATATATATTATTCAGCATGGGTTGATTATTTTGTTTTTCTAGTAAATTTTCATTTTTTTGCCATTTCAATTTTAGAACTTTAAGTTGGCATCACTTTTTTAAATGGCGGCCATTTTGTCAGCTGTCAAGTGATTAATATTTAGTTTGGTTTGCCATTTCATCATGAACAGGTTGACAAAAGAACAACGCTTGCAAATCGTGCAAATTTATTTCGAAAATAATGGTTCAGTTCGCGAAGTTTACCGCAAGCTCCGTCCATTTTATGGTCGACATAATCGTCTATCAGAGCAATTAATTCGGTTAACCATGGATCGTTTTCGCACTACGTTTACTCTATGTGATAATACGCATCCGCTGAAGTCGCTCGTCTACGCCAACAAACCAGAAACGTTAGGGGATTTGGAAGCCAACATTCGTGGCGTTATTGCCAACATACGGCCCCATATGCTCGAAAAAGTGGTTGAAAATTGGAGCTGTAGAATTGGCTTTATTCGAGCCAGCCGCGGCGGCCACATGTCCGAAATCATATTTAAACGTTAATGGCATAAAATTATCCTTCCAATAAAGCCAAATTGATGGACATTAAAACGATTTTCTTGTGTTTTATTTCAATTCGAAGTTCTATACCTCTAAAAAAACACCCTATACAAATTTATTTTTTACATTTAATGTAGAAATAAGAAATTGATTTTTATTTCTGCTTGAAAAAATAAAAATCAGGAAATAACTTTTAATTCTGCTCAAAAAAATAAAAATCAGAAACTGATATTTATTTCTGCTCCAAAAAATAAAATTCAGAAAATGATTTTTAATTCTGCTCGAAAAAGTAAAAGTCAGAAAATAACAATTATTTCTGCTGAAAAAAAACAAAATCAAAATAAATAAATCAATAAATTTTTGCATTTCGCCACCACCCAAGTTTCTACTTCTATTCCGTTTTCATTTAAAATGCTAGCGAAGAACTCCCACACTTTTCTTTTTCCAGTTTTATTAAAAGTGCTGTATTCGTCGCTTAACAGTTTAGCCTTTACATCCACACCAGGTACTAAGACGGCATTTGATGTTTTTAAAATAAATAATAAAAAAATTATGCATACATAAGTGCCGGTGAACACTTAAATTATACAATTCTTGAATCTTCAGTAGGAAAGTTGTCCGAATCATATATTTCTTTATGTATATATTAATTCATGTTGTTCTTATAAAGAGCATAGAGCCGTAAATATACAGTTTGTCAAGAAAATGTTTTGACATAGTTAAAATCGTTTTAAATTTTGAGTTTTATCGTAAATATTTTTTTCCTTTTTTGCATTATGAAATTTTTTGTTATAGATTTCATTATACTCTTCACCAAAAATGGTAAAGGGTATATATAGGTTTATCCAGATTTTTGTAACTTTTACAATATTCATTTGCGGCCAAATAAAGTTAGTTATTCTGGATCCTTATGAATAGGAGATGAAAAAAAGACATGTCCGTCTGTCTGACTGACCGTCTGCATGTACGGATTTTCTATGGGTTGCTTGAAAGTGATGATTCTCTGAAGCTCCTAAAAGAGTTAGAGAGGTCGGAATTGGACTGAATCGACCGCATTTGTCTTGGCACGGTTGGTATTGAAAATCAGCAAAAATAAATAATCGGTTCTTGCATTTTCTATATATAAAGTTTTATCACACATTTTTTACAAATCTACCAAAAAAGTTGCCGTGCATAGAACCAACAATATTTAATTCAGTTACTAACCTCACTAGCCACCCCACCGCTGAAGCGTGCTTGTTACTTTATATTTACTTTAGTTAAACATTTTCTTTAATAAGCATTATTTCGTATTAAACCCCTTTTTGTCACCAATACATAGACATTGCCTTATGGTATTTTTGCTTGGCATATGCTTTTTCGTACGCATGCATATGAATTGATGTGTATAACAATCAGTATCATGCAAAAAACTATATGTTTATATGTATGTATGTATAAATATACGCTACCATGAAGACCATTCACTCGTACATACACACATATGTATATGCTTATGTATATGCAGAAAATGCAAGTAGTAAAAATGTAGTGACTTACTAGTGACCCTGCAGAAAATGCGAATAGTGAAAATGTAGCGATTTACTAGTGACATTGTCAAGAGTACTACTGACCAGGTGTACCCCAGCCAATGTAATCGCCTATTGACATTTAACATTAGCTTGTCATTGAAAATCCACCACTATACTATAGCACTACTGACTAGGTAGTTTTTTTGGACCATATGGAGACATTTCAACCAAAGATTCACTAGTACATTTTAGTGATCCTTGTCTACATTGGCACCAAAGATTCACTAGTAAATTTTAGGAGCTCTAGTCTACAATATCGATATTTCCTCGCTCGATGTCCGTAGTAAAACTGTACTGATTCACTATAGACACTGTCACGACCTGCAGGAAATTGTTTGTCATTTCTAATAAATACATATGTGTATTAAAATTAAAAATTATATATTTCGCTGAATTAGTAAAGTCAAACACTTACGTATGGATCTTAAAATGTGACAGATCTTTACCTGATGGCACAAAATCTTCCACAGTGTAAAAATTTCCATATAGCACCTTTCACTTAAAACTCTTCAATTTTCACATTTTATATTTTTATACAATATTGATTGTTATTTTATTTGTTTTTTATTTTTTTTTGTGTATTATGTTTTTAATTATTGTTAAATACATTTATATATACTACTAACCTTATAATTCTATTTCATAAGATAATTTTTATAAACACTTAAATTTTGCTTGACGTCACGTTTATTTTCAACAAACCAATAAAAGATTAAGAAGAAGCATTGTTGTGTGTATCTGATAAAATGTTTTTTATATGTATTAAAAGACGCTCTGTTGACAATGTCACCAAAATAGTCGACAAAAGTGTTGACACTTAACCCCATGTTTTCTGTAGGGAGTGTTCATATGAACAACTACAACAACAACAATACGCTACAAATAGTATTGAAAGAATATCCAATTGTTTGTACGTATGTATGTAGTCAACTCTAGGCACAGCAACAATATGCTAGCAAACGTGTTGAAAGAAGAATATTAAGTTGTTTGTGGTAAGAAATGGAATTTTTTTTGTATACAAATAAAGTATTGTGCTAATGAATGCGTGTTGATAAAATATATAAACTATATGTGCCCTTAATTATGAAAGTGGTCTAAGTCATATATTTCTTCCATCGAGATATTTAATAGATTATATTTGAAGAAATTAAAAAATATTTTTATATTATGCAACATTTTAACTTATAGTTGTACTAGTGTCGATTGATAGAAGTTTATTTAATATTTATTAAATATTTTTTGAAGTTTTTTAGAGATTTATTTCATATTTCGATGCAGAAATATATGCATATGACGTAGACCACTTTCACAATTAAGGGCACATATGTATGATTGTAAATACGTATGTATGTATATTCAATGTGCCCAAGTATACACATACATATACATATGAATAAATGTATATGTATAAATTCGCCCAGCGGTAAAACTCAGAAGACCTTCTTACTTCAGGCCTTATTAAAGGCCTGCTCAGGAGTTTTCTCGATTTAATTACTATTCTTATCAAACTGCAAAAGAAGGCCTTATAGAAGGTCTCGGCTTTTCCGCTTAAAAGATAAGGTACACATTCCACATTCCCTTCTATGAGAAGGCTTCTATGAGAAGGGAGAACAGATAAAACAAAAGCAAACGAATTCATGTTTTTGACTCAGTTATCATTCTTATGTAACTTCTGAAGAAGGCCTAATAGAATACTTCGGCTCTTTAGTAAAAAAAGATGGGATACCCATTCCTCATTCCCTTCTATAAGAAGGCAGAACAGAAAGAGTAAAGTATTTTGATTTGCTTTTTTTTTGGCAAAGCAAAAGCAAAAGAATTCAGATGCCGTTATAAAAAACAAAATTCCATATAAAAATACCAAATACAGAACGATTAAAGAAAAGAAAACGTAAATCATTTTAGTTGAGTTTTGTAGGTTTAAAAAGACAGATGTGTTGTTCGATCATTAGTATGTATATAAATACTATGTGGGTTCTTGTTATTTCAGAAGTTTCCTTTTAATATGTTCGACACCTCGGGCCTGTTTCTCAAAATTTACAACTGCTATAATACAATAATAGTTGTGAAAATATATTTTTTATATGAGATACAGGCCATTCTCTGGAAGGCCTTTAAGAGCTATTAATTTGAAGGCCTTTTAGAATATCTGCAAAAGAAGCGAGAACGGAAGGCCTACCTCGCAACGACAACGAAGATGGGATGGAGCGAGCAGGCCTTGTACATCCATAAGAAGGAGTACAGAGGCCTTTTAGAAGGCATCCTTACTCCCTCTTTTTCCCGCTGGGCGTTTGCTATGTCGGTATTATGTTTGTTAAAGAGCATTGGTTTTTTATAAATATTTCAAAGGGGATAGGATTGTTTGAATGTGTTTGATTTGCTTGTTTGTTTTCTGAATATAATTTGTAACAAAATGCATAAGATTTAAAGGCTAACGTGGTTAATAAGTAAGAAGTCGGTTTGTCAAAACTCGTATGCTGAGTTTCGAACTTAGTTGAAATTTTTTTTTTTCAATATATTTAGCCATTTTAATTATTCTAAACTATTTTCTAAGCTCCAATTTTAAAATTATAATTTTTATTTTTTAAGCAGAAATAATTGGTATTTCCTGATTTTTGTATTTTAACTGGAAATAATTGTTATTTTCTACTTTTTTTTTTCTAGCAGAAATAATTGTTTTTTCGAGAATAAATAAAAATCAATTTGTGATTTCTCCTTTTTCGAACAGAAATTAAATTAAGTTACATTGTGGGAAAAAATACATATGTATACCTACATAGGTACATACTTACTATGAACTTATAGGTACATATAGAATATAACTATTACGACAGGATCAAAGTGTGGAGATTCCGTAGCCAAAAAACGTGGTAGCCGCCCAAAGCTGCGAACCGCTATTTTTCACACTTTTTTGATATGGCTGTCAAATGAAAGGCATTTTCCAATGGAAAAATCATGGTGGAATCATGCTGAAAATTTGAACTCATTTAATGATATCTGATGTTGTTTTAGTAAAAACAAATACACATTTTTAACCCATATTTTGGTCACATGCATATATTCCAGGTTCACCCAATTTAATTAAAAAATTTTAAAGTGTGTACATACATATTTATAAAGTTTCGGTACTTTGTACTGTATTTGAATCTGGCTTCTTATGGGTGAATACATTAAAGGTTGGATAGGAAAGCTATCCAACTGGCTGGCTTGATAATCTGAGTTCAACTTTGCAGTGAAGCTCCTATAATATGTTTTAATATGTATGTACGAAAACAGCTTAAACACAAATGCTTTAATCACAAGGACATTTTGCATTTGCGTTTAAAATTACTGTGTTCGATATACTTAGGTACTTTTTTATTTTTGGTAGGTAGGTACATAAATACCTAATATAAGTTTTGTAAAAGTTGAAATTGCACTTATGTAGCTCTGGCAAGGCACAAATTTTTGGTTGTAAAATTATGTGCATTCTTGAGTTATTGTAGGGTAAAATCATGTGTTTTATTGTTGTAAAAATTTAACTATAGCGAAATCGTTTTTACAAAATTCAATTATTTATATATAACATACATACATATGTATGTATGTATGTGTAGTTATAAATTTATGAAACGAAGATGTAATAAAACGAAAGCTTATGCTTACTAACTTATAACTATTTATTAATTATATTCACAGACATTTATTCATACATATGTACCTAAATACTTATGTAAGTGCTATTTAAAATTTAACTGGTTCCAAACTTTAATTTAAACAAAAATTTTCGAAGACATTTATACGAATGTTAGGCCGGCTTTACATCTGTATGCCATGTGCCCTACATGCGTAAAAAAAGCGTAACCACTAACTACTAATGAAAAAATGTTTGATTCAGACACGTATGTACATATTTATTAAGTTGAACAGTTTCATGCATAACTAATAGACAATTTTATGGACTCCAACATTATTGGAAATAGTTTAAATCAATAAATACATGTCTGAATCAAACAGTTTTTCATTAGTAATTACTGGTTACTGTTTTTTTGGCACATGGCACACAAGAAATGCCAGATGTAAACTCAGCCTTACAAACTACAAGAAATGAGCCGGGTGGATCACACAAACCTCCAAAGTCTGATTCATTTTCATATATTTTTGCATGAACATAATATATACTACATGTGATGAAAATTGCGCCGTTAAAAATACAAACTATTTTTTATAAATAAGGCAATTGTTTTAAAAATTAAGCCTTGCAATTATTTATGTATAGATATTTATTAGCGCAATATTGACTTCGGTGTGAATCGATATACTTATACTATATCTATTTGCAATTGTACAACAATAAAAAATGTATTCGTCCCCTACAATAAAAAAATCGGCAACATTTGGCTTACATAGATTATTTGCAAGGAAATTGCATGAACACTTCTAGTTTGCTTATATTTTTTCTTTCGATATGTATATGCATGTGTACATATGTACATACACATGTTTGCAAATACAAATTTTATACTTGTACGATTTATACCCAGCGGGAAAAAGAAACAGCAAGGATACCGTCTAGGAGGCCTTTGTACTCCTTCTTTTGGATGTACAAGGTCTACTCCCTCCATTCTACTCTTATATCATTTTTGCCTTTCCCTCTCGCCTCTTTTGCCTGCCATTCTGAAAAGTCTTCAAATTAATAGATTTTACTTTTCGTTTGGTAAAAATACATGCAAAAAAGTTTACGCCTCTTCCCCTTTCTTATAAAAGGGAATGTGGAATGTGTATCTTATCTTTTATGCAAAAGAGTCGTGGGCTTCTATAAGGCATTCTTTAGCAGTTAGATAAAAATAGTAATTTTATTTTTTTTTATACCTATGTAATTTAAATGGGTTTGATCATAGGTTTGTGGCAAAAATGAACGAATGAACGAGTTGGACCCAGCTCTAGAGTTCAATTAATGATGAAGGTACATACATACGTATGTATGTACATATGTACCTATATTTAAAAAAAAATATAGGTATGAAAGAAATATTTTTTATTATGTAGAAAAAAAAACATAAATGAATTACATACATATGTATGTACCTATGTATGTAGCTGCTTATGTACATATGTACATATGTATATGTAAATAAATATGTACATATGTAATACCTACATGTATGTTTGTATCTAAGTATGTATGTGATGGTAAATAATACATTTATTAATATTTTCCCCAGCAAAAAAAAAATTAATGCGTTCAAAATTTAATAGTGTTTCATGCTTTCTTTAGCATTTGTGTCTTCGAATGCATTCTAAAGATCATCGCAAATCGTAATAAAGCTATAGTTTTTGAACTCATCAAAAACACATGCAATATTACTGAGTAATTAATACCTACATTGAAATAAATATCCACCGAAATAGGCATGTAAAAACAGAATTAAATCATCACATTGACACATTGTCATAAAACAAATTGTATCTCCATCAAATAATAAGAATACAATAGCTCGGTGGTAGAGAGTGTGTCTTGAGAGTCGTAACAGCAAGGTTCGTATCCCGGCTGGGACAATGTTTTTTTTTTGTTTTGTGAAAAAACGTCATCGAATCAGGGAACTTGCATGGGTTCTAAGCACTCATTTCAATGACGAGCAGTTTTGTTAAATGTGAACCCATGCTCGTTAATGACACGCCTGTGTTAAAATCTTGCGTTTTGCATCTGAATTGAACCCATGCATTAACTATTTCTTTTGCATGTCTTTTTTGCTGGGTCCGAAAATAACTTAATTATTCGATTGCTAAATAAACTTACCTAAGGAGAAGTGTTGGGTTTAAAAAAAAAAAATAACTAACTTTTATATCTAAAGCCAGTTTGTATTCCTGCATTTTATTGGTGCTTATGTCTACTCATTGGTAGATCTGCAGCAGTAATGTTTAAAAAGTTTATTTTGAATTTAAATTGTCTTAGGTATTATAAGAAATTTCAACGGAACATAGTAGACTAGTAGGTTATTTGCAACTTAACAAAATACATAAATATCGCTCATTTTCTCATTTTCTAAAACAACATCACGTATCAAAAAATGAGATTTTTGAGTTAATGATGCAAAATTAATCTTGTGTACTAAACTATCGAGAGAAAAATTAAATTTTCATTAAGTTGTGTGTAAATTGAAAACTTTAAAGTTTAAAATAAACTAGTTTTTTTTAATAAACGAGCGATATGTATGACATTATATTGAGGGGTAACAAAAACTTTTCCAAGTGAGTCGCTCCAATGTACATATTTTAAAAAATTTATCGGAAGAGTAAAAAAAAAAAGCTTTATAAACTAAAATATATTGTGTGTATATATATATAAAAAAAACATATTTTTTAACCCTTATACCCATGCATATTGCTGCAAAGTGCTTATATTTCAGTTTCACTTGACTTAATTCACACGGGCCTGCAAATCACGACATGTCAAATCACGGTGATTTTAAAAAATTAATGAAAGCTAAATAATTGCTACACGATTTTAAATTACACGATTTACAGCGTTGGAAGTTGGAAGAAAATATTCTATTATAAATGACAAAAACTTAAAATACAATAAAAACCCACTATATCAAGTCAGTTATTAGTAGTTTACTTTTGAAATCACCATGATTTTCAGAAGAGGGCCGATAAATTTGAAAGTATGTATTTATACAAGTTCGCTGCTGAGCACACACAGTCATCTTAACAAGGCAAGCGTCAGTTAAGGAATCTTTTGTCCGCACGATGTATTTAAAATGCAGTTTTGCGCTGCATATTACAGTTTAATTGGTAATGGATACGAAACTTTTCTCATAAAATTACGCATGTCTACGTATCTACATTTATACATACGCACATATGCACGCATGTCTTTTCTCTACATTTTATGATTTGTGAAGGGTATATAAGATTCGGCACAGTCGAATATAGCACTCTTACTTGTTTTGTTTACATTTAAGTGAACAAATAATCGTAAGTTATAAGCAAAATTAAAAAGGAGAACATAAAAATTATATGAAAAACGAAAATACTCAAAAATTTCTTTGTCAAGAAAATGTGTTTACATCCTTGTATTATATAGTAAAAAATAGGAAAGATTTTAATGTGTACAAAAATAAATATTTTTTGTGGCAGCAATTGGCATCAAATCGACTTGTATATTCGAAATATCTCCAAGGAAATTTGTACATAAATAAACTTTTCTTTTTTTGTTCTGTAATTCAAAAGATATACGAATTACAAAATAAAAGTATCAAAATCAGTTTTCATCGTTTTTGTCATCTAAAAGTACAATTATCAAAAGAGTACAAAACAACTGTCCGATGCTTTGCTTTAAACTGCGATATTACCATTGCTTACGTTACTAACCGTATGTTTTTGCCCAAATATATTCACCACATGTTATGTTTCCTTCTCAAAAGTCCCTTTCATTTGATCCCATATCACGGGAGTAGATAAAAAGGAATGGTCTGTCATTTTGGAGCGTCCGCCATATTGTGTTTTAAACGATTTCATTACTTGTTATCTTCTTGAAATTTTTTTAGCATGTTTTTAAAATTTGAGTCTATGTATTTGCTTTAGTTTCGGAGAAATTAGGTTACAGATTTTACCCATTTTGGCCGATCGAAGAGTAAAAGTGCGTGAGATTGTAGACGTCATAGGCATTTCAGATAGCAGTGTGTTTTCGATTTTAAGTGATCAGCTGGGTTTAAGAAAGCTGTCTGCAACATGGGTGCCGCGTTTGCTCTCAATTGACCATAAACATGTGACAACTTCAAATGATTGTTTGGAGTTCTTTAACCGCAATCCGAAAGAGTTTTTGCGGCGTTTTGTAACTATGGATGAAACATGAATCCATTACTTTACTCTAGAGACCAAGCAGCAGTCTAAACAATGGGTTTTTTCAACAGTTTCTGGCAACAGTTTTTTGGGATGCACGCGGGATAATCCACATCGATTACCTTCAAAAGGGAAAAACAATAAATGGCGAATATTATGCCAACTTAGTAGACCGATTTAATGAGGATTTCAAAAGAAAACGACACCATATGGCCAAGAAAAAAATTATTTTTCATCAAGATAATGCACGGGTACAGTCTTAATGGCAAAACTCTATGAATTTGGCTACGAATTGGTACCTCATCCTTCATATTCTCCGGATTTAGCCCGTAGTGACTACTTCTTATTTCCAACCCTAAAGAAATGGCTCGGTGGAAAGAGATTTAGCTCCTCGAAAAATCCTATTTTTTGGAAGGGATACACAAACTGTAGAAACGTTGGACTAAGTGTATTGAGTTAAAAGGAGATTATGTTGAATGTTGCCGCGTTAGTTTACGGACCAAATAAAGAACTTCAGTTTATTTAGATTTAATACAATTTATTAATTATTTTAATAATCGCTTCCTTCTGATACTTCTGCTGCTACACAAAGACTCCGACTTTACTTCAAAACTTCTTTTTATTCTTTTCAAGCGCGTGTAAAATTCTAGCAGTCAAGAGTTTACATATATATTAAAATTAATAAGTGTTGCTTAAAAATGCAACACTTAATATAATGCTATTTAATTCAGAGAATTCGTTATAAATACAAAATATCATTGCAACTACTTGTGGAAAATATCTAATACTTAACATATCGCCACCCTTGATGGATTCGCGAATACATCAACCTTCATATGGAATGGGTGCCAATTTATGAATAGCTCTACGAATTTCTCCATTCCTCGTTTTTACATTGGCAATACGGACCAATCCTTTAGCATCTCTTGTTACCGTTAAAACTCTACCAATTAGCCACTGCTTAGGCGGCAAATTATCTTCAGCTACCAACACCCGATCACCTTTCTTGTTACATTTGACTTTCTGTTGCAGTTCGTGTAGGTACTCTATAGACCATCGCTTCCAAAAGTGTTATTGAATTGCAGAAATATGTAGCCATGGTTTACTGTCAACAGTAGGTTCAGAAATACCAACCAATGGACCACCAGTCAAGAAATGCGCAGGTGTCAAAACACTTTCATCATTTGGATCATTGGATATTGCAGTAAGTGGCCTTGAGTTTAACACAGCTTCTACCTCAGCAACCACCGTCGATAGCTCTTCGAAAGTGAGATATGATTACCCCCATATTCAGACAATCCACCAAAGTGGGGGGATCTTGGTGGTATATGGTGGAATTCGATATTATTATGGCACAGTATTTTGAGATTTTACCTTGTAGTTGTTGATCAAAAAATTTAGTTTTCATATCTTCTAACTCTCTTCGAGCACACTCCACGTCTTGCTACAAACCGTTTTAGAGATGATAAAAACGCTTTAGCCGATAAATCAGACACCACTTTCATATGCACTGCCTTTGTAGAAAAACAAATAAAGACCGCAATATAGCTTTTCGTAGTACGGCAACTTCGAAGTTTGTACGTTGTGGTGATAGGGCCACAAAAGTCCACACCAGTCACTGTGAAGGGCTTCGCTACGCCCATTATTTGATTACTCAATTTCGGACGACATCGGAAGCATTGTAGACAACCATCAGTAACTTTACGGATTAATCTTCTAGCGTGAACGATCCAAAACCTCTGTCTTACTATAGTTTCGAACGATTTCTGAATAATTTGGTAAAAGAATTTAATGCTTAGCGTCATATGGCAGTGTGGCATTCGACAATCTTCTACCAACACGTAGCAGTGGAACTCCACTAGTGTGTTCAATGAATATACTCAAACTCTTATATTTGCTGTTTGCAGATAATTCTCGGTTTTTCAGAAGCGCAGTGATTTCTTCTCTGAAATAATACTGTTGCACACAGTAGAATATACGAAGTAGTGCTTCATCTAGACTCTCAGTAAAGGTTTTAGCATCTTTTCGAAAACCAAGTAGGGTCAGAAAAACTTTGTAGTTTTTCAAAATCACTACAACTTTCAATATGGTTAGGAAGATATGGTTTGGATTCGCCTCGACCAAATTTATCCTGAAAAGTATTTGTTTCAGAGTGGGATGTAACAACCAGTATATTACTACGACTGCGTTCTTGATCAGCATTGCTTTTTTCCCTACTTTTATTCGGTGGCCACTCATTGCAGCATTTCTTTAAAAAATCAGGGCCTGCAAAGCAGATAGATTTAATCAATTCGTCGACATACGCTTAGATGGCACATGTCGCCATATGGCTAATTTGGTCTCTTCTTGAATTAAAGATACCCTGTTGGCCACAAATGTAGTCCAATTTGATGGATGCTCGCTCAACCAGTCCAGGACTATTTCCGAGTTTGTCCACAAATAAGTTGCATCAATTGGAACAGAAAAATTTGATTTTGTCTTCGCCACCAGCTTTGACAGCAATTCTGCAGCTAAGAGCTCTAGTCTCGGCAAAGATTGAGTTTTTAGTGGTGCTATCCTTGATTTAGCACTCCACAAATGAATAGTGACGTCATTATCCTCACATACTGTGCGGACATAAATACAGCAGCCATAGGCTCTCTTTGATGCATCGGCGAATCCGTGCATTTCTACTTTAACAAATTTATTAGTAGCCAAAACAAATCTGGGCATAACTATTTTTTTTTATATCTTGAAGTTTCGTTCGAAATTCCGCCCATTGGCTATGAAGATTCATTGGCAGTGATTCATCCCAATTGACCTTCAAAATCCACAAATCTTGCATACAGATTTTCGCCTTTACAATTATAGGGTTGATGAGTCCAAGAGGGTCAAACAGCATAGACAACTCAGAAAGGACTATCCTTTTTGTCACTGACTTGGAGTCGTCGAGGTCTGGCCAAACGTAATGGAACGTATCTCCTGCTGGAGCCCATATAATGACGACTTTTTATTATTTCTTCATCATTTAAACGAAGGGTCTTATCTTTGTCAGCCTCAGGTACAATTTTAAGAAATTGTTCACTGTTTGAAAACCACTTTCTTAAAGTGAATTTCGCTGTATTCATTACTGCGGATACTTGATTATAGATTTCAAAAATTTCCTCTTCATCGTTTGATCCACTGATCAAATCATCCATATAGAAGTCGGATAATATATTTTTTGAGCCAATCGGATATTCTTTTGCAAAATCTTCCCCTAACTTTTTTAAGCACCTCGTAGCCAGATAGGGAGCATATGTCGTACCATAGGTTATTGTTCGCAAACGATAGGCCTTCAACTTTTCACCGCTTGACCACCTCCACAAAATCGCCTGATAATTTGCGTCTTTATCAGTAACCCATGCCTGGCGATACATCTTTGTAACGTCTGCTGTAACTTGCATATTTGTAACACCTAAATCGTATAATAATAGACAACAAATCATCCTGTACTACCGGACCTTTTATCAGGACGTCGTTCAAGGAAAGACCACTATCCGTTTTACAGCTACAGTCAAATACCACCCTAAGTTTAGTGCTCGTAGAGTCTGGTTTTAGTACATGTTGATGTGGTGCAAAGTATTTTATCTTATCCATATCACGTTCTTCAACTTCAGTCATGTGACCTAAGGATAAGTATTCATCCGTAAAAGCATTATAAGCGTCTCTTGTAGAGCGATCTCTACTCAGTCTACGCTCAAGTAGGAGCATCCGTCTTTCAGCTGCACTATAGGAGGCACCCAATTCATTTACAGAAGACTTAAATGGAAGTTTCTTTATAAATAGGCCAGAAGAATCTGTACAAATTGATTCAAGGAAGATTTGCTCACATTCTTGCTCTTCTTTAGTTAAAAATTTTGTTTTAGGAGAAAACATTTCCATTTCCTAGAATTTTTCAACCAACTTACTCAAATCTTTATCTTCATTACAGTTAGGGCTGACCAGAAAGTTATTTACTGTGCCTTTTGATGTTGCGTACTCTTTAGCTCTACCTGCAATTATCCATCCTAGTATGGTTTTCTGCCACATGGGTAACTTCTCATCAATCAGAATACGTCCGATTGACAGCAGCTCAAAAAACATTTCCGCTCCAATTAAAATATCTACTCGTGTAGGTTTATTAAAAGTTGGATCAGCCAACTGAATGTTTTTTTGGTAGATACCAATTAGACACATCGAAATAACGATCCGGTTTAGTGCTTGTTATTTTTGGTAATACATAAAATTCTAAGCTGAATTCAAATTTATTTAATCTTGACTTAATTGTAGTCATAGTCTGCTTCTTAAAAGCAGTTGTAACGCCTCCAACACAACTAGCAAGACGTCCTTTTTAATAACAGCTTCTGCGCAAGATTCTCACACATTAAATTCACCTGAGAACCAGAATCTAATATGGCGCGAGCGCGATGATATTTACCGCAATTGTCTCTCACCATTACTATAGCCGTTGCTAGGAAAACTTCAGGCTCGGCCGTTACATTCATCACTGATGACCGGGCTGTAGCCTGTGCAGAAGTCGAGGGTAAATCACTCGAAGTTTGCATATTTGCTTCAGAGACATACTCTTTATGTAAAAGTTGATGGTGAGCTAAATTACACTTAGGGCACTTAACAGCAGAGCAATCCTTTTGTAAATGTCCTCTTTTTAGACATGTAAAACATGCACTTGATTTGCGTGCAGCGTTGTAGCGTTCTCTCAAAGAAAAGCTTTTAAATCTATTACAATCTGGTAGGTCATTACAAATTTTGCATAATATTTTACAACTGCATGTGATGTTGGATTTTGGCGTTTATTTTTGAAGTCTTTCTGAGTATTTATAGACTTTGAGTACATTTGACTGACTTTTGATCCACGTGCCTCAAGATTCTCACATCACCTCGTTAAAATTGTTGAGCAATTATTCCACGTTGATAGCTCGCTATAGTCGACTGAGTCTTCCCATTTGACTGGCGAATCTTCATCCACCTTTTCCATCACTAAATGTATAAGGATGGCGTTCGTTACATCTTCGTAGCTACCTAGTGACAACATTGCACTTAAGTGACCGTTCACTGAGTCTACCAAATTTCTTAAATGAGTGGCAGATGCTTTTGTTGATTTTCGCAGAGCAAAGAGGGCTCGAATATGTTCATCGAACATCAACGCCTTTTTATCAAAGCATTCTTTTAATCTGTCAAGCGCCTTGGGGTAGTTTACATCAGTAACGTCAAAATCTTCTATAGATGCCAAAGGGCCAGCGCTCAAATGCTCTTTAAGGGTTAGAAATCGCTCACAATCTTCCCTTGAAGATTCATCCTGGTGAACTAATTTTCTAAAAAGCGTAATAAAATTTGTATATTCACAATACTTCCCTGAAAATGTTGGCAATTTTATCTCACGACGCGCTCTAGGAGCCGATGGAAGCGACGCTGTTGTATTAAGTAGGGTGACATCCGTCACAGATGATTTCCGCTTCGACAGTATTGTCATTATAGTTGCTTTTGTTGATACAAACGTCTCCTCGATTTCAGTAGCAATTGTGTCAGCTTAAACACCGTCAGTGGCTGATTTGATTTCATCCATATTTGCTTGTACACTCAAAAACTGCTTGAAATAGGCCTCCAATATTCCCAGCCTACAATTGAGTTCTTCTGAGGACAAATTAAAACCTTTTTTGGATATCATCGTTTTTATCCTCGTTATATTACTTTTAGTGCTAGATCTTAATGACTTTAGCTCATTCATCTTGTCTTGACTATTAACTTCTTGCTCACCACCAGTAGCTTCATGTACTTCAGAAGAGGCGGCCATCATAATTTTGAATTATTTTACTTAAGTATTGTAATTTGCACGAATTTTCACTGAAATTCTATAGTTTTGCAAATTATTACATCAATGTAATTTATATTATTCTTGCAGTATGCTTAGTTACTTCATATGTCAGCTGTTTTCTGCTTTTTTTCATACAGTTTGGAAGCTACTGCTGGATCGATGCAGTTTTCTAAATATTTTCGCAGTAGTAAAGCTTTTTGTTATACGATACGATTAAGTTTTCTGTTATCTTAATAACATTGCTACCCTTGAAACGTCCTCACGTTTTCAATTAACAGTGATGTTTTTAACATCTATGAACCATATATCAACAGCAAGTGTTCTTCCTATAACTTACCAACTGCAATGCAATTTTATTGGTTGCAGAAGAATTAAACTTTTTACTATGGAACTTATAGTTCCCGGGTTTCGGCAGCAAAATGTTGTCGCGTTAGTTTACGGACCAAATAAAGAACTTCAGTTTATTTAGATTTAATACAATTTATTAATTATTTTAATAATGGCTTCCTTCTGCTACTTCTGCTGCTACACAAAGACTCCGACTTTACTTCAAAACTTCTTTTTATTCTTTTCAAACGCGTGTAAAATTCTAGCAGTCAGAGTTTACATATATATTAAAATTAATAAATATTGCTTAAAAATGCAACACTTAATGTAATGCTATTTAATTCGAGAATTCGTTATAAATACAAAATATCATTGCAACTACTTGTGGAAAATATCTAATACTTAACATTGAAAAATAAATTTTTGTTTTGCAAAAAAAACTGTGTTTCATTCATAAAGGCACGGGATTATTGATCCGCCCTCTTATCACTCCATTTGCGCAGGGGTTTAGTATAAACGACAAAATTATAAGTTTAAACATATTTTTCCATTATTTTAAAAGATATTGCAAGTGCTATTTCTGTACGTTTATGTATGCAAATAACCTCAAATGTGTATATACTTTTGTAGGTACAATCTAATGTAAACATAACGATAGCGTTGGGTAAAAAGATTCAATATTCTATGTAAAAAGATTCAATATTCTATGTAAAATGGTGCGAGATTTTCCCTTTTCACGCAACACCATCGATTACATATGTACATATATGCACGTATCTATCAGTGTTGCCAGAAAATGATGATGGGATAATGCTAAATAGGTTGAAAAATTCTACAGAAGAAAAGTATAATGTCAGATTTAAATGTAGAAAAAATTATTGAAATGGCTTTGAATTTCATGTTTATACAAACTTATTAGTATTTTTAGAGCACATACAAATATAAAATAGTTAATAATTGGAGTTATTTGGAAATGTTACAATTACGTTTAAAGAATTTTTTTTTAACAAATTACAATTTTTTATTTTCAACAAATTCTGCCATAAAGCATCTACCAGAATTTTTTGAAAGTTGAATGCTTTTTAACTAATGAAAATGCCAGATCTGGCAATGAAAATTCTAAAATGGCAACAATGGTACGTATTAAAGATTTTATTGGTAGTAATATTATTGGAAAAACTCAATTTCGGTTTATTTTTAAGTCCTACTTTTTTAAGCAAATATCCGGGTTTTTCCCCTCTGCTGTCCTCTTTTTACGATAACAAGCAATAACAAAACTAGACATAAAGAATGTTCTCTAATGCCCTGGTGGATGTAGTTCTCATAGCACCACTCATACCTAGGCAGCACATTCGTTGAATCTTCTCCAAGATTTTAGTATTGCACTTCCTACCTGTTGACCTCCATCATACTACCGATGCGTATGTTAGAATTGGTGTGATCACGCTCCTATAGAGGCCCTCTGCGTACCTGAGTGAAATGTCACGTAACTGTAACGTCCGAACCTGCAGAAAATAGAATTTCATGACGAGGTTACGTGACATTTGTAGACAGTGATGGGAAAAATGTATATTTAATGGGAGTGTGGCACAATAGCCCTATTTTGGTACTTTTCTTTCTTTTGATAATTTATGCTTTTGAGTTGCTCAATTTGTATACGTACATGACATATTAAATAAATTCAGTTTTCAAACGAAGTTTTTATTTATAAAATCTAACCAGAGACTGACAATCGTATATGTTTATTTTTTGTTAAAATATGTAGATGTATATGTACATATTTATGTATGTATGAACATGTAAAATATACATACATACATACATACGTGCGTGCAAACATAAATACAGGCGTACAAAAAACTTTTTGTTTAATAATACCAATAAAAATAATATGTAGGTATAATCACAACAATAATAAAGAAAATAATATAGAAATATTTTTATAACTATAATACGTTGTAATGTGTCTAAGTATGTATAAAGCTAATATTGTAATTTAACTAAATATCAAAGTCATTACATTGTTTATAAGTACAAAATAATGATTTGATACTATTTAAATCATTTTCGTACTTTTTCCACACAATCAAAAATAATGTGAAGATAATGAACTCCCATCAATGTTTCAAACAGCTGTTTTGAATTTTATTTGTTTTTTTTAAGTGATGATAAACACACAGCAAACAAGAAGTCATATGTATATATTTATGGTTTCTTGTGAAAATATATGCATACATATTTATTCATATGTTTATTGTTTGTGAGTAAAAATAAATTGTTATGAGTAGTTGCAAATATTATTAAGAAAAGTATAAAACAAGAAAGTGAAGTTAAAGTAAGATTTTTATATGATCGAGCAAAAAGCATAGACGTTTCTGAAAATTGAGAAGAGCCAAGTACTTCGTCTTTCTGATGAAGTAGCTCAAAATCTGTTTTGGTAATACACAACGACAAATATTACGGTTAGAGGATTGAGCGTTAAAGCTGCTATTAAAATTGTTATAACTGACTTCATTTATATAAAACAATAACAATTATATAAAACAATAATTTTCGTTCTACAAAGATGTTTTATTTCAAAAACTCATAATTAGTTTTTCCCAACAGGCTGAGACTCGCCATCAAAAGAAAGTAGATTAGAATGGTTACAACGATTAATTAACACATTACTATTTTTTATATTATTTACTTATAAGCTCTTATAAAGGGTCTGCCAGATAACTTTTTTTTTTGAAAATGCTATAAAAAAAACTACTGAATATTTTCTCAAATTTCTTTTTTTATTTGAAAGTACAATCCCTCCGTTTAATAATGAAAAATAATTTCATTCAAATGGCTGCCTCGGCTGGCCATGCAGTAGTTTACACGATCGGTCCAATTTTTAAGCACATTATCGATTGTGTGCAGCTGTATTTCAATAATGGCTTCACGAATATTGTCCTTTAAAGCGTCAATTGTCTCTGGCTTGTCGGCGTAACACTTATCTTTGACGGCACCCCACAAATAATAGTCCAACGGTGTCAAATCGTAGCTCCGAGGTGGCCAAACGAGATATCGTTTGGCTGATAAGCTCTGCTAATGCGATCTTCAAAAACAGGGCGCAAAACATGGAGTGTAGCTTCGGCTGTGTGGCACGTAGCGCCATCCTGTTGAAACCAAATGTTGCCAATATCCTCCTCTTCAATTTTTGTGAACAAAAATTTGTTCAACATGGCCCGATAACGATCGCCATTGACTGTAACGGCTACTCCTTGCTCATTTTCGAAAAAAAAATGGCCCAATTATGCCTCTGGACCAAAATCCGCACCAAACAGTGACACGTTTCGGGTGCGTCGGCTTTTCAATGTATGCGTGCGGGTTTTCTGTGCCCCAAATGCGACAATTTTGCTTGTTTACATACCCGCCAAGATCAAAATGAGCTTCATCTGAAAAGATGATTTTTTTTGGCAAAATCGGCATCTTCAATGTCGCAATATTTCCCAGCGTTGTTCAAGCGTATACACAACCAAATTCGTTCAGCGGAAGGATAAAACTAATTATCTGTCAAATCAGACATGAGCTAAGTGTTACCATTCACGAAATAAGCACTAGTTGAAAAAAAACGTTACATGGCGGACCTTGTAAATACATATATACACACAAATACATATATATGTATGTACATATGTATACATATGAATCAAAATGAAATCCACGAATTTAAATATTATAAAAATATGAACTTTCACGTTTGATTTTAAATAACCCTCAATTTGAAATAAAAAATGCGTGTTTGCTGGGCACAAAGCAGTTATTATGTATGCACGAGGTGTGTTCAAAAAGTTTCGCGAATTTTGTGTTTTTCAAATATTATTTATTTATTCATGAATATCTATTTTGTCCCCTTCAAAGTAATCCCACTCAGATATAATGCACTTATGCCAACGTTTTTTCCAATCTTCGAAGCACTTCAGAAAATAATTTTTTTTAATCTTGTTCAGCTCCTCCTTCGATGACGTCTTTATCTCGTCAATCGTAGCCTAGCATCGTCCTTTCATGGGCCTCTTCAGTTTCGGGAACAAGAAAAATCACGGTATAGGTTCGTGCGGCAGCTTTCATTGAGATGATTGAGCTTTGGTTTCCACGTCATAACCATAAATCCACGATTCGTCACCAGTTACGACCCTCTGGAGCAAATTTGGGTCGTCGCGGACAGAGTCCAACAGCTCATTAGCAATGTTCATGGGATGCTGTTTTTGGTCGAAATTGAGCAATTTTGGTACGAATTTCGCGGCGACCCGTCTCATGACCAAATCATTGATAAAAATCGAATGGCACGAGCCAATCGATATGTCTAGGTCCTCAGCAATGTATCTAATGGTGATTCGATGATTGGCCAATACCATTTTCATCACTTCATCAATTTTTCCGTCTGTTGTTGAAGTGCTCGGGCGTCCGGCACGCTCTTCGTCGTTCACATCTTCTCAGACTTCTGAGAACATTTTGTACCACCGATAAACGTTGCTTCGGTCCAAGGTAGCTTTACCGTAAGCCACAGTCAACATTCGGAATGCAGGTTCTTTGTTCCAAGACAAGAGTCATCCGACTCTTGTTTTCAATATTGTCACAATACCATTGTTGCCATTTTAGCATTTTCACTGCCAGATCTGGAATTTTCATTAGTTAATTAAAAAAAAATTCTTCTGCGTAGAGGATTTTTCTCATAAATGTACATGTATTGCAGGCTAAAGGTTCCCTGATGATCTGCACTAGCAACAGTGAAATGCGCATAGGATCCAGCTAGCCCCTCAATAATCAATTTCAATGTATTTATAATTAAAAAAATATTTTACTTAATAAGTAAAATAATATTTTGGAATTATAGTGCGTAAAAAATTTTTAGACGTAATTGTAACATTTCCAATTATTAACTATTTTATATTTGTATGTGCTCTAAAAATACTAATAAGTTTGCATAAACATGAAATTCAAAGCCATTTCAATAATTTTTTCTACATTTAAATCTGGCATTATACTTCTCTTCTGTAGAACATTTTAGCAGAATTTTTTAACCGATTTAGCATTTTCTCATCATCATTTTCTGGCAACACTGCACAATAATCTAAATACAAATTTATAAGGTCGCCACAATTGAAATTTTTCAACTTAAGTCGAATTTCTGTATTTACGGTGTTATAGCAGTATGGGATTATTGTGAACGGGGTTTTTGGGAAATTTTTTGTATTTACGTTGTTGTAGCGGTATAGAATTATTGTAAACGGGGTATTGGGAGACTAACGTCGAATTTTTGTATATACAGTGTTGTAGTGGTATATCATTACTAAGAACCCACAATAAATGTGTCACACCTAAAACTGTAACTCTTTTTTAAGATATGGCATCGCTGCTTCTTTAAAAGAGAACAGTTAAAAGTACGCATCTTTTCAATGAATCTGTTTACCACTTTTGACATTTTACGTTGTACAAAAACTTTAATAGGCGTTAAAATGAGTCGGAAACAGAAAGAAACCACTGAGGCTGAACGAAAAATAATACTGGAGCTGCACAAACAAAAGAAAACATGTGCACAAATCGGCGAAATCGTAAATAGAATGGTGTGGGGATGTATGTCGGCGGCCGGTGTTGGTAACCTCGTTTTCATTGATGGTACTATGGACAAAAACGTGTCAATATTTTGAAGGAAAACCTGCAAAACTGCGTTCAAAACCTTGGTCTTGGTAATATTTCCAACAGGATAATGATCCAAAGCACACTGCCCATGATGTGCTTATGTGGATCATTCACCATGTGTCACATATTCTTCCAACCCCCCGCAATCACCAGACATGAATCCCATTGCAGATCTTTGGGATGAGATAGGAAGGAGAGTGGCAAAGCCCAATATTTCTAGCAAGGCCCACCTAAAAGAAATTCTTCAACAAAAATGCGGAAATATTGGAGCAGAAGTGACAGAAAAATTAGTAAATTCTATGCCAAACTTATTAAATGAATTTTTAAAAAGAAAAGGGGTACCAACTAGATATTAATTAATCTCAATTTCAATAATTAACTGTTATGAAATCAAAATGTGTGAATAATTTTGTCCTCACTAAAATGGAAGTGATATTCGTTTTTTGTTTGTTAACTATGACTGAAGTCATTTATGTTTAATTAATAATTCAATAAACAAATAAATATACGGCCTGGCCCACGATGTCGACAAGAAAGTTTCTTTCGCTTACTTATATTGAAAACAAAAACAAAATAAGCGAAAGAAACTTTCTTGTCGACATAGTGGGCCAGGCCGATAATGAATTATCGCTCTGCGACTGACGTGATATATGTAGTTCTCACAATTCTAATGTCGTGGTAGATACCAGACACCATTTCCATTGCTTATATTTTCCTAGTTCCGTTTTCTAAAACTAATAAGAGCAGTTTTATTTATTGTGTGTGAGTGTAAGTTATTATTTATATATTTATTTTTCTAATTCAAAGCGAAAATTCGTGATATATGTTATTAATCGGCATGGCATGAATTTTCTGTAAAAAACCTAGACCTGTACTAGAACAGTCCAAAAAAAATTTTTTTTATAATTTATTTTTTATATTTTATTATTTAGACTTAGTTGGTAACAAAAAAAAAATTAAATTCAGTGGTTAAAAAAATAAATTAACATTTCAATTAGCAAATCGAAGCCTATAACTTAACAAACAAAAAATATTTCTGTAAACTGAATCCGAGTGCATTTCTCGTTTAAAATCAATCATACACGATAATTTTCTTTCAGATATGATATTTGAGAGTCTATATAATAGAAAAATTAAAAAAAAAACTGAAAAAAATATTTCTATTATCGGAGCTAGTTTTCTAAAATCGTGCGGTTACAAATCGATTCGGTTTACAGAACAGGGCCGATAATTTATGTAGCAAAATTTTAGATTTTGCTAATTTGCACTTAAATGAATCAGTCTTAAGACTTGAGATAAATATATGAAAACTATGACTTTTCTTAATAGGTTTCACAGACAATTGGGGGACCATTTGAACACAATTTTCTTCCTCTTGGTAGAGTCGATTGAATAGTTGGTGGCGGAGGGGGAAGATGTTTGCCAAGAACCCTTGTCAGCATCATTCTTCCTATAACCATTGTCGTATTAGGGCATCGCGGCTTTTAAAATTTCCAGACGACTTTCTCTTAGAACAGTGTGGAACTTGCGATGTGTTTGAATGTTCCATAATAACAAAAATAAAACAATTTTACTGAGTTTTGTTTTGTAGACACTAAGAAAATATAATAATTTTACTGACATGTTGTTTAGGATACACTATGATGTGATTGTCTCTCAGACAACTACCTTAATATAGACGTGGTTGACTTGCAGACTCTTTTTCGCTTACACTGGCACGTTTGCTTTCTTCAATCGATCTGAACACAATAACATGCGCTTGGGTACACAATAAGAAGGTACCTAGAAAGTGAGTGTAAATGTTTGTTGGTGTCTGCTAGACTACCAGGATCAGTGGCAGAGGATTAAAAAAAGTAGCATTAAAACAATTTTTTTAAGGAAATACAGTTCAATACTTTTATATGTCAAGCATATGTGAATAATTTTGTCCGTCTCTGTATGTAAAATTCAAATAATCAAGAGTCTAGAATATATTTAGGACTGAAAAAACGAAGCTTATACAGGGTGGGTCAAAAGTGTAAAAATTGAATAACTTTTTTGTTTATTATTACTTTTTGTTGTTTTTTTTTTAATATATTATTAGCTTTGTACGATCTAAATTTTAATTATTGAAAATAATGTCAGAGAGATGACCACTATTTTCATCGATGCACAATTGGGCTCTTAAACAGGCGTTTTGCATAGCTGCACGCAAAGTTTCAGGCTGTATTGCCCTGATCTCAGCTTCAATGTTGTGCTTTAGCTGCTCTATATTTTGGGGCTTGCTAACATACACTCGATCTTTGAGATAACACCATAGAAAATAATCAGGGACAGTTAAGTCTGGTGAACGTGCTGACTAATTAAATTCTGAATTTCTTGAGATAATTCGGTCTTCAAAAATTTCATTTAAAAGACTATTTGTAGCACGGGCCGTGCTCCCTCCTTCCGGAACCACTTGTTGGTTGCCACAGGGCGTACAAAATTATTAATCATAGTACGGTCCCCATTCACCGTCACAACATTATCAACTTCACTCTCGAAAATTTAGGGACCTATAACCCTTTCAGATGTCACTCCACACCATTCGTACACTTGGCGCTTTGTTTATTTACATATCCATTAAGATCATCACCCATTGGGCCAATTGGACCTTGTATGGATGCATGTGTAAATGATTAAAATTTGAAATTTGAGAATTTTTTTATTTGTTTACATTAGGAGTCTTTTGTTTACATTAACTGTTTTTTGTTTACATTAATTGCATGTGAACGGGTGATTTTTTTGTGGTAATCGATTAAGGGGTTTCATAGGTTTGAGGTTTTTTTATGTGTATATGCCGACGGGAAAACGTGAAAATTATTTGTTTTCAAATGCCGACGGGAAAATTATGAAAATGATTTTTCCTAATGCCGACGGCAAAGTTGTGAGTGTTGCCATATTGCAGAAATTTGTGAATGTCCGTGATTTGGGGTGGGTGGGGTGTTATCGTAATACCATCAGAGAAATTAGATTTGATAATTACTACGCGATTCGCATATGAAGCGTGGGAATTTTTGTATATAAGCATATATGTGTATATGTATATATATATATATAATATATGTATGTATGAATATACAGTGGGGAGCAGAGGTGAGTACATGTTTGTGTTTTCTGCATTTGAAGGCATATAAAAATAGTAATAATGAAGCGATTTAATTTTTGTTTTTTAATTATATTTATTATTCAGTTGCTAGCATAATTGCTTTCAAAACAAAACAAAAAACTACACATTCAAAGAAAAATCCAAATAAAATTAAGGTAACTCTTATGTACTCACGTTTGCACCTTCAGGCAACATTTAAAATATGTTGCATTTTTAGTACTTGATCCATATCCCTTTATTTTGTAATGCACATTTATGCATTTGGGCATACTTTTAATCAATTTTTGGATAATCTCGCCGTTTGTGTTATGTGTGATAGTGATTCACTGAACTCATCAAAAATGAGTTCTTCTTGATATCAGTGCAATTTGTGTAACGATGTATACAGAAATTGCACACTATGATCCAAAATCATAGTGGTGGTAAACCGGGGCACAAAACAAGAACAACCACAGACATCTCTTCAAAATCAGCAACAGCAACTTAGCACTTTTCATCATCATCAGCAACAAACTTCCCTACAGTACCACCCAATATCAACTACCAATGAGTTATCAGCAATGGAATAATCAGTTTTTGGGATCAGGAGTACCAATACAATATCAGAAATATTAGTATCCAAGCTACATTTATAATCCCGTTACAGGAGATAATCAATTGCAGCAGTATTCCAATTTGATGCAATGGCAATGTCTTACTTATGATCAACAACAACGACCTCAACAACGAGTAGATATCCTCGGAGGGACTTTATTCAACCATGCTATGGATATAAGTTTAGCGGATAGTGATGAAGAAGTAGAAGAAATAGGAGAAGAAACTCTGCCAACTCCAATGAGTACTTCGCATGCTAGGACAGAAGAAGTCGAAGATAATGTGAGATATTATAAAATATCAAGAGCATTTAAAAATAATATCTTCACATATGGATTAAACAATAAAAAAGATCAACTGCTCTTGGAAGAGTTTGTTGAAGAAAATAAAAATATTTTCATAGAGATGCTTGAAAGTCATTTACTAAGCCACACTATAATAAAATTTAATGCAAGTATTGTGGCAGAATATGTAAAAATTGTGGGAGAGGAATTGGAGTTCAATATTATTCATCATAGAGCCATTTGGTTTGCTGACGAAGGCAGATAATGTAGAACTATTTTCTAACTAAATATCAGAAATTCAAAATAAAATTTCTGAATTCCAAGAGAGACTCTGGTTGGACTTTGACCCGTATAGTTCGAGCGGAAATAAGCATCAATAAATAGTCTCTCGTCATAAGATCAAATTGGATATCCTGTAATATTAGTAAGAAGATTTGCTTGCATCAATATACAAAACAATGATGAATACTGCTTCAAGAAGTGCGTGATTGCTGCAATGGATACCACGAAATACGATCGGCCAAAACGTTGTAGTTCTTAGAATTTCTATGACATTACCGTTGACATGATTTATACGCGAAATGATGTAGCGCTAAATTTTAAAAATTTAAGCTGTCCATTAGCAATAGACACAATGAAAGAGTTCGAGGTGAATAATCCGGCAATAAGTGTGAATGTGTTTGGGTACGATGAAGCAGCAAATCAGGTCATTGGTCCTTATTACGTGACCAAGGACGAGAAAGTGAACCATGTCAACTTGCTGCTTTTAGAGAATGCTTTAGGTCATCACTACATTTTGATAAAGAACATATCAAAGTAAGTTAAAAAATTATACAACACTTTAATAAAAGGATACATGTACTTATTAAATATTTTATAAAATATGTACATTTTATTTATGAGCTTTTATTTATTTATTAATTTTTATTTTTCTATTCTCAGACTTTTGGTGAATCAAACTTCTCACAACGGACACGAACTAATTTTCTGCAATAGCTGTCTGCAGTACACTCATAGCGAAAATGGAATGAGTAGCGATAGAGCAGAATGTGACAAAATAGTAACTACTATGCAAACAGGTCCAGATACTATTCTGAAGTTTAAGGGGCATCAAAGAACAATGGATGTTTAATTTAGTTTTTACATTAAGTGTCTCCATGACAAAAAGTTAGATAACTTAAGAGTATATACAGGGAAAGACACCCCACACAAAAACGGTTATTTAAATTACCAAATACCTAAGTTTACTTTCACAACTACTCAAATTATGACTCACATCTTTTTATTAAAGAATTAGGCAAAATTTCAATGCAACTGAAAGTACTCTCTCTCAATAAGGAGCAGTGATGGGAAATGAGATTTGCGTTTCGGTATAAAAAAAATTTTTAGTACTTTTTTATCCCGAGAGTACCAAAAATTATTTTTTTTTAATAAATTTTATTACCAAAAAATTATATAAAACTCATTTACAAAGAAATAAAATAGTAACACAAAGCATATACATATGTTCATATGTAGGTACAAATATATTGTAACAAAAAGAGTTTTTAGACTTCAGGAAATCTTTTGCCTGGATAAGACTTGATACTGTTGGAGCATAAAGCCTGTTCCTTTGTTTTGTTTTCATGAGATTTTGGCAAGAGGAGTGAGGTATGGACAAAATTCCGTAAGCTACTCTCGACTTATCAGGAAACATGTATTTCTCTAATGCGTTTTTAGTTTTAGCCACTTTAGACCAGAAACTGCATATATTTTTTGTTGTTAAAGGTGGCTTTACATGGTAATACAATGTTGGAGAGAATGCGGATAGAGAATTCGAAGAGCGGACGGTGAATTTTTATTTTCTAAACCATTTTAGAAACTTAAATATTCTCATCACACCAGAGGGGTATTTCATTGGCAGCATTAATGGTATTTATTGAAGGTGTTAACACTTTTACAAAAACAACCAAAATCAACTCAAGAAATTTTCATGTTGTTTTTGTAAATATTGTACAACTGCAACCATGAGCTACTTAACCCGTACAGCTAAACCAAACAAACAAACATATGTCTAAAAAAACTATATTTTGTAGTAAAATTACATTGAAATAATAAAATATTTTCTCCAATATTTAATTTTATTAATGCACATCTTTTTTCTTGCTGCAATTTTGCAGCAGCAGCTTAATATCTTTGCTTGCATTTTACCTATAGTATCAGTGTAAACATGCAAAATACCTACAATAGATATTTGTTCTCTTTTTTTTACACGGAGAGAATTTCATAATATTTTGATTCTAGAAAGTCGTAGTACTTGTAAAGGCTCCTTAATGGTTTCAGTTCTTCCATAGCAGCCAATGCTCTATATTGGTTGTTAATGGGGGCTATTCTGGAAAACGCGTCGAAAAAGTGAAACTTTACATTAAAATAAAAACAAATTTTCAAAAATTGTTTTTGTTTGTAATATATTTCTAAAATGAAATAAACGTGAGAATTTCAACGCGTTTCTCTCTCTTTTAAAAACGGTTAATTTTGTATGCGAAACGAAAACAATTTTTTTACATTTACAGTTTTGTTTTTCTTTTGCATGTAACTATCACCAATTCGACGCGTATTCCAGAATAGCCCCCAATATTTTAAAAATTTTAGTTTTCGCTGGGGGAAAATTTTAAGTAAATGTGGTATATTTTTCTATTTATTTGTTAAGTGATACAAATACAATTACAAATTATACCATAACTTAATTTAAACGAGAATAGTAAAAAACACATTCACTCTTTGTAGAGAAACAGACCAGATTCTATGGTGGGAATCGAACGCACAACCTTCACACTGATAGGCTAGCACACTACTTCTGTTGGTTTTTTGGATTTACCAGATAAAACACTTTCAGGCTGAAACTTACTAAACCAAAATAACATTTCATTGTCAATGTCCACTTTTGCCCTTAGAGCTTGACAGAATTCAATATAACTTTTTGCAATTCTTTAAACTGATTTAAACTAGTTGTTTCAACATGATTTGTGATTATCAGCCCAATCATTAACAAAAACTACGCACGAGTTTTCCCACTTTTCCCTTTTCTCTTATCATGAATTTGTTTTTTCCCTTTTTTACCAAATGCGGGAATAAAAAACTCCCCGGGAAAAAAGTAGGTATTATGACCGCACATGGACATGTTTTTTCACTAAAAATTTTTCTCTTGCAAAACGAAAGGGAGTTTACATAAAAACATGGTAAATACTCCATTAAAACAAAATTTATATACATAAACTTGTATTTTATAGTTCTTTTATTTGGAAAAACACAAATGCCCAAAAAAATCATTTATAAACTTTTTTTTACATATTTTTTAAAGTTTGTGAATTTTAATAATTTTGTTTACTCTCTCACTCAAAAAAAGGGAGAAACAAAATGTCAAATAAGCAAAACAACGAGCTTCATAATGCGGTGATGCCACGTATTACTCTTTTTTCTTGCCAAGGAATTTATGATTGGAGGAATGTTTTCTCGAGAAAATTATTTTCCGTGAGAAATAAATTCCGAGGGAATATTCATGATTGGGATGTATATACAGATCAACTTCTGTGCCACTGAAAATATAATTGAGTGAAATATGGTTTTCGTTTATATTTAATTGTGAAGGGTTACACTTTTCTAAAGTATCTTTACTAATAAAGTTGTCGAAAAAGAAATTTAATTCTTGGCAAAAATACATGCATACGCGCATTTCTAAGTTGGCCGTGAGAGTATCAAATGTGTTATGGGAGTACTACGGTACTTTTTCATGTCAAATAGTATCAAAAAAGTACGATCGTACCAACTTTCCCATCACTGCCGCAATTTGCCCCCAGTCCGACTATATTCCAAGAAATTCTCACTATAATGTGTGCATTTGTTAAAAGATCGTTGTGAAATAGACAATAAAATTTTTATATTTACTTCACTTATTTGAGAATCCCGAAGTATTTCTTCATCAATTTCCATTTGGCAGCTATTATTTTGAGTTTCATTTTCAATTTGCGTGACGTTCTCTTTATGGAATTGTTTCTCCGTGGTGGGTGAAAGTTGCAGTGACGTTCCTTGATTAATAGTTTTTCTTTTATCTGGATTTATGTTATTAATAGAAGTCTGTTCATTACTTGATATTGAAAGAGTGTCATTCATGAAAACTGTTTTCGGTCCCATTAAGTCTGCACCTTTATTACAAGGAATATCATGACATGGATTCTGGAAAAAAGAAACATCTTATGTTAAAAAAATGTTTTAAAAATTTGTTTGTCTCAACTTAATGGTGCTCTTATTAAGAGCATTGTTTAAAACGTTAGGACGGAATATAAATACATTTTTAACAGAAGTAAATTTTTATACTTAATTTTCTTATATTTTCTTAATTTCTCGTATAATAAAATTACTTGACGTGATTTTTATAGAAAAGAAACGTAGTTTTTTAATCGGGCTCACGTTCAGTATTTTCAATTCTAATTATAAATAAAATATTTGTGATTTGTTAACGGCAAAGACAGTAAAACTAGACTTTGGCTGGGTGAAATGTCTCATTTTTCGGTTCTACAAGATAAGGCAATATATATTGTGGCATCTTTAAAATACTGAACTTGAATCCCGAATAAGAAATTATTTCTGATTAAAACTAATTATAGTTTAAATAAATAACACAGGTGAATAGCAAAAAAGTGCTTGAATAACCACTACATACGTAGATTTGATGCATCATGGGTATCTAAGTACAAAAATGGTAAATTTTTTAAATTCTATGGATATTTTTTTTTAAATAATTTTTAAGTAAAATTGTCAATATTTTAAGACATTTACATAACCTATAATCCTTTTATATATTGCGTTCCAATCGGCTCAGTAGTTTCGGAGTTATTTTTTTTTCAAATCTGAATTAAATTGGCAGAATATAATATTCACAAACTATAAGGTTCAACTCAAAAAAATATTCAGATTACAGTTCAGTTTTTGCTTCTTTGATGAATTCAATTAGTGAATTGTATACAGAGTAATTGCCACTTTCAAATATTTGCTTCAGATCTTTGTATTTATCAAAAATTGTGTGTTTGTTTCTCATTTGTAGAAAAAGTCTGCATTCGAAAATAAAATGATCAAGGGTTTCACGTACATGGCAGTGTTGGCATATATTTGAGTCAATGACCATGATCTTGGATAGGTACACATTTCCAAAATATATTTTCTGCGTATTTTTTTTACATGCATATATTTATGTATTGTATATAAAAAAAGTTAACTAACAATAAATATTAAAATCTTAAATCTAGATATAATAATTATGCCCAACCAGTGTCAGGCATAAACTTAGTGATGATAATCAATAATACATAAATGTCGTATTAAGCATAAGTGTTTGCCTGCGTTTTTGCAATTTCTTCAGTTACTAGTGGCATATTTAAATCACGATGTAAATTTGAATTTTTGATGTACCATGGGGCCGACGTTATTAGCCTTAAGATCTTGTTTTGCCTTCTTTGGATTATCTCTACATTAAAAGCTGAAGCAGTGCCTCATAGCTGTATTCCGTAGCACTGTGTTGTTTTCAAAAGCTACTTGTATATTAAAAGTTTACAATATAGACTGAGTGTTGAATTTCTACTAATCAGCCAATGTATCTGAGTTAATTTAAGTTTCACTTGTGTTGGCTTTGAGTCAATATGGTGTTTCCATGTAAGCCGTCGATCAAGGTATATACAGAGGTATTTTACATGTGAATGTTGAGGAACAACTTGATTGTTGAATCTAATGGGGGAACGAGTATCTTTTCGTAGGGTAAATGATACCTGAGCACACTTCTGTTCCTTTAATTTTATTTTCCATAAGTTTAGCCATAGTTCCAGCTGGGTAATATGTTCCTGAAGATATCGAGGTGCCTCGTGAGAGTTTTCGTTTCGTGCATACTAAGGCATGCTGTATCATCGGCAAATGTAAATGTGTGGATGCTACTGCTCACAGGCATATCACAAATATAAATCAAAATACAAAACTGGAGCCAGTATACTCCCCAGTGGCACACCGGATGATATAGATTCGGGCACACTCATGAAGCCTCCTTCCACAACCGTGAACTTCCGGGTAGTAATGTAACTTTCCAATAGCTTCAGAAAATTTATTTGTAGATGTGATTTCAATTTTAAAATAAGGCATTCATGCTACACTTTATCAAGTGCCTGAGAAATGTCAATAAACAGGGCAGAACAATACTTATTTTCTTCAAATGTTCTTCTTATAAATTAAACCAATATATGTGTTTGTTCAATAGTGCTATGCTGACTTCTAAAACCAAATTGATGATCCGGGATGCACCCACTACCAATTAGAATTGGGGACAATTTTGTCATGAGCAGTTTTTCGAAAAGTTTAGACATTGTTGAAAGTAGACTTATTGGCCTATATGACTCAGCTTTGGTAAGATCTTTGCCCGGCTTTGGAATCATTTTGATCTTGGCCAGCTTCCAGCTGTGTGAATAATACCTCCAGTCGTAAAATGGCATTAAAAATAAATAACAAGATACTAATTGTAATATGAGGCAAATTCATCAGCATCTTGTTACTAATTCCATCAACACCTGGAGCTTTCTTCGGGTTGAGTTCACTAATTAGTTTCTGTACGTGATGCATCTTAAACTTTAAGGGTCGAGGTGGTAGAGCAACTACACTCGGTAAATCAACAGCACCAGTATATGTGTTAGCAAACAAGTTACCTTTTTCAGTATCACTTCTCGCCCAACCTCCGGTAGAAGTGCGCAGAGGCGGTTTAAACTCAACGGGTGTTTTAAGCTCTCTGGCAGCGCGCCACAAAGAGTAATTAGATGCTGGTGTAACATCGAGATTTTCCAGATAGTTTTTAAGAGATGCAGTTTTTTTATATGAAAGCAACTCTTGGAGTCGTTTAGTGCACTCTTTAAATCTGATTTTATTTTAGGGTGATCTGTGCTGATTCCATTCCCTTCTAGCTCTCCTTTTTTCACATACGAGAAGTTCAATATCCGTAGAATAAATTCTATTGAATCCAGTCTGCCGTTGGGAGGTAGTGGCATGTTCAGCAGCCTGCTTAATATTTTCATTATGATTGGCAATGTTAGATTCAATATCATCGTCTGTTCTTAGCGTAAAGTTTTCCGTAAATGACTCTAAGATATTTTTTGAATCCCAGCCAATTAACACGATTGATCATCTTCACATATGGGTGAGGTAAAATACTTCTTAGTGGGTGGCGGACCATAACGATTGTGGGAGAGTGATCGGAGGAGAGATCTAAAGAAGCTTCAACATGAACTAAATGCCTAGAAATATTTTTCGTGACGCCAAAATCTTTAACATCCGGAATTTTTTGTATGTCAGTAGGCCAGTAAGTGGGCTCCCCACTCGAAATGAAGTCCAATCCCATTTTTGAAATTGTGTTGAACAACGCTCTGCCTCTAGGTGTAATAAGGCGAGTTAAGGTCAGTCTCAAGGACGTTAATACTAAGATAAGAAATTATGTATGTAAAATATATTTTAGTCTAACAAGCAAAGAAACTACCTATGTGTGTATAAATACAAATACAAAAAATGTAATATTCCTTTGTTCTAGTTTTAGAATTAGAAACAGCCTTAAAGATAAGAAATAAAACATGATCAATCTTGTTTGAGAAACAAAGAAATAAGATTTATTATGTTAAATGTAGGTAACTACATACATAGAAATAAGTTACGATAAGAAATGAATTATTTTAGTATTTAAGAAATATATTTGAAAATTGTCAGGGCAGTGAAGATTTAGCATGTGAACTAAACATAACTCGTTTAAGTGTAGTATAAGATATTTTTGAATTAAATAAATATAATAAAGTGAGACGCATACGCGTCGAGGAAAAAATATTTTTTAAATTTAATTATATAACAAAACATTAATTGGCGCGAACCCCAGAACGTATGATTTGCATTGTAGTCTCCAGCTGCTACGAAACAAGGCCCAAGAGATTTATAGAAATTCTCGTATTGATCCTCAGTTATTAAAAATCTGGAAGGGAGTAAATTGATGATATCACGAAATGTGTACAAAAATTTTCAATGTAGATATTTGTTACTTGTAGGTGTTCTTCACAAATGTTGTCAAGAAGATAGTGCTTGACTCTCGACTTTATTAGAATTGCTCATCCACCGCAAGCTCTTCCTCACGGGTCCTTTGAATCATATAAGGTGTAGTTATTAATTTTAAAAAGACTTCTCAAAGTCAAATAGGTCTCAGAGACCAACATTATATCAAAAATTTTTTCCATTAGGAAGTGCTTAAGTTCATATTTGTGTCGGCGAATGCCGTTTGCGTTCCAGAAACATATTTCTAAAGTGTTCATGGCTTATTAACTAATGCTTGAAGCAGTGTATTCTGCACTCGCAGCATTTCATGCATCATGCTAGTCATTTGTTGTAAAGTTGTTTATAGTTTGCACCAGATTATCAACAGTGGCTTCAAGGCGACTGAAATTAAAGCTTTTGGTAGCATTTGTTGAATTACTTGGTGGGGACAATAAAAATAAAAAATCTGATGATAGTCTTTTTCTAACGGCAAAGCCACTTTTTCGTCAGCGATCAACTTCGCTTTGTCCAATGCCAACTAGTGATTCCTTAACATTACAATTGCCTAGTACTTCTTCATTCAAGTCAGCGATATCATCCACTCCGGGCTCGTGTTCATCACTAAACCAAGTTATCACTTTAGATAACAGTAACTCAAAACCAAAGGTACAAGTAGGAATGGACAGATATATAACCGTGGTAAAGCGTGGGCGAAGCCCAAATTCTTCTAAAATTTCATCAGCTCCAAAGATGTCTAGGGATAACAGTGCATCTTCTACCAATCGTCAAAATCGTTTTTCATTATTGCAAGACAAAAACGACAAGCCCGCTACATCATCGCAAAAGTCACCACTATTTATCTGAGAGAAAAAAATTCTAATGCGCTTCTAAAAAAACTAATTATACTAAAAAAACTAATAAATAAAAATACTTTTCACATCGTTCAAATTAAAAGAGGTAATACTGATGAAACTAAAATCCAAATATATGATGAAAAAGATTTTCGAAAAATTGTTAGTGAATTCGAAAAAAATAAAACAAATTTTTACACATACCAACTTAAGAGTGCTAAAGGCCTACAGATAGTATTAAAGGGCATAGATTCATATGTTGAGCCCGAAGAAGTAAAATGTGCACTTGTCGACCAAGGATTTAAGGTAAAAAATGTTACCAACATAATTAACAGAGAGAGTTCGGGTCAAACTGGAGCCGACTGACCTAAAATTAAAAAAAAAAATGAAACTCATCCAATTTATAGCGTAAAGTATCTCTTACACCGAAAAATCACAGTTGAAGAGCCACGTAAGCGTTCAGGTCCCGTACAGTGCCATAATTGCCAAGAATAAGGCCATACAAAAACTTACTGCAAATTACCTACAGTTTGTGTTATCTGCGGTGAATTGCATGGTACTGCTAGCTGTACTAAGCCAAAAGATCAATCAGAAAAAAAATGCAGTAATTGTGGAGGTAATCACACCGCTAACTACAGAGGATGTCCTGTATATTCTTTCGTTAAGCAGGCTATGGGTCAAAAACCCAAATTAACTCCAGCTCAACCAGTAAACGCGAACTCCGCCACTTTTGCTCAGATGAGCCAACCAGTTACTTCACGTGTATCGTATGCTGATGCTGCTAAGACTAGTTCTATTCGCACACAAAATGTTCCACCACCAAGTAATTCAACGAATGCAAACTCAAGCTTTAACTTTAGTCGCCTTGAAGCTACTATTGAGAATCTGGTGCTAACGATAAACAACTTTACTACAAATATGACTAATATGATGCAAGAAATGCTGCGAATGCAGAATACACTGCTTCAAGCATTAGTTAACAAACCATGAACACGTTAAAAATATGTTTCTGGAACGCAAACGGTATTCGCCAACATAAAAATTAACTTGAGCACTTCCTCATGGAAAAAAATATTGAAGCTTATTTAAAATAAATGGTTACACTTTATATGATACAAAGGACCCTAGAGGGAAAGCATGCGGTGGATCAGCAACTCTAATTAAGTCAAGACTCAAGCACTATGTCCTTGACAACGTTACTGAAGAATATATGCAAGCAACGAATATTTTCGTAGAAAATTTTTGTGCGAATTTCGTGATATCATCAATTTACTCACCTCCCAGATTTTCAGTTACCGAAGATCAGTATGAGAAGTTCTACAAATCGCTTGGATCTTGTTTCAATTTCAAAAATGGGCTAGATGTCATTTCGAGCGGAGAGCCTACTTACTGGCCTACTGACGTAAGAAAAATTCCAGATGTTATAGATTTTGGCGTTACGAAAAATATTCATAGAGACTTAATTCACGTAGAGGCCTCTCTAGATCTGTCCTCCGATCACTCTCCCACAATAGTTACAATTTTCAACCCACTAAGGAGTGATTTAACTAACTCATATGTGAAAATGATTAATGGGGTCAACTGGCTAGGATTAAAAAAAATATCTTAGTAGTCACAGCGTAGAAAACATTCAGCTAAGATCATCTGATGATATTGAATTTAACATTGCCAGTCTTAACGAAAATATTAAACAGGCTGCTGAACATGCCACTACCTCCTATCCGCAGACTGGCTTTAATAGAATTTATTCTACGGAAATTGAACGTCTTGTATGTGAAAAAAGGAAGGCTAGAAGAGAATGGCAACAACACAGATCACCCCTAAATAAAATCTGACTTAAAGAATGTACTAAACGACTCAAAGAGCTGCTATCGTCGGAAAAAACTGCATTACTGGAAAAGTATTTAGAAGGTCTTGATGTAACGTCAGCATCTAATTACTCTTTATGGCGCGCTACTAAAAATCTTAAAAGACCCGTTGACCTTAAATCACCACTGCGTACTTCGACCGGAGGCTGGGCGAGAAGCGATAGTGAGAAAGGTAATTTATTTTCTGAGCATTTAAAATCTGTATTTACTCCCAATTCATGTACGGGTGCTGCCGATTTACCGAGTGTAGTTTCTCTACCCCCTCGTCCCTTAAGGTTTAAGTTGCGTGAACTACAAAAAATAATTGCTGAACTCGACACGAAGAAAGCTCCAGGTATTGATGGCATTAGTAACAACATGCTGATGAACTTGCCTCGTATTGCAATAAGAATCTTGATATTTATTTTTAATGCTATTTTACGAATGCAGTATTATCCAAATAACTGGAAACTTGCCAAAATAAAAATGATTCCAAAGCCGGGCAAAGATCTTACCAAGGCTGAGTCATATAGGCCTATAAGCTTACTATGAACAATCTCAAAGCTTTTCGAAAAGCTGCTCATGACTAAATTGTCCAAAATTTTAGCTGATAATGGGTGCATCCCGGACCATCAATTTGGTTTTAGAAGTCAGCATAGCACCATTGAACAAACGCATAGATTGGTCCAAGTTGTAAGAAGAACATTTGAAGAAAAGAAGTATTGTTCTGCTCTCTTTATTGATGTTCCTCAGGCATTTGATAAAGTATGGCACGAAGGCCTAGTTTTAAAATTGAAGACATACCTACCAATAAACATACAAAACCTTTTGGAAAGTTATATTATTGATATTAAGTTCACTGTTGTGGAAGGAGAGTTCACGAGTGTGCCCGAATCTATATCTTCCGGTGTGCCACAGGGCAGTATTCTGGGGCCAGTCCTGCATCTAATATATACTTGTGATATGCCTGTGAGCAATAACATCCTCACTTCTACATTTGCCGATGATACAGCCTGTATGAGTATACACAAAACCCCTGATGAGGCATCCCGCAATCTCCAAGAACACATTACCCAGCTTGAAATATGGTTCAACTTATGGAGAATTAAACTAAATGAACAAAAGTGTGTCCACATAACGTTTACCCTAAGAAGAGATACTTGCTCTCCCATTCGAATCAACAATCAAAGTATTCCTCAACATTCTCAAGTGAAATACCTTGGCATACACCTTGTTCGAAAGCTTACATGGAAATATCACGTTGACTCTAAGTTAACTCAAATGAAACTTAAATTAACCCAAATATATTGGTTAATTGGCGGAAATTCAACATTCAGCCTAGACTGCAAACTTTTGATATACAAGTCGCTTTTGAAGCCAATATGGTGCTATGGAATTCAGCTATGGGGCACTGCTTCAGCTTCAAGTGTTGAGAAAATCCAACGAAGGCAAAACAAAATTTTACATTTGATAACATCGGCTCCATGGTACATCGAAAATTCAAATATACATCGCGATTTAAATATGCCACTAATCCGCTCGCTCGTAATATCTTGAACTTTACTGGACATATCCGCTTAAAAAAGAGCGACACAAGGGCTCTTATTCTCAACACTCCAGATGGGACTTCTTGAAAATACTTTTATTTTTATTTTTTTCTTTTTGATTATCACTACTTATGTATTATTTATAACTATCAGTAAGTTTATGTCCGACAATGGTCGGGCCTAATAATTATATTTCGATTTAAGATTTGATTACTTATTGTTAGTTCATTTTTGAAGATACAATAAATAATAATTTAAGTTTTTTTCAGGGCATCCTCTGCAGTTAGAGGTCTGATTACCTCCACAATTACTAAATTTTTTTCAGCTTGATCTTTTGGCTTAGTACACCTAGCAGAACCGTGCAATTCACCGCAGATAACACAAACTGTAGGTAACTTGCAGAATGTTTTTGTGTGGCCTTATTCTTGGTAATTATGGCACTGTACGGGACAGTGTTGCCAATAGTAGGGGAAATTCCCTACATGTAGGTTCTTTTTGCTAAAATTTAACTATGTAGGGACGTAGGGACAGATTTTTTTGTGTAAAAATTTTTGTATGAAAATGTAGGTACTTTTTTAGATTTTGTGCTAAAACTCTTTCAAAATGCGAACTTTTATGATTTTTGTATAATTTGTGACCATAATTTCTTTGCAGTGTAAAAACACATTTCTAATAAAAATCTGGCATCACATATATTATTCGTGTTTACCAAACTCTGCGAAAATCTGGCATTTCGATTTGTTTCTGCTGCTGCCGGCACCAAAATTTCCCTTGCAAACTGCAACGTTTTCTGAGAAAGCTGAAAAAATTAATTGTAAGTTTCTTTTTATATTTTAGCAATAACAATATTAAACTTTTATTGTTTTTTTTAGCAAAATGTCTAAATGTATATGTACAAAATATAAGATAACACTTAATGATCTAAGGCAAGAATTTCGAACATTAGAATACAATTTTACAAAACATGAAATTAAATCTTTTGCAAGTATGGATGTGGTTGAATTTTGGGCCAAGATAATCAAAGCAAAAGATTTTAATGATAAATTAATATTTCCAAATTTATCAAAATTGGTAAAAATAATACTTGGATTACCTCATGCAAATGCTGACGCTGAGAGAATATTTTCAATAATAACTGATGTACGCACCAAAAAAAGGAACAAATTATCCCACACACTTTTAAATTCTATTTGCACTATAAGGTCATGAAGTTGACTGTGTAAGTTTCAAATGTGAACCTAGTCATATAAAAAAACTTTTATCGTATAAAGATCTCTACAATTTAACAAATTAATTATAATACATATCGAACCAATTTTTTATCTTAATTGAATTTAAAGTACAAAACTTTTTTTGTATACTACGTGAAATATGATGTATAATTTTTAAATAAACAACTTTTTTTTGTATACTACGTGAAATATGATTTATAATTTTTAAATAAACCATATTTTTTACCTGAATTGAATTCAAAGTACAAAACTTTTTTGTTACTACGTGAAATATGATTTATAATTTTTAAATAAAATGTTATTTTCTTTTAATCTGATGTTTTATTCAAATTTAACTGAAATGTATTGTAGGGACACATGTGGGGAAATATTTTTGGGAGTGTAGGGGAAGGTAGGGAATTTTTCAAGTTCATGTAGGGACAACATGAAAAATCTATTGGCAACACTGGTACGGGACCTGAACGCTTACGTGGCTCTTCAACTGTGATTTTTCGGTAAAACTTTACGCTATATTTATTTGTTATTATTTTTAATTGTATGCCATTCGGCTCCAGTTCGAAATAGGGGTTGGGGACCATTTCTCTGTTAATTATATTAGTAACATTTTTTACCTTCAATCCTTGGTCGATAAGTGCACATTTTACTTCTTCGGGGTCAACATATGAATTTATGTCCTTTAATAATATCAGTAGGCCTTTAGCACTCTTAAGTTGTTATGTGTAAACTCGTTTTATTTTTATTTTTTTCAATCATATATTTGAATTTTAGTTTCATCAATATTACCTCGATTAATTGGAATGATGTGAAAAGTATTCTCACCAATGGCCGACAGTAGTTGTTTTAGAAGCGCGTTAGAATTTTTTTCTCTCAGATAGATAGGTGGTGGCTTAAAAGACTTTTGCGATGATGATGGGCTTGTCGTTATTGTCTTGCAATAATGAAAAACGATTTTGACGATTAGTAGAGAATTCGCTGTTATCCCTAGGCATCTTTGGAGCAGATGCAATTTTAGAAGAATTTGGGCTTCGCCCACGCTTTGCCATAGTTATATGTATACGTATCTATATATAACTGTATCGTATTGTATCTGTCCATTCCGACTTGGACCTTCGGTTTTGAGCTACTGTTAGCTGTAGTGATAACTTGGTTAAGTGATGAACACGATCCCGAAGGGGATGATATCGCTGTCTTATATGAAGAAGTACTAGGCAACGGTAATGTTAACGAATCACTAGTTCGGATTGGACAAAGCGAAGTTTATCGCTGACGAAACAGTGGCTTCGCCATTAAAAAAAGACTATAATAAAATTTTTTATTTTTATTATTTTCATTATGAGAATCAGAACTCACAGTAAAATAGACATTTCTGCCGTTAGAACTCACTTCACAATTTATTCTATTTGAGGTACTCATATATAGTATTCCTCAATGTTGTTGTTATTTCTTGCTATGTAAATATATTATTAAAGCAAATAAAGCTTATTTATCAAAGTCAATATGCATTACGAATGTTTTTTTGGATGATTTTTGTTTTTTGTTTCGTATGTATGTAAGAAAAAGTACGCTTATGACTTCTGTTCACTATGAAGGATAAACTAGAATGAAAGTAAAAATAGCATTTTTTACTTAAATCATGAAAAGTCGAAAACGGCAAACATTGTTCATTCATTGTACATAAAATTGAGAAGTTATTATTCTTCTTTCGATTGATTACAATTTTAAAGCATTTTTCCCATCATATGTACAAATTTTCACATCGAAAATGCATTACATAGTAACATTCTTGTATTTTTTGGCAAAACCCTACATACAATACTGATTCTATTATTCGGAAACACATTTGAATTGAGTGAGTTGAAATGTATGAAACAGTAGAAAGCTTCTATTTTATTATTTAAATTTATTATCTATAAGTGAAATTTATTTGCTGGTGTTTAAACGATGTCTATATGCATTATATGCATTTCGTTGTTGGTTTAACAAATCGTCAGTAGACTTCAACCACACATTTTGAACAGTCACAAACCTCTTATCTTATGCACAGACCTCCAAAAACTATTTGAGAATTCACAAATAATAATATTTTTGAAAATCACAAAAGAAAAATAAGCATAGTAGGCTTAGAAACTTATACAAAACCCAGCAAATAATTTTTATTCGATATGAATCTATTTTATTTTTCTGCACCTTTATACAATTAGATAAAATTAAAGCAACAACGAAATGCATATAGACACCGCTTAATTACCAGAAAATAAATTTCACTTATAATATAATTATGACAATACTCGTATGTCGAATAATAAATTTCTTGAATTTATTATCTATATAAATAAAAATTAAATGCTGTCCGTTGCTAAGCGCATAACTTGAAAACGGCTTGACCGATTTCGCTCATTTTTTTTTTTTAGGAAATTCGTGTAAGTCTGAAAAAGGCTTTTACGGAAAGAAACATTGGAAAAGTTGATTGGAAAATTTAAAAATTCAGAAAAAACTAAAATTGTGTTTTTCTATGGGATTTTAAATTTTAAATTTTTTTTTATAGATTCCACACAAACTTCGTACGAATAACGTCTGAAGTTCAAAAAATATGCATGTACAAGTTTAATTGACCCCGCATATTTTGACGCCCACTTTTTTCCACATACCTAATATACATATGTATGTACATATTTTTTGTATTTTGTTGATCGTGAAGAAGTTTTAATTCAGGCAATGTGCAATTTTTTAATGCATTATGGTTCCTTTTTTTTTTTTTCTTTTAATAATCTATATACATATATAAAATTCTCGTGTCATGGTATTTGTAACTGAACTCCTCCGAAATGCCTTGACCGATTTTTATGAAATTTTGCATGTGTATTCGATAGGTCTGAGAATACGTCGTAGTCTATTTTTAGTACCCCTAAGTGGGCTGTGTGACGCCCCTATGAACGATATATCTTATATTTTGAAAGCTATAGGAGTCAGAGCATTCAAATTTGGTATGTACTCCTTTGAGAGCGAGGTGCAAAGTAATTCAAAATATTGGTAGAGTAGGACCTATGGAAGGAGCACCACCATACAAAGTAATTATAGAAATCTTATACATATCTTGAAAGCTATAATAGCAAGAGTCTTCAAATTTGGTATGAGTTAACTTGACAACAATTAATATAAATATAAATTATAATAAATTTTAAACTATAAGGGCCTAATTTAAAAAAAATATTTTGATTTTATGAAAGGTTTATTAATCAAATTCCTAAAGATTTGTTTCATAAACCTCTTATTAAACATTAAATATTTTTATGAATAAGGCAGTAAATGTTTGGTGTTTTTTTTTTCTTTTTATATTCAATCATCGTTTACAACATTTCCTGCTTCTATCACTCATATACTACATCCTCACACACTTACAATGAGTTAGTTATTATTTTCTACCCTAGAAATTCTCTAGGAATAATTTATGTGGCAAAGCAGCGATTACCGGGTCAGCTAGTAAGAAATAAAGTAAGAAAATAAATTAAAAAAAATAATTTTATTTAAATAACTTTTTTTATTATAAACTACAAACTCTTGAATTTTCTTTTATTCGATTTTCTGCTATATATTGTTAAATAACGAAGTGTTACTCTGAATACTCCAACAATAACCAGCCATCATGTGCGCATCCCAGCGACCCTGGTATAGTTCCTCCATTGCACTATACGAAATTTCACCCATTTTTTTTTACCAAAAGTAAACATTTGAATTTTTGCAAAGTTAATTTTATTTTTTTTTTTGCTTTAATATAATAAAAAATATAACAAAGTAAACATAGCTTTTTAAATTTTTCAAAAAAATGTAATTTTTGTTACTTTAACAGTTGTTTTGATTACGCATTCTAAACCAGTTATCAGAAAACCTTTAAGTGCAGTGAATTTTGTGATATCTTCTAATAAAAGTTTTCGTAACAAAAATTTATATTTTTGAAAAATTAAAAAATGGGAAAGAATGCCGAAGGTAAGTACTTTTACATTCTATAGCAAAATGTCGGTAAACTCATCTATAAAATCGATTAAATTGGAAAAATTAAAGTGACCTTAAAATGAACTAATTGAATTATGAATTAGAATTTTATATAGACTTACAAAAAATTATAACACATGTTAGACATAATATCATAATAGTTCTCTAGAACAATCATCATCATCAATCTCCGAATTTTTTGCGAGTTTAAAAAAAATAAATTTTTTCAATTGACTACTGTGTGCCAAATTCAGAATTAGTCAATATATAGTTAGATAAACACAACGAAATTGATAAAAGAGACGCTATTTACGCCCATTTCTTGTCATACTTTTCTGAGAGTGATTGTTCCGAAAACTTTACACACTATTTAAAAGAGCATTCACGATTATTTTGTTCAAATATGAATATAAAATGGCGTAATAGTTCCAGAAATTTTAAATTTTGAACCCATTTATATTACATTTAGTTCACGGTTTGGAACTCGAAAATCAAATTGTTGAATTAAATCCTTTTTAAACATGACTTTGTTACTTCATTAAATTGGTAAAATTAATTTCTACTGTTATATTCGAAAGGTAAATGTACACTCGAAAATTTTTTTACAAAAAAGCAGTTTAGAAATCCAGATTATCTATCAAAGATCTAAAAAAATCTTGAATGCGGAAACCTATACCCCGTAACCCCTTCTTAGAACTAATTATTTGTTAATTTTTTAGTTAAATTTACTTATGTTTTTTTCTGAGCGTATGAAAAACTTTTTCGGTCACTCCCTCTCTTTTAAGTGTTCACCAAAATTCAAATCCAAAAAATCGTTCAAATCGGTCCACCCGTTTGGCTGTAATTAATTTTGGCCAAAAAAGGGGTAAAATTTGATATAGTGCATTGTCAGGATATCTTGGCGCAATCGTTCGCCCTATTCCTCACTCAAGTCTCCTAGATTTTCAGGAAAACAATATAAGTGACTGTGCAGGTAGTATAATTTGATGCTCATGTTACATCCAAGATCTTGGAAGTGAATGCGCAACATAATTATCACGCTTGTTATTTCCTAAGAAATTTTGAATAACCCATTCAAACGAATCCCAATTAATTTTCACTTTGTTTCAAATGTAATTGAAAAATTATGCAATCCAATTTTATTACAAAAAAAAAAGTAATTTGAAACCGGCAATAAACAACATGGTGAAAGAAAATACTTTTTAGTAAAAATAACATTTTTGTAACTATTTATTGCAAAAATACGAAAATGTAGATTAAATAAAATTTTTATATTAATTATTTTTTTAAACGATTTTATTTGTTTTTTAAAGGACTAAGCACAAGAAACTCGTAATAAGAAGAGCCGTTACTAAAATATATGCAGAAAAACCCGGGATTAGCTACAGGGTTCGGTAAGTGATTTCTTCAATGCGTTTAGAAATTTTGAGCAATTTTTCGGTTTTTTCCAAGTTTATTTTGTTTTTAAGAGTTTTGGCGATTTCTAATCAATTTTAAGACTTGTTTCCGATTTTGCAACTTTTCGGAAATTTTTGCATTGTTCGCGATGAAACGGAGTTTTTGCAAGTATTCTGCTTCTTAGCAGTTTTCTCGAATTTTCAACGTTAGAGTTTTAGCGATTTCTAATAAAAATTATGGCTTGTTTCTTTTCTGTTATTTTTGCGAAAGATGTAATTTTTGTAAAGTTTTCGGCTTTCTCTATTTATTTTTATTTAGGGACTGAAAATTTTAATTTTTGCATGCTTTGGGGAATTTTCATAATGTTCCGCGCTTTCTCCCGAGTTAATGACTTAATTTACAGTTTTAGCAAATTTAATCAATTTTAGTTTGGGGCATGTTTCCAATATTGCGAATTTTTAACATTTTCGCAATGTGCGACTTTTAATAAAATTTATGACATCAAGTACATAATCATAATTTTTTTGATGTGAATGTATATGCAAATGATTTTTGCCGCAGTGAATATTTGCATAATGTGGTATACATGGTGTAATGTATCACACAAGTTGATAATGCTTGCACAATGAATGCAACAAAGAACTAATAAAGTATCAATAACATTACTTTCGTTGTATGCATGCATGGTGCAATGCTGAATTGCTTACGAATAATTATTTGAGTGACACATTTCTGTTTGAGTGCAATTATAAATATAAAATACGATGATTGGTCAAACGGAAATGTGAATACGATCCTTCATAGTATTGAAAGAGAAAACAATAATATTTGTATGTTTAGAATAAGTTAGAGAGGTTAAGATTTATTTTCAAAATTAGAATATAAGCCAAAGAAAAACCAAAATAAAGTCAGACTTTAATTTGATTAACATAAATCGGCTCTTTAGCCTTGTTTCATTTAAAGTTTCAAAACTTCTTTTGGCAGTTCTTTTGAACGCCTAAGTTTTAGCTGGGACCCCCCAGCGGGTTTAAAATAAAAATGGGTTATAGGGACTCCCTTTTTAAACATATATTGTATAATTTGTATGTCGATCCTGGCTTATAACATGACGATCCTGACCACATCCGATCCTGAAGACATCTGATGCTTCGCACAGTCGAAGAAAGAAAACCTGGTGGTACAATTCCTGATGACGGAATATGATATAGGTGAAATCATCACCTGTTGGGAACGGTACATTGAGGAGCACAAATGCGAAGAATATGAGCCTGCAAACTTATCGAACACACTAGAATCGACTCCAGTATACACACCACTTCCCCGTACAGCAGGTTCTAAAGCAATTACCATAGAAGAGTATAAGAGACGAACCAACAAAAAAAAAGGACACACCAACTCCCACACCAAAACCGATACAAAAAAAAGGGCCGGCAAGAAGTTCCAGAAGCGGAAGGAACTAGCATTATTGTAGAAAGACTTAACATTGGCGACCACAGTAGAATGTAAAACTAATATAAAAATTAGAATAAAAAATATTGTAAACAACTGTGAAGGCAAAAATACTACCAATATTATAGCAGAGTATATTATAACTTTAATAATAATAGCATTGATATTTCAAAAATTATGTTCGCAAACACAAAAACAGACTTAGCACAGATAACGCTATTACAGAAGTTAAAAAAAAACAAATAAAAAAAATCCAAATTTGTAATTGTAAATGATAATAAATAATTTAAATGGAGAAAAATATTTTCGATTTAAATGAAATACTAAAGATTCTAAAGAAAAATCCAAGCAGGACATACACAGAAAAGACAGTTAAAAGTAAATTAGAAACGATAGAAAAAATAAAAGAAGATTTTCAATCGAATAGCCTCGAAGAAGAAAACGAAGAAAAATTATCTTCTCTAAAGTTAGAATTTAATAGAATAGCACGTATGCAAGAATAAAAGAATTATTATCAGAAAATCAAAAAGAATTAGAACAACAAAATACCACAATGGCATCATTTAGTTTAGAAACCGTTTCAAAAGCTTTACCATTGTTTGCTGGTAATTTCGTAGAACTTGAAAGTTTCTTAATAACAGCGGAGCTGATAAACAAATCATTATCAGCAACAGCAAAAGTAGATTTTCTTCAATACGTTTATTATGTTAAACTAACATCTAACGTTAGAACAGCGATAGGAAGTTACATCAAACCAGAAAACTTTGAAGCATTAAAAGAATTGTTAGAAAAAAGATACAAAACCACTAAAACAATACCAGATTTACAAAACAAGCTTAGTACATTGTTCCAAGGAAAAATGTCAGTTAATTCATTTAAAGACAAAATATTATATATAATAGATAGCCTAAACAAGTTAGAGATAGAAGAACTAGGAAATACTGCGACAGTAGCAGAAAAGAATATAATAGTTAAATTAAATAACAAATTAGCCCTAGATACTTTCAAAAAGGGACTAAATGAAGACTTCAAATCGACCATATACGCGTCACGACCAACCACATTGCAAGAAGCATCAGAACTTGCAAGTGAACTTGAAAATGAAAAGAAGGTAACTGATAACGCAATTCTACATATCAGAAAAGAGAAACCACGATATCAATCACAAAATCACAACAGAAATAATAACACATTTACTAACTACAACAATAACAGTTCTTATAACAACCAAAATTTAAACAGAAATAGTTACACAAGAAATAACAATTATGGAAATAATAGAAATAATTTCAGTATCAATAGGAATAACAACAATTACAGAAGAAACTTTAACAATAACCAAGATTACACCAACAGAAACAACAAAAGGTATGTACACACCATACAAAGTTCGGGAAACAAAGTAGGCCCGGAATACATAACTATTCCGGAGAGCCAGAATTAAGAATACATAGGATATGTGCAAACAGAACAAATTTTATAAAAACAAAATACAAGAATAGAATATTGACATTCCTTATCGACACAGACGCTGACATATCACTTTGTCGTATGTGTAAAGACTTTGAAGGTGAACAATTTAACCCAGAACAAAAATGTAAACTTACTGGAATCACAAAGGAAGAAATATACTCTTTAGGCACAATATAACTTGAACTCTCCTTATCAAATGAAAAATTTAAACATTCTTTCCAACTAGTAAATTCAGATTTTCCTATAGAAACAGATGGCGTCATTGGTAGAGATTTTCTTCAAAAATATCTTTGTAAAATTGATTACCAGACATTTACAATTTCTTTATTTATAAATGAGTCTACCACAATTCTGCCCATGCAATCAAACCCAATTTCTTCATTACAAATAACAATACCACCCAGAACAGAAATTATTCAAGCCATAAAATTAGAACTAAAAGAAGATTGCGTCATATTTAATAAACAATTACAAGAGGGAATATTTTTAAGTAATTCAATAGCACCCAAAAGCGGCATGACACACATAAAAAATTTAAACACAACAAACGACTTCGTAACAATAAAAGGTATTCAACTCCAGACTGACCCACTTAAAAATTATGAGATATTAAGTTACAATAATATGAAATATAACGAACGTTTTGAAAAAATAGTGAATGAACTGAAATTAGACCATAATGACAAATTTGCAAAAGCACAATTAATAATAATATTTAAACAATATCAAAATGTTTTTCATTTAGAAGACGAAAAATTAACCGTCAACAATTTTTATAAACAAACAATCACGACCTCGGACAACACACCAGTTTATATAAAAAAATATAGACTACCACACTCTCATACTGAAGTAATAAATGAACAAGTACAGAAAATGCTTGATGACGAAATAATAGAACCATCAATTAGCCCATATAATGCTCCACTAATTTTGGTACCAAAGAAAAATATAGAAGATAAAAAGAAATGGAGACTTGTTGCAGATTTTAGAAAACTTCATGATAAAATTGTCAATGACAAATTTCCTTTAACTAGATTAGAAGACAGTTTGGACAAATTAGGTAGAGCAAAATGGTTTTCTACACTCGATATGACCAGTTCCTTTCACCAAATTGAATTAAATAAAGAATCCAGACCACTAACTGCTTTTTCTACACCACAAGGCCATTTTCAATTTAAAAGACTTCCATTCGGATTAAAAATTTCTTCAAATAGTTTTCAAAGAATGCTTACAATAGCACTATCTGGATTAGAATCCGGAGCATTTCTTTATGTTGATGACATAATTGTGTACGGATGTAGTTTACATCATCACAATCAAAATTTAATAAAAGGACTAGACCGATTACAAAAATACAATCTAAACTAAATCCAAAGAAGTGTTGTTTTTTAAGACCAGAAGTAGTTTACTTAGGACATTTAATAACAAAAGACGGAGTGAAAACAGACCCATCCAAATACGAAGTAATCAAAAACTATCCAGTACCGAAAAACGCGGACGAAGTAAGACGATTCGTTGCATTCTGCAACTACTACAGAAAATTCACACCAAACTTTGCCGACATTGCAAAACATTTGAACGCACTATTAAAGAAATCAACTAAATTCATTTGGACGGAATAACGCCAACATGCTTTTGAAGAATTAAAAGAAAAATTAATGAGCCATCCAGATTTGATAAACCATTTATTTTAACAACTGACCCATCAAACTATGCTTTAGGAGCAGTCTTATCTCAAGGCGAAATAGGACAAGATTTACCAATCTCATACGCAATTAAATCATTGCAAAAACATGATATTAACAAACCAGTAATTGAAAAAGAACTTCTAGCAATTCATTGGAGCATAAATTTCTTTAAACCTTACTTATATGGCAGAAAATTTATTGTAGTTACAGACCACAGACCATTAATTTCACTATTTTCACACAAGAATCCTTCATCAAAAATGACAAGAATAATACTAGATTTAAGTGATTATGATTTCACAATCGTTTATAAAAAAGGAAAAATGAATACAAATGCTGATGCACTTTCTAGGATAGAACTAGATTCAGATATATTAAAACAAATGATACCACAAGAAAATGACGAAAAAGAAAAAAATTATTAATAACGACAAGGGCTATGCAAAATAAGTTAAACAATGCAAATAAGAATAAAATTAATGAGGCAAATAAAATAATAGATAATGAGAAAAATGAAGAGGAAAATGATATAGATAATAATACACGTGTAGAAGAAAATAATATGGAAAAATGTAATTCTCAGAAGTCTGATCAACTTCAAATATGGGAATGCATATCCATTAATGACGTCAAAAATATGAAAAAATTACAATTTAATAAAAGTGAAAATATAGAAGAAAAAGATATAATTATTGAAGATAATATTGTGCACATTGGACATAATGATAATTCATCGAAACCAGTTTCGACCATGAAGAAGTTATGTGCCAAAAATAAGATTAATAATAATAAAGTAAGTAACGATAATTCTCCGAAACTAGATTCGATTATGAAGAAGTTACATACAGAAAATATGAATAAAAATAATATGCATGCAAGATTCAGTGATAACTCAGCGAAACTAGATTCGATTCTGAGGAAACTGATTTCTAAAATGAATAAAGCAAATATAAAAGAATTAGCACTTTCAAATGAAGAATACCAGATGACATTTTAAAATATAAACTAATTGACCAATTCCACAATACCACCCACGCGGGACACTTAGGAATAAGAAAAACAATCATTAAATTAAAACAACGATACATGTGGAAGAACTTGAACAAGATGGTAAAACAATTTGTATCTTATTGTGACAGTTGCAACAAAAATAAACAAACAAAACACATAAAAGAACCACTAACACTAACAAACACACCAAACAATAGTTTTGAAGTGATTTCAATTGCCACCGTTGGTCCTCTTCGTATATCAAACGACTACCGCTACATCTTAACAATGCAATGCGAACTGACAAAATTTGTCGTTGCACACCCAATGCCGACAATAGATGCACTTGTCACAGCAAAAACTTTAGTTGAACATTTTATCTTAAAATATAGTCAATTTAAAGTACTTAAATCCGACAGAGGAACAGAATTTACAAATGAACTTATGAAAAACATATGCTCATTATTACAAATCAAACAAGTATTTTCAACACCATACCACCATGAAACATTAGGTTCAATAGAAAGAAACCATAGGGTTCTTAATGAATTCTTGTTAACAACCGCAAATGATTATGAATGGGATAAGTGGATTCTATATTTCACTTTTGCCTACAATACGGCATCACATGTAGATACAGGCTACTCGCCTTTTGAATTAGTTTATGGGAAATTACCAAGCCTACCATCTGACACCATAAATAATAAAATAAAAATTATTAATAATTATGACGACTACGTACGTACAAGAGTTACGAGTCACATTACAATTTGCATTAAATAAGGCAAAAGAATTATTAATACATGCGTATGTGGCTATGACGTCACGAGAATTTTCAGCATATTCGTTGCATTTTTAAAAATTTCTAGTAGTGGCTACATGCCGTAAAATTTTTATATTATTTTTGTTTCAAAATACAAATATGGCACATGTAGCCGAATCGAAGACATTTCTGAGGCAGCACATCTGTAAGCATGTGAATTACTACATGCACGTATGTTGCTAGTACACGGCATGTAGCAAATGTAGCATCGTGATGACGTCAAAATTACGTCAGAACCACATGCGCATGTGGTTTTTTGCATGCCGTGTACTGTAGGCTTAAGTAATGATAAGAGTAAAAATAGACTTAATCTTAATGTAGGAGATTTAGTACTAGTTAAAATAGAAGATAGGAAAAAGGATCAAAGTCCATACAAAGAACCATTCAAAATAATAAGTAGGGATGGTGTAAACACCACAATAGATTACAAGGGAACAAATAAAACATACCATAATAATAATTTAAAACCATTTAAATCATTATAGAATACAAATCCTAATATAATCGCTAATATATACGTAAAAATAAGATACCTATACCTATATAAAAATTTAAATTAATTATTTTATAAATGTTCAAATTAATTATGTGTATAAATAATTATAAGAAAATATTGTAACAATACTATGAAGTTGATTAGAAAAATTCCTCGCTAATTTTTCTCTTAAGGGTGAGGGTTTAGTGTATCACACAAGTTGATAATGCTTGCACAATGAATGCAACAAAGAACTAATAAAGTATCAATAACATTACTTTCGTTGTATGCATGCATGGTGCAATGCTGAATTGCTTACGAATAATTACACTGTGATACACCAAAAATATTCAGGGGTTCTAATGTACCAATTTTATTTTGTTGGAGTCCATGGATGACGAAAATACCATTGGTTTTTTTAGGTCACTTCATAAAGTGATTTTATAACGGTAAATGTAGTGAAAAAAGGGTTTTCTTAGATTTTCAGATTTAAACAGTTGTAACTTCTTTGTTTCCCAACTGATTTCTTTAAACGTTTCGTTGGTTAAAAGGATCGAATATTATCTTTCAACCAAGATATATTTTTTGTAAATCGACCAACAAATGTCTAAGTTACAGTCGTTGAAGTGTACAAAAAACGCATTAAAAAAGTATTCTTTTGTTTTCCTCAGGCTATAAGTTGCTTATGAGTTACCAAACACTATAAATATTTATGATTGCAAAAAAAGGAAACTAAATTAGCTTTCCAAAATGGGTAATAACGGTAAAATCGGATAAAAAATAAAAGACAAATTTTTGTGCTTTAACTTTTTGGTTTTTTATTTAGAAATAACTTGTATTTCTCTGCTTTTTATAATCTTCGCTGTCAGTATTCCGCTTTAAAGACCAGCAGTAGTTAGAAAGCATACTGATTTTATTTTTTCCTATATAACGCTGTTCAATTTTAAATATTTTCTGGTGAAATTGTTCGCCTTGTTCATCACTCATCTGTCCTAAATTTGCTGGAAATCTTTCCAAGTGAGCATGCAGATAGTGTAGTTTTATTGACATTTTACAACCCATCGCATGGTAGGCAGACAGCATATTGTTTACTATTTGCTCATAATTTTCACTTTTTGTGTTTCCAAGGAAATTTTCACACACTGAAACGAAGCCATTCCATGCATTTTTTTCTGCAAGTGTCATTTGTTGCATGAAATTTTCATCTGTTACTAATTTCCGTATTTGCGGACCAATAAAGATACCTGTTCCCTGTTTCATATAGAGCAGCTCTCAAATTGTCAAATTTCAGCCTTTTAAGGCTCCTGGTATGTTTCCACTGTATGTTGATACACTGCTTTGTGCCCTCGCCGCCCTATTTAGAGCCAGTTTTATCTTCGGACACATTCCTCTGCTGTGGAAGAAAGTTGACGTTGTATTTATACCTAAAATGGGAAATAGGCCGGGAAATTTGGCCAAATCATACAGACCAATTAGCCTAACATCGGTTTTGCTGAAAACTATAGAGACTAATTGATCTGCATATTAAATCGACGGTTTGGAATACCGCCCCCTTGCATGCAAATCAATATGCTAAGGGTAAATCGACCGAGCGTACTCGGCATCATCTTGTTACGGAGATCGAGAGGGCTCATGGGTCGGGTGAAATTGCGTTGTGTGACTTTTTAGACATAAATGGCGCATTTGACAATATAAAATATGACTCAATAGATTGCTCTCTTAGACAAAAAGCTCTTGATCACGCGTCTGTGAAATGCATTCGGTCTGTGCTCGAGAGCAGGGAAATAACTGCTTCTATGGGTAATGATATGGTTACTATTAAGGCAGTCAAAGGGTGTCCCCAAGGTGGTGTTTTATCACCACTCCTTTGGTCAATGATGAACTTCTCCTCATTCATAGTGAACAAGGACACGAAGTTATAGGCTATGCTGATGACCTGGTTGTGATGGCAACTGGAAAATTCGGCAACATTCTTTCAGACGTTATGAACGATGCTTTGTGCACTGTAACGACATGGTGTGGAAGACATGGTCTGGAGGGCAACTCTGATAAGACTTTTCTGGTACCTTTTTCTTTTAGAAGAAAACTTGGTCTAGGGACAGTATCTTGGAACCGACATGTTGAATGCGTAAAACAGAAAGCCACTAGGGCGATCTGGTCGGTGAAGAGTTGTGTTGCGTGCACCTGGGGCATGAGCCCAAAAATAGTTATGTGAATTTTATACAACGATTGTTAGGCCAATCATAACGTATGGCGTGATTGTTTGGTGGCAAAAGACTCGGCAAGTTGTGGCGACAACTAGACTGTAAAGTTCAGAGATTGGCGTGTCTTCTTGCTACAGGCGCAATGAGGTCATGTCCAACTTTAGCCATTGAGGCCTTGATTGGACTACCATCCATACAAATCTTTATTTGATCTTCTGCGGCAATGGCCGCTTATAGAATGGGTCTCGGGAGATCTGCTCGTTCTGTTGGCAATGGGCACTCATCGATCCTGAGTACAATGCCCAGATTAGAGTTGCTAGGAATGCCTAGTGACAGGATAAACTGTAAACTGAGGTTCGACAGGATATTCAATGTCACAATTCCACCTAGGGCAATGTGGGACGAAAAGGGTCCCGATGTGAATTCCAGAAGTTTATGTTGGTATAGGGATGGATCCAAAACGGAAGATGGAGTTGGTGGTGGAGTTGTAGGGCACAACATAGAAATCTCTTTGCCCATGGACAAATGGCCTACGGTATTTCATGCAGAAATACAAGCAATCACTAAATGTGTTGACATTAATTTAAATAGGGGCATTAGAGGCCGATAGTCAGGCAGCTCTTAAGTCCCTCCTTTCATAGGAATTTCATTCCAGGCTGGTTTTAGAGTGCTTTGACTCATTACAAAAGCTATCCAAACGGAAAAAGGTTTCCATTTATTGGATACCTGGCCACAGCGGTCATCCGGGGAATGGTAAAGCGGATGAACTGGCGACGAGGGCCTCTGGTACTCCGTTTATGGGCCCAGAGTCGTTTTGTGGTATAAGTCGATGGACTGTACCCTCGCTGATCAAAGAAGATTACACTTCGACCGCTAAGGAAATTTGGCTGACTTCTTCTGGTTTAAGGCAACCCAAAGCATTGATGCAGCCATTTACATACAATGGCATCCTGAACCTCAACAGGAATAATTTACGGCTGGTTACTGGTTTTCTTTCTGGTCACTTTGGACTGAACTATTCTCTGTGGAAAAGTAACCCAGTTGACGAGACGACGGCACACATTCTTTGTGAGTGTATCATCTTATGTAACAGTAGAAGGCGTGTTTTTGATTCTGAGTTTCTGTGTACAGATTATATTAGGCGGGCTTCTCCAATATATGTGCTGACTTTCATAAGGAGAGTCATACAGATATTGATTTAATTTAATTTACAGATCTAGGGCACAGACCAGATCTTTCCCCTTTTCTAATATAATCTAACGTGATAAAATTCTCCAAAGTTTTAATGTATGCGGATGATGTCAAAATCACAGTCTACTTCAGCAAGACTTGGACTCATTTCAGTCATGGTGTAATTTAAATTTGATGGAGCTTAACTTAAAAAAAATGTAAACATATGTCTTTCTACATAGGAAATCATATAAAAGTAAATTATTCTTTAGGGAACTACCACCTAGAAAATGTTGTAACAATTTCGGATCTTGGAGTTTTGTTAGACGCTAAATTGAACTTTATTAAGCATATTTCCATAACGGTAAATAAAGCACGGTTTTATCAAACGATGGCCAAAATAATTTAAAGATCCATATGTTACAGAGCAACTTTATGTGTCCCTCGTGACTGTTCTAGAATATGCATCCATAGTCTTTGATCCTATATATATGACTCACAACAGTTACATTGAATCTGTACAAAAGCAATTTTTGTTATTCTGCCTTCGTGGTCTACAGTGGAACCCATTAGATCTGCTGTCTTACTCTAGACGTCTTGCTCTAATCAAACTTCCAAATCTTGAAAGCCGAAGGACTGTGTTGAATGTGTCGTTTATTTTTAATTTAATTAATGGTGATATTCGTTCTGATTTCCTGCTTGATAACATTTCATTTAATGTTCCCCATCGTTCATCACCACACTCGAAAAAGTATGCAAATGGTGATCCATTTAGAAGGATTTGCAGTCAATTTAACAAATATTATAAGGTTATAGATTTTTCTTTAAATTCAAGTGTCATTTAATGTAAAATTATCGTCTTGTTAAACACTCAATAATTTTGTATTTTATTTATATATATTTTATTGTTTAATATATTATTATAGTGTTTAACTGTCTGTAAGGATTTGATATCCATAGACAAAATTGTAAATAAATAAATAAATAAAAAAAAAGTGCAAACCCTACTCGACAATACCTATCAGAAAAGTAGTAACAAGTCAAAGGTAATTCGATTTCATTTATTTTTGTCATACAGGAGAACGTTTCGAGCCGACTTAGAGGTGCGACAAACTATTGGATCAACTAGGATCAATACAGGTGTATCATCCTGCACTGATTTCTGTAGACTTCAAATAACGAATCAGACCATAGGGCAGTGGAATTTGTTTTCTTTGCGAATACTATGAAGGAATGAACATACGTACCTTTACAAACAGATTATGAACAAATCTGATTGCTTGTGATTGCCACTTGACAGTCAATGGAAGGAGCAGGGGCTTGTGGAACTTGGACAAAATTATACAAGGTGCCATAGACAATTGTGAACGTTGAGTATTATACAGATTTCTTGTGGAATATCAGACTAAATAATCGGACTTTTACGCATATAAAGATGGCAGCGGGCCTACAAGCTCGTCCATTAATTCACAGTTTGGTTGATGCTAGTGGTACAACAATCACTGATAATCCAGGTATAGCGAATCTCTTATCGAATAGCTCATTCCAGATGAATCAGTCTGTGGTAAATGATCGTATGGATGCATTTGGCATGAGGGTATGGGATGTAGTCTCTTCTGTAGGGAGGACCACACCTTGGACGACTTTTGGAAGGACTTTAACGGCTGACGGGAGGATTATTGACTTTAGGACACATACTGACAGACTTGCGCTTATCCATTGGCAAGGTTTTAAAACGAAGGTCAGACAAGAGTTCTTCAGGGATGCATGATATACCTGATTTTGTATTGTGTAGCTCTTGTGGTTCCCATATTGAAAGCGATAGCGAATTCGAATGAGGGTGGAAGCTATAGACCAATTTCTTTGCTATCGGCTTTTGTGAAGCTATTGGAATACTTTCTCCTGACAGCGATTAACGACGTGATAATTGACAGACATTTTAAAAGGTTTTCAATTTGGTTTTAGAAGTAGACTTTGGACAACACATGCACTGATGGTACTAACTGAATATTTTGGAATCTGAACCGGAGATGCCTGACCATGGCAATGAGTTTGGATTTTGCCAAGGCCTTTGAAAATTTTTGGCTTGATGGCCTTATCTGTAAGATGATAGACTTAGGATTCGGTACGTACATCTGCTGCATAATTTATAGCTTTGTAAAGAACCAATCATAGATCTTATTGCCACTACGGGAGCCAGCACAACGACTATAAACCAACGGATGAATCAATACTTGACTATATTGACAGACTAATTTTCAAAGTCTTAAATTGAACATACGGAAATGTGTGGCCATGATGCTCAAGGGAAGGTATAAGTAGATCTACCCAAATTGTAGGTCCTATGTTTAAAGATCGGATCGGATGTGATTGGGATATCAGACGGAATGGCGTCACCTTCCATGAAAACTTTGAATTTCATCGCCATATTGATGACATTGCCTTTCCAACTTGGTTTGGAATTTCTTCATCCCAGATGGTGAAAATTCGAAGACGGGCGAATGATTCCGGTAGCATGTCTTGGGCTAAAACCATACATCGGACAGAACGGTCAGTTTCGTAGGTCCATTTACGGAGTAGTTGATTTTAGGCGGGAAGATGTCTTTTTGACACTGGAGAATCCTTAGGTAAGAGGATGCTTTGATGGTTCTAGAAATCTGCAGACCATTCAGATGTCTAGCTATTTTTCTCCAACAGATTTGCTGACCCTTGCGAGTGCTGGTGCTTTGTATAACGGTGCAGATCTCCTGTTCTACAATAGGATGATAAGGTCGTTAAATATAAATAATACGGTATATAACACTACTCAATGAACTTTATAATTTATTTCTTGTTTTATTTTATTTTTTTCATTTTCTGTTGTTGTATGTAATTAGTATGGAAAGGATTTTCATGCAAATACATGTTTTCTGTAGTTGGTCGAAGTTCAACGTAAATAAAATATCTTTGCGAATCAACAAATTTGTGACAAAATGACATCGATTTGTTAGTGCATATTTTTGCATATTTTAAAATAAATACATATTTTGGCATATTTCATTATAAATGTATATTTTTAATAAATTTTTTAAGTTTTTCATTCTATAAAACAAATACTGGTGTTTTTGATTAGTTGCAAATTATTTTTGCAATTCTTACGACTGTGTAAGAACAAAAAAGAGGAAAACGAAAATAATTTCAACTGGGATGAAAACTCGAATTCATTTGAAAAATTCAATAAAAAAAACAATAAGCGCTCTTTAACGGTTCCGTATTAATTTCATAGAAAGTGTTTTTTAAAGCTTCCTTGCGTGTTGCAGCCTTGAAAGGAAAATATTCAGGGATGCGAATTCCCCACAGCCTATAGTAACTAGATGGGGAGCTTGGTAAAAAAAAAAACTTAAGCACTGAATTGATATTTGTGCACACAGAGAATGGATTTCATGTTGACAATATAGCCCATGGTTTTGATTCTTTAACAGCACAAGTTTAATTAATTGGAGATGCGGTAAAAAAAGTTATGCTCTGAAAGGCAGAACAAGTGAAGAAATAAAAATAAATTAGATAAAGCTATACAAGAAAATTATGGACTAAAAAAATGCAAATTGCATCAATATTTTATAGTTAAAACAGCTAAAATTTAGAAACTGAATGTTCCACAAATGAACTAGCAGCACCAAAAACTTTGTTGACGTGGAATATGAATTTTAACAATAAAAGTTTTTTCAGAAAAAATATTAAAAGATTTACCTTTGACAATTTACAAAAACACTTATTCATTTACGTAAATAAAAGTTCTTCTTAACTTTATTTTGTATTCCATATAATTTGACAAAATGTTCGTTAAGAAAGTAATGAAGCTGATTTTTTAAAGTTTTTAATGTTATTAAATGTTGAAAAAAGTGTTAATAAATGCATATTTTATTAGTTTTTAATACACATTTTTATATTTTTAATGTATATTTTATGTACATAAAACGAAAGTATTAATTTAAGAGATATACGGGTATGTTCTGTATTACACGTGGAATTAACAACAATGCTATGGCAATTCCGAATGATTTAATTTCACGTCTATGGGATCATTTGGACAGAAAAGTTAGAGAAAGAAATTAACATCTAAAAGTGAATTGATATTTGCTCTACAGGAAGAATGGTACAAAACTCCACATGAAAGGAACCAAATTTTGGTCTATTTCATTCCGAGAAGACTGCAAGCATTAAAAAAAGAACAAGGGATAACATACTAAATACTGAGATTGCAGTTCAAGTGATTTTTCAAAAATATTATTGCGAAGTGCGAATTCACTTTTTGCGCTACAAAAATTGAGTTAGTTATAAAATTATGTTTTATTTATAGGTATATAAAATATTTTCATTTGCATTGAGTATAAATTCAAAGTTTACTTAAAGTGAACTAGAAATACAGTTTTAAACTGTATGTATTAAACTAAGTTTCCCACCAAAAAAATCTCAAAAAAGGTAATCGAGTTTGGAATTAAACATTTTTAGTAGAAGCTGTTCCTTCTGGATTACCAACTTAATGATTTTAACAAGGCGTGAGACTATAATAATCGATTCTTGAGAAGTAGTTATGTTGTTTATTGTAGGAAATAATTATTTTTTTCGATGTGGGAAATAGTTATTTTTTCTTGATGGAACTACTTTTTTTAGTCGAAAAAAAAATTACTTCCATTTTTCTTAATGTTAGCATTTCAATTGTTTGGATTGATGAACTTTTATTAAAAGCAAGAATGAAAAAAATTATTTGGAACTACTCATATTTAAATAATAATTTTCCAAAATGTAAGTACTTATTTTTTTAGTTTAAAATAAATAAGTAGACAATTTAGAAACGCATATATATATATAATTTATTTAAAATAGCTACATATTATGGCAATATTTTCACGTCATCTTTTAAAACCCAAAGAATATGTTCAACTTCTGCTTCTTATTTTAAAAATTTTACGTAATGTGATTTGTAAGCGATTACTTCAATTTGGCAATCAAAAAAGTAAGTCATTATATGGAGTAGTTCAGATGGTAATGTCTAATTTTTTGCTTGACATGAGCACTCACTTTATGAGTCAACTGAATGTAACACATTTCACTAGCCTTCAGGCTTTTGTGTTACGTGGTAATATAAATTAAATAATTAAAACAAATTTAAAGAATAAACATAAATAAAAACATAAATACCTTATCCATATATTCATTACAAACGAGAGCTTTTGCATCCTGAAAATTCAAAATGTTTGAGTTATTTACTTTTTCATTTGATTCGTTTAGTTCTCGCATAAAATCAATAGTTTTTTCAACAAACACAGTGGACCGATCATTTTTTTCATGGTCTTCCAATGAGAAACTGAACGCTGTATCATTATTCTTAAGCTTTTTGATTTTAAACTTCTTTTCACTTTCGGAGAGAGTTATATCCACACTATTCTCAATTTTGCACATTTGGAAGTTTTCGGTAACAAGGGATTTGTCAAAATCTTCGTATGAATCCTTTCTAACTTTTTGTAATTTTCTTGTTTTTGATGGTATACAATTTGTTGCAGTCTCATTTCCACTTATACGATCTGAGATTTCATACGAATTGTTCCAAGTTTTTGGTTCTTCTTCCCCACTGAAAATTCTAAGAAAAAAAAAATAATTCGTTACAACAGAAGATTTAATGACTATTTATTTATTTATTTCTTTATTAACGGTGCTATTCTCGAATTCATGATTGCTATGATTCAATTGTTTCTCGTCACATATTTCTTTTCACAGGTATTTTAAATAGCTATTCTAGGATTTCTGTTTTATACCCGATTCTAACATCTGTTCGGTTTTAACCGAAATCGAAACCGAGATTTTTTAGGCCAAATATTCGAAATCGAAAGCCGTGGATTTTCGATTATTTACTCCCTGCTATTTAAAATTTTTTTATTTTTATTAATCATTAATAATGATTTGAGATCGGTACATAATATTTGCGCTTAAAAAGGCAAAACTCATGAGAAAGTTGTTCAAAGTTCTTTAGAACGTGGACAAAAATTAATGGACGGATTCGTAGAAACTATTGTATCAAAGCTTGCAATGGCTTGATGGGGTTTCTAGTGAAAGTATAACACAGTCTCAATTTATAGGATAATCAATTTTATTAAAGTTAAATGTCTTCGAAAGCAGGCAATGTCAGAGTTATAAAAAATCTAATTATTAAAAATACAGTTTAACAATGGATGAGTGAACTAGTACTAGAGGTAGGCGATATATAAATATCAATTTGCACATTTTAGTTTAGAATTTTTAGAACTTGTAATTCCAAAAAAAATTAATGGCCTTGTACGGCAAAAATTAATCGAGTTCGACATTTTATTCATAAGGCAGAGAAAAAGCTTTCGAATTTCTATGTTAGAAGCATACAAATTCAACCAGGTTTGATTTCGAATCGATTGAAAAACCGAAACCGGTCAGTTTATGTAAATTTTAAACGGAAATCGCGGTTTTTCATTTTACCGGCTTTTAGCAAGCTCTATGTGACAGTGACAAAATTATAGCAAAACTGAGGTGAATGACTATTTGTATATTTTTGGTATTCTGAAAAATATTGTCATGAATCAAATATAACAAATTTGTCACCTTATGAAAAGTACATAACAAAATAAAAATTTATAAATTTTCTTTTTAATTTAGTTTTAGTTGTGAGAATTAAAGAGAAAAAAGCTCGATTATTGAAAAATCTTAACATCTCATACCAAAAAAAAACAAAATTATTTCATCGTGACTTTTTTTTTTTTGCAAAAGTAAAGAAAAAGTTTTTTGACTTTTTTTCAAAATAAATTCCACGAACTCCTGATTTTTTGCCAACAATATTTGCAAAGTTGTAGCTACGGTAAAACTGGACAACTTTTGCGAATATATTAATACAATTTCATACAGACCACTTTTTACCTAAGTTTTAATTTTTCTGAATTTTTCGACGATAAAAAAATGTTTTTTTTTATCGTGTAATCAAGTGGACGAATCTCTACTGAGCTTCAGTAACACTGTGTAAGCAAAACAAATTTTTGTTTGCACTTTATTTAAATAGAAGAAAGATTATTTTGTTTTCCCTTTTTTCAGCATAACTTACAAGGACTAATAACTTTTCACTACCAATATTTTGCAAAGCAGCAACTAAACCTTAAAATAGTAAATATTAAAATCTGCAACACAAGATATGCAACAATAACAAAACTAGCTTTTTTAAGGTATAAAGTGGTCTTAATGAGGTAAATACGGCACCTAGATACGTTCAGATTATATTGATGTGTTCACAGAATTTGTTCAGCTTTACCGTAGATACAATTTTCCCAAAAACTGTTAGCAAAAAATTAGGAGTCTCTGCAAGTTATTCTGAAAAAGTGAAAAAATATGACTTAATTTTGGAAAAAAAGTGCAAGAAAAAATTATTATTTTGGCATAATATCGATTTGATCGTAAGCGACAAAAATTTAATTTTTCTGGAGAAGGTTTTTTCAAAATAATCAAATGTGTTAGTATGTAAATTGTCGCTTACGATAATAATAAAAATTTTAATGTCAATAAAAAAAGTATATTTTCGATAACATGCCGCTTACGAAAAAATCGAAAAAAAGATCGATATGCAAGATTTGTTGGTAGAGGGTTTCACTACCCTATGGTAGTATTATCGAAGCTATGCTGTCCAGTCCGTGTGTTCTTCAAAAAGTCTTAATTTGTTGCATAGCGTTATTATCCATTAATTATAAGTATATACATTTCCACGTGTGCGACCATCGTTTGCTATTTAATCATGTAAATGCAAGATACCCGTCTCATGACATGAAAAATACAAAAATTTATTTTTTCGAAATACAAGACAAACCTACAATACAACAACATGTAGTTTATTAAAACAATACAGTAGAGAGGTAGAGATATTAGCAAAGGCTATTGAAAGAACTACATACTTACAAAAATGCAGACAAATGAAAATTACACCAACACATGTAAAAGACAGCACACGTAGACCTTTTATTTAAAACAAAAACAGCACGGATTGAATTAGCTAAAATAGAAGCAAACTTACATATGAAATTATTAAACATAGAAATTAAATATACACACATAAACGCGGTGCACATCAAAGAGAATATTAAGAAGATAGAAACAAAAATGAAGGCTACACTGAAAGAAACTGAACTAGTAAGATATAAAAGGGAACAGTGGAAAAAATTCTATAATATAAGATCGAAAATTAAACAAACACACTTATTAAAAACAGACAGATTAAAAAAACATAAATTTAAAGAATACAACATGATTTATAACGAGGAATAGTTTGTCAACTTAACAAATATACAATTTGATTTAGAAAGCAAGTGGCTATTATCGCTTGGAAACAAATTTGGTTTGCCCGTTAACAAGAAGAATTTCGCGCCAATCCCACTAATTGCGGATATCGAACAGTGGGTACAAAACATAAAGAGTGATACGAAAAAGGATATAACAAGGTCAAAAATCGCCAATAGAATTGCAAACTATAAAAAAGCACCAAAAAACAGCAGAAAGGAAAAATTTATTGTCAATATATATGAAGAAACGAAGAAATACTAAAACAATACGAAAATGAAATAACAATAACAACAGCAGATAAAGAAAGGGAACAAAACGGTAGTTATGTATAAATAAACATACAAGCAAATAGAAACGGATCCAACTGAGAAACTTCAAAAACGCAACAATAATATAATTACAGAATTATATAAAAAGAAAATCATTGCAGCTGCTCCCCAATTATATGGTTTACTAAAAATACACAAGGAACATATCCCACTTAGACCTATATCATCATCTGTGAATTTACCATGTTATAACATGCCAAAATACGTAGGAAATATACTAAAAAATATTATAGCACCGACATACATATAACATAAAAAACTCGTTGTAAATTAAACAAAAATGACCAAACTTAACAATAAATGACAGCGAAATTATGGTTTCTTTCGACGTGGTATCATTATTTACCAACATACCGATTCACTTATCAATTAAGAACATACTGGACAAATGGCAGCATCTAAAGGTACACACTGATAAAGAAAAAATTATTTGTCAAAATTTTATAATTCTGCATAAACGAAAACAATTATTTTAATTTTAACATTAAATTCTACCATCAAACATATGGTATGCCTATGGGAAATCCTTTATCCCCCACCATAGCAGATATTGTACTTGACACACTGTTGGACGATGCAATCAAGGAAATGGAATCAATGGGTATTAAAATTAAATTTTTGACGAAATATTTGGATGACATTTTTGCTGTGATAAATAAATCGGACGAATTAATTATACTAAAAACACTCAACGCGTACCACAAAAAAATACAGTTTACTGTAGAAAAAGAGCAAAACAGTGCAATACCTTACCTGGACATATATATGTATATAATTAATGATAATGGCAAAATTATTACAAATTGGTACAAAAAATCTACTTCTTCAGGAAGAATAACAAATTTTCATTCAACTCAGCCGTTACAAATGAAACTAAATACGGCTACTAATTTTATTAAAAAAGTTCTATACCTAAGCGACAAAAAATATAAAAGACATAACATAGACACAATATGGAATATACTGGGTAAAAATAACTATCCATTGTACATAATAAATAATTTGATAAATAAAATTTTGAAAAACGAAAATAAAAATTCTACAAACAAAAGGGGGGGACGGAGAAACCAAACAATTTTACAGTGTACCCTACGTACCAAAACTCACAGAAACAAAATCTTTAAATAATATAATTGAAGACAAAACAATAACAATTGCACATAGATCGAACAAAACCTTAAGAAGCTTGTTCACAAACAACAAAACAAAAATTTTACAAATTAAAAACAAACAATGTTCTTTAGTGCCCTTTTACATTTAGGAAATTGAAAGACAGACAGACGAAGTTTGTTGAAGAAGGGGCGAAGATGCAGAGTGTCTAGTAAAAGACCCTCTGTACTGGAAATTTTTTTGTTTCTCTTTTCTACTTTTCGCAATTTATTCTTGTTGCTTCATATGATTTTTCTCATTTCAGCGAATCTATGTATACTTGATGTGTATTATCAAGGCATATGGTATTTATGTGCATGTGTATGAGTAGCAATCGCGAAAAAGAAGTAAACAAACTACAAAATTTCTGTCTGTTTATTAATTTCCAATATGTAAAAGCTTCGGGCAAGAACAAAAGAGAATTGAAAAAATGTCCGGCAAGAAATGTCTCAAATGTAAAAGAGGACTTACGAAACGAGAGAGAAAGCTGTGATTTAGTTTATATAGGCACAACAAGAAGAATGCTAGGGACGAGAATTAATGAGCACAAGGCAGATATAAGAAAAGGAAAGGAAGCAACAGCTTTATCACTACATGTAAAAGAGTGCAAAGAAAATAAAGAGAACAAACGTTACACTCTTGAAAGTTTGCGGATACAACAAAAAATGCAAAGCACAATGAACACAAAGGAAGATAAAGATAATACCAAACTACAATATTCTGCCGCAATAGTCAGATTTAGTTGAAGTTCTGTGATATTAGCGTTAAGATTGACGAATAAATTTGTGTTTATCAGCTGTTTCTGACCTGAAGGGAGGCAGTTTAAAGTGATGCATTTTGCATCGTCCATTTATTTCAAAATGTTTTTATTTAATTTATGCTGTCACTTACATTTACTTAAGAATTTTTTGATTTTCACAGGTTGAAACGAAAGAGAACAGAACGAAACAGAAAAACTAACTACTGGCATTAGATTTCTATAAACAAAAAAGAGTCAACTGATTCGTAACAGAACAGAAAGTAAAAACTAATTCTGGCTTAATAAGAAAATTGACAAAATTGTATGACAAAAACAATTTTCACATTTATTAGAATACGGGTATTAATATTAAAGCTTTTTTGTTTAAAATTTATTGCATTATTAGTCCCATTCCAGACTTGCAATTTTTGTTGCAGCAATTCTTGAGTTTATCGGTGAGAGGGGTGAGAAGATTGAGGAGGGGTACACAGTTTCATGTGCTCTGCAATTTTCTTTTGTTTTGAAATTCGTAGTTGATAATTAAATGTTCTAAGTTGTATTTGACGTTTTATTTTATTTTATTTCTTCAGTTGTATGAAAAACACAAAATATTTCAAAAAGTAAATTAGAATTGTTAATTTTTTAGGGAAATTTGATGTGTAATAGAATTTTTTAAATACATAATTGCAAAACTAGAATTTTATAATGTGACACTAATGCAATTTAAAAGCAGAATTTTAAAAAGTTGCAGCAACAAAAATTTCAAGTCTGGATGAGGACTTACCAAAACTAAAAAATACAATTTGAAAAGCTTTTCAAAAAAATATAAAATTCAAATTTTTTTGATATGACAAGAGCTTATATTTGATAACATACTTAACCCTTGCTATGTCGATGTTAGATATATGTTACATGTTTTTAATTTTTATGGAATCTTAAATAATGGTATGTATATTTTTTCTTTTTTTTTAGCAAACACAACCCGCGAAGCGATTAGCTTGTCTGCAGAAAACACCCAGGGAATCGAACCAACGACATCTGGACTGAGAGGATATCATCGCTACCACTCATCCACAGGGGCACCCTGGCATTACATATTAAATTAATAATATATTGGCAAATTCGTCGTATTGTTTTCTTCTTTATAACTAAAAATGGATATCAAAGAAATGTTTCTTAACATTTATAAAATTACACTGTGTGACAAAATTTAAACAAATCGAAATACCTGGGACGTGTTACTATATTTATGGTAGGTATTGTCGAGCATAACAATAATCTGTATTTGAAATTTTCTAAACACCCCCAAAATCTAAAGTTACGAATAAAAAACCGGTTGTTCGTACCCGTATGCACTTACCAACCTCTAACTAATTTAAATATCCACCGATTTGAAATTTATGAATGGATTTAGAAAGAAGAGACTAAGACCTTTCGAACCATATCGTCGGCTTAGAGTGTAAACCTGCTAAATCCACTTTTTATAACATATGAAATTTTAATGCCGTTCGAAAGAGACGCCTCATCGAATTACTAAAATATTTATTTTAATTTGACGTTCTATATGTCGAAGCTTCATTTCTTAAGGTTTGTATAGAAACCGTTAACAGTATTTTGTCTCTCTTGTAAAATTTGCTGGAAGTGAATTAGCAGGTTTACACCCTAAGCCGACGATATATATATATATTTTTTTTAGCAAATTTCAGATATATGTCTGTATTTTTTCACCAAATATATTTTTTCGGTTTTTTTCGACGCTTCTTTTTTACTTTGGATTCGTTCTCAGGCAGTTTTTTTTTTGTACTAGAACTATACTATATTATAAAACATAATTGATTCAGAGTATAAATTTAAAATAGGTTGATATTTAAGTTAGTTTGAAGTTGGTAAGTGCATACGGGTGCGAAACCCCGATTTTTTTTACCCATAACTCAAGATTTTGGAGGTGTTTGGAAAATGTCAAATACAGATTGTTGTTATACTCGACAATACCTACCAGAAAAATAGTACCACGTCATAGGTATTTTTTTTGTCACACTGTGTTATTGGTCTGAAGAAAAAGTCATATAACTCGGCTTTCGGTATTTTTTTTTTAATTTTAGTGAACTATAGGATCTGATGGTTGTGAAAAGATGTTTTACTGGGACACGAAATTGGTCTTTAAGGTAGTCATTATGAAAAAGCCAGCCCTGTTCTATAATTATGTGAGACAAATATGGAATAATTATTTATAACAATGATGTACATTTTGGTATCACATCAAATGCAGAAAAAGGCTAATTCCAAAATAAAAATGTACTTATAGTATCAAACCAAAAAAGTTTGTCTTAAGTAGAACAAAAAATAAGCAAATTAACTAACATGTGCATAATCAGTAAACAACAAACGACAATGGCAAGACTGTTGTAAATTTAGAGATGGTAAAAATGAGCTTTCATTACAAAAAAAGCGTTCAGCAAATTGTAATACGATCAATCAAAAACAATTCACATATTCCATTTGCAAAAAAGTTGCGTATACAAAGCAGTAATCTACATCAACTGACACCACACACAGTGGACCAAACACAAAAGAACCCTGATGAGGAAGGTTTAGTGGCCTTCGAAAACAGCCGGTTGTTCCGTTCAACTATGTCTTTGTCAGAATATTTACAACTAACTTTGGTGTTATTTGTTCATTAATAATTATCACATGTAATTTGGCTTACAAAGCGATACGATATAAATCTTTCTTATTCTGACGTTAGTTTCCTTCCAGTAATATATTAGAAATTAGATACTTAAATTTAATATTTTGATTTTAGATATGTATGTATATGTATGCATTTAAGTTTTACATTACTCTTTACCACCAAGTAACTAAAAAAAATTAAAACCATTGAAGATTAATAACACAGCTTTACAAATTTTTAATTTGGAAAAATACCAAGAACGCCACATGCCTAGATAAGTTCATTGGGACCTCCTGAATAGGGAAAACGCTGTAATTTTTTTTCTAAGTACTGTTTTTTAAATAACGGTACTTTTGTGTTTTTCGGTGTATGGTCCCACTCAAACCCATGTGGAGTCCGATCGAGATAATTGGCATATCGTTGGAAAGGTAATTAAATACATTTTCCGTCGATATGCTGCAAATTTCTCTTTGACTTTATTTAATTACCAACATTTTAAGCGTAATTTGAAAAAAAACGGATGAAAAATAAAGTTTTTATTAAGGATTTTGTGGTACGACAATATTTTCATTTTCATTGCTCACACACTATATTCGGCGTCCATCAGTTTTAACGTATTAAAAAAAAAACGGAATTTGAATCTCAGTAGCCCTGATTGATGAAATATGACATTTTGCGAGCAAAATTGAAGCTGGTATATTTGATGGACCTCAAATTCGGGCTATGTACGGTGACCAAGCATTTAATGAGTGTTTAGGTCCAGCTCATTTGGAGGCATTGGGAAACTACAGAAGTCCTGATTACGCTGAGAAGATCGATATATTACTGCAAAAATTCAATGCCATTGGTAAGCGTTGAGTGAAAGCATGTATATCAAAAAGGCCGTTATCATTTGAAAATTTATACTTTTTAACTTTTAGGTTCAAATATGACACCTAAATTACACTTCCTATTCAGTCATTTGGATATTTTCCCCACGAACTTGGGCTCCGAAAGTGAAAAAAACATTCCAGATCTTTACGATAACGTAGAAAAAAAACGAAATTAAAATGAAAAATTTTGAAAAAAAAACGTAAAAAATAGGAAAATTTTGAACTTTAAGGTGTCATAACTCAGCCATTTCTTGTCAGATAGAAATTTGCAGCATATCGACGGAAAATTTAATTATATTTCCAACGATATGCCATTTATCTCGATCGGACTTTTCGGTTGGGCTCCACATGGGTTTGAGTGGGACCATACACCGAAAAACACAAAAGTACCGTTATCTAAAAAAAACTGTACTTAGAATAAAAAATTACAGCGTTTTTCCTGTTCAGGAGGTCCCAATTAACTTATCTAGGCATGTGGCCTTCTTGGTATTTTTTGGCTGTAAACCAGTGTAAAGTGCGTACGTACATCGGTCAATTCAAATAAATTTACTTTCATCCATATTTCAAAAAGAAACAATAAGTTTTTAATAATAAATTTTTGATATGCGGAGTTCGATATTTATAATGAAGGGTGTTCATCAGATCATTGATGCTTGTTTTAGCCTGGTTAGTACTAATGTTCTTGTTGGTGGAAATATTTTCTGAAATATTTATATGAAATATATTTTGAAACTTTTGTTAACAAAGGGTTAAATTTATTTTTGAAATGCTAATCTAACTAAAAATCAAAATATTAATATCCTCTAATTTTTAAAATAACGCAATACATATGAATGATTTGTATTGGGCACTAAAAAATAGGCATTCTGTTTTATTTAGATTTATCGGAAAAAGTAAGTTTTTTATTTTATTTTTTACAATAAATTGTTATTGTCATGTGCTGTTACGTATATGATAACTGTCATTATAAATTAATATAAAAAAAGCTTTTATTTCAAATCAAAAATATCTTTTTGTTATTATTGTCACAAAAATTTTTACTTTCACAAAAATTTTGTTATAACTAGTTCGATAATAGCACTGTAAATGTATGTTATTATCCAATAAACTGTTTACAATATATTTGTACGCTTATAAAAATTCTTATTATTTTGTGAAAGCAAAAAATTATTCCCGTTCCCGGGGATTCCCGGGAAAAGTTAATTTTCTAAAGTTGGCGAAATTTCGATTGTTTTATAAATGTAAACGTTCTTCGTAAATAAAAGTTAATACAAAAGCAGTTCTAAGACAAATTTTTAAGTAAATTCAAGCAAATATAAGGGTATGTTCTGTATTCCACGTGAAATTAAAACGTGCGGAATTGCCATAGAATTTTTGTTGGAAATGGGAATTTATAACAACAATTCTATGCTAATTCCAAACTATTTAATTTCACGTGGAATACAGAAAATACCCGATAATATAGTTATTACACAGTAAGAGATATAATATAAAGACTAATTGACGACTGTAACCCCAATTAGTAAACAATTTTGTAATAAGGCCTCCAAATTATTTTATTAAGAATTTTCTTTGCTTGTTTCGCGTTCTTCTTAAAAAATTTCCAGCAGGATTCTTATCGTTAAGTACAAGCAAGTTACAGTACTATACTCAGCCGAATTTTAAATATCCTGAGCCACAGTTTGTCTAAATGTCTCCAAGTTTTAATTTTATTTTTCCTAAAATATTTCTTTCAGGGTTTAATAATAGCGTCGACTTAAAATAAATTTAAGTATTGTCAACTCAAAGTTATTACAGCTTTTACGACCTTAAAATTTCCAATACACTTTTCAAAATTTCTTAACTAATTCGGCGAAAAATCATTCGTTAACATCGAATTATTTACTTTAGGAAACGATTAGATCATGGCAATCATTGATACTTATACAATGTATTCCACTTTATTATGTTATAGTGCTTAAGCGACAGTCATTAAGGCTGCTTAAGATTATAGTAGAACTATTAATATTTTTGACTTGAATTCCTCGCTTATCTAATTTCAGTTTCAAAAATTAAAAAAAAAAACAATAACAACTCAGAATGTCAAAGTTTCATTTTCCACAAAATTATTAATACTTGTATTAAAATCTGAAACGGCCTTTACTAAATGAATTTTCCATTTTTTAAGGAATTTTTATGAAAATTCCGTATAAATTTTATATTAAATTAAATTTTATGGAAATTTTACTGCTCGTTTATCGGTGTCGAAAGAATTCGTTATTTTTTCAGTTGCATTTGTTTTGAATGAAATTGTTAGAATCAAAAATTTCCTTCGCCACCGATAAACAGGGTATTAGTGTTTAAACAGACGATGAAGAACTTAAACAATTTCATCGTGTAAATGCAGTCATACAATCATTCAAAGGAACTGATGTAATATACATATATAAAAAAACAATGAATATAATGATATTTAAGTAAAACAAGATTATAATACAAATTTCTTATATGAATAAATATGACTGTCACTTACACCATTTTACATTATGAAATAATGTGTACTTTTAATTTCCCGTTTTCTCGGGGAAACTCTCAAAAATTTCCCAAGCAGACATTTCCGGGTATTTCCCACCCGGAAATTCCCGTTTCCCAAACCCTAGTTACGACACAATGTTGGTTCTAAAACATTGGTGGGCGATGTGAATGCATTGGTGAACTGTCAATGTATTGAGGTTGCGAGCTACCCACCAAACACAAAACCACACAGTTAATATATTAATTGAAAATAAAACATTTTATAAAAAAACAGTCAATTGTAAAAAACTTCTCCAAACTTTATTTTGATACGGTCCACTGACAGCAACTATTTTTTATTTTTTCCAAATAAATATTTGTCTTTTTATGTAAAATTTTACTCTTTCCCTTATGAATATCGCTATGAAAAGCATCATAATGTCTTTTAATGACAAATTCCTTTTAGTTAGTTTTTATTCTTATTGTTCGAACTTTATTTGTTTCTGTATTTATTATTTGATTAGGCTAAAATTCGTATCGCTTTGTAAGCCAAAGTACATGTGATAATTATTAATGAACAAATAATACCAAAGTTAATTGTAAATATTCTGACAAACACGAGTAGAATGGAACAACCCGCTGTTTTCGAAGGTCACTACATCTTCATCATCAGCGTTTTTTGTGTTTGGTCCTACTGTGTGTAGGAATTTTTGTAGGGAAAAATCGGATTTTTTTTTAGCATGTGTAGGTATTTTTTCGCGAAATCTACTGGTAACACTGGTTGACAAACTGATAAGATTGTCAGATTTCCATCCATAAATCGATGCTATTTCTAAAAAAAAATTCATGCATTTCTACATGTGACCATTTATGCATGCATGTACGAGGTCTGATAAAAAAATAACGGTTTTTTTCAATTTTTTCAAAAAGTATTTATTTATTCATCAATAACTATCTTGTCCCCTTCAAAGTAATCCCCCTCAGATAAAATACACTTATGCCAGCGTTTTTTCCAATCCTCGAAACACTTCTGAAACGCGCTTTTTTGTATCCCCCACAGCTCCTGTTTCGATTTTTCTTTTATCTCCTAAATCGTAGCAAAACGCTTTCCTTTCATCGGTGTCTTCAGTTTTGGAAAGAGGAAAAAGTCAGCGGGGGCCAAGTCCGGTGAATACGGTGGTTGAGGCATGATAACGGTTTTGTTTTTGGCAAAAAACTCACGTACAAGCATCGATGTGTGAGCTGGTGCGTTATCATGGTGCAAAATCCATGATTGATTTTTCCACAATTCTGTGCGTTTCTGACGAATTGCTTCGCGCAAACGGCGCATAACTTCAAGGTAGTATTCCTTATTGACCGTACGACCTTGTGGCAAGAATTCATGATGCACCACGAAATTGCAGTCGAAGAAAACAGTGAGCAAAACCTTCACATTTGACCGAACTTGACGTGCTTTTTTCGGTCTTGGTTCTTCTGGACGCTTCCATTGGGATGACTGGGCTTTGGTTTCAATTTCATAGCCATACACCCATGATTCGTCACCTTTTTGAGGAAATCTGGATCGTCGTTGACGATGTTCAACAGCTCCTGAGCGAAGTCCATGCGACGTTGTTTTTGCTCATAATTTAGTAAAAAATATCGAAGAGCACACCAAAACACGACTAACCTTTTTATCTGTCAAAAACAAACTGACAATAAAAAATGGCTGATATTGCCAACATATATAACAGACATGTGTACCAACATAACAGAAAAAAAATGCGAAAATCGAACATACATAACTCACGGATATTTTTTGATCAGACCTCGAATGTACATCAGTGATGCAAATTTAGCTATTTTCTGGCTAAATTAAGCCATTTTTCAACCCATTTAGCCAGAAGAAAAGTCAATTTAGCTATTATTTTCATTTTATTTTTTTTTTAACTATTTTTAGCAATTTTTTCATACATGAAATTTTATGCGATTTTTCATAACAAATTTTAACACGCAACAAAGGAACTCCCGAAAAAATACAACAGAGTAATTAATATGTTATTGTTTTCGCATTATTATCAATAACAGAATACACAAAAATTACGTTTAGAAAAGTGTGTAATCATAGGCTATGCATTTTTAGATAAAAAATTTTCAATTAACACAATAATATCCCAATTCAGTCTTGTGCAAATGGTCTTGCATCGTAGCATGTGCAAAATGGTACATTATATTGATACTCACCACTTAACAATTCTTACGATGCAAGACTATTTGCACAAGATTGTGAATGCGCTGATTTACACGAATTGTGCTGGCATAACATGGCAGTTTGTTGGTGAGAGAGGTAAAGAGAGTGGTTTTGTGGTTGGCATAACTTTTCAAATAGGTATAACCCCGCATCAGCAGCACAAACCCAATACACACACAACTTAAAAAACAGCAAATATTAGATGAATACAAAAACACTAAAGCAGTACACGGCTTGTAAAAAGCCACATGCGTATGTGGCGATGACGTCACGGTAATTTTCAGCATCTTGGTTGCATTTTTTACAATTACTAGTAGTGACTACAGGCCTTAAAATTTTGATAGTATTTATGCTCCGAAATGCAAGTGTGGCACATGTAGCCGATTCGAACACATTTTCTTAGGAAGCACATCTGTAAGCATGTGAATATCTACATGTATATATGTTACTAGTACAACTTAAAAAAAAGCAAATGTTAAATGAATGCGAAAAATACTAACAAACACAAAGCTGTGTATACGTATACATTTTGTGCCAGATGAATTAGTATAGTGTAATTTGGAAGAGAATTATAACCGTGATGATGTCGTTGAAAGTTGATGGGCCTGGTTGGTGGCTTATGTTTGTTTTATTCAAGTTAAAATAAAATAGAAATTAAAGTTAAGTTAAAAAATAGAAAGTGAACCAAATAGGTTTGGATTGAAAATATCAGGCAGTTGTTGCTACGGCTATGAAATTTCTGAGTTTCTTAAAATTTATTGGCACAAACACGACAGCTATTGCAGAAAAATTAAAAAATTACTTACATACATACATTTGTATATCGTTCTTAATTTTTGTGTTCAGTTTTTTGTTTGCTTCTTGAGTAATTAATTATTGCTTTAATTTATTATTTTTACTTTTATTTGTTTTAACATTTTTTCCCCGATTTGCTGCAAAAAATGTGCTATGAATCTTATCTTCTTATTTTTGTTTAATACTCATGATTTTTGCGACATGTGCCCAAAAAAGCGTAACCAATCATTACTTATGAAAAACTGTTTGATTCAGACATGTATTTATTGATTTAAATTATTTCCAATTATGTTGGATTCTATACAATTGTCTATTAGTTATGTATGAAACTGTTTAACTTAATAAATATGTGTCTGAATCATACCGTTTTTCATTAGTAATTAGTGGTTACGCTTTGTGTTGCACATGGCACACAGATGTAATCCCGGCCTTAGTAATTTTTTAGCTAGTTTTTAGATGTTTTTTTTCCACATTCACATGCTTACAGATGTACTGCCTCAGGAAATGTGTTCGATTCGGCTACATGTGCCACACTTGTATTTTGGAGTAATAGTAATTTTAAAAAATGCAACCAACATGCTGAAAATTCCCGTGACGTCATCGCCACATACGCATGTAGCTTTTTACATGCCGTGTACTGTAGGTATAGTAGTACACGTCATGTAGCAAATGTAGCTTTTTAAAGGTTGAAGCATCTGTTTTATTTGGCAGTATCGCTAATGGTTGAACTATCTATGTTTAAAGATTGGTCCTAGCGTGTGTCGTGTCGTGGTGTATATTGCCCTATAGTCCATCGTTTAGTTTTTACAGCTGTCAGGGAGACCAGCTTGTCAGTAGGCGAAGTAGAAATTAAAGTCTGATTTATTTAATATTTTACTCTACTTATATACTATTTTACATTTTATTATTTTTGTGTTTCTTTATGTCTTTACTTTTGCTGACCATCTATAACAAAATTTTGTAATGAAAACAAAAGTGTCATTTAAATTTTATAAAGTAAGCGTTCTGTTAATTATTACAATGAACTGTGTTGCAATGTAATTATATTATAATACAGTGTATTACAGTAAGTGAGGTACACTACACCCTCACCCTTAAGAGAAAAATTATGTAAATAACTTTTTGATTTTATCATTATCATAAACTGGTTTTAAGTTATAATATAAATAATGTCATTATTTATAAATTTTCTTAATTAAATTAATCATGAAGTATTGATACTTTTTTTCAGTAATATTTATGTTAAAATTTTCTTAAACTTAAAAATATTTTTATAATGTTAATGATTTTCTTAAATTTTTATTTTTACAAAGGTTTATATGGTTTTGAATTGATATTATGAACTTCTTTTATTGTTAAATTATATTCTATTTATATGGACTTTGATTCTTTTTTTATGTTCTAGCTTAATTAATAGTATGTTTTAACTAGAGATGTGCAAATGTCGTGATTTTGTCGTGTCACGCGTGAGTCACGCGTGATTCACGTGTGATTGTGTTTAAATTTATTATTAATCACGCGTGAACGTGACTTAAAAAAATTACTCTCTTAAAAATAGCTCAGCTTTCTTAAAAATAGCTCACGCACGAATTCTCACGCTAACTAATGTAACTGTACATATGTATGTATGTTTTTTAGATACTACGAGTATGTAGGAAATTTCAAAAACCCATTTCAGTTCATATAGTTTTTATAGTTAACAATAATTGTTTATTTTATTATGACCAGACAAAAACATTCGAAAGACAAATTTAATTTTTTTTTTAACAAAACAATGATGCAATGTAATGGAGGGTGGCGTTGGCTGAAGTAGTTAGCACGTTGACTACAAAACCTAAGATCCCGGGTTCGAGCCCGGTCTCCGACAGTCATTAAAAAAAAAAAAATAATAACACCACGCATTTTTCTGATGTGCATTAGTGTCCTTTGAATCAGTTGTTGTGGGAAAAGTTGTAGTGATGCAGGCATAAGGACTGGTCACTAAAAACTACACCTGCATCATCAGATACTAATCCTAATGTAACATCAGAGCGCCCTCCTTCGTTGTGTAGCAGAATCATTGGCGAAGTAAAATAACTAATAAAATAGCTACTAAACACAGCTTCAAAATTTCATACGCCTCATTTAACACCAGAAGGCGCTGCAACACTGCATTATCAAAAAAGCGTGCAAAAAAGCAGAGTTGTAAAAGAATGAAGCTTTCCTCCATCTTCCTCACCACTTGTCTTCTCTATCACTATCCCTTCCCTATCACCCTCTCTGACTATCTTCTCTTCAACTAACAGGTAACACAAAAGGATCATTGTATTGGACCCAAGTGAGCTGGACTCTAAATTTCACCTTTCCTTACCAGCAGCCTGCTAACCTAACCTAACCTAACCTATGTGTAAGAACCTATTTTTCAACCCAAATAACGTACAAATGAATGAACACTTTTTCGAAAGCGTGCGTTATCGTGATAAGTTGTAAACCACTCGTGCGTGATTAAGAATATTTTATTCGTGGGCGTGCGTGATCGTGAAAATTTTCAAGAGCATTCGTGCGTGAAAGTGCGTGAGTAAAATATTTTTCTGCTTGAGCGTGCGTGTCGTTAGTCAAAAAACGCTCATGTGCACATCTCTAGTTTTAAGATAGGAGCAATATTTAATTTATTGTTATAATTATTGTTTAATACCCTTTTTTTTTGCTTTTATAGTTAGTTCATTATCTATATTCAGTGTAAATTGTAACGTGAGTCGTGGTTCTTGTACGTAGTCATCAAAATTATAAAATTTCTTTGTTATTGTCTAAAATAATCGAATGGTAATATTTCATATAATAATTCATATAGCGAAGGGCGAATGGTTTTGTATTGAAATACGTCATCAGTTATATTTGTTGGGGCATTGTATATTAGTATTTTTACTTGAGGACTTTTATTATTTATCTTTACCTTGGCATATGCTTCTTTTATTTCTTCTTTGTATATACTTTAAAAATTTCATAATTATTTGATAGCGCTAATTCTTTTGTGTTTTCTTTATTCATTTTAGATATCAGTTTCCTCAGAATCGAATCTAGTTTCGCTGAGTTATCGCTGAATCCAGCTAGCTTATTAATTTTTGGGTATGTAACTTCTTAATAATCGAATCTGGTTTCGAATGAATTATCATTACATCCTATATTTTTAGGTACGCAATTTCTTCATATTCGAATCTGATTTCGATGAATTATCATTACGTCCTATGTGCACAATATTATTTTCAATAAATATATCTTGTCCTTTTATATTTTAATTTCTTTATATTTTTGACATCATAAATTTATACGCATTCCCATATTTGAAGTTGATCAGACTTCTGAGAATCATATTTTTCCATATTGCTTTCTGTTGCGCGCATTTTGTTTTCATTTATATTATTGTAAGTTGCCTCATTATTTTCTTTTATATTTGCCTCATTAGTTTTATTTTTCATTGCCCCTGTAGTTACTAATAATTTTCTCTCTTTTTCATCGTTTTCTAGTGATATCATTTGTTTTAATATGTCCGAGTCTATTTTTTATATAGAGTTGAAAAGTCCAAATCGAAATCTAGTTAGTGGAAATTTGTCGTTAACAATTCTGACGATCAGATTCCTAAAGTCTACTACTAGTCTCCATTTCGTTTTGTATTCCGTGTTCTTCTTGGGTACCAAGAGGAGTGGAGCACTGTATGTGCTAATTTATGCATCTATTATGTCGTCGGTAAGCATTATTTATAATTGTTCATTAATTATTTCTGTACGGGTAGGTCGTAGTCTATAGTTTTTTTTTATTTACACTGTAGTGTTGTCAAGGTCATGATTTTTTTAGGTAGAATTACTTTTCATTATTCTTTTCCTATAATACATGAGTGAAATGCACTTTATTTGTCAATTCTATTTTTGTATAGTCGTCATTAATATTTCTGTGACAATTTGCAGGTCTTTTTATAGTTTACATTTAAAACGTTCGTCATTGTTTATGTTTTTGTAATTTAATATCTGATAGTCTTTAAGTTACTTAGTGTGAAATTTAATGAATAGCTTTTAACATACATATTTTTTTTTTGCATATTAATGTTTTTAAGTTAATGATACATAATTATATTTTTATAAGAGTTCAAAATGTTTTTGGTTTAAAAAAATAATAATTTATTCTAATATTGAGAAAAGTTAAGTATGTATGTATGTACGAGTATTTGTACAATTTAATACAAATAGCTAAAAAATATTTTTTTTTCATCTATATAACCGTTTCGTATCCTAATTGGAGTGCTGACATTATAATTGAAGTACTTTTCCGTTTGGCCTTTAAAAAGTGTGATTAAGTTTCATTATTAGTTGGTAGTTACAAAAACTTATTACGAATGTAAAATTCTGTATTTATTGCAGACGTTTTTCAAAGTTATTGCAGAGCTTTTGCAGGTATTTTATATTTGACATGTTGTTGATTCGTGTTGAAAAGATATTGCAAAGTTTTTTGTAGGTATATTATATTTTGTATTAGTGATGGGAAAGTTGGTACGATCGTACTTTTTTTGATACTATTTGACATGAAAAAGTACCGTAGTACTCCCCCAACACATTTGATACTCCCATAGTCAAATTAGAAATGCAGTTAGAAGACGCGCGAATGCATATATTTTTTCCAAGAACTAAATTTCTTTTTCGACATATGGCGCCAAACTTTATTAGTAAAGATATTTTAGAAAAGTGTACGGCCAGGTTCGAAAACAATTTCGTTTTGAAATCGCAAACTTTCAAAAACGGAAAATCGCGTTCTCTTTATCAGATAATTTAGTGCGTTCGAAAATAAGTTCGGACAAAATATCTCAAAAATATGAAATCTTAAAACCAAATAAAAATCTGCAATAAGTGAGCTTTCTTATTGATTTTCTTCCTGAAATTTGTCGGTTTCAAAACGAAATGGTTTTCAGAACCTGGCTGGTAGTCTTTCACAATTAAATATAAACGAAAATATATTTCACTCAATGATATTTTCTTTGGCACAGAAGTTGATCTATATATATATGTACATATAAACGCAAATCACATTGAAACAATGATTTAAATCAGTTTAGAGAAAATAATAAAATCTTTTATATTAAATTTTTTCAAGTTCTAAGGGCAAAAGTTAACTTTGACAATGAAATGTTAGTTTGGTTTAGTAAGTTTTCCCCTGAAAATGTTTTATCTGCTTAAACCAACAGCAAAAAATTTATGCAGTTTCTGGTCTACAGTGCACAGTGGGGACATTTGCAAAATATATGGTAATAAATCTGGAACTTCCATTTATATTCTATAATTTTTAAAAAAAGTTACAATCCACAGAACTTTTTTTGAGTCCCAGGTGGTCAACTTTGGCCCACAGTAACTCCTCTCCAGCCTAAGAAAGAAGACATGTGTTATAAAGCCTAAGTCCTCTTTTAAAGATGTTCAATCTTCAGATAAATCCAATCAGTAGTTTAGAAGTTCCAGATTTATTACTATTTATTTTTCCAAAAGTGTACAGTGGCTAAAACTAAAACGCATTAGATGTATACATGTTTGCTGATATATCGAGAGTAGCTTACGATCCATACCTCACGCCTCTGCAAATGTCGAAATGATTTTCTCTTACATAAATTTCTTGAAAACAAAACAAAGGCCAAAAATTTATGAAGTCTAAAACTCTTCTTTTTATTACATTTATAACTATGTATGTATACATATATCGTTACCTTAATATAGAAAGACCCTAACTCATTATTTGTGTGAAATCGAAATGTTTACATTTTTCCATAAATTATATGTATTGAAATATACAAAAAAATCGATTTCAACAAAATAATGAGTTATGAACTTTCTATATTAAGGTAACGATATGTATGTATGCTTTGTGTCCCTTTTTTTTAAATGCATTTTATATAATTATTAGTTAATAAAATTTAAATAAAAAATAATAATAATTTTTTGGTACTCTCGGGATCAAAAAAATACTGAAAAAATTTTTTTTGGTACCGAAATGCAAATCTCATTTCCCATTACTGTTTTGTATAACTAACTCGTCTATCTCTTCTTACCTTTGTTAAAAGTCATGGGTTACATGAAAGTATGTAGTAATTTAAACGAATGGTTTGTTTTAAAATCCGTGGATTGCAGGATATTATTTCATTGTTTATCAAAAGTTCCTATTAGTACATTGCAGCTTTTAATTTGCTGTCAGAAGGGTATTTTTTGTACGTTGCAGTATCTTGGTCTCAGGATCGTGATTGCAGGATCGCCATGTAAAGGTTGAAGCATCTGTTTTATTTGGCAGGATCGCCATGTAATGGTTTAACTATTTATGTTTAAAGATTGGTCCTAGCGTGTGTTTTGTCGTGGTGTATATTGCCCTATAGTCCCTTGTTTAGTTTTTATAGCTGTCAGGGAGACCAGCTTGTCAGTAGGCGCTCAAAAGAGGTGCCAAATGTGTGGAGAATTTAATAAAAAAAATAAAAAAATTAAGGCGTTATTGCCAGTTTGCGTTTAGAAATTAAAGTCTGATTTATTTAATATTTTACTCTACTTATAGACTATTTTACATTTTATTATTTATGTGTTTCTTTATGTCTTTACTTTTGCTGACCATCTATAATAACAAAATTTTGTAATGCAAACAAAAGCGTATAATTCAAATTTTATAAAGTAAGCGTTCTGTTAATTATTATTAATGAACTGTGTTGCAATGTAATTATATTATAATACAGTGTATTACAGTAAGTGAGGTACACTACAGATTCGTGATGAAGTCAAAATTACCTCAGAACCACATGCGCATGTGGTTTTTTACATGCTGTGTACTATAGGCTTAACTAAATATTTACTAGAAATCCTCATACATTTAACACTTTACAAAATATCGAAAAATGTTATGAAATTTTTTTCAGAAATAATATCAGTCGCTTAAGGTTATATTTATTCTTAGTCTTATCTCCTAATTATCTTACTACCACTGACGAAGCTCTAGTTTTGTTTTGTCATTAACATTTAATTTTTCGCAATTTTTGTGTAATATGTTTCAAACCGAATTTACTTGCTTTATATTTTTCAACTATTTTGTTATAAAAAAAAATCTAGTTCTCCGTCATCAATATTTGGCAATGAGAAGAATTTTATATTTTTAATATGTATTTTTAATATGTATTATATGTCAATGATCTTTGAAATTTTATTTGACCTCTTATTTTACAATTGGTAACTATTTTATTAAGCTTGAGGTCTTTTTTGTTTTTAATAAAATTAACAATTTTATTTATCGATATTTTGACACGCCTTTCTTCTTCTCAGGATATATATTTTTTTTTATAAAAAATAGATCTTGTTCAAAAACTAATTAAGATTAAAAACTTGGTTAAAAGTACCTAAAAATCGTCCCACTTTTCTAACAATTATTCCTTTTTATATCGATTAAAAGAACATATTATTGATAAACATGCGTTCTAAAGAAATTTAAAAAAAAAATGTTTTCTTAAATAAATTAAAATATAAAAATTAAAATATAAAAACGTTTTTTTAGGATGCATGTTCATCAATGCATGTTTTTTTCAATCGATATCCATCGATATAAAGGTTAATAAATATTAGAAAACTGGGACAAATTTTAATTTTTTAGGTACTTTTAACCAAGTTTTCAATCTTAATTAGTTTTTAAACAAGAGCTAATCTAAAAACAGTTAGCAGCACTGAATTAACGTACTAGAATTAGGTTTATGCACCGGTTCCCCCGGCTTGTTACAAAAAAGTTTCCGATTCGAGAACAGTGAAATTATTGGACGCATTTCTAAAAACTGATTCATTAGAAACTATTGTATCAAAGCCCGCAATGGGTTGATGAAGATAATAAATTTTTGTTAAATGTCTTTGAAGGCAGAGGACAAATTATAGCACAACGTCTGAGTTACAAAAAACCAAATGATCAAAAATACAATTTAACAATAGATGAGTGAATTAGTATATTTTCAAATGACAAATGTTATAGTTTGGAATTTTTAGAACATGTTATTCAAGACCTTGTACGGCAAAAATTAATAGAGTTCCATTTCATTGGGTTCGGATATTGTGGCTTGTACTGACAATGGAACAGCAGTGAATATCAAATTTGGATTAGAAAACTGAACAAAACTAGAGTTATGTTTGGCTCACAAAATCAATCTTGAAGTGATGGATGTGGTTTATAAAAATAGTATTCATAAGCCAGAGAAAAAGCTTTCGAATTTCTATCTTAGAAGCGTACAAATTCAAACAAATATGCTTTCGAATCGAATTACACAGTAAACCCCACCCCCATTATTAAAGAACCGAAACAAGGCCGGTTTAAGTATACTTTAAACCGAAATCGCGGTTTTTTCATTTTATCGGTTTTTAGAAAACTCTACTACAAACACTTTTGGAACCATAACTTTTATATGCGGTGTTTTTTAGAAAAATTTTATGTAAACATTGTTGTTTAGAGTAAATAGCACAACAGTACATAATTTTGCCCTACCTAGGAGGTATCATGATCCTTTAATGGGATAACACTAAGTTTTTTTGGAAAGTATTTTTTTCAACGGCTCTAGCTAAAAATTTAATAGCGATAATTACAATTCGTTCTCATTATTTTTTTGTTGTAGTCGAATTCGAAATACGCGAATCACGACAAAGCCCATTATTCAATTCTAAAACGAATCCAGAAAATATGATTGTATTGAGGTGAGTTATCATAATTTTAAAGGCCATGTTTCACAACTTGAAATAATCATCTACCTATAAGTCTTAAATATGGTTACTTGTATAACTCTGAAACAATTTATTATGATTTAAATTTGATTACTCGATCCAGGAGATAAACTGAGATAGTCAAAAGTTAAGATACGTACACTCAGGGAAAAGCTGTAACTTAAAAATAAGAATGCGTCACAATAATTCAATCATTTTCAATATAATAGAAAATAGTATTAAAAACTTAAAAATAAATAAAATTAATAAATAAATACTGTGCATTACTAGACTTTCGTTAATGTTTCTTATTAATTTAATATAGTTTTTATTGATTTTAAGCGGTTTTTCCTCTGGGTGTAGCAATTTATTAAAAATTTCTGAACAAAAGTATATGGATATGAAAATACTTTCCGTAGATAAAACTATACATAAAAAATTTAATGGCGAACTCTCTGATTTGAAAAGTTATAAGTCTGTAGAAGATTCACTACCTGAAGCCGATCAAGAAGACAATAATTAAGCAACTTGGAGACAAGTTTACGTAAAAAATTGATATTTAATTTTTCTTAAAAATATTTTTTTATCTGAACCAATACAAAAATATATACAGGAGGTCGTAAGGGAGACAGCAAAAAAAGCTTAAGGAACAAATAATACCGTTATTTTGCTAATATTTAGTTAAACTTCCTTGCGTTACTTATATTTAGCATATTAACACTTAAATACCAAAATTCGAATAAACTGAAATATCAACGGAGATAATTAAAAAAAACCTTCCCCTGTAAAGTTTTGTTTTTTTGTACTTAACCCATTAAGGTCCAAGCATCGTTCCCGTTGAGCTACATAAGTGAAATTTTCAGAATATGTTAGTTTTAGTCTCAATATGATACTAACAAAATTTAAAAAAAAAATTAATCGGTGGGAACCGAGTAAATCTACGTTTCAAAAACGCAACGATGGGCCTTAACGATATAAATAATAAACTTTTTTTTTCAAAATGTTAATATTAAACTTCTTAAAATAATACATATTAAACTTCTTAAAATAAAAGTAGTTAACATGAACTTATTAAAAAGCAAAAACCTAAAATATCTTCAATTATGATAAGTATGAGAGCACTTGGAATGCACTAATACATTGCATTTTCCACATTTATGAACTGTTTGACTGTTGCATTTTGGAAAGCTCAATCTCCTCTCTTTTCGAACAGTTTTATGATTAATACGGTCATTTCGAACAGGTGATTGTGGCGATGAAACACTGATGTTTTTGACTCTCATCCTCTCAACATTTTCTGTTTGCAACAAGCATTCTTAGTTCCAGTGGCGAAATATGGTCCGATTGTCTTATTATGATAAATGGCGTTTGGCATTGGAATGTTTTTTATGAGACGCGCAATCTTTTATAATTTCCTTTTGAAAGGTCAACAGGTAATGTCGAAAACCAATTGTCATGTTTACACTTGGACTATTTGCATCACTTGAAAACAGTATTAGTAGATTAGTAATGGGGACGGACGACATGTTTTGGGAATTCAAATCACGGAAAAATCAAAATATGTTGGCAACCCTGTAAGAAATGTGGGTTTTTGGGGATTTTCATGCTGAGATTTTGTGAGACTATGTGTGTGTGAGTTTGATTCTTTATTTATGTGTATGTTTGTATACTTGTGTGTACAGCTTTTGTTGTTATTGTAGAGAAACGTTGTGCTTACAGCGGATGGATCTATACATGGATGTTTGTATGTGTGTGTGTGTGTGTATTTACTTGGTTGTTTGATGGTGTCCGATACTTTTGTTGTAGTGGCAGACAATCATTACACCCGGTAGGAAATGTTGATGGTGAAAATATGCTGACTAGCTTTTCACTTTCACTTGTCACCAGTACTACTCTCTAACTATCCTCCATACAATACTTTGTGCTATAGACATTTAACATGTGCTTGTCATTGAAAATCTACTAGTAACACTAAAACAATTGATTAGGTAGTGACTACTAGTTCTTATGCGGTCATGAGACATACCAACCAGATAGTTAGTTACTGGTACATTTCTATAATTTACGTACATACAGTCTGACTGCAGGGTAGTAACAAGGGATCTGTGTGTATGTAGTGATCGTTATTTGATAGACTTTGGTTTGCTCCTCTGAGTTTTCGTTGTTTTGCGTATGTATGATTATTATTGTATGTATACATTTATTTTTGGGGTCTCTGGGGAAATAATATAAAAGCTGTAGGTAGTGGCAACCCTGATAGATGTTTGGAATGGAGGGGGATAGGGAATGCATTTGGTAATGTATTTATGCATGTTTATGTTGTTGGATTAATGTATGTGATAGTATCTATTTTTGCTTTGAAGAATATCACTGCTTGTGTGAATTACATCAACACTTCTTCATGCATATTTATATATATGTGTATATATGTTTTCTACGCTATTGACATTGTTATTTTTATGGAGATAGAAAAATATTGTGTTGGCATAGGTTTTATATGTACAAGTGCATTTCAGATATTAAATGTTTTAAGTCCCATCAGGTTGACAAGCAGAGTTTTATGAATAGGGATTACCCCTATATATTTTTATTTTAGTATATTTTACTTTAACAAAAACGTATAGAGGGCCTGCACTCACGTCCCCCAATTCTCATATGAATTGTGGGGATGTGTGTATGTGTGTGTGTACGAATTTCATAATATGTCGTAATACAATCAGAGAAATTAGATTTGATGACTACTACGCGATTCTCATGTAACGTATATAAGTAGAAAAAATAATGTAGATTGTCATCAGTATACTTTGATATCTCAACAATTCACCACCTATTTCCCAAACCAAATTTTGATTGTTTGAAAACAAACAAAAAAAACTACAAAAGTGCTAAAACTAATTATTGTTTGTTAAACAAGTTTATAGTGCATAAAAAAAAATAATTAGATAAATTGTTTATAAATAAAATAATTAAATAAATTGTTTATAAATAAAATAATTAAATAAATTGTTTATAAATAAAATAATTAAATAAATTATAAACAAATAAATAAATAATAAAAATAATTAAATAAAATGAATACCGCAAATTGTCCCATCTGCAATAAAATCTTTATGACTCAAACAAAAGTAAATGAGCATATAGAAACACACACCTATGCTAGCCAGTCGAAGGCTATGTTGGGAATTAGTAAGCTAAATATTAACAACAAATATTGTGAGGATTGTGATGAGATGATTCCATCAAATGGTTGTATGGCTCACGTCAGAACCATAAAACACAAAAACAGCTGTCAGCAAGAAAGGATCAGCGATTTTCTTACTAGAAGAATAAGTAACTTCAATGGGAGGATCGAGACATATATTCTCCTCAACAAAAATGTGGGCGTCGTGTTTCCGGAGGAGTTTCTCGCATCTGCAAAGAGCTCCATAGTAAAACAACTTAATGAACGTAGTAGGATACATACTACGTTTAAATTTAATATGGAGCTCACATATGATTATATGAAAATGGTAAATGATGAGATGAATGTTAGCCAACTTGTGCACATCTCAAAGATGATGTTGGTGACCCTCTCTGATGACATAGATGAGATGTACAAGAAACAGACCGATGAGACCGAGCCAAAATGGAAGAGTTTCAAGAGAGGGATAGCGGATGGACATTGATTTCAATAAATTCCCTTGAAGTTAATATAAACAAGGTGTCCATAATAAGAGGATCGAGCTTTATCCCTCTCCCAAAAAATATTGCAGTGAAATGTGCATGCATAAATGTCGAGAACAATGATATTTATTGCTTTAAATGGTGTCTCATTGCGGCTTTGTACACAAATAGTACTTTAGATCGAAGACAACGGAAAAACTATAGAAACTATAATATAACAAACATTTCTGATGAGAATATTAATTTAGGAGCAATTGTGTTAAATCTTGAATTCCTAGAGTTTCCACTCCCATTGAAGCAGATAAAACAATTCGAAAATCAAAATGATCTGAGCATCAATGTATTTGGCCATAATGGCACATCGCTTATAGGACCATACTATATAACAAAAGGAGAAAAACACATTCATATTAATCTCTTATTGCTCCAGTCCAATGAAAACTTCCACTATGTACTCATCAAGGATATATCAAAGTAAGTTTCATTTGTGCATTTATGAAAAATCTGCTTTCATCTCTATTTAAAAAGTTACTTCTTATTGTTATATTTATTTATATCGTATTGGTATTTTCTATATTTTCTTCAGACTCCTTCGTTCCAGCATAACATCGCATGATCATAAGATCATGATATGCAACACCTGTCTATATCATACACATGATGATTATGTGTATAATCATCATAAAAATGTTTGTGGGAAAAAAGTCATCAGAAAGTTTAAGAACTACTACAAACAGTTAGATGTACCATTCGTAATCTACGCGGACTTTGAATCTATTTTAGAAAAAGTTGATAATGCTGTAAGTAAAAGTACCACAAATGTACAGAAACATCATGCTTGTGCATTTGGTTATTTTATTAATTGTAGTTTCAAGAGAGAAAATAATTTATATAGACATTATTTTGGTGAAGATTCGGCGAATATATTTATCAAAAAAATTGTTGAAGATTGTACAGATATTTATTTAAATTATTTACTTAAAGTTAAGAAAATGTTAGTAGTAGGGAATTGGGCGTCCTGGGACAATTAAAATTGTGAAATTTGGGTAATTTAAATTGTGAAATTTGTAAATTTCAGTGCAAAATTTTGTGAAATTTTAAAATTCTTGGAAATTTGTGAAATTTGATACCTACGAAGGTGGTTCAATAAGTCCGTCCGATTTTTTGTTTACATAAGGAGTTTTTTGTTTACATAAGGAGTTTTTTTATTATTACTACATACGAGGGCGGTTCAATAAGTCTGGTTTTTTGTGACCGTGGGAATTTATATGTATGTATGTTTGTGGGATGGATTAAGGGGGTTTATAGATTTGAAGCTTTTATATGTATATGTTTTTCAAATGCCGACTGGAAAATCATGAAAATGATTTTTCCTAATACCAACTGGAAAATCATGAAAATGATTTTTCCTAATACCAACGGGAAAGTCAAGAGATACTTTTTCCTTTGTGAAACTTAATTCTTCCTAATGCCTACGGCAATGCATGATTATTTTTCCTAATGCCTACGGCAATGCATGATTATTTTTCCTAATGCCGACGGCAATACATAATTAGTTTTTTCAAATGCCGACGGCAATACATAATTACTATATTTCTTAATGCCGACGGCAAAACATGATTACTATATTTCTTAATGCCGACGGGAAAATGATTTTTCCAAAGGGAAAATTTACAGTGTTTCCAGACTGTATAAATTTGTTATCGTAATACTATATCAGTAATATCAGAGAAAATAGATTTGATGACTACTACACGATTCTCATATGAATCGTGGGAATGTGTTTGTGTGGTTTCCTAACGCTATAAATTGTTTATAAATAAAATAAATTGTTTATAAATAAAATAATTAAATTAATTAATTTAATTTATTTAATTATTTTATTTATTTATTTATAAAATGTTCTCATGTATGTGAACACCCTAATGCTTGTGTGTGGGTGGTCCAGCTTGATTGTCGCTGGTAATTGTATATTGTGTTTATTTGTTTAAGAAATATTTATTTCATAACATGAAATTTTTGAATGTGTATGTATATATGTATGCACATACATATGTATGTATGTACATTTGTGCGATCGTGAGAACTTGTGCGTGGAATATTTTATTGAATACATTTATATTTTGCAACGCAGACATTTCTTTGACTACGATTATTTTAAAGTAGAGGATTTTCAACTAAGTACAGTCATCAGCAGATAAACAAAAAGTATAAATTTGCGAGTAAGCAGAGCTACTGCTACTAATTTTCGTATAAATACGCCAACTTTTCTAATCAACACATCAGTAATTTATTGTATTTAGCAGCATCATCAGTTGTGTTAAAGTGAAATAATAATAATAAAATAATTAAAAATGAGTTCTTCAGGTTATATGTGTAATATATGTAACAAAGTTTACAAATATCAAAAATCCTTTTTGGATCATCTTAAGACCCATAGTGTGCTGAATCAAGGGGTGGTAAGCGAGGGCACATCTCTTCATCATCATCATCAGCAACAACCATCTCTACAATACCCTCAATATCAACTACCAATGAGTTATCAGCAATACGTTATGCATAACTGTTACCCTACACCAATGTCATGGAATAATCAGTTTTTGGGATCAGGAGTGCCAATGCAATATGAGCATTCAAATTACAATTATAATCCCAATTTGATGCAATGGCAACCTCTTAATTATTATCAGCAAGAGCAGCAGCAACAACAACAACAACAAGCTCAACAACAAGGTGTGGATATCCATGAAGGGATTTTATACAACGATGCTATGGATATAAGTTTACCGGAAAGTGACAGAGAAGTAGAAGTAGAAGAAAGAAGAGAAGAAACTCTGCCAACTCCAATGAGTACTTCACATGCCAGGACAGAAGTCGAAGAGAATGTGAAATATTACAAAATATCGAAAGCCTTCAAAAATCATATCGCCACATACGCAATTCTAAATAAAAAAGATTAACTTCTCTTGGAAGAATTTATTAAGGAAAACAAAAACACATTTCAGCAAATTGAAATACGATGAATCAAACCAATTCACATATTCCATTTGCAGAAAAGTTTCGTATATAAGGCAGAAATCTACATCAACTGACACCACACACAGTGGACCAAACACAGAAGAACGCTGATGATGAAGGTTTAGTGGCCTTCGAAAAAGGCTGGCTTCCGTTCAACTATGTGTTGTCAGAATATTTACAACTAACTTTGATGTTATTTGTTCATTAATAATTATCACATGTAATTTGGCTTACAAAGCGATACGAACTTTAGCCTGATTAAATCATAAATACAAAAATATTTTTATTGAGAGGCTTCAAATAAATTTAACTAAGCATATAATTATTAAATTTCATGTGAGTATTGTGGCGGAGTACATCAAAATTGTTGAAGAAGAATTGGAGTTGTGCATAATATCACATGTAGCCAAAATGAGTTTGCTGACGAAGGCAGATAACATAGAAGAGTTATTCCGTAAACAGGTTGAGGAGATTTCAACCAAAATGTCCGAATTTGAAAAGCGAGATTCTGGTTGGACCTTGTCACGCATAGTCCGAGCAGAAATCAACATCAACAAATCCTCGCTCGTCAAAGGCTCGAATTGGATATCCACACCTCAAAAATTAGAAGGAAGAAAATGATGCATATTGTTTCAAATGGTGTCTGATTGCTGCAATGGATAGCACCAAATACAACCAAGAACGTTGTAGTTCTTACAACATCCATGACATTGCTGCTGACATAATTTATACGCGAAATGGTGTGGCGTTAAATTTCAAAAATTTAACGTACCCATTAGCACTAAACAAAATCAAAGAGTTCGAGGTGAATAATCCGGCAATAAGTGTGAACGTATTTGGGTATGATGAGGGAGCAAATCAGATCATTGGTCCTTATTATGTGACCAAGGAGGAGAAAATTAATCATGTGAACTTACTGCTTTTAGAGAATGGTGAATGTCATCACTACATTTTGATAAAGAACATGTCAAAGTAAGTTAGAAAATTATACAACTCTTTATTTTAAGGATACATATATTGCTTTTATATATTTTATAAAATATGTACGTTTTATTTATAAACTTTTTTCTATTTTTAATTTTTATCATTCACAGACTTTTAGTCAACCAAACTACAAAGCACCATAATAAACTACATTTCTGCAATAGTTGTCTCCAGTACACTCATAGCGAGAGTGGAATGACTAATCATAAGGGGGAATGCGGCAAAATCGTTACAACTATGCCATCAGGTGCGGATGCTATCCTACAGTTTAAGGGGCATCAGAGAAAAATGGATATGCCCTTCGTAGTATATGCGGACTTCGAATGCATATTAGAAGACATTAGTGATAGTGTAAGTAGTAAAACCAGTCTTATCAAAAAGCACACTCCTTGTGCATTTAGCTATTATATTAAGTGTCTCCATAGCAGTAAGTTAGATAAGTTAAGGATTTATACAGGGAAAGATGCCTCAAAAAAATTCGTGACATATTTAGTAAAAGATTGTGAGGATATTTATAATAATTATTTAGTACATAATAGGCAAATGGATACTTTATCCCCTTCTGATATTTGTAATTTTTATAGTGCGGTGAATTGTCACATTTGTCAAAAATTTCTAGGTAAAGATCGCGTTAGAGATCATTGTAAATTTAGAGGTGCAGCCCACAATAACTGTAATTTAAATTACCAAATCCCCAAGTTTATACCAGTTTACTTTTACAATTACTCAAATTATGACACATCTTTTTATTAAAGAACTAGGTGAAATTTCAATGCAACTGAAAGTACTCCCTCTCAATACGGAACTTTATATATCCCTCTCCCAATGTACAGAAATGAGCGACGGTCATAAGCTTGAAATAAGATTTCTTGATACAATACGGATTATGGCTGAGAGTTTGGAATCATTAGCCTGCAACTTGTCGGATAATGATTTCAGCACTATAAGATCCTTATTTCAGCCAGAAAAAGAATTTCAGCTTATTATTGCTAAATTCATTCCAAAAATTAGATGAATGTCAGCTGCCTTCACGCAGTGATTTCTTTAATAAGTTGAACAATAAAGAGTGTTCTTTAGAGGAATACTCACATGCTGTAGAGGTAGGGAATACTTTTGGCTGCAAAACTATGAAAGATTACATGGAACTTTACTTAAAAACAGATGTCCTCTTACTGACAGATAGTTTCGAGAACTTTAGAAAAGTTTGCAAAGGTATTTATGAGCTGGATCCATGTCAATATTATACAGCACCTGGACTTTCCTGGGATGCAATGCTTAAATACACAAAAATTTAATTAGAATTATTGACAGACATAGACATGTACAATTTTATGAAAAAAGGTATACGTGGGGGAATCGTACAGTGTAGCCAAAGATATTCGAATGGGAATAAGAAATACTTGGAAGATTTCGATAAAGAGAAGCCCTAAGAATTTCTCGTCTATTTAGACGCTAACAATTTGTATGGTTGGGCGATGTCGGAATATCTTCCTCATGATGGGTTCAGATGGTTAGCGCAAGACGAGCTGAATCTGGATCCACACAGCATAGCTGATAATGGAACAGACGCTTATGTATATGAGGTCACGTTGGATTATCCCTCTCATTTACACGACTTGCATAATGATCTTCCTTTTTGCGCTGAAAATAAGAAACCTATGCAAGCGAAGTATAACAAGTTGATAACCGATTTCTCTACAAAGCAATCATACGTGATACACTTTAGAGTTCTGAAACAGTGCTTAGAATATGGCTTAGTGTTAAAGAAAACTCATCGTATTCTAGCATTTAAACAATCTCCATGGTTAAAAGGCTATAGACCTAAATACCAGACATAGGGCCACTGCTAAAAATACTTTTGAAAAAAACTTTTTCAAACTACTCAATAATGCAGTGTATGGTAAAACAATGGAAAATGTGGATAAGAGGAGAGATGTTAAAATTGTCAATAGTTGGGAGAGAACGAATTGTAATCAATTGGGTGCCCAAGATCGGATATCAAAACCAAATTTTCATAGTTTATCTATATTTTCTGAAGATCTGGTAGTTATCGAAATGAATAGAGTCAAAACCTGCTACAATAAACCAATTTACTTAGGATTTTGTGTACTGGAGCTTTCCAAAGGGAAAATGTATAATTTCCATTACGGGTACATGCAACCTAAGTTTAAGACAAAACTCTCATTAAATTATATGGACACGGACTCTTTTATATATTCAATAAAGACGGACGACTTTTACGCTGACATAAAAAATGACATACAAGAACAATTTGATACATCGGACTATCCTACAGACAATATTTATAATTTTCCACTAGTAAATAAAAAAGTAATTGGTATGATGAAGGATGAGAATTGCGGTAAGATAATGACAGAGTTTGTTGGGCTGCGATCAAAAATGTACTCATTTAGTGTACAGAACCAAAATGACACTAAAAAATCGAAGGGGTAAAGAGAGCCATATTAGATAAATATAGTTTAGCTACTTATAAAAATTGTTTATTCAATAAGACTAATGTATATGATAATATGTTAACATTTAAATCTAAGCTGCATCAAATATATACTAGTGAATTAAGTAAGGTAGGCTTAAGTTATGGAGACGATAAGAGAAAAATTAGATCAAATAACATTAACACATATGCATGGTATCATTTTCGTACTAAGGAAACTAACCATGAATACGAACTTAACATGTTGCTAGATGAGATTGCTAGAATGCAAGAAAATGGTTAAAATTAATTAAAAACTAATGTATACAATTTTAGTTATTAAGAAAAATTCTATTATTGTTAAAATCTTAGTTATTAAGAAAAATTCTTCTATTATAAAAATTATTGTACATAAAATCTTAGTTATTAAGAAAAATTATTGTAAATAAAATCCTATTTATTTATTAAGAAAAACTATTGTACATATGTAAATGAATTTTTAAGAAAAAATTTTAAATAAAATATTGAAAAAAGAATGAAAATGTGAATGGTGTTTATTTTTTTATTGGCTTTACTTCGTTGGATCAAAAAAAATTTTTTTTTGCTTATTTGCAAATTCTTGCTTTCATATCGATTAAACATGCACAGTCTTGTTTTCTTTGAGGTTCTGCACAAGAAAAATTGAATTTCACAATATTATGAAATTCCATTAAATTTCATTCGATATTTTCGTAAAGACCAAAAATTTAGATAATCGGATAAGTCCTTATATTTTTCACTACATACAAGTTTCTGTTATTTTCTATTCGAACAGATGATTCCTAATTTTCCTTTAGAAAAAATAATATAAAACAAGGAATATTTTAATAAAACAATTTTATTTTATTTTATTTCTGTTAATACCATTTAATTTAATTTCTTAAATATTTTATTTATAATGATGGAAACATTTCATAGTATCCAATTATTAGATGTTCTAATATACTTTTCCGTAAAAAATATATTGTACATCTACAAGTATCAGGTCCTTCCTCACACTTCGGAACGTCCCATGGGCAGTTTCCAAAATGCCCTTCTGTGTTGTCTTCGTCTTCTATTATGCCATATTCTTCGTTCTCATCCAGCATATTTTGGAAAAATTTTATCATCTCCCAATGATCAAAAAGCCTGAAGCTTTCAAAATCTCTTATAAATTGGTTTAGAGTACGTCTAATTTGGCTCATTTTATTTGCTGATAAATGAATGATGATGAATGTTGGAAGGTTTTTTAAGACTAATTTGTTCTTTAATTTTTTCAAATATCTATACTATCATCGCTATTCCATATTTCTTTTTAGCACTCTATCTCTCTCTCTCTCTAACCCTTTTCTCTCTATAACTATCTCTTTCTCTCTATCACTACCTTCACTTATTCACTATTTCACCATAATTATTTTCGATTAGCCTTCTTGAAGTCATCATCGCTACTTTTAAGATCATTTCCAGTTAAACATTCAAAGTGAGAAGAACTAAATAAAAAAATGGACTCCACAACAGATCTAATTTCAAACGATATAATACTTTAACAGATGACGATATTAAAGATCTCTCGAGCGGATCATATTGCCTAAGTAGAGAAGGTGAAGAAACCCTAATCGTTGAGAATGAGCTGAGTGAATTTCTAATTCAAAATTCCCAATATCCTGTCTGGCAATAAATTAATTACGTTTTTTAAATTATGAATAAAAAGAAATTAAAGAGTTTTGTAAAATATAAATGTTTGTGTTTTTATTTAATATTTTCAGTTATTTCATAAAGAAATTTAAGACATAAATGTCCACAGGTAAATGTATTAAAATTCTGATGTTGATTATAGTTGTATTTTATATTTGTACCAAGATATTTGACTACTTCTGAAGGAGGTTGTAAGTTTCCAAAGCTGTCGAAATATTCTTTTTCATTGATGTTTTTATAATATGCTACCCAATGTGTACCAGGTCCTGTTGATACATCTAAATTGATTATTCCACATTCAATTTTCTTTCTTCGTTTTGGTAGAGTATTCAACATTAAAAATCCCTTTAAAATATGGAATATTAGTAGGGTGTATAAGACAGTTCTGGAAACAGAGCAGGGAGCAAAAAATTTATACTAATTTTGTATGGCATGAACGATGAAAATCTGTGTAATGCATACTTGGCAACACTGGTCAGTTGAATGTGTGTTTAAAATAGGGTGGTACTTACTGGAAGTTTTTGAAATTGTGTGTGAGTAATGGGTTGGTACGACTTGGTTTGGCTTGGTTGAGTTTGGTCGGGGTTTGAGCGGGAGTTGGTCGGGATTTGGTCGGGGTTTGGGCGGGATTTGGTCGGGTTTTGGGTGGGGTTGGTTAGGATTTGTATACTAATTTTGTATGAGAAAACTAACAACGATGATGTAAGTACCACCCTATTTTGTTGTTCTGTTTTTAAAAGTTCTGTTGTGGTTTTTTTTTTTCGCTGATATGAATGAATGTGCGTTTGAAACAGTTGATTTAATTAAGTTGTTTGAATACAAAAGCTTGATACTGACCATACACAACAAAGTTGATAAGAAATAAAAAAACCAAAAACAATACTCTTTTTGTATTTATGTACATATATATTTTATTTATTAATTTGTTTGAACATTTTATAATATAATAAAAAATATCTAGTTTAAAAAGAATAAATCTCATATTGAAGTATGTATTTTTGTTTTATATGAATTAGACTTTATTAAAATTTCAATTTTTGTTTATTTTGAAATGTCCCCAAGCATAGGTATTAATATCATCTTCTCTTATATAACGTTTATCATCATCATAACTTAATACAACTTTTGATATTTGTTGTGTATAAATTTCATGTAGGATAGATTTAAATATATACATTTTATCGTGATATATGGTTTTATCTATCAAACAGTTACGATAATCATTTATAGTTAGTTTTTTTAAAGCAGAGTTTTTTACACCTTTAGCTTTTTTGATTTCTTGTTTATCGTCAACAGCTATTGAATATACTTTTGATCGAAGTCCAATAAATTCTAACATTACATGGCCATTATTCTCATCTTTCATCATTCCCAAGACTTTTTTGTTTTGCAAGGGGAAATTGAAAACATTATTAATTGAATAGTCTGATGTATCAAAGTTTAGATGAAGATCATTGTAAATATCTTTATAAAAATCATTTGTTCTTATTGTGTAAATTAAAGAATCAGTATCCATATAATTTAGTTTTAAATTTTCATTAAACTTTGCCTGCATATACTGATAGTGAAAGTCATACATTTTATATTTAGATAGTTCTAGAACTGAAAACCCTAAATATATAGGTTTATTAAATGTTACGCTATCCACACTCATTTGAATTGCAATCATATTATCGGTAAAATGTGTTGAACTATGAAAATTAGGTTTTGCTATAAGAGCTCGTGCGCCCAAACGCTTGTGTTGACTCTCCCAAGCATTAACGATTTTTACATTTTTACGTTTTTCAACATTTTCCATAGTTTTACCGTATACCGCATTATTTAAAAGTTTAAAAAAATTTTTTTCAAACTCATTTTTGGCATTGGTTCGATGAAAGGTATTTAAATCGATATACTGTTTCAACCAAGTTGATTGTTTAAATCTTAATATTCTGTGAATTTTAACTAATTTTAAACCATTTCTAATACACTGTTGAAGATTTCGATAGTGAATTACATATGATTTTTTGTTAGTTAAATCGGGAATTAGTTTCTTTATATTATGATGTTGTATTGGTGAACTTTTAAGTTCAGCACAAAACGGTAAATCATTATGACTATCATGTAGTTCTTCAGGATAGTCTAAATCAACTTCTAAAATGTAACCAAAATCAGAGTTTTCAGATACTTTTGAAATATCAAAATTATCTATATCTTCAATCCATTCAAATTTACCTTCTGGTAAATATTCAGACATTGCCCAACCATACAAGTTGTTCGCATCTAAATACATAAGATATTGTGAGGGTTTAGAGCAATCATATGTTTTCATATATTTATGATTTGCAACTGTTCGACGTGTTGTGCATTGAACAATACCACCTCTTATTCCTTTTTTAATGAAATTATACATATTTATATCGGTGAATAATTCCAATTTAATTTTTGTTATTTTTAACATGGCATCCCACGATAAACCAGGTGTTGTATAGTAATGACATGGATCAAGATGATATATTGATTTACAAACAGAACGAAAATTTTCAAATACATCAGTTAAAAGAAGCACATCAGTTTTTAGATATAAAAGCATATACTCATTCAGAGATTGACAGTTAAATGCAGACCAAACACTTAACGCGTGCTCATAATCAGCAATAGTACATTCTTTATTATTTAAAGTAGAGAAAAACTGTTCACGAGAAGGCAAGACATTTTCATTTAATTTTTCAACTGAATCGATATAATCATAAGGAAATATACCTTTTCTTTTCAAAAGATTAAATTCTAAATGATTTGGATATATTGATTGCAGTGTTTTAAAGTTATCATCATGCAAATAATTAGATAATTTATCTAAACTAGACGACATAAATTTAAAAGAATCAAGAAAACGTAATTCTAAATTATATTTGTCGGTTATTTGAATTCTTTTTCTAACAGATATATACAATTCTTTATTAAGTGGTATAACATCTATATCACCTGGATAATCTGCTAGAGCCTTTACAAACAAATGACAATCATAACCTGAAAAGTTATGAAAAATTATTGGAATAAAGTTAGGTAATTGATAATTAATATTACATTTCCAATGAGCTGGCCCGCGATATTGACCAGTTAAATGACAATGATCAGCACATCTATCATCATCTAGAATTTGTTTACATATATGACACTCATTAGTATTATAATGTTTTTCAACTTCATGGGGTAATAGAGAATTCATTGGCACTACTTTCATTAGAAAGTTTGTACACAAAAAACGTGCATCCTCAATCAAATTTTGTACAAAATCTTTAACAACATCGTTACCCGTATACGTTCTAAGCTTATTCAGTTTAGAATCAAAAGATGATTTTATGTAGTAGCTGTAAGCTATAGGTATATGTTTTTGAATGCTTGTGACATTATTAGAATTTTCGTTGTTAATTTTACTTAATATACATTCAAAATCCGCATAGATAACAAATGGTACATCTAATTGATTTTTAAAATTTTTGAACTGCGATATATTATCATCCTTAACACCCGATGGCATTTTGGTGACAATTTTATTGCATTCTTGTTTATGTTTTAACAACAAGAGTTCACTGCTTGAATAGTGTAAGCAAAAATTACAAAAATATTTAGCACCGTCATGTTTTGAAACTTGTGTGCTCAATAAACGACTTATGTTTTTTATCCAAACATAATGTGATTCATCGTTTTTATCATCTTGAATGTATAGTAAATTTATATGATTAATTTTTTCATCAGCTGTCTTATAATATGGTCCAACGATTTCTTTTTTTATCACATCACATCCAAAAACATTCACGCTTATATTTAAATTGTTTTTCTCAAATATCTTAATATCACCAATAGATAGAGGAAAGGTTAAGTTGTTGAAATCAATGGTTATTCCATTTGTTAGTGTTATTAGGCTCTGTGTGATAACGTTACTATAATGTGAATATTTTGGATTTAAATGATGGTTTTCTAATGCAGCTATAAGAGCCCATTTAAAACAATAATTATCATTATTTTTAATATTGATGCACGCTTTTTTATTTCTGATAAATGCCGGTAGTTCTAAATATTTAGATCCTTTTATAGGACAATACTTGTTGATATTAATTTCAATTTTATTGATACAAACTAGAGACCAACCACTATCTCTCTCTTGAAACTCATCCATTTTGCTTGCTATTTCTATACAATGATTATCGTAAATGTCAGATAGATCTTGTTCTAATTGTGCTATTACCATTTTCGTTTGAAAAGATTTAATACTAATTAGTGTGCTATCATCATCTACTGTTTCATTATTTTTTGAGAATTTTATATATTCTGCAAAAAGTTCTATATTAAATTTTATATTTTTATGTTCTAATAACGTATTTTTTAAAATATTTATAATACTTTCTTTTGCATTCGAAAATAAAATGTTTAATGAAAGCTCATCTACCTTTTTATTTTCGTATACAAAAGTTTGAATACGCTTAGAAAATAAATTTTTACTTATATATATATCATTGTTTATAAATATACGATTATTATTTTTTTTATGTTCATTAGTTCTCAAATGATGAGACCAAGAACCTTTACTTATATTTAATTTGCAACTATCACATCGTATATAGCTACACGATGGACTTTCTTCAATATTTTCACTTTTTAAATTTAGTTTTGTTTTGTTATATTTTAGGTTAGTATGCTTATTACTAAAATGCCTCTTGAAATTAAATTTGGATACGAAAGACGTTCCACAAATTTCACAGATGAACATGATTAGGCAGAAAATGAAAGTAATGTGCTGAAATTTAAATTGAAATTTAAATAAACAGAAATTATAGATTTGCTATTCATATCTACAAAATACCTGGACTTAGTAAAGATAGTAAAGATGTTTATAGAAATTTTATGATTTCACAATTTCAGTTTAAAATAAACAGCAGAAATGAAAGTAATGTGCTGAAATTTAAATTGAAATTTAAATTAGCACAAATTAACAAGTTATAGATTTGTTTTTTTAGCACAACATACCTGGACTTGGTGAAGATGTTTGTATAAATTAATTAATTAATTTCTCTTCAATAATTGCTCGAGCTTAAGGTCACTTATGGTTTTATAAAAATGAATTTGTATATTTTCAATTTCCTTTGGATATCTTCTTCAGGAAATATTTTGTGTTGTGTTATAAAATTTTCAAATTTGAAAATTAATTAATTTCACAATTCACTGTTAAAAATTTAACACTTAGCACTTCAATCACTGAAATCGTTTTTTTTTTTTTTTTTTTTTTTTTTTTTTTTAGTTTTCTTTTTATTACGTGAGACGCGCTTTCTAAGAATGATCAAAATTAATTGTTGCATTAAAACTCATTACCAAATGTTTTTATATACTTTTTATTCTTACTAAAATAAAGCTTTGATAAAAAAGTTGTGGTCAAATGTTAAAAAAAAAATTAACAAACAAATGCTTATATTTTAATTGTAACCACATTTTTAATTAAGTAAATATGTTATACTACATTTTTGTTATTAACATATTATTATTCAAAGTATGTATGTAAATAATTTCTGCTTCCATTTGTTGGGGCTTCAATAATTAAGCTGTTTGAATACAAAAGCTGGATACTGACCATACACAACAAAGTTGATTAGAAATAAAATCAAAACTATACTATTTATGTATATACATATGTATATTTTATTTATTAATTTGCTTTAAAATTTTCTAATACAACAGAAAAATAAATCTAATATTCAAGTACATAAAAAAAAAAAAAAAAAATATTATTGAAGTTCATCAATGTTAAAGATTCACATTATCTCCTTAGTGTATCTTGAGCTAGAACGATAACAAAAAAAAAAAAATAATATTTAGATTTAATAATAATAAAATAAATAAAAAAAAACTGTTTACCAAAAATTACCTGTTGCAGCTGCATGTATATTTAGCTCGTAATATGCACTGCTGTTGCTACCTTTTCTATCTTTAGTAAGATAGTAGGTATTGCGGGTAAATTCCTCTATACACTTATCGTCTAAAGTGTCGTTGAATATACCAGGTAGGTATATGTATTTGGTGTTTTCCACCAAACAACGAACTTTTTTACCATAGGGCGTCTGAACACGCTCCATTTTTGTTATGATGTATTTATACCCAAACACCATCTCCTTTATGGGGAGAATGCTCTTAGTTTGGGTTTTTTTGAAAATGGATTTTAATTGTGCTTCCATTGTGATTTACTTAACTTGAATGACACTTAAAGTAAAACTAGCGGGGGGTTTTTATACAAAATTCAGAAATGTAATTTTTCTTCTAAACAGGAAAAATGTGGTAAATATTTTAATGCTATTGGATTTTAATTTTAAAATGCTTGCGTTGCGGTTTTTTCATTTTTATAAAGTTCCTAATTTATTAAATACGTGAGAAAGTTTAGAGTTTGTGGGTTTTTCTTTATTATTAATATTTTTTATAATTTTAAAAAAGTTTCTGTTTCGAGGTTATTTAAAATGTGTTTTCTATTTCATCATTATGATCGTCATCATCATCATCATCTTCTTCTTCGGTACTGTCATGCAAGTTGTTGTAGAATACAAATTGCTTCTTCTTTTTAACGATTAGAGTATATAATCCTTTCACTTCTTTAACTTTCTTTAAAATGTGTGGAGTTGTGTTTAGGTAATCCATTTGATTTTTAGTAATAATCAGAAATCGTTTAGGTAAATAAATGTAATATTCATTATTTAGAAGACATCTTATACTTTCACCATATTTTGTATCTACTCGATCTATTTTGTTGATTTCATATATAGTATTTTCTTCCATATCCTTTAAAGGTAAGTATGTAATATTAGGATTTTGAAACAATTTTCTTAAGCTTGCTCTCATTTTTTTTTTTTTTTTTTTTTTTTTTTTTTGCTTTCAACTTTTCACCGTAAAACGAACTTTCAAACTGATTCTTTATATTGAATAATTGATAGCATAAGACGTTTTTAGATATTTCAATAACTTCTTATCAATTGCGGTTAAGCATATATATATATATATATATATATATATATATATATATATATATATAGAGAGAGATTCAGTTATATTAAAACCTTTCATAAACATGTATTGGGGTCAATTTTTAAAAACTGGTGATAAATATTGTACTTGTCATGCACAGTGGAAAACTTTTCAAATAATAAATGCAATAGTTTTGGATATTATAATGCAGGTGTTCCTAACCGCAGAAGGAGGAACAAGAACACAAATTTTTTCTCTTAATAGAGGACAGCAAATGCCAACAAATATTCCAATATTTCATTTTAGTCACAATCAACATATAAAAATTGAGGTTATCGGTGGTATGATATCACTAGTTGGAACAGTCTATGAAGGTGGTTTTAAAGATATAAATGTACACTCATACAAACCATCGTGCGTTTATAGTGAAATAGAGACTATTGTTTTCAGAGATACAAATAAACTATATAATAGTAAGGCTGATATCCACTCATTAAATAAAAAAAATCAACAAAAACCTTTTCTCCTTCAAAAAAGGGTTAATGATAGTAAAGTTAAGAAAGATGGCAATAACGTTGGTGGCGACTCAGTTGATAAATCTATTGAATACGACGACGACGATTATTAAATTAGTATATAAATATGAGAAACAATTCTTATCATCTCATTTAAAATATATCGCTAACTTAAGAACACGTCTATTAAAAAAGAAAAACTAAAATGAAAAATATTTTTATCATATTGTTTTCATATATTTATATCCTACAAGTGTTTTCAGCTTCATTACCTATTGATTTGAGTGAAAATGAACTTAAAAATACAGAATTTGCTATAAAATTACCGAATAATGATACTGTGAGCATACAACTAAATTTCAAACTTTTAAAGTACAGTACTGATTTAAATAAAAACATCGAGTTAACAACAACAAAAGCAGAAAATAAATCAAACGAAGAACAAGAAGACTCCCCACCGCCTATAAATCAATCTTTTACTGTTGAACAAGCTATTGAAACATTTAGGCAAGATTTAGTAAAAAAAGAAAAAAATATTGCAGGAATAATTGAAAGTTCGGCTCCATTTTATAGACATTTTCAACTTCAATATAAAGATAATATAAAATTGAGAATCCGTTGTACATATGACAGCAATTACTTGAAACGTCGATTAAATATTTCATGCTTCGAATACCGTCAAGTTGAATACGAGAGAATTTTAAGTAATGGTGAAATTGAGGTGGCTTCTGAGGATGATACAACATACCGATCTGATGTTACACTAATCAACATTCAAGATTACACACATGATTTGGATATGGAAATAATATAAATTAGCTGATATGATGAAATACATTTACTACTACCACTTAATATAAACTTTGTTGTTGATGTGTTAAGAAGATTTATTTAACATAAAAAATAAGAAAAATAATGAATAATCAGTTTTATTCGAAAATTGTACATGACTTCTTGAATGAAGAAAGGTTTTTGTGGTATGAACATGAGATTATTTTGAAGAAATTAAAAGCTCAATTCGATGAATATGCATTTTATAAGAAAAGTAAATCAAAATTTGGATATCATTATAACAATTGTGTGTGGTCCAACGATGAAACAACTTGTGGACCTGATACCTGTAAATGTTCCCTTATCGATAACAGTTGGGATCAAGCATTATATATAATGAATTTTTATAATAATTTAAAAACATAAACTTTATAAACAGTTCTACAGTCGTCGTTGTGACTTGATTAGTACTAAACAATGTCGGAGGAGAGAATATTAGTTGTAGACGTACAAGGTTTTTATCTCAACAATAAATTCATTGTAAAAGAACTGAGTATTTCAATTGACGACTCACAAGTTCAAACATTTATTATTAAACCACCTTTTCCATATTCATCGTTGACAACAAAAGAAAAATATTCAATTAATTGGCTTTATAATCATCATCATGGATTAAAATGGAAAGATGGTGATTCATCCTTAACAAATATTGTGGAATATTATATTGCGCATGTTAAAGATAAAAATTATATTTATTATGCTAAAGGATTAGAAAAAATTAAGTGGATTCAAAATATTTTTAAGGATAAAATTAATTTTTATAACCTGGATGATTTAAATTGTCCAAATTTAAAAACATTATATCAAAATGATGAATCTGTAAATGTTTGTTGTTATCATAGAAAATATTGTATATGTGCTCAAAAAAATGTAATACTCTTAAGAAAGTTTATTAAATCAAATATTAATAAAGAAAACATAAAATTATAAAAGACATTTTTTCTTTTTTTGGATTTATTATTTAACACTTAAATCAGATAGAATAATCATCAAACATCATCAGTTCATTCTGAATACTTGAAATGTCAATAACAATATCTTTAAACGGAAACAAATCAACTCTGGTTGAAGAATATTTTCCTCCAATTGAACTCCCTACAAAATATGTTTGTGGACTTATTGATTTTGTAACATTCAACTCCATACCTAATGTAGATGTTCACAACAATTTGTTTCATATAGGAAATCATATTATTACTATTCCGGTTGGTTCATATGAACTTGAGGATATTGATTTTTTCTTAAACTCAAGCTTAAAAGATATTGATGAATCAATTTATCTAGTAATTGAAGCTAACAATAACACACTTAAAACTGAAATAACCTCATCAATGGATATAGATTTTTCACAACCAAACAGTATAGGAAAGTTGCTCGGATTTAGCAAAAGTAAATTAGAAGTAAATTCAACTGAATATTATAACACTGATCAAAATCTTCAAAATGATAAATCTGTGGAAGTGATGATTGTAGATATTAATCAATTGAATACTACAAGGTTATTTGAATCTGACTTACCTGCACATATTACGAATGTTAATACAATACGCATTGAAAGCAACTTAACAACCGGATCATTTATTAATAATACTTCGAATCATGCTATTCATGAATTTCCTCTTGATGTTCCTCCAGGATATAAAATAAGCGAAAAACCTCGAAATGTTATTTATTTTCCCGTCAACTGTCAGCAAATAAACAACATAACGATTAGAATCTTAAATCAAGACGGTGAACTTATAAATTTTAGAGGAGAAAAAATCACTCTTAGACTCCACTTCAAACCAGAATAATGATCATTTACAATAAAAACATAGTGCAAAGAGGATTTTCATTCAATACCGCATCAACTCACAATCGAGAAAGTATAAAAAATAAAAAACTGTTGTCCCCATCTAATACAGAATACTTAAAATCGCTGGGATTTAATCTTCAACAATGAATGAAATACTAAATGTTCTTCAAAAACCTATGTATGATGAGAGTATTGTAAAAAGGGAATATCATAGTTACTCTCCATATCTAAAATCATTTAACAACAACGATGAGATTCGTATACCAATTCAAAATCAGGATCTCTTCGTCCTACCAAGTGAGAGTATGATTTACATTCATGGTTTTATAGTAAAGAAGGAAGCAACCAAAGAGGTTCCAGCTATAGATGTGAAATTAAAAAACAACTTTGCTTCATATTTGTTTGATGAAATTCGTTACGAAATTAATGGTTTTGAAGTTGATCGTACACGTAAACTTGGAATTTCATCCACCATGAAAAATTTTGTATCGTTGAATAAGGCTGAAAGTGATGTATTAAAAAATGCTGGTTGGTCTCTTACTGAAACTTGCGCTTTAGTAAAAAGTCATTTTAGTTGTTGTATACCTCTGAAAATGTTGTTGGGTTTTGCTGAAGATTATAACAAAATACTATTAAATTCGAAACATGAGCTTATCCTTCAACGTTCTACATCCGATGAGAGATCATATTATTCTACAAATGCAACTGATCAGTTGAAATTAACAATTCTGGATATAACATGGAAAATGCCACACATTCAACTATCGGACTTTGCAAAATTGGAAATGTTTAAGATAATCAACAACAAACATTCTATACCAATTGCGTTTAGAAGTTGGGACTGTCATGTAAATCCTGTTTTACCAAAGAGTACAAAGGTTTTATGGAATGTAAAGCTTTCTCCCCAAAACGAAAGACCACGATTTCTTATAATTGGTTTGCAAAAAGAGAAAACTAAAGAAGAAGGAAATGTATTTGATCATTGCAATATCTCTAATTTAAAAGTTTATCTAAACTCAGAGTCATATCCATATGATGATTTAAATAATCGTTTCGAAATGGGTCAGTATTCGATTCTATATAATATGTATGCAAAATTTCAACAAAGCTTTTACATGCGAGAACCTGAACCATTATTAAATGTTGATGAATATAAGACTTATGCGCCGCTTATTGTTGTTGATGTTTCACATCAAAATGAGGCTGTTAAAATAGGACCTATTGATGTACGAATTGAATTTGATACTGAAGCAAACAAACTAATTCCAGATAATACATCAGCATACTGTTTAGTTATTCATGATCGTTTAATCGAATACTCACCTCTAACAAGCGAAATTAGAAAAATTATTTAATTATATTTATTTTGAAATTTTTTTAATAAATGAAATAATATGTTTATTTATAAATAAAACAAATTCTTAATCAATGTATTTTATTAAAACAATTATAGTTTCTCTTTTTAGTTTAGTTTCGAAAACAAAAACTTTAAACATAAATGACCACAATTTATTGTATTAAAATTTTGATATCTATCATAATTATAACTTATGTTTTCTCCTAAATATTTTATTAATTGTTTCGGCGGTTGCAAATTACCAAAGCTATCAAAATATTCAATTTGATTGTTGTTTTTCCAGTACGCTACCCAATGTGTGCCAGATCCCTTTGAAGTATCCAGATTAATTATTCCACATTCTTTTTTAAATGGTTTGCTTGGAAGAGTGTTACACATAAACACACCTCTAAAATTTGGAATATGTTTTGCATATTTTCTCAAGTCTACATCAGAAAGGGCTCTTTTAGGTAGCTTCATTAAAAATTTTGTTGATAAGGCTTCAAATATAATCCAAAACCTTTTTTATATGGTTTTAAGAACATGCCTTTTCCCATCGCAATGGCTTCCATTGTATTATTGTGTCGTTTTGCTTCAGTCAGCTGTTCCTTTCCATTTTTAACTGCATTGATTGCTTTTGTAATACCAGATACACCACCAGCTAAACCACCAAGTGCACCCAGTGCAGCAAATATAGGGGCAAGTGGAAGAAAACCTCCAGATTTTGGTAGCGGTATTATTCGAGGTGTTTTTATTAATGATTTTTTCTTCCCCTTGAAAATATTGTTTACAACTTTTCGTGAAATCTTTATAGCATCTTTCAAGTTTTCACTTTTCTTTATATTCTTTCTTGCACTTTTCAATGCATGTGTAAATAGTTTGTGGGTATTTACTGGAGACGACTTTTTAGTTTTACTAATAACGTTACCCATACCGAATTTTGTTTTTGCTTTCATTGCAGTAGTAACAAACCAAGCGTTTGATTTTTCACCGAAACTACTATCGCTAGCATTAACCCTCTGCCAAGCCTTTTCAGCTAAGATTCTATCAGCAATATGTCTTTTCTCTAAATCTTTATTGTTTGAGTATGCTATATCGTGCTCTCTGCAAGCAGTATCCAATGGATTGATTCCTTGATCACCTCTTTCTAAACGTTTCTTTAATTTTGTTCCAGGTCCACAAAATTGATAACCGGGTAAATGAAGTTCAAAAGGAAGTTTATTAATAATTTTATTCAGAAAACCTTTACCGATGAAGTATGGATGACGACTGAATATCTTTTTATAAATGATTGTCATATCTATTGACACTTTATCGATTAAAGTTTAAAACCAAATTGATTGAAAACAAATAAAAGAGACTGGTTTATATATTATGTTATCATTAGATTTCAGAATGCGTTTTTTTAAACAACATAAAAGGATTGATGTAAAGAATATCGAATCAAAGTTCGATTCATCATCATCAAATAAAATTCGTCATAGTTCATTACTACCGAATTCTATTCGAGCCCTTATTGTGGGTCCATCAAATTGTGGAAAAACAAATGTGATGATCAGTCTTATTGAAAGTCCACATGGATTGAAATTTAAAAATATTTACTTATATTCAAAGTCAACACAACAACCGAAATATAAGTACTTAGAAAACCTAATTAAACCTATCAAGGAGATACATTTTTCATCATTTTCCAATAATGATGATGTTATATCCCCAGACGAAGTTAAGCCAAATTCAGTATTTATATTCGACGACATAGCTTGTGAGAAACAAAATCATGTACGTTCTTACTTCTGTATGGGTCGTCATAAAGATATTGATAGTTTTTATTTATGTCAAACTTATACACGAATACCAAAACACTTGATTCGCGATAATGCAAATATGATTATAATTTTTAAACAGGATGAAATGAATATTAAGCATATTTACAATGATCATGTTGGTTCTGATATGACTTTAAAAACATTTCATGAGTTATGTGCCGAGTGTTGGAAAGAAAAATATGGTTTTCTAGTTATTAACAAAGATGATCCTATGAATAATGGTCGATATAGAAAAGGCTTCGATATATTTATAAATCTATAAAAGAAATATTACAGATATTTTTAAATCAGTACAAGATTAATTATTAAACTAACAGCTTCTCAACTATTAAACTGCTAACTGCTAAACTGATCTGTTTTGAATCTGTTTCTAATTCAATCTTTAAATATGAATACAAATCTAGTAAATAATCTTATTAAAACTCGAAATATTTTAAAAAAGAAATATAAGAATATTTTGCTTGGAGAAGTTGCAAATGATGAATTGTTGGAAAAGACATTTAAACCAATATCAAAACCATTAAAAGAATTAGTTCAATCAACTAATAATAATAACATTATAAAACATGAAAAATATCCGGATAACTCTTTTAAACATGATCTTGAGGATAATAAAGTTGCCTTCAGTACACCATATAAAAAGAGTAAGCTTGATTATAACACGTTTTCTTCAAGCTTTAATAACAAGAAAATCGAGAAAAGTTCAAACACGTTTCAATCATTTGATGATGATGAAAATGATCATGATGACTATGATGATGATGATGATGATGATAATAATGATAATGTTGATAATGAGAATGATGATAATGATGATGATAACACCATTGCAGTACATCCCAATCAAAGTATTCAATATAATTTATCAAAAGTTAACTTAAATATATATGATAAAACCTATGGTCCACATAAGGATAAAAATCAAATATGGAGACTGGGTAATGAACCCATCGCTTTCGATTCAACCAATATTACTGTAGGTAATTTAAAATGGCCCTTCACATCAGGCTTATATGAATTGTTAGTTTATAAGAAACCAATCAGTTATAATAAAACAGATTTAAATAATTATAAACAAATATTGGAGATGACTAATGTCCATAAACGAAATAACAGTATTAATGGTCAAATTAAAGGAAATCGTTCAATTAAATATACAACCATTATTAAAAACCTATTTAAACAACAGAAAATTCATAAGGGAAAAGGTTTAATGAAATTGAATAGAGAAAAGCCTAATTATGTTTATTGGGATGATCCTAATGAATTGGTTGATAGATTACGTCTTTTGATTTCATCAACAACAGCTGGTCACTCAAATCATAATAATGAAATTGTATCAATTATTGAGGAATTGAGAGAAGCAAAAATTATTATATAAATAGACTTAAAAATGTTTAACGATTCATATTCATAAAATGCCTATCGATAAGTTTGGACATTATATTGAAAAATCTGCAAGATATCAAAATCAACATTTCAAGATTCATTTGGATAGTGATCGTAATTTCAACTTTAACTTGCGGAGAATAAAAAATATTGCTAGTCCTGTATTGGAAAACGATGCTGTAAACAAAATTTACATGAAAAGCTATTTAAGTGAAATAAAGAAACAGCTGGATACAATGTATATGGAGAGAATTAAGGGAATGGAGGATCGTTTTAACGAAATAATACAACAACAAAACGTGTCGATTACAGAAAAATTTGAAAATGTAGAAACACGTTTAAGTAAATTAATACATGATCAAAGTATAATACAAAATAATCTCGATCAATCACTAAAAGAAATGAGATCATTATTTAATTACAAAATTGATTCAGTTGAAGAACGTCTTAAGCTCATTACAAAACATTTAAAAATTGAAATATAAATCGTTTTGATTTAAATCCTACGTCAACAGCATTTAAATTGATGTAATCTAAGACAGATGTTAGAAATGGAGCGACAAGAAGTGGTTAAGGAGCTTCATAAACAAGCACGCAGAAATTTCATTCGACGTCGAGTGGTACACAAGGGAATTGATGATCTTTGGCAAGCAGATCTTGTTGAAATGGGTGTTTACTCAAAATATAACAAAGGCTATAGATTTATTTTAACAGTTATAGATACATTTTCAAAGTTTGCTTGGGCTGTACCCGTAAAATCTAAAAGTAGTGAAGATATAACCAATGCTATGCAATCTATTTTTTCGCTAAAGAGAATTCCAAAAAACTTGCAAACAGATAATGGTAAAGAGTTCTATAATAAAATATTTCAAAACCTGATGAAAAAACATAATGTCAATCACTATTCTACATATAGTATCATGAAAGCATCTATTGTAGAACGATTTAATAGAACTCTGAAAGGAATGATGTGGAAAAATTTTAGTCTACAAGGAAATTATCGATGGATACATATATACAAGGATTTAATTAATCAATATAATAATAAAAAGCATAGAACAATTGGAATGACACCAAAGTCTGTTAACACAAAAAATGAAAGTTCTTTACTAAAACAAGCCTATAATCATCCCAAAATATTTAAATTTGGCAAACTAAAAGTTGGAGATCACGTTCGAATTAGCAAATATAAACATATTTTTTCAAAAGGATATACTCCAAACTGGACAACTGAAATTTTTAAAATTCGTACTTTACGGAACACAAACCCCATTACATATTTATTGGAAGACTATCAAAATAATCCAATTGTTGGTGGATTCTATGAACATGAACTATTAAAGACACATTTTCCAAATACATACTTGATTGAAAAGGTTATTAAAACTAAGGGACACCAGGCATACGTAAAATGGTTGGGTTTTTCCAATCAACATAATTCTTGGATCAATAAAGATGAACTTCAATAATATTTTATATGTACTTCAATATGAGATTTATTCTTTTTTACTTTTTTTATTATATTATAAAATTTTAAAACAAATTAATAAATAAAATATATGTATGTGAATAAATAGTATTGCTTTGATTTTTATTTCTAATCAACTTTGTTGTGTATGGTCAGTATCAAGCTTTTGTATTCAAACAGCTTAGTTATATCAACTGTTGCAAACACATTCGTACATATCAATGAAAAAACCACAACAGAATTTTTAACAAACTCAAACAGCCTAATTATAGCAACTGCTTCAAACACATTCATTCATTCATATCAAAAATAAAAAAAAAAACCCACAACAGAAGAACAATACAGTAGGGTGGCACTGTACAAAAGTAATCGTTGTTAGTTTTCTCATACAAAATTAGTATACAAATCCTAACCAACCCCACCCAAAACCCGACCAAATCCCGCCCAAACCCCGACCAAATCCCGACCAACTCCCGCTCAAACCCCGACCAAACTCAACCAAGCCAAACCAAGTCGTACCAACCCATTACTCACACACAATTTCAAAAACTTCCAGTAAGTACCACCCTATTTTAAACACACATTCAACTGACCAGTGTTGCCAAGTATGCATTACACAGATTTTCATCGTTCATGCCATACAAAATTAGTATAAATTTTTTGCTCCCTGCTCTGTTTCCAGAACTGTCTTATACACCCTACTAATATTTATAGAGAAACGGTTTAGGTCCACATCAGAAAGTGGTCTGTTGGGCAGCATCTCTAAAAGTTTTTTGAATCCTCTTTATGAACTAAACCATAACCCTTTTTATATGGTTTTAAGTAAAGTCATTTTCCAACTGCTATAGATTCCATCGCTCTATTATGTCTAGTTGCTTCATCAAGTTGAATTTTAGCATTCTTTGTTGCATTTACAGCTTTAGCTATGGCAGCACCTCTAGTTGTTAGACTACCAATTGCACCCAGAGCAGTTAAAATCGGTATTAGAGGTAAAAAACCACCAATTTTTGGAACACGTATTACACGTGGTACTATAATTTGAGACTTTCTTCCTTTTAATGACTTGTTAATAGTTTTTCGTGCAATAGCTGAGTTAATATCTAATGGTTTTTCTTTTTTTAGTATTTTTGTTGCAGCTCTAACTGATGTTCTAAATAGTGTTTTAACATTTAGTTTGTTCTTTTTAACATTTTTCTTTTTCTCCACACCCATACCAAATTTTGTTTTGGTTTTCATTGCGTTAGTAACCATATATGCAAATGATTTTTCAGCAAGACTGCTATCTTTTGATAAAACTCGATCCCAAGCGGAGTTTTCAAGTATTTTATCAGCTTTATGTCTGCTACTTAAATCCTTATTTTTGGAATAAGCAATATCGTGATTTTTACACGCAGAGTCCAATAAATTAATTCTTTTATCACCTCGATTTAAACGTTTTTGTAGTTTTGTTCCAGGTCCACAGTACTGATATTCAGGTAGATGAAGTTCAACAGGTAGAGAGTTTATTATTTTGTCTACTATACCTCCTCCAACTACGGTATTTTTATGACTAAACGTTTTCTGATATCGTATAACCATATTATCTAATTTTTCCTATATAAGAGGTAATATATATGAAACGCATTTAGTTATAAAAATGCAGTTAGTAAAACAACATAAAAATATTTTAGTTCGTAATATTGATGATTCAGCGAACATCAGTTGAAAAATAAAGCATAGTTCTCTCTTACCAAATTCTATTCGTGCTCTAATAGTGGGACCATCAAATTGTGGAAAGACTAATGTTATGATTGGCTTTGCTAGAAAGTCCTAATGGACTCAAGTTTGAAAACATCTATTTATACTCAAAATCTCTCTATCAACCTAAATATGAATACCTAAATACCTAATTTCACCAATTAAAGGTATGGGGTATTATACATTCACCGATAACGAATCAGTTATTCCACCTGACGAAGCTAAAACTAATTCAATTATGATATTTGATGATGTTGCATGTGAAAAGCAGAATAATATACGTACATATTTTTTTATGGGGCGATATAGGAATGTTGATTCATTCTACCTGTGTCAAACTTATACCAGAATTCCCAAGCATTTAATAAGAGACAATGCAAATGTTATTATAATGTTTAAGCAAGATGAGACTAATATGAAGCATGTTTATAAGGATCATGTTGCCAGCGATATGAGCTATGAAAAGTTTCAAGAAATTTGTCGAGAACGTTGGAAGGATAAATATGGATTTTTGATGATAAGCAAAGATAACGAATTAAACGATGGTCGCTACAGAAAGCAGTTTGACTATTTCATAACTATATAAGCAACTACTCATAAAAAATTACCTTTAGTTATTAATCTAACTTTAAACTTGATACATCTATTTGCTATAACCTCATCTGATACTTGATAAGCTGATCTGAAAACCAGACCAGGTCCTGATAAGCTGATCTGAAAACCAGATCAGGTCCTGATAAGCTGATCTGAAAACCAGACCAGATCCTGATAAGCTGATCTGAAAACCAGACCAGGTCCTGATAACCTGGTCTGATAGCTGATACCTGATCTAATAGCTGATACCTCTTATTTGCTAAACATGGTTGAGAAACTTTTAAAACAGTTGGTGTTGACAAGAAATGTCTTGAAGAAAAAGCTTCGTAGTATAAAAACTTGTGAAATAGATACACGTGAACAACTAAGAGATACATTTAAACCTATTACAGAACCACTCAAAGAATTCATAAATAGTTCTAAAAATATTAAAAGAATTCCCATAAAAGAAGAAAGTAAAATGAAGACAGAAGTTGAAAATAATACAAGTTTTAAACCTGAAAAAACATCAGTCAAAATAGAGACAAGTACACCAAAGAAACTAGCAGAAGGAACAATATTCGATAATACCATCTTGTTTAATGATGCTAATAATGAGAATGATGATGACGATGATGATGATTTTTACTCAAAGACTTCCAATACAGAAGATACTTATACTGACTTATCAGTCTTGGAGGGAAGAAATGAATTAGATATAAACTATGGTCCACATAAAGATTTCAATAATAAATGGAAATTTGGTGATAGTAACCTCAAACTTAATGGAGATAAAATACAAGTTGGTGGTCAAATATGGGCTCTAACACCAGGACTATTTTCTCTAATGTTTCATAAAATACCAAAACATTATGATAAATTTGAACTCGAAATCTATAAAAAGATTTTAATTACTACTAATGCATATAGAAGGGAGTATAAACCTGATGGTCAAATTAAGGGTACTAGAGGATATAAATACAAACATATTATTAAGAAATTTATTGACGAGAAAAATCAGAAGAATTTAGCCGAATCAACAGGATCTAAGCCAAAAGGTAGTTATTTAGGTGATGGAATGATGGAATTTAACGCCCATAAGCCAAACTATATATACTGGGACGATCCAAATGAGTTAGTAGATCGTCTTCGACTACTGCTTGCATCACAAGGTGCAGGTCATACTAATCACAATAACGAGATTGTATCAATTATTGAAGAACTACGTGAAGCAAACATAATACATTAACTTTCTGTCTGTTGATAAATTTGGACATTATTTAAACGATACTAGCAGCATAATTTCTTTGAAAAATGCACCTAAACTGCTGGGGCTCTTTATGGATACGAACAACAACATTGATGTCCAAAACAAAAGAATCAAAAATGTTGCAAAAGCTCTGGAGGAAAACGATGTTATCAATAAATTGTTTCTGCAAACTCAAATCGAAAAATTAGAAGAGAAATTATTAACATACTTTAAGGAAGATAATACTATAATTCGAGAAGATATTCAAATGCAAATTGAGATATTGTAGATTTTATACAAGAGCAATACAGAAGACTCTGTCCAGAAAATAAGATTTTTATTGAAGCCAATAACAATACAATGCAAGTTAAAGTTAATAGTTCCAAAGATCCTGTATATTTTAATAAAGTCAACACAATTGGAAAACTTTTAGGATTCAATACCAAAATCCTAACACCAAACAAATATCATTACTCAGATCTTTCAGTTAATATTTTTAAAGTGAATCTCTTGCGAATTGAAAGTAAATAAAAGTAAAAGTGAATAACTCAAAATCGCATACACTTCATGAATTTCCGATTAATGTGCCTCCAGGCTATAAAATAGATGAGGTTCCAAGAAATCTCATATATTTACCTGTGAACACCAGGGAGATAAGTTCACTAGCGCTGCGCGTAGTTGATCAACACGGTGATTTAATTAATTTTCGAGGAGAGGAAATTATAATACGAATACATTTGAGGTCAACTAAATAATGCTAATATGCAACACAAATACATTGAAAAATATAGCAGCAAAAACAACAACAACATTAAAGCGACCACTTCAACAGAAAGCACTAACAACATCAGATAAAAATTTTCTAAAGTCCTTGAATTTTAAATTGAAGACAAAATGAGTTCAATAATAGATGTCTTAGATAAACCTTTCTCTGATGAGAATATAATCAAAAAGGACTATCATACATATGCACCATACTTACAATCTTACAGCAATAATGATGAAATCAGAATTTCAATACAAAATCAAGATTTATACGTGCTACCCAGTGAGAGCTACATTTATGTAGAAGGATTTGTTGCTGATAATAATAACTCCAAATCTTCTTCATCTTCGGAGAACTTTAAATTAAAAAACAACTTTGTAGCATATCTATTTGATGAAATTCGCTATGAGCTCAATGGAATTGAAATTGATCATACAAGATATTTAGGAGCCACGAGCACCATAAAAAACTTGGTTTCTCTATCACCAAACGAAAGCAATGTAATGCAAAATGCTAGATGGAACAAAATTGACGATGTCACTCTTGCAAATGGATTTTTCAATTTCTATGTACCTCTAAAAATGCTTCTGGATTCGCTGAAGACTACAACAAAGTTATATTAAATGGACAACATGAACTGATACTCTTGCGCAATAAGAACGACGAAGATCTTGTACGCTCGAGTGTTTCTACTGAAAAAGCTAAACTTACAATTTCACTCATCTCATGGAGAATACCTCATGTTCAATTATCTGACCTTAGCAAATTGAATATGATTAAAATTATTAACAATGGTGCTTCTATACCCATGGCATTTCGCAGTTGGGATTGTCATATTAATCCACAATTAAACACAGGAACTAACCATATTTGGAATGTTAAACTGGCTGCAAATAGAGAACGCCCCCGTTTTGTGTTGATTGCTTTTCAACAAGAAAATAAGTTTGTTCATTGTGATTTGACTAATTTAAAAGTACATTTAAATTCAGTCTCATACCCGTATGATGACCTAAACATAAAATTTAAAAATGAACGTTATGCAATTCTATATGATATGTATCTAAGATTCCAACAAAGCTACTATATGAAAGAATCTCAACCGCTTCTAACTGCATCAGAGTTTAGGACAAAAGCTCCTATTATTGTAGTAGATGTTAGTCATCAGAATGAATCACTCAATAATGGACCGATTGATATAAAAATAGAATTTGAAACAGCAACTAATATTGCAGCAAAGACATCCGCTTACTGCATTCTTATTCATGATCGTATAATAGAATATATACCTATCAAAGGACAAGTTCGAAAAGTGTTATAAATTGAATAATATGGAAAATAAAATAATTTTTATAGACGTAAAAGGTTTTAAAACTAATTCAAACGATTTCATCGCAAAAGAAGTAGCGATTGTTTTCAACAATTATGAATATAACAATTTCGTTATAAAACCACCATTTGATTTTAAATGCTTATCAATAAAAGCAAAGAGAAGTAAAGTGGCTAACAAAAAACTATCATCACCTAAGCTGGTCTGCTGGATCAGTTTCATTTCATAGCGTTTGCAATTTTTTAAAAGCCAACGCAAGATGTTCTAAAATTTACGTAAAAGGTGAAGAAAAAAGACTATGGTTGGAAAAAATGTTACACCGAAAAATTTCTAACGTTGAGGATATAGGCTGCATCAACTTTAAACAAATGGAAATCAAGTATCCAGAATATTTTTATTGTAATTATCATAAATTTGGTGTATGCGCATTAAAAAAATGCTATTTTACTAACAAAAGAAATGTCTTGCTTTAAATGATCTTTTTACTTTTTAAAATATTAATTAATGTATTATTATAAAATTTAAAAAAATTTTTAACAATAAATGTATACAAAATAAAAGAATGTACAAGTATTTTCTTATTTCAAATACAAACTAAATAAAGGGAATAGAAGGAGGTGGGGCGGAGAAGTTAACTTTTTTGCTTACTTGCAAATTTATACTTTTTGTTTCTGTGCTGATGACTGTACTTAGTTGAAAATCCTCTGCTTTAAAATAATCGTAGTCAAAATGTCTGCGTTGCAAAATATAAATGTATTCAATAAAATATTCCACGCACAAGTTCTCACGATCGCACAAATGTACATACATACATATGTATGTACATACATATATACATACACATTCAAGAATTTCATAATGTTATGAAATAAATATTTCTTAAACGAATAAACACAATATACAATTACCAGCGACAATCAAGCTGGACCACCCACACACAAGCATTAGGGTGTTCACATACATGAGAACATTTTATAAATAAATAAATAAAATAATTAAATAAATTAAATTAATTAATTAAATTATTTTATTTATAAACAATTTATTTTATTTATAAACAATTTATAGCGTTAGGAAACCACACAAACACATTCCCACGATTCATATGAGAATCGCGTAGTAGTCATCAAATCTATTTTCTCTGATATTACTGATATAGTATTACGATAACAAATTTATACAGTCTGGAAACACTGTAAATTTTCCCTTTGGAAAAATCATTTTCCCGTCGGCATTAAGAAATATAGTAATCATGTTTTGCCGTCGGCATTAAGAAATATAGTAATTATGTATTGCCGTCGGCATTTGAAAAAACTAATTATGTATTGCCGTCGGCATTAGGAAAAATAATCATGCATTGCCGTAGGCATTAGGAAAAATAATCATGCATTGCCGTAGGCATTAGGAAGAATTAAGTTTCACAAAGGAAAAATTATCTCTTGACTTTCCCGTTGGTATTAGGAAAAATCATTTTCATGATTTTCCAGTTGGTATTAGGAAAAATCATTTTCATGATTTTCCAGTCGGCATTTGAAAAACATATACATATAAAAGCTTCAAATCTATAAACCCCCTTAATCCATCCCACAAACATACATACATATAAATTCCCACGGTCACAAAAAACCAGACTTATTGAACCGCCCTCGTATGTAGTAATAATAAAAAAACTCCTTATGTAAACAAAAAACTCCTTATGTAAACAAAAAATCGGACGGACTTATTGAACCACCTTCGTAGGTATCAAATTTCACAAATTTCCAAGAATTTTAAAATTTCACAAAATTTTGCACTGAAATTTACAAATTTCACAATTTAAATTACCCAAATTTCACAATTTTAATTGTCCCAGGACGCCCAATTCCCTACTACTAACATTTTCTTAACTTTAAGTAAATAATTTAAATAAATATCTGTACAATCTTCAACAATTTTTTTGATAAATATATTCGCCGAATCTTCACCAAAATAATGTCTATATAAATTATTTTCTCTCTTGAAACTACAATTAATAAAATAACCAAATGCACAAGCATGATGTTTCTGTACATTTGTGGTACTTTTACTTACAGCATTATCAACTTTTTCTAAAATAGATTCAAAGTCCGCGTAGATTACGAATGGTACATCTAACTGTTTGTAGTAGTTCTTAAACTTTCTGATGACTTTTTCCCCACAAACATTTTTATGATGATTATACACATAATCATCATGTGTATGATATAGACAGGTGTTGCATATCATGATCTTATGATCATGCGATGTTATGCTGGAACGAAGGAGTCTGAAGAAAATATAGAAAATACCAATACGATATAAATAAATATAACAATAAGAAGTAACTTTTTAAATAGAGATGAAAGCAGATTTTTCATAAATGCACAAATGAAACTTACTTTGATATATCCTTGATGAGTACATAGTGGAAGTTTTCATTGGACTGGAGCAATAAGAGATTAATATGAATGTGTTTTTCTCCTTTTGTTTATAGTATGGTCCTATAAGCGATGTGCCATTATGGCCAAATACATTGATGCTCAGATCATTTTGATTTTCGAATTGTTTTATCTGCTTCAATGGGAGTGGAAACTCTAGGCCTTCAAGATTTAACACAATTGCTCCTAAATTAATATTCTCATCAGAAATGTTTGTTATATTATAGTTTCTATAGTTTTTCCGTTGTCTTCGATCTAAAGTACTATTTGTGTACAAAGCCGCAATGAGACACCATTTAAAGCAATAAATATCATTGTTCTCGACATTTATGCATGCACATTTCACTGCAATATTTTTTGGGAGAGGGATAAAGCTCGATCCTCTTATTATGGACACCTTGTTTATATTAACTTCAAGGGAATTTATTGAAATCAATGTCCATCCGCTATCCCTCTCTTGAAACTCTTCCATTTTGGCTCGGTCTCATCGGTCTGTTTCTTGCACATCTCATCTATGTCATCAGAGAGGGTCACCAACATCATCTTTGAGATGTGCACAAGTTGGCTAACATTCATCTCATCATTTACCATTTTCATATAATCATATGTGAGCTCCATATTAAATTTAAAAGTAGTATGTATCCTACTACGTTCATTAAGTTGTTTTACTATGGAGCTCTTTGCAGATGCGAGAAACTCCTCCTTAAACACGACGCCCACATTTTTGTTGAGGAGAATATATGTCTCGATCCTCCCATTGAAGTTACTTATTCTTCTAGTAAGAAAATCGCTGATCCTTTCTTGCTGACAGCTGTTTTTGTGTTTTATGGTTCTGACGTGAGAAATACAACCATTTGATGGAATCATCTCATCACAATCCACACAATATTTGTTGTTAATATTTAGCTTACTAATTCCCAACATAGCCTTCGACTGGCTAGCATAGGTGTGTGTTTCTATATGCTCATTTACTTTTGTTTGAGTCATAAAGATTTTATTGCAGATGGGACAATTTGCGGTATTCATTTTATTTAATTATTTTTATTATTTATTTATTTGTTTATAATTTATTTAATTATTTTATTTATAAACAATTTATTTAATTATTTTATTTATAAACAATTTATTTAATTATTTTATTTATAAACAATTTATTTAATTATTTTATTTATAAACAATTTATTTAATTATTTTATTTATAAACAATTTATTTAATTATTTTATTTATAAACAATTTATTTAATTATTTTATTTATAAACAATTTATTTAATTATTTTATTTATAAACAATTTATTTAATTATTTTATTTATAAACAATTTATTTAATTATTTTATTTATAAACAATTTATTTAATTATTTTATATATAAACAATTTATCTAATTATTTTTTTTTATGCACTATAAACTTGTTTAACAAACAATAATTAGTTTTAGCACTTTTGTAGTTTTTTTTTGTTTTCAAACACTCAAAATTTGGTTTGGGAAATAGTTGGTGAATTGTTGAGATATGACAATCTACATTATTTTTTCTACTTATATACGTTACATGAGAATCGCGTAGTAGTCATCAAATCTAATTTCTCTGATTGTATTACGACATATTATGAAATTCGTACACACACACATACACACATCCCCACAATTCATATGAGAATCGGGGGACGTGAGTGCAGGCCCTCTATACGTTTTTGTTAAAGTAAAATATACTAAAATAAAAATATATAGGGGTAATCCCTATTCATAAAACTCTGCTTGTCAACCTGATGGGACTTAAAACATTTAATATCTGAAATGCACTTGTACATATAAAACCTATGCCAACACAATATTTTTCTATCTCCATAAGAATAACAATGTCAATAGCGTAGAAAACATATATACACATATATATAAATATGCATGAAGAAGTGTTGATGTAATTCACACAAGCAGTGATATTCTTCAAAGCAAAAATAGATACTATCACATACATTAATCCAACAACATAAACATGCATAAATACATTACCAAATGCATTCCCTATCCCCCTCCATTCCAAACATCTATCAGGGTTGCCACTACCTACAGCTTTTATATTATTTCCCCAGAGACCCCAAAAATAAATGTATACATACAATAATAATCATACATACGCAAAGCAACGAAAACTCAGAGGAGCAAACCAAAGTCTATCAAATAACGATCACTACATACACACAGATCCCTTGTTACTACCCTGCAGTCAGACTGTATGTACGTAAATTATAGAAATGTACCAGTAACTAACTATCTGGTTGGTATGTCTCATGACCGCATAAGAACTAGTAGTCACTACCTAATCAATTGTTTTAGTGTTACTAGTAGATTTTCAATGACAAGCACATGTTAAATGTCTATAGCACAAAGTATTGTATGGAGGATAGTTAGAGAGTAGTACTGGTGACAAGTGAAAGTGAAAAGCTAGTCAGCATATTTTCACCATCAACATTTCCTACCGGGGGTAATGATTGTCTGCCACTACAACAAAAGTATCGGACACCATCAAACAACCAAGTAAATACACACACACACACACATACAAACATCCATGTATAGATCCATCCGCTGTAAGCACAACGTTTCTCTACAATAACAACAAAAGCTGTACACACAAGTATACAAACATACACATAAATAAAGAATCAAACTCACACACACATAGTCTCACAAAATCTCAGCATGAAAATCCCCAAAAACCCACATTTCTTACAGGGTTGCCAACATATTTTGATTTTTCCCTGATTTGAATTCCCAAAACATGTCGTCCGTCCCCATTACTAATCTACTAATACTGTTTTCAAGTGATGCAAATAGTCCAAGTGTAAACATGACAATTGGTTTTCGACATTACCTGTTGACCTTTCAAAAGGAAATTATAAAAGATTGCGCGTCTCATAAAAAACATTCCAATGCCAAACGCCATTTATCATAATAAGACAATCGGACCATATTTCGCCACTGGAACTAAGAATGCTTGTTGCAAACAGAAAATGTTGAGAGGATAAGAGTCAAAAACATCAGTGTTTCATCGCCACAATCACCTGTTCGAAATGACCGTATTAATCATAAAACTGTTCGAAAAGAGAGGAGATTGAGCTTTCCAAAATGCAACAGTCAAACAGTTCATAAATGTGGAAAATGCAATGTATTAGTGCATTCCAAGTGCTCTCATACTTATCATAATTGAAGATATTTTAGGTTTTTGCTTTTTAATAAGTTCATGTTAAGTTTATATTCAAGTTTATTTTAAGAAGTTTAATATGTATTATTTTAAGAAGTTTAATATTAACATTTTGAAAAAAAAAGTTTATTATTTATATCGTTAAGGCACATCGTTGCGTTTTTGAAACGTAGATTAACTCGGTTCCCACCGATTAATTTTTTTTTTAAATTTTGTTAGTATCATATTGAGACTAAAACTAACATATTCTGAAAATTTCACTTATGTAGCTCAACGGGAACGATGCTTGGACCTTAATGGGTCAAGTACAAAAAAACAAAACTTTACAGGGGAAGGTTTTTTTTAATTATCTCCGTTGATATTTCAGTTTATTCGAATTTTGGTATTTAAGTGTTAATATGCTAAATATAAGTAACGCAAGGAAGTTTAACTAAATATTAGCAAAATAACGGTATTATTTGTTCCTTAAGCTTTTTTTGCTGTCTCCCTTACGACCTCCTGTATATATTTTTGTATTGGTTCAGCTAAAAAAATATTTTTAAGAAAAATTAAATATCAATTTTTACGTAAACTTGTCTCCAAGTTGCTTAATTATTGTCTTCTTGATCGGCTTCAGGTAGTGAATCTTCTACAGACTTATAACTTTTTAAATCAGAGAGTTCGCCATTAAATTTTTTATGTATAGTTTTATCTACGGAAAGTATTTTCATATCCATATACTTTTGTTCAGAAATTTTTAATAAATTGCTACACCCAGAGGAAAAACCGCTTAAAATCAATAAAAACTATATTAAATTAATAAGAAACATTAACGAAAGTCTAGTAATGCACAGTATTTATTTATTAATTTTATTTATTTTTAAGTTTTTAATACTATTTTCTATTATATTGAAAATGATTGAATTATTGTGACGCATTCTTATTTTTAAGTTACAGCTTTTCCCTGAGTGTACGTATCTTAACTTTTGACTATCTCAGTTTATCTCCTGGATCGAGTAATCAAATTTAAATCATAATAAATTGTTTCAGAGTTATACAAATAACCATATTTAAGACTTATAGGTAGATGATTATTTCAAGTTGTGAAACATGGCCTTTAAAATTATGATAACTCACCTCAATACAATCATATTTTCTGGATTCGTTGTAGAATTGAATAATGGGCTTTGTCGTGATTCGCGTATTTCGAATTCGACTACAACAATTTGGTTCTAGACTAAAAAACACTATTTATTTATTTTTATTTTTTATATAGAAAGAATCCTAATGATTTGTTCGTGAATTTACATAATATATACAAGTATGTGCGCAAATTTTTTTTATACGAAAATATGTTTTTCTCTGTCGTTTATACTAGTGTGTAGTTTTGTTGAGATATATTTAATGGATCACAGACTGTAGGATAAATCCAAATGCATAACAAAGCTTATAATACATTGGTATGTGATGTTTTGGTCCTTATATTATTAAATGATATATATTTGGTCCAAGTGTAATGAAGCTATATAAGGTACAGATCTTACCTTATAAAATAATGAGATCGGATTGTAATTATCGCTATTAAATTTTTAGCTAGAGCCGTTGAAAAAAATACTTTCCAAAAAAACTTAGTGTTATCCCATTAAAGGATCTTGATACCTCCTAGGTAGGGCAAAATTATGTACTGGGAAGATGTTGTGCTATTTACTCTAAACAACAATGTTTACATAAAATTTTTCTAAAAAACACCGCATATAAAAGTTATGGTTCCAAAAGTGTTTGTAGTAGAGTTTTCTAAAAATGAAAAAACCGCGAATACTATTTTTATAAACCACATCCATCACTTCAAGATTGATTTTGTGAGCCAAACATAACTCTAGTTTTGTTCAGTTTTCTAATCCAAATTTGATATTCACTGCTGTTCCATTGTCATTACAAGCCACAATATCCGAACCCAATGAAATGGAACTCTATTAATTTTTGCCGTACAAGGTCTTGAATAACATGTTCTAAAAATTCCAAACTATAACATTTGTCATTTGAAAATATAATAATTCACTCATCTATTGTTAAATTGTATTTTTGATCATTTGGTTTTTTGTAACTCAGACGTTGTGCTATAATTTGTCCTCTGCCTTCAAAGACATTTAACAAAAATGTATTATCTTGTAAATTGAGATAGTGTTATACTTTTAAGGGAGAACCCATCAACCATTGCAGGCTGTGATACAATAGTTTCTAATGAATCAGTTTTTACAAATGCGTCCAATAATTTCACTGTGTCGAATCGGAAACTTTTTTGTAACAAGCCGGGGGAACCGGTGCATAAACCTAATTCTAGTACGTTAATTCAGTGCTGCTAACTGTTTTTTAGATTAGCTCTTGTTTAAAAACTAATTAAGATTGAAAACTTGGTTAAAAGTACCTAAAAAAATTCAATTTTTTCCCCAGTTTTCTAATATTTATTAACCTTTATATCGATGGATATCGATTGAAAAAAACATGCATTGATGAACATGCATCCTAAGAAAACGTTTAAAAAAAAAAATTGATTAAAAAAAAAATATTTTTTTTAACTTGAGCAATATTTTAATTTATGTTTAAAAATTTTTTTTTCAAAAATTTCTTTGGGACGCATGTTTATCAATAATATGTTCTTTTAACCGATATAAAAATGAATAATTGTTAGAAAAGTGGGACGATTTTTAGGTACTTTTAACCAAGTTTTTAATCTTAATTAGTTTTTGAACAAAATCTATTAGGTTTACTCACCGGGTCCCCGGATTGTTACATATTTGAACTAGCACAGTGTTTTTGTCCACGTTGTAAATTTCCTCATGAGCTTTGCCTATGTTAAGCGCCAATATTACGTACCGGCGGTATCGATTTCGGTTAAGACCGAACAGCAAACCCTAGTTTATAGTGAAGATAGGTTATTATATGGATGAAGAGTACAATGCGCATGGACGGTTTGCACGCTATCAGTGCAATTTTTACACACATGTGACTTTTTATCACAAAGTAGACCAGAGTTGTAGAAAGTGACTTGTGAAAAAAAGCTAAAATCCGCTGATTTGATCACTTTTAAAAAGGGACAAATATAGTGTGTTTGTTATTGAATATTTTTAGTACAATAATCAAAACAAACAGCAGAAATGTATACTTAGTGAAATAAACAATTGAACATTTTTACAAAGTTAAATGAAAGATTTTGCAGTGTTGAACTAAATAAAACAATGTGTAAAATATTATTAGTATTATAAAAGTGATTAAAATTAGTTTCCAAATGCTTACAAACTCAATTTTAAACATTTGCCTTCAAAAATATTAAATTTTAACTTCCACTTGCAAAAAGCAAACAACGAATGAGACCACAAAGCATAAATTGAAAATACACTTGAGCACATGAACATTTGCACAAAATTAAATGAAGGAATTTGTGGTATTGAATTAAAAAACACAATGCGAAACGTATTATTAGTATTAATAAAGTGATTAAAATTTATTTTCAAATGATTAGAGACTTTGTTTTAAGTATTTTCGTTAGCAAATATTAATTTTTACCATTTATTTACAAAAAGTAGGCTGCGAATAAGACCACAAGGAATAAAATGTAATTACTTTAAATTAATACCACGCGAAAGAAAAAGTAAAGTGGATTTGATGACTGTGTGAGCGAGACCTCTAAAAACACCACAAAAACACAATTGTCTTCCGTCCTGTGTCACCTCTGGTCTACTTTGTGCTTTTTATGGCCAGTCTATCAGAAACTGACGGTGGAGCGAATAAAATAAATACTTTCGGCAATTCGATTATTTTAAAAATATAAAAATAATAATAATGTACAAAGTGCAGAATAAAATATTCAACTATTGCTAATATCGAAAATAAAATATTTGAATCAAGTTGGTTAGTCGAAAAATTGCAATAGACCAAATAATAAATAAACTATTTTTCTTTTACAAAACAAATACGTATGTATGTAATGTTTGTATTTATGCATTTACTTCATACGACGTCGGTGAATGGTACATTATATTCGGCTTATCCGAATACATCACTCTTACTTGCTTTATTTTCAAAAGGGAATTTTAGCTTAAGTAACAAGTTTCTGTTACAAAAACTGTAAACCAAAAATAGTGTGTACTTAAGCTTAAATTGATTTGGCTATAAAATTTAAACCGTATATCTTATGGCTATAATATTTTGACAGATAATGCCAATGATAACAAGTAAATGATTTTTATAACAAAAACGAATTTTGAAAATCATGTTGGTTAAGCTTCTTTGGCGGTAATGGCTCGATATGTTAGTATGTGTATATATTTTAAATTTAGAATATTTTTTCAACAAAAATACGATACGATACGATATACATATGTATATATCGATAAATTTTTTTCATTTGCTCATCTCTAATACCGAGGGTGGCGTTGGCTGAAGTAGTTAGCACGTTGACTACAAAACCGAAGATCCTGTTTTCGAGCCCGGTCTCCAACAGTCATTAAAAATAGCAACACTACGCATTTTTCTGATGTGCATTAGTGTCCTTTGTATCAGTTGTTGTGGGAAAAATTCTAGTGATGCAGGCATAACGCACTGGTCACTAAAAACTATACCGACTTCATCAGATACTAATCCTAATGTATCATCAGAGCGCCCTCCTTCGTTGTGTAGCTGAATCATCGGCGAAGTAAAATAACCAATAAAATGGCTACTAAGCTTAGCTTCAAAATTTATTATGCTTCATTTGACACCAGAAGGCGCTGCAACACTGCATTATCAAAAAGCGTGAAAAAAGCAGTTGTAAAAGAATGAAGCTTTCCTCATTCTCTTGATTTACCACCTGTCTTCTCTATCACTATCCCTTCTCTATCACCCTCTCTCACTATCTTCTCTTCAACTAACAGGTAATACAAAGGGATCATTGTATTGGACCCAAGTGAGCTGGACTCTAAATTTCACCATTCCTTACCAGCAGCCTGCTAACCTAACCTAACCTATCTCTAATACCGAGACTTAATTTGGTCAATTATTAAGCATGTTCTTTTTTGAATTTTTTCTTTTTTTATTAAGCAGTGAGGTAGTCAGAGATGGTATTTATAAATATTCGTGTGGCAGCACTGATTTATATATTGAAAATCGATAAGGTGGCAACGTGGCTATTCAGTAAGAAAATGGTGTTGGCTTAGTAGTATAGATATTAATATTCTTAATGTGATAGCTGACTGTTGTACATTGCGATTAAGACTTTAATATATGTACTCGTATAATAAATATTGTATTAATCGTTATCTTTGAATGTGTTTTCTATTGCCTTGAAGTGTGGGGTTAGTATATTGGCGACGAGTAGTAAGTATTTTTATAATGAGTATGGCACAAATTGCGTTCACCATTGCTGACTTAGTGTCCACTTACATGCATGCGCACGTACCTAAATATGTACCGACATAAAAATGTATTTATGTACATCAGTGATGCCAGAATTCTTTCACCAATAATGGATAAATGTGGACAAAAAATGGGTAAAACCTAGCTAAAAAATGATTAAGCGAGATTGAATCCAAAAATCATGAGTATAAAACAAAAATAAGAGGATAGCACATTTTTTGCAGCAAATCGGGAAAAAATGTTAAAGCAAATAAAGGTAAAAATAATAAATTAAAGCATTAATTAAAATAATTTTTCTTCAGGTACTCAAGAAGCAAACAAAAAACTGAACACAAAAATTAAGAACGATATACAAATGTATGTAAGTAATTTTTGAATTTTTCTGCAATAGCTGTCGTGTTTGTGCCAATAAATTTTAAGAAACTTTCAGTCGTAGCAACAACTGCCTGATATTTTCAATCCAAACCTATTTGGTCCACTTGCTATTTTTTAACTTAACTTTAATATCTATTTTATTTTCACTTGAATAAAACACATGTTTTACTGATATCATTAGCCACCAACTAGACCCATCAACTTTCAACGACAACAATTCTTAGTGGTGAGTATCAATATACGAGGTTTATTTACAACGTATCGCAAATTTTGAATTTTCGCGGGTTACGTATATTCGAATTTTAATTTTTTGTGGCGTTATGTTGGTACTCATGTCTCTCACTTATGCCGAAAATTTCGGCAATTTTGAATGTTCAGTTAATTGTTGACAGCTACTTTGCCTTGCCTTTACCTTGGTTCGTGCGGCAGCTTCCATTGAGATGATTTAGCTTTGGTTTCCACGTCATAACCATAAGTCCACAATTCGTCAATACTTACGATCCGCTGGAGCAAATTTGGGTCGTCGTGGACAGAGTCCAACAGCTCATCAGCAATGTTCATGCGATGTTTTTTGGTCAAAATTGAGCAATTTTCGTAAGAATTTCGAGGCGACACGTCTCATGCCCAACTCATTGATAAAAATCAAATGGCACGAGCCAATCGATATGTCTAGGTCCTCAGCAACTTCTCTAATAGTGGTTCGACGATTGGACAATACCACTTTCTTCACTTCATAAATTTTTTCGTCTGTTGTTGCAGTGCTCGGGCGTCCGGCACGCTCTTCCTCGTTCACATCTTCTCGGCCTTCTGAGAACATTTTGCACCACCGATAAACGTTGCTTTGGTCCAAGGTAGCTTCTCCGTATGCCACAGTCAACATTCGGAATGCATCCGCGCACTTAATTTCGTTTTTCACACAAAATTTGATACAGGTTCTTTGTTCCATTTTTTTAAATAGGTAAAAATCGAAGACGAGCCAAAACACGTGGAAGCGTACAAGCAGCTGTCAACAATTAACTGAACATTCAAAATGGCCGAAATTGTCAGCATAAGTGAGAGACATGAGTAACAACATAACGCCACAAAACAACCAATGGATACTTATGAGTTATTGTTTTCGGTATTAGGCGTTACGTAATACGGAAGTCTAATCTTTGGATTTTAGTCTTACTAATAAAAGAAAAGAACTATTATGTCCGAAATAAAGCCTTTTTCCTATGATGTAATAGAGAAATCGTTATTGCGCAGTGAGTGGGAGAAATGGTTTAGAGCCTTTAAGTTGCACCTGGCAGCGGATGGTCTGCAAATTTACGACGTCAGTTACAATATCCCTGGTGCTCTAGTTGAGTCCACATCGGAAAAGGGGAAAGATGTATTTACCATACTACACCATTTTTCATTTAAATTGAGAATATTCCAAATGAAATTGAGAATTTCGGTTTGAAATTGAGAAATTTCCAAATGAAAATGAGAATTTCAATTTGAAATTGAGAAAATCCAATTAAAAATGGGAATTTCAATTTGAAATTGAGAAATTTCCAAATGTAAATGAGATTTTCAATTTAAAATTGAGAAAATTCCAAATGAAATTAAGAATTTCAATTTGAAATTGAGAAAATTCCAGTTGAAATTGAGAATTTTAATTTGAAATTGAGAAAATTCCAAATGAAATGAGTAAATGCCAAATGAAAATGAGAAATTTTAATTTTAAATTGAGAAAATTCCAAATAAAAATTAGATTTTCATAAAAAAAAAGAGTTTAAAGTTTTCAATTTACACACAACTTGATTTAAGAGATATTTATTTAAATTTTTCAGCAATATAAATAACAATATGAGATTTAATTCTGCATACTTGCTACATATGCACATATACCTATGTACATATGTATTTTTGTTTTGAGTTTAGGAAAAGTAGGCTTTTTAAATTGAATGACACTGAAAAGCAATAAGAAAATTTAAAATAGTGTGGCACTGGAACCAACAACATGGAATTTAATGATAACTGTGCAATATGTTTAGTCAACATGATACGCGGTGAAGTAAATCGACTCATTCCGTGTCGTCACTTATTTCACCAAAAATTTATAACTTGGGTAATGGCGAATTGCCCTATATGTAGAAGTGAAATAGAAGGTAAGTAGGTGTGACATAACATACATATGTGTGACAAGATGTACATATAATGTAATTGATTTCCTTCAGGGTCGGAACGCGTTGCGCGAAGAAGTTACAAAAGATATTCTGATACGGATCGTCGAAGAATCATTGATGCATCTAATAAAGGAATGGACTGGGTAGAATTAGCTTCATCCTTAAATATTTGCTATAAAACTGCCCATCGATGGGCCTCTCAATTAAACGTAACACATATGCAAAGAGGTGGTAAGAAGCCCCGGTCTTTAGATGATGAAGAAGTAAATAATATTCTATGTAGCTTGGGTAGAAGAAAGGCCAGAAATAACACTTCGTGAAATGGTCGAAAAAAATTCATTCGCTATTTAATAAACATATTTCCATCACACCTGTAGGAAATACTCTGCACGGAAAGATGTATTCCATAAAAGGTGTTCATATGCAACCAGTGTCAATGAACACCCAGCTTAATAAAGAAAAACGTGCAACATATGTACGCAAACTTAACGAGTTTGTCAGAAATGGAAAACAAGTGATCTGTATAGATGAAACAAACTTCAACAGTAGTAGGGAATTGCCAGTACTGGGACAATTAAACTTGTGAAATTGTGGGCTGAAATTGTTAAATTGTGGCTGAAATTGTTAAATTGTGGGCTGAAATTGTTAAATTGTGGCTGAAATTTTAAAATTCTTGGAAATTTGATACGTGTGTGTATGTGTGTGTGTGTGTGTGTGTGTTTTCGGTGGCGCTTTGATGTTTTTGTTTACATAAGGAGTTTTTTGTTTACATTAACCTTTGAGTGAACGGGTGATTTTTTTTGTGGTGGCATTAATTGTGTGAACGGGTGATTTTTTTGTGGGGGTGGATTAAGGGGTTTCATAAGATTAATATTTCATACATGTATGCCGACTGGAAAATCATGAAAATGATTTTTCCTAATACCAACGGGAAAATCATGAGATGATTTTTCCTAATTAATTAATTTTTCCTAATGCCTACGGCAATGCATGATTATTTTTCCTAATACCTACGGCAATGCATGATTATTTTTTTTAATGCCTACGGCAATGCATGATTATGTTTTTCAAATGCCGACGGCAAAACATGATTATTTTTTTCCAGTGTTGCCAGACTGTAGAAATTTGTGTGTATATATATGTATATATGTAAATATGTATATATGTATATTTGTATATATGTATATATGTATATATATATATATATATATATATACATATGTAAGTATGTATGTTTGTGTGATTTCCTAACGCTAATAAATTGTTTATAAATAAAATAATTAAATAAATTAATTTAATTAAATTAATTTATTTAATTATTTTATTTATTTATTTATAAAATGTTCTCATGTATGTGAACACCCCTAAAATGTTCTCATGTATGTGAACCCCCTAATGCTTGTGTGTGGGTGGTCCAGCTTGATTGTCGCTGGTAATTGTATATTGTGTTTATTTGTTTAAGAAATATATTTGTATGTATGTATGTATGTATGTATGAATGTATAAATGAATGTATGAATGTATGAATGTATGAATGTATAAATGTGCGATCGTGGGAACTTGTGCGTGGAATATTTTGTGCTTGTGTAGAATACATTTATATTTTGCAACGTAGGCATTTTCTTTGTCTACAATTCTTTTAAAGCAGAGGATTTTCAACTAAGTACAGTCATCAGCAGAGAAACAAAAAGTAAAAATTATGAATGTCGCAAGGCTACTGCTACTAATTTTTGTATAAACACGCCAACTTTTATAACCAACACATCAGTACTTTATTGTATTTACAAGTAGTATCATCAGCAATTGTGTTAAATTCAAATATAAATTCTATAAACTAATTAAAAATGAGTTCTTCTGGATATATGTGTAATAGATGTCATAAGGTATATAAATACCAAAAGTCCTTTTTGGACCATGTTAAAAATCATAGTGTGCAGGATCAAGAGATCGTAAGCCGGGACAGAAATCAAGAGCAACAGCAGTCATCTCTTCAAAATCATCAACAGCAGCTAAATACATTTCATCATCAGCAACATCCCTATTTACAGTACCCCCAATATCAACTACCAATGAATCATCAACAATACGGTATGCCTAACTGTTGCCCTACATCAATGTCATGGAATAATCAGTTTTTGGGATCAGGAGTACCAATGCAATATGAGTATCCAAGTTACAATTATAATCCCGTCACACCAGATAATCAAATGCAGCAGTATTCCAATTTGATGCAATGGCAACCTCTTACTTATCATCAACAAGAGCAGCAGCAGCAGCAGCAACAACAACAACAACAACAACAAGCTCAACAACAAGGTGTGGATATCCTTGGAGGGACCTTATACAACGATGCTATGGACATAAGTTTACCGGAAAGTGATGGAGAAGTAGATGTAGAAGAAATAGGAGAAGAAACTCTGCCAACTCCAATTAGGACTTCTCATGTCAGGACAGAAGAAGATAATGTGAGATATTATAAAATATCGAAAGCCTTTAAAAATCATATCGCCACATATGCAATTCTAAATAAAAAAGACCAACTTCTCTTGGAAGAGTTTATTAAGGAAAACAAAAATATTTTTATTGAGAGGCTTCAAATGAATTTAAGTAAGCATATAATTATTAAATTTCATGTGAGTATTGTGGCGGAGTACATCAAAATTGTTGAAGAAGAATTGGAGTTGTGCATAATATCACATGTAGCCAAAATGAGTTTACTGACAAAGGCAGACAACATCGAAGAGTTATTCCGTAAACAGGTTGAGGAGATTTCAACCAAAATGTCCGAATTTGAAGAGCGAGATTCTGGTTGGACCTTGTCACGCATAGTCCGAGCAGAAATCAACATCAACAAATCGTCGCTCGTCAAAGGCTCGAATTGGATATCCACACCTCAAAAATTAGAAGGAAGAAAAGCTTGCATCAACATAGAAAACAATGATGCATATTGTTTCAAGTGGTGTCTGGTTGCTGCAATGGATACGACGAAATACGATCGGCCAAAACGTTGCAGTTCGTATTATATTCAGGACATTGCTGCAGAGACAATTGTTACGCGAAATGGTGTAGCGTTAAATTTCAAAAATTTAAGCTACCCATTAGCACTTAACAAAATCAAAGAGTTTGAGGCAAACAATCCGACTATAAGTGTGAACGTATTTGGGTATGATGAGGGAGCAGATCAGATCATTGGTCCTTATTATGTGACCAAGGACGAGAAAGTGAACCACGTCAACTTACTACTTTTAGAGAATGCTGCAGGTCATCACTACATATTGATAAAGAATATATCAAGGTAAGTTAAAAAAATATACAACTTTTTATTTTAAGGATACAAATACTTGTTTATATACTTTATACTATGTACATTTAACTTATAAACTTTTATTTATTTTTTATCATTCACAGACTTTTACAAAAACAGATAACAAAGAACGGACACGAACTACATTTCTGCAACAGCTGTCTCCAGTACACCCACATCGAAAATGGTATGACAAATCATAAGGCGGAGTGCGGTAAAATTGTTACAACTATGCCATCAGGTCCGGATGCAATTCTGAGCTTCAAGGGACATCAAAGAAAAATGGATGTACCCTTCGTGGTATATGCCGACTTCGAATGCATCTTGGAAGAAGTTAGTAATAGTGTAAGTAATAAAACTAGTCTAGTCAAAAAGCACACTCCTTGTGCATTTAGCTATTATATTAAGTGTCTCCATAGCAATAAGTTAGATAAATTAAGGACATACACAGGAAAAGATGCCTCAAAAAAATTTGTATCATATTTAATTAAAGACTGTGAGGATATATACAATAGTCACTTAGTAAATAATAGACAAATGGATACTTTATCCCCTTCTGATATTTATAATTTTTATAGTGCGGTGAATTGTCATATTTGTCAAAAATTTCTAGGTAAAGATCGCGTTAGAGATCATTGTCACATTAGTGGTAAATATAGAGGTGCAGCCCACAATAACTGTAATTTAAATTACCAAATCCCCAAGTTTATACCAGTTTACTTTCACAATTACTCAAATTATGACTCACATCTTTTTATTAAAGAACTAGGTGAAATTGCAATGCAACTGAAAGTACTCCCTCTCAATAAGGAACTTTATATATCCCTCTCCCAATTTACAGAAATGAGTGATGGCCATAAGCTTGAAATAAGATTTCTTGATACAATACGCTTTATGGCTGAGAGTTTGGAATCATTAGCCTGCAATTTGTCGGATAATGATTTCAGAACTATAAGGTCCTTATTTCAGTCAGAAAAAGAATTTCAGCTTATTAAGAAAAAAGGTATTTTCCCGTATGAGTACCTAAATTCATTCCAAAAATTAGATGAGTGTCAGCTGCCTTCACGCAGTGATTTCTTTAATAAGTTGAACAATAAAGAGTGTTCTTTAGAGGAATACTCACATGCTGAAGAGGTATGGAATACTTTTGGTTGCAAAACTATGAAAGATTACATGGAACTTTACTTAAAAACAGATGTCCTCTTACTGACAGATATTTTCGAGAACTTTAGAAAAGTTTGTAGAGGTATTTATGAGCTCGATCCATGCCAATATTATACAGCACCTGGCCTTTCCTGGGATGCAATGCTCAAATACACAAAAATTGAATTAGAATTATTGACAGACATAGACATGTACAATTTTATGAAAAAAGGTATACGTGGAGGGATCGTACAGTGTAGTCAAAGATATTCGAAAGCGAATAACAAATATTTGGAAGATTTCGATAAAGAGAAGCCCTCAGAATTTCTCGTCTATTTAGACGCTAACAATTTGTATGGTTGGGCGATGTCGGAATATCTTCCTCATGGTGGCTTCAGATGGTTATCGCAAGACGAGCTGAATCTGGATCCAAACAGCATAGCTGACAATGGAACAGACGGTTATGTATATGAGGTCACGTTGGATTATCCCTCTCATTTACACGACTTGCATAATGACCTTCCTTTTTGCGCTGAAAATAAAAAAGTTATGCAAGCGAAGTATAGCAAGTTGATAACCGATTTCTCTACAAAGCAATCATACGTGATACACTTTAGAGTTCTTAAACAGTGCTTAGAATATGGCTTAGTTTTAAAGAAAACTCATCGTATTCTAGCATTTAAACAATCTCCATGGTTAAAAGGCTATATTGACCTAAATACCAGACATAGGGCCACTGCTAAAAATGCTTTTGAAAAAAATTTTTTTAAACTACTTAATAATGCAGTGTATGGTAAAACCATGGAAAATGTGGATAAGAGGAGAGATGTTAAAATTGTTAATAGTTGGGAGAGGACGAATCGGAACCATTTGGGTGCCCAAGATTGGATATCAAAACCAAATTTTCATAGTTTATCTATATTTTCCGAAGATCTGGTAGCAATCGAAATGACTAGAGTCAAAACCTGCTACAATAAACCAATTTACTTAGGATTTTGTGTACTCGAGCTGTCCAAATGGAAAATGTATAATTTCCATTACGGGTACATGCAACCTAAGTTTAAGACAAAACTCTCATTGAACTATATGGACACGGACTCTTTTATATATTCAATAAAAACGGACGACTTTTACGCTGACATCAAAAATGACATACAAGAACAATTTGATACATCGGACTATCCTACAGACAATATTTATAATTTTCCACTAGTAAATAAAAAAGTCATTGGTATGATGAAGGATGAAAATTGCGGTAAAATAATGACAGAATTTGTTGGGCTGCGATCAAAAATGTACTCATTCAGTGTACAAAATCAAAATGACGTTAAAAACTCGAAGGGGGTAAAGAGAGCCATATTAGATAAATATAGTTTAGCTACTTATAAAAATTGTTTATTTAATAAGACTAATGTGTATGATAATATGTTAACATTTAAATCTAAGCTACATCAGATATATACTAGTCAACTAAATAAGGTAGTCTTAAGTTATGGAGACGATAAGAGAAAAATTAGATCAAATAACATTAATACATATGCATGGTATCATTTTCGTATTAAGGAAACTAACCCTGAATACGAACTTGATATGTTGCTAGATGAGATTGCTAGAATGCAAGAAAATTGTTAAAATTAATTAATTTTTAGTTAATTTTTAAATTGTAAATAAAATCATATTCATTAAGAAAAATTGTTGTATATAAAATCCTATTCATTAAGAAAAATTGTTGTATATAAAATCATATTTATTAAATAAGAAAAATTATTGTAAATAAAATCCTATTTATTTTTTAAGAAAAATTATTGTACATATCTATATGAATTTTTAAGAAAAAATTTTAAATAAAATATTGAAAAAAGAATGAAATGGTGTTTATTTCTTTATTGGCTTTACTTCGTTGGATCAAACAGTTTTTGTTTTAGCTTATATGTAAATTCTTGTTTTCATATTGCTTAAACATGCACAGTCTTGTCTTCACATAAATTAAACATGCACAATCATATTGCCTAAGTAGAGAAGGTGAAGAAAACCTAATCGTTGCGAATAAGCTGAGTGAATTTCTAATTCAAAATTCCCAATATCCTGTCTGGCAATAAATTATATTAATTACGTTTATTAAATTATGAATAAAAAGACATTAAAGAGTTTTGTAAAATATAAATGTTTGTGTTTTTATTTAATATTTTCAGTTATTTCATAAAGAAATTTAAGACATAAATGTCCACAGGTAAATGTATTAAAATTCTGATGTTGATTATAGTTGTATTTTATATTTGTACCAAGATATTTGACTACTTCTGAAGGAGGTTGTAAGTTTCCAAAGCTGTCGAAATATTCTTTTTCATTGATGTTTTTATAATATGCTACCCAATGTGTACCAGGTCCTGTTGATACATCTAAATTGATTATTCCACATTCAATTTTCTTTGTTCGTTTTGGTAGAGTATTCAACATGAAAACACCTCTAAAATATGGAATATTTATAGAGAAACGTCTTAGGTCCACATCAGAAAGTGGTCTGTTGGGCAGCATCTCTAAGAGTTTTTTGATTCCTCTTTATGAACTAAACCATAACCCTTTTTATATGGTTTTAAGTAAAGTCCTTTTCCAACTGCTATAGATTCCATCGCTCTATTATGTCTAGTTGCTTCATCAAGTTGATTTTTAGCATTCTTTGTTGCATTTACAGCTTTAGCTATGGCAGCACCTCCAGTTGTTAGACTACCAATTGCACCCAGAGCAGTTAAAATCGGTATTAGAGGTAAAAAACCACCAATTTTTGGGACACGTATCACACGTGGTACTATAATTTGAGACTTTCTTCCTTTTAATGACTTGTTAATAGTTTTTCGTGCAATTTTAATAGCTGTGTTAATATCTAATGGTTTTTCTTTTTTTAGTATTTTTGATGCAGCTCTAACTGATGTTCTAAATAGTGTTTTAACATTTAGTTTGTTCTTTTTTTCATTTTTCTTTTTCTCCACACCCATACCAAATTTTGTTTTGGCTTTCATTGCGTTAGTAACCATATATGCAAATGATTTTTCAGCAAGACTGCTATCTTTTGATAAAACTCGATCCCAAGCGGAGTTTTCAAGTATTTTATCAGCTTTATGTCTGCTACTTAAATCCTTATTTTTGGAATAAGCAATATCGTGATTTTTACACGCAGAGTCCAATAAATTAATTCTTTTATCACCTCGATTTAAACGTTTTTGTAGTTTTGTTCCAGGTCCACAGTACTGATATCCAGGTAGATGCAGTTCAACAGGTAGAGAGTTTATTATTTTGTCTACTAGACCTCCTCCAACGACGGTGTTTTTATGACTAAAAGTTTTCTGATATCGTATAACCATATTATCTAGTTTTTTCTATATAAAAGGTAATATATATGAAATGCATTTAGTTACAAAAATGCAGTTAGTAAAACAACATAAAAATATTTTAGTTCGTAATATTGATGATTCAGCGAACATCAGTTCAAAAATAAAGCATAGTCCTCTCTTACCAAATTCTATTCGTGCTCTAATAGTGGGACCATCAAATTGTGGAAAGACTAATGTTATGATTGGCTTGCTAGAAAGTCCTAATGGACTCAAGTTTGAAAACATCTATTTATACTCAAAATCTCTCTATCAACCTAAATATGAATACCTAAAGAAACTAATTTCACCAATTAAAGGTATGGGGTATTATACATTCACCGATAATGAATCAGTTATTCCACCTGACGAAGCTAAAACTAATTCAATTATGATATTTGATGATGTTGCATGTGAAAAGCAGAATAATATACGTACATATTTTTGTATGGGGCGGCATAGGGATGTTGATTCATTCTACCTGTGTCAAACTTATACCAGAATTCCCAAGCATTTAATAAGAGACAATGCAAATGTTATTATAATGTTTAAGCAAGATGAGACAAATATGAAGCATGTTTATAAGGATGTTGCCAGCGATATGAGCTATGAAAAGTTTCAAGAAATTTGTCGAGAATGTTGGAAGGATAAATATGGATTTTTGATGATAAGCAAAGATAACGAATTAAACGATGGTCGCTACAGAAAGCAATTTGACTATTTCATAACTATATAAGCAACTACTCATAAAAATTACCTCTAGTTATTAATCTAACTTTAAACTTGATACATCTATTTGATATAACCTCATCTGATACCTGATAAGCTGATCTGAAAACCAGACCAGGTCCTGATAAGCTGATCTGAAAACCAGACCAGGTCCTGATAAGCTGATCTGAAAACCAGACCAGGTCCTGATAAGCTGATCTGAAAACCAGACCAGGTCCTAATAAGCTGATCTGAAAACCAGATCAGGTCCTGATAAGCTGATCTGAAAACCAGATCAGGTCCTGATAAGCTGATCTGAAAACCAGATCAGGTCCTGATAAGCTGATCTGAAAACCAGACCAGGTCCTAATAAGCTGATCTGAAAACCAGATCAGGTCCTGATAAGCTGATCTGAAAACCAGACCAGGTCCTGATAAGCTGATCTGAAAACCAGACCAGGTCCTAATAAGCTGATCTGAAAACCAGATCAGGTCCTGATAAGCTGATCTGAAAACCAGATCAGGTCCTGATAAGCTGATCTGAAAACCAGACCAGGTCCTAATAAGCTGATCTGAAAACCAGACCAGGTCCTGATAAGCTGATCTGAAAACCAGACCAGGTCCTGATAAGCTGATACCTGATCTAATAGCTGATACCTCTTATTTGCTAAACATGGATGAGAAAATTTTAAAACAGTTGGTGTTGACAAGAAATGTCTTGAAGAAAAAGCTTCGTAGTATAAAAACTGGTGAAATAGATACACGTGAACAACTAAGAGATACATTTAAACCTATAACAGAACCACTCAAAGAATTCATAAATAGTTCTAAAAATATTAAAAGAATTCCCATAAAAGAAGAAAGTAAAATGAAGACAGAAGTTGAAAATAATACAAGTTTTAAACCCGAAAAAACATCAGTCAAGATAGAGACAAGTACACCAAAGAAACTAGCAGAAGGAACAATATTCGATAATACCATCTTGTTTAATGATGCTAATACTGAGAATCATGATGAGGATGATGATGATGATTTTTACTCACAGACTTCCAATACAGAAGATACTTATACTGACTTATCAGTCTTGGAAGGAAGAAATGAATTAGATACAAACTATGGTCCACATAAAGATTTCAATAATGAATGGAAATTTGGTGATAGTAACCTCAAACTTAATGAAGATAAAATACAAGTTGGTGGTCAAATATGGGCTCTAACACCAGGACTATTTTCTCTAATGTTTCATAAAATACCAAAAAATTATGATAAATTTGAACTCGAAATCTATAAAAAGATTTTAATTACTACTAATGCATATAGAAGGGACTATAAACCTGATGGTCAAATTAAGGGTACTAGAGGATATAAATACAAATATATTATTAAGAAATTTATTGACGATAAAAATCAAGAGAATTTAGCCGAATCAACAGGATCTAAGCCAAAAGGTAGTTATTTAGGTGATGGAATGATGGAATTTAACGCCCATAAGCCAAACTATATATACTGGGACGATCCAAATGAGTTAGTAGATCGTCTTCGACTACTGCTTGCATCACAAGGTGCAGGTCATACTAATCACAATAACGAGATTGTATCAATTATTGAAGAACTACGTGAAGCAAATATAATACATTAACTTTAATAAAGTATATAAAGCATGTCTGTTGATAAATTTGGACACTATTTAAACGATACTAGCAGTATAATTTCTTTGAAAAATGCACCTAAACTGCTGGGGTTCTTTATGGATACGAACAACAACATTGATGTCCAAAACAAAAGAATCAAAAATGTTGCAAAAGCTCTGGAGGAAAACGATGTTATCAATAAATTGTTTCTGCAAACTCAAATCGAAAAATTAGAAGAGAAATTATTAACATACTTTAAGGAAGATAATACTATAATTCAAGAAGATATTCAAATGCAAATTGAGGAGCTACAACGCGATATAAAATTAGATATAGAAGAAAATTATAAAATTCAAAAAGACATTCTACAAATTAAAACATCCTTTGAAGAACAAATTGAACAGCTTAATGAGAAAATTTATAGATTGGAAAATTACATGTTTGTATCAATAGCTGAAAGTGCGTCAAGTAGATCACAACACTCTCCAAAAAATCTTTAAACTAACTTAATGTCTTCAAAAAGAAATTTAGTAAACGAACTGCATAAGCAAGCTCGAAAAGTTTTTATGCGTCGGAGAGTTGTAATGAAAGGAATAGATGATCTTTGGCAAGCTGATTTAGTTGAAATGGGGATCTATTCTAGAGAAAACAGAAATTATCGATTTTTGTTAACTGTAATTGACACATTTTCAAAATTTGCATGGGCAGTACCACTAAAAACTAAAACTGCACTCGAAACAACCAAGGCGATGGAAAATATTTTTGAATTAGGACGAGTACCAAAAAACTTACAAACAGATGATGGTAAAGAATTTTTCAACAAACACTTTGGAAAATTAATGGAAAAATACAACATTAATCACTACTCAACATATAGCAGTATGAAAGCATCAATAGTAGAACGATTTAACAGAACATTGAAAGGAATGATGTGGAAAGAATTTAGCTTTAATGGTTCATATAAGTGGATTGATATATACAAAGATTTAATTAATACATACAATAGAAAAGTTCATCGCACCATTAAAATGTCTCCGATTAAAGTCAACTCAACAAATGAGCAAAAGCTACTAAATACAGTATACAGTCATTTGAAGATGTACAAAATGTCGAAATTTAATGTTGGAGATAATGTACGCATAAGCAAATATAAGCATACATTTGAAAAAGGTTATACTCCAAATTGGACTACAGAAATTTTCACAATTACAAGAGTTCAAAATACAAATCCTACAACATTCATATTAGAAGATTATCTTGGTAATCCTATTAAAGGTGGATTCTATACTGAAGAACTTTCGAAAACTAGATATCCAAATACATATCTAGTTGAAAAGGTTCTTAAAACTAAAGGAAAGGAGGCATACGTTAAATGGTTGGGATTTTCTAATCAACACAATTCTTGGATAAGTAAGAACGAAATATTATAGCTGAATACCATCATCAACAACAATAGCAGTAATATTAACCCATATCGTCCCAGAGAATATTTTTTTTCGAATAAACTTTTAAAACTTGTTTGTTAGAAGGTAGTTGCCACCAGAAAATACAAATCTGAAGTAAACATTTTTTTTAAATTTTTTGTTTTTGAGAAAAATGGTGTTCGATTAATCGAACACTGGGCACTATTTAGCATATTGGTTTTATTGCTCCTATAAATTGTAAATAATAAAAAGACAATTATTTTTTAACTCAAACTATTTTATTTAATTCATTTAAATCAAAAATTTACTGAAACTAATTTTTAATTAATTTAAATCAAAAATAAACTTAAACTAATTTATTTAACTCATTTAAATCAAAATGAAAGAACACAGTTATTTATATTAAAAACATACTATGTATGTATTATTTTTTTCGTGATATGCCTCGAAACAATGTGTGTGAAGCGCAACCTTACACTTTTTGCATAAAAAGGAGCTTGGTTTATGACAATGCTTGCATCTCCACTTCTTGTTTTCCTCTATTTTAACAATTAGATGCTCAGTTTTTCTTACGGGAAGAATATCTATTGGAGAATCAAAAGCGCTGCCATCACTAGATGAATCGACATTTTCTTGTTGAGTCATTAAAGAATACGCAAGTTCTACTCGGAATTCCTTTTGGGATCTAATTTTTTCATTTCTCTGACGACGACGGAAACAATCAAGTTTCCAAGCATTTACCATTGAAGAGTTTAAAGTAGCTATCCATAAAGGCCAGTACCACTTCTTTGCTTGAATTGCAACACTATAATTTTGCACAGCATTATCGTGCAAATCCACTCCTCCCATTCCTTTGTTGTACTTTTTCAATAGCTGGGGTTGGTTATAATTTACAAACCGACCGTGTTCTATAATGCTGCCATCATTATTTTTCTTTTGCTTTTTCCATCTCTTTGCTGGAACAGTTGGGTAGATTTGATCAAAATTGGTGGCCACTGTGACTTCTTTATTATCCTGCCAACGGCAAATTAAAATTTTATTTGTGCAGTCAAACTTGAAATCATGATCGCCTCTTTCCAAAGCTTTTCCGGATTTCAGCTCAGCTCTTCCTGCCTGTTGCACACAATTTTTTTTCAGTCAGTAGGCACATGAGGTAGTAAGAAGTAAAAAAGTTATCAAAATACAAAGTATGCCTAACGGCATGCTCTATATTTCCTGATAAGCGAAGAACCACATCGGCTCCTAAACCAACTTCCTTGTTATAGTTGTCTGCCGACCCAGCATATGGTATGCAGTTGTAAATGTATCCAGCTGAAGAGCAAAGGCACCAAAAAAAGGCATATAAAAAAAGAGCATAACAATGTTACCATATATGTATTTTTCTATTTTCCGTTAGTTACATTTGGAAAAAAAGAGTGCAATATTGTAATTCAATATGTTTTAGTAAGCCATTCCTAGAAAAAAAAAATTTGCTAAATAGTGCCCAGCGTTCGACAAATCGAACACCGATTTTTGAAGGCAGATTATAAGAATACATATGAAAACCAAAACGATTTGTTTATTATTTTTAAAAGTTTGACTATTTTTCAATAAAACTACATTTTTAATTTTTTTATTTTTTTATATTTTATACACAATTTTAAATTTTTAAATTTATGCTAAAATTAGTGTTTTTTCTTTCCCCTTGTAATAAAAAGTAGGAGTGAAATAGGTATGTCCTTTTATTTTTATATTTGTAGCTAACCTATCACAATATATAATTCTTAAAAGAAATAAGTTCATAGTCTTCCTCGAGAAGAGATTTTTTTTTCTAAAACGCTTGAAATTTACTGTTCGAAAAATCGAACAGCGGGACGATATGGGTTAAGAAACTAATGTTAATTTTAAAATAAGAAAATGAAATAAATATGTAAATCATGCTTATAAACCATATGTTGTACTAAACTTTATTTAATTGTAATCAGACAGTTATAATGTCAATAACACTTACTCTGAGCTCTAACTCATCAGAATTATCTGCTAGTTACTTTCCTCCTATTGAATTACATGGTGCATATGAGTGTGCTCTAACTGATTTTCATTCCTACAACAGCATTCCAAATGTAGACACCTACAACAATATGTTTCATATAGGGGAACATACAATTGAAATACCAATTGGATCTTACGAATTGAATGATATTGTAGATTTTATACAAGAGCAATACAGAAGACTCTGTCCAGAAAATAAGATTTTTATTGAAGCCAATAACAATACAATGCAAGTTAAAGTTAATAGTTCCAAAGATCCTGTATATTTTAATAAATACAACACAATTGGAAAACTTTTAGGATTCAATAGCAAAATCCTAACACCAAACAAATATTATTACTCAGATCTTCCAGTTAATATTTTTAAAGTGAATCTCTTGCGAGTTGAAAGTAGTATCGCTATTAACACATATATGAATAACTCCAAATCGCATACACTTCATGAATTTCCGATTAATGTGCCTCCAGGCTATAAAATAGATGAGGTTCCAAGAAATCTCATCTATTTACCTGTGAACACCAGAGAGATAAGTTCACTAACGCTGCGAGTAGTTGATCAACACGGTGATTTAATTAATTTTCGAGGAGAGGAAATTACAATACGAATACATTTGAGGTCAACTAAATAATGCTAATATACAACACAAATACATTGAAAAATAAAGCAGTAACAACAACAAGAACATTAAAGCGACCACTTCAACAGAAAGCACTAACAACATCAAATAAAAATTTTCTAAAGTCCTTGAATTTTAAATTGAAGACAAAATGAGTTCAATAATAGATGTCTTAGATAAACCTTTCTCTGATGAGAATATAATCAAAAAGGATTATCATACATATGTACCATACTTACAATCTTACAACAATAATGATGAAATTAGAATTTCAATACAAAATCAAGATTTATACGTGCTACCCAGTGAGAGCTACATTTATGTAGAGGGGTTTGTTGCCGATGATAATGCCCCTAAATCTTCTTCTTCAGAGAACTTTAAATTAAAAAACAACTTTGTAGCATATCTATTTGATGAAATTCGCTATGAGCTCAATGGAATTGAAATTGATCATACAAGATATTTAGGAGCCACGAGCACCATAAAGAACTTGGTTTCGCTATCACCAAACGAAAGCAATGTGATGCAAAATGCTGGATGGAACAAAATTGATGATGTCACTCTTGCAAATGGATTTTTCAATTTCTATGTACCTCTAAAAATGCTTCTAGGATTCGCTGAAGACTACAACAAAGTTATATTAAATGGAAAACATGAACTGATACTCTTGCGCAATAAGAACGACGAAGATCTTGTACGCTCGAGTGTTTCTACTGAAAAAGCTAAACTTACAATTTCACTCATCTCATGGAGAATACCTCATGTTCAATTATCTGACCTTAGCAAATTGAATATGATTAAAATTATTAATAATGGTGCTTCTATACCCATGGCATTTCGCAGTTGGGATTGTCATATTAATCCACAATTAAACACAGGAACTAGCCATATTTGGAATGTTAAACTGGCTGCAAATAGAGAACGCCCCCGTTTTGTGTTGATTGCTTTTCAACAAGAAAATAAATTTGTTCATTGTGATTTGACTAATTTAAAAGTACATTTAAATTCAGTCTCATACCCGTATGATGATCTTAACATAAAGTTCAAAAATGAACGTTATGCAATTCTATATGATATGTATCTAAGATTTCAACAAAGCTACTATATGAAAGAATCTCAACCGCTTCTAACTGCATCAGAGTTTAAGACAAAAGCTCCTATTATTGTAGTAGATGTCAGTCATCAGAATGAATCACTCAATAATGGACCGATTGATATAAAAATAGAATTTGAAACAGCAACTAATATTGCACCAAAGACATCAGCTTACTGCATTCTTATTCATGATCGTATAATAGAATATATACCCATCAAAGGACAAGTTCGAAAAGTGTTATAAATTGAATAACATGGAAAATAACATAATTTTTATAGACGTACAAGGTTTCAAAACTAATTCAAACGATTTCATCGCAAAAGAAGTAGCGATTGTTTTTAACAATTATGAATATAACAACTTCATTATAAAACCACCATTTGATTTTAAATGCTTATCAATAAAAAAGCAAAGAGAAGCAAAGTGGCTAACAAAAAACTATCATCACCTAAGCTGGACTGCTGGATCAGTTTCATTTCATAGCGTTTGCAATTTTTTAAAAGCCAACGTAAGATGTTCTAAAATTTACGTAAAAGGTGAAGAAAAAAGACTATGGTTGGAAAAAATGTTACACCGAAAAATTTCTAACGTTGAGGATATAGGCTGCATCAACTTTAAACAAATGGAAATCAAGTATCCAGAATATTTTTATTGTAATTATCATAATTTTGGTGTTTGCGCATTAAGAAATGCTATTTTACTCTCCAAAGAAATATCTTGTTTTAAATGAACTTTTTCACTTTTTAAAATATTTATACTTAAGAATATATTACTGTATGTATTATTATAAAATTTTAAACAATAAATGTTTACAAAATAAAAAAATGTAAAAGTGTTTTCTTATTTCAAATACAAACTACATAAAGAGAATAGAAGGAAGTGGGGAGGAGGAGAAGTTAACTTTTTTGCTTACTTGCAAATTTTTACTTCTTGTTTCTCTGCTGATGACTGTACTTAGTTGAAAATCCTCTGCTTTAAAAGAATTGAAGACAAAGAAACTGACTACGTTGCAAAATATAAATGTATTCTACACAAGCACAAAATATTCCACGCACAAGTTCCCACGATCGCACATTTATACATTCATACATTCATTTATACATTCATACATGCATACATACATTTATACATTCATACATACATACATACATACATACAAATATATTTATTAAACAAATAAACACAATATACAATTACCATCGACAATCAAGCTGGACCACCCACACACAAGCATTAGGGTGTTCACATACATGAGAACATTTTAGGGTGTTCACATACATGAGAACATTTTATAAATAATTGAATAAATTAATTTAATTTATTTAATTATTTTATTTATAAACAATTTATTTTATTTATAAACAATTTATTAGCGTGAGGAAATCACACATACACGTTCCCACGATTCATATGAGAATCGCGTAGTAGTCATCAAATATATTTTCTCTGATATTACTGATATAGTATTACGATAACAAATTTATACAGTCTGGCAACACTGGCAATTTTCCCTTTGGAAAAATCATTTTCCCGTCGGCATTAAGAAATATAGTAATCATGCATTGCCGTCGGCATTTGAAAAAAATAATCATGTTTTGCCGTCGGCATTTGAAAAAATTATCATACATTGCCGTAGGCATTAGAAAAAATAATCATGTTTTGCCGTCGGCATTTGAAAAAATTATCATACATTGCCGTAGGCATTAGAAAAAATAATCATGTATTGCCGTCGGCATTAGGAAAAAATAATCATGCATTGCCTTCAGCATTAGGAAAAATAATCATGTTTTGCCGTCGGCATTAGGAAAAATAATCATGTATTGCCGTCGGCATTAGGAAAAATAATCAAGCATTGCCGTAGGCATTAGAAAAAATTAAGTTTCACAACTCCCTCCATTGGTATTAGGAAAAATCATCTCATGATTTTCCCGTTGGTATTAGGAAAAATCATTTCATGATTTCCCTATTGGTATTAGGAAAAATCATTTCATGATTTTCCCGTCGGCATACATGTATACTTATGAAATATTAATCTTATGAAACCCCTTAATCCACCCCCACAAAAAAATCACCCGTTCACACAATTAATGTCACCCCAAAAAAAATCACCCGTTCACTCAAGGGTTAATGTAAACAAAAAACTCCTTATGTAAACAAAAACATCTAAGCGCCGCCGAAAACACACACACGCACACACACACACACATAGGTATCAAATTTCACAAATTTCCAAGAATTTTAAAATTTCAGCCACAATTTAACAATTTCAGCCCACAATTTAACAATTTCAGCCACAATTTAACAATTTCAGCCCACAATTTCACAAGTTTAATTGTCCCAGTACTGGCAATTCCCTACTACTTTCAACTTATTTTGTCGTAGGAAACATGGTTGGTCCCGTGTTGGTCTCCGAACAGTACAGTCAATGCCTACATCTCGTGGGCCAAACATACATTTGATAGGTGCTATTAGTAAAGGGTGTTTTTTTAAGCCCGATATAACTTGAAATTGTAAAAAATAACACAAAAAATTAAATTGTAATCAAAATTTTTTTTTTATTCGAAAGATCAATACGTGACATTAACATTTGAAAATGATTTCGGGCATATGGGCACCGCGGATGTTCTTGACGAAGCGCATTCTGGACGTCCAATTTTGGGCCACTTTTTCGAGCACTGCTGGCCGTATGCCACGAATAACACGAACAATGCTGGCCTCCAAGGCGTCAATTGTTGCTGGTTTATCAGCATAAACCAGTGACTTCACGTAGCCCCACAGGAAATAATCGAGAGGTGTCAAATCGCACGACCTTGGAGGCCAATTGACAGGTCCATTTCTCGAAATCAAGTTAGCCAAATTTTGATTTCAATAAGTCGATGGTTGCGTTCGCCGTATGGCACGTAGCGCCATCCTGTTGAAACCACATCTCCTTCGGATCAATGTCATCGCAAAATTTTCCACGTAGTGGACGGACAGAGCCCCAATTGCTGCGACCGACGACGAATCGATAAATTTGGATCTTCTTCCACACTTTCGTTTACAGCGGCGATATTCTCTTCACTACGCACATTCCTTCGACGTGTTGGTGTTATTGCATCCTCTAGAGAGTATGTGGTACGAAATCTATCCACAGTTCGACGAATGGCTTGTTCAGATGGACGATTATTTACGCCATAAAAATGACGAAGTCGTCTATAAGTTGCGCGAATCGACGACTGATTTTCAAAGTAAATTTGGATAATTTCGTAGCGTTGTTCAAGCGTGAGTCTATTCATGATGATTTGTCAGAGTATACTGAAACAAATAAAAAAAAATGTTTTATCAAAATTTAATTTTTTGTGTTACTTTTTACAATTTAAAGTTCTATCTAGGTTAAAAAAACACCCTTTACATCAGGCATTACTAAAATGGACAACCGTAGGGGTTCATTCAAAGCTAACAGCGCTAATGAGTGGGTAAAGTGTTCTTGATAGGTGGGAAGAGCTAGGAAACGAATTATCTGAGCTTGTGGTGGTATGTGACAACGCTCCCTGCCACAACCGTTTACAAAATATTTTCGACAACTCTCCAGCTACACTCTTACGACTGAGCCCCTATTCACCGATGCTTAATCCTATCGAAAATATTTGGTCAAAAATAAAAAGTATAGTAAAAACAAAGATGAATGTACCAAATGTAGGAGAGCAGAGGCTTGTATTTTTAGAAGAGACAATTAATATTTCAAAGGCAAGTATAACTGTTGGCGATTGCAGTAGAGCTATACAGCATACTACAACGTTTTACCAGTCTGCTATGGATCTGGAGGATATGCCTGTTGGGCAATAATACATACCAGTGTTGGGATATGGCTATTCTTAAATTGTACCATGAAAATGTAAAATTGTACTAAATTAACATCAATTGTATTAAAATGTAGCCATCTGCTAAACAAGCATACACAGTAAGAATTCATAACAATTTTTCATTTATTGCAAACAAAAACAAAGAAAACAATTAATACTATCGAAGAAAACAGTATGTAAGTATACATACAAAGTCTAAAGAACTGGGAAAAGTGCTACCAAAACTAATGAAAAATATGAGCATAACTACCAATTTTGCAAATTTTGATACTTATGATCAGTGTTGGGCAGCTATTTTAGGAGAAATTGTTACTACTGCATGGCAAAATACTTTTTTCAAATTGTACCACTGAACTATAAATTGTACCAGTGTACCAATGTAAATGCGATTGTACCAATTATCTCCCTATGAGCACCAATTATCTCCCTATGACGCACGATGTGAGGCACATTTCAATCAACACACTACTCGTAACAAAGAAGGAAGGTTCGTAGTACGACTTCCATTCTGTACTGAAACATCTTCTTTAGGCGCCTCACATAATATTGAATTCAACCGCTTACTCAGCTTGGAACGTCGATTATCAAAAGATGCTTCCCTAAAGAATCAATATATGCAGTTTATGGAAGATTACGAAGCAATGGGGCATACTCGTATGTCTAAAATCAACATAGATGAAGTAGAAGGTTCTAAATACTTTATACTCACCACTGCATTGTACGAACTGACAGCAGCACCTCTAAACTTCGGGTGGTATTTGATGCTTCAGCAAAAACCTCGTCAGGAAAATCTTTGAATGATATTTTGCACATCGAACCACCACTACAAAATGAGCTGTTTACGCTTCTTTTGCGATTTCGGCTTCCACGTTTCGTTTCAATACAGGCATAGAAAAAATGTACCGACAAATATTGGTCCTATTCAGCTATCCTACAGACTGACAGTACCAGATAATTCTATGAAGTAATGTTTCTGAACCCATCAGCTACTTCAAGTTAAACACAGTGACCTATGGAACTAGACCAGCACGATACTTGGCAATCACATCATGATAAAAAGATGCAGTTTCCGTTAGCATTCAGTTTCTTGGAAAAGAACTTCTATGTGGATGATGGGTTGGGTGGAGCCGATAGCTTGAACACAGCCCTGGAATGTCAACGTCAACTACAACAAGTCAAGTCAAAATACGGGTTTCATTTCCGAAAATTGTGCGCCAATCATACGGTACGATTCATACCCAATTGCTCCGCAATATCCCCAATGATGATCAAGAAGTTAGCCTTGACTTCTGTACAGAAGAAACCGACTACACAAAAACGTTAGGATTAGTATGGCTACCCAAGGATGATCTACTCAAAATTAAGGTCAATATACAACCAATCAAAGCTGTGACGAAAGGGACAGTCATCCCAGATTTAGCGCGCATATTTGACTCACTCGGACTACTGTCTCCAGTAGTCGTCAAAGCAATTACGGAATTGGAATCTTTCATGGGATGAGGCGGTGCCTTCAGAATTTGACCCGCGTTGGCGAAGTTTTCGAAGTAATCTGAGTGAACTCAAAACCTTTCAAGCTCATCGACATATAAATGATCGATTCCTCGCATTACGCAACTTTTTTTTTTACAGATGCCTCAGAAAAGGCGTATGGTGAAGCAATTTATATCAGAACATTCTTGCCAAATAAAAGAGTTATTGTATACTTGTTTTGTCCGAAATCCCGTATAGCTCCTCTCAAACAACAAACGTTGCCCATGCTGGAATTATGTGCTGCCCAGTTACGTGCCAACTTGGCTGCAAAAGTAACACGATCTGGACATGAATACATCGCCAACATTCTACTGGTCCGATTCAAAAATAGTATTAACAAGGATAAATTCACGATCATCTTCTTTGCACACATTCGTAGTAAACCAAATAGCTTCAATTCAAGAAAGCTCGACGCCTGATCAGTGGCGTCATGTGGGTTCCAAGGACAACCCAGCAGATATAATATCTAGAGGATTGCATCCGCAGCAGTGTGAATGGAGATAAGAAACATTGGAGATGAGAAACATTGGCCTCCTTTGTTCTGTCTAAATCCTGACACACCTATACCTGAACAGTAGAAAAATTCGTATAATAGGCTGGGGGGTTATTATGCAATTCGATTCGAAAAGAAAACTGTTCGAATGTGTATGTTATTAACATAACAATTCGAAAGCATTTCCGTTCGAATCGGATTACATAATAACCCCCCTGGTTTCTATACCGAATGAAAATTTTTGCATTGTATCAACCACAGAAATTCCTTTAAAACCCTGCAACGTATTATAGGATACATCTTCAGATTCATAAAATATTCTAGAACGCCCAAGACAGACCGACAAACTCAAAAAGCTCTGACACCTTTCGAGCTCCACGATTTACTTCTTATAATTATTAGAGTGTAACGACGAAAGTCGGGATCCTCGCTTTCCCCGTACAAGAAATTTATATTTCTTTATTTTTTTTTTGGAAAAAAATAATTTTTACAAATAATTTGTATTGAATTATATTTCTGTGTATAACTCTTATTTTTATCATATTATATATTTTTTTGTATTGAATTATAACCTACATGAATGTATACATTATATTATTATTATCCTCTCGATATTCAAACTTTGATTTAAAATTAAAGTTTTGTTATAGATGGAATCGCCATCTATATTTGAATTTAAGTATTAAAATAGCTACATTGAAATTTTTATACAACCATTATTTAGTAAGTTACGTTTTATGACAACTGATTGTTAGCAGAAATTTGCGTATATAAGGAGGAATCTCCGCATGAATTTGGGGAGTATGCTGCTAGCTGTCAGCAAGGTAAGAACACAAAGTTGAACGTGGTGTTACACATCCATCAGCATTGTACTTGCCTCTAAACACATCTACTGGACAGACTTATAATAGCACAACTAGTATATGCTATTGTGTGGCCGATCTCCTGGGATTTCGGACTAGCACCAGACACACTGCTCCTTCTGACCTTTTCCTCACACGCTCAGTCTGTAGTTTGTGTGGTGTTACACATCCCACCTGCATCTGCGTGCACAGTGACTGCACTCTTTACTAGCATTCGTTATACCGCTCCTAAATATTTTTATTTGTTTTGTTTCTCGCGTTCTCACACGCGCAGCCAGACTGCGCTCTGCACGAGCACACGTTCTACCGCTCCTGAGCATTTGCTTCTCGCGTTTTCACACGCACAGTCGTTAGGTTGTGTGCTGTTACAGTCGGAAGCAGACTAGAAGAGTCCAAGTTGCCATTCGATACAAGGCATCCAATGCTCCTCCCTTATAATGAAACTAATATTTGAGTCAATACAGCTCAGCTCAGGCTCTCCTTGCAAATGTCCGTCGTTTTTGGCCCATCAAGGGAAAATACTTAGCACGAGAAACATTGCTTTTCATTTCATTTCTCCTCGAGCACATTTTGGGGGATTATGGGAGGCCGCAGTCAAGTCAGCCAAAATGATATTACCCAAAGAAATGGCAAATGCGTCCCTAACGTATGAAGAAATGGAAACTGTGGTTATAGAGGTAGAGGCAATTCTTAATTCCAGACCTATTACAGCATTATCAAGTGACCCTAATGATGCAGCTGCCTTGTCTCCTGGCCATTTCCTGATTGGGGAACCTCTACCGGCACAAGTCGATGCAAATGCTCAGTCGATGTTGCCATCACTCGTCAAACGATGGGAATTGGTATCAAAAATAAAACATAATTTTTGGAAACGATGGTCCCAAGAATACCTCAATGAACTCCAGTAGAATTATAAGATTCAATATAGATGGGAATGCTAAACCGTCACCTCCATCCAGAAATCCGAAAAAGACCGACTGGCATCTGTATAGGGAACACCTAAGGTTCAACCTGGAGGATAGTATTAACAGGGCACCAAGGCACCAGTTAGAGCTAGAGTATTTATTAGACAAGGTAAACGGGGCAATCATTGGAGCATATGAATCTAGCTGCCCCCTTACCTCATCTAATGGAAATAAAGGCACAATGGTGGAATAGGGAGCTGTCAGACCTCCGGAGAAAAACGCGCAAGCTGTTTAATAAGGCGAAGCGTACTGGAGACTAGCGAACCTATACCGAAAATCTAACGGCCTACAACGCCGCAATTAGGAAGGCGAAGAGAAATGACTTTAGGAACTTTTGTGAGATGTCAACCACCCCGGCAGCGGCCAGATTACATAAAATCATGGCCAAAGCCCATGTGGATTCATCATTAACACTAAAAAAGGCGGATGGGACCTACACCAGAAATGAAAAAGAGAAGGCGCTGCTGCTACTCTCGACTCATTTCCCGGGTAGTATAGAGGGGCTGACACCAGAACCATCTGCAGGACATAGAGGGAACAAAGAATCCTGGGACGATGCACGGAAACTATGCATCGAACAGCGCATAGTATGGGCTATTGGAACCTTTCAACCGTACAAGTCTCCAGAAGTGGGTGTTATCCTCCCTATATTTCTCCAGCAGAGGAAAAAGGAGCTAATGACCCACCTAATAAGGTTAACTAGGAGTAGCTTGGCTCTAGGCTACATAGCACAGGTATGGAGCAGGGCAAGAGTGATCTTTATACCTAAGATAGGTATTAGGGATATTACACTTCCAAAGTCATTCCGACCCATAAGTTTAAACTCCTTCATACTGATGGAGAAAATTATTGACAACTATATCCGATCAACTACCTTGTGTAGGGAGCCTCTACATCCGCGGCAGCATGCATACAGGGCGGGTCGTTCAACGGACACTGCGCTGTATCAACTGACGAACACAACACGTAGTTGTCTGGACGCTAAGGAAGTCATGGTCTGTGCATTTCTGGATGTTGAAGGGGCCTTCGACAACACAGAGCACTCTGCCGTGGCATCTGCGCTTAGAAGGAAAGAAGTTGGGAACACCATATCCAAATGGATATGTGAGATGCTTGAGAGTAATACTGCGGTGACCCAAGTTGGGGAGGAATATCTTGCAGTAAAGACGACCAGGGGATGCCCCCAAGGCGGTGTGCTGTCTCCGCTTTTGTGGAGCCTTGTAGTTTATGAACTCTTGCATATACTAACGAGCAATGGCATAGAATGTCACGCATATGACCATGGCATTGTTATCATTGCAAGAGGAAAATTTGAAGAGACGTTGTGTGATATATAAATCAGAACGGGTTAAGGATAGTGAAGGAATGGTGTGTATATGTAGGACTGAATATCAATCCTACAAAAACTACCATTGTTTCTTTCACAAGGAGAACACTGCGACGCTGGCAAAACATCCGAGTAGACAGCATGCAAATAGAATGCTCATCTGGTCAAGTATCTGGAAGTGATATTAGACTCAAAGCTGCTATTTAAACAGCATTTAGATTCGACTGTTGACAAGGCAACAAAAGCACTAATGGTATGTAGATCTGTCGCAGGAAAAACATGGGGTTGAACACCCAAAATCTTGATTTGGATATACACCATTATAGTGAGACCTATTATCACTTATGGTGCTGTTGCCTGGTCGGACAGGGTCAGGCTGGCTACGACCAAAGATCGGTTAGAAAAATTACATAGGCTAGCAAGCCTTTGTATAACAGGGGCTATAAGGACGTGTCCTACAGCGGCTATGGAAGTCCTCACTGAACTCACACCTCTGACGATTGTGACAGAGACTGCTGCCAGACAAAAAGTAATAAGCATCGCTGGGAGTGGCACATACAGGGACGGTCTAATTAGCGAATATGAGCAATCATCCCTGGCAAGACGATTTCCCCTATTTGCGCAACCCTCTGCAGTGATGAATAAAGTGTATGACTTCGACAAGAGGTTTAGAACTGTTCTGGCCAATAGAAGGGAATGGGAGGAAATAGAACCTCGGTGTACCTTTGGAACTGGCACCATCAAGTGGTACACTGTTGGCTTCAGAACGCCAGCAGGCTCTGGATTGGGAGTCGTAGGACCAAGGACTAACTACTACGAGTCCTTGGGAAAATCTCCTACCATTTTTCAATCGGAAGTTTATGCCATTGAGAGATGCGCACAATTTAATCTTGATAGGGGCTACCGAGGGAAAGAAATAGCCATTTGATCGGATAGTCAGGCTGCCATCAAAGCACTAAGCTCATGTGAGTTTACCTCTAAGTTAGCATGGGAATGCCGCATTAAGCTAAATCAGCTAAGCAGCATGAATAAGGTCACACTCTGCTGAGTTCATGGACACGCCGGGGTGGTAGAAAATGCAGACAAAATGGTCAGAAGGGGGGCTAGTACTTCCATGGTCGGACCAGAACCGTTTTGCGGTCTCGGATTGGACAAATTCCTGGAAGATATATCGACGGAGATCAAGAGTAATAGCGAACACCTCTGGCTCAATCTCCCTGGGTTGAGGCATGCAAAGCTAATGATTGGAACGTATAACCAAAATCGTTTCATAGCTCTCATGTCCCTGAGTAAAAACAATCTAAGAATGCTCACAAGCTTTCTCACAGGTCATTGTAGACTGAGAAAACACCTCAGCAGACTTGGCATTGAAAGTAACAGTATGTGCAGATTCTGTCAGTACGATGATGAAACCCCAGACCATATACTGTAGGACTGTGAAGCGTTATGCCACAGAAGATATATCCAATTGGGCAAGCACCTATTGGAGGATTGGGAACTGCCAACACTAGACCCACTGGCAATCCTGAGATTCATCAGGAGAGTAGGTGTTGGTTCTTTCGTTAAAGCAAGCGAAGTAATGAAAACAACTTTTAAGAGCAGTTATAATTCATTATTTATTAAAATTCTAATTTGTATTTAATACAATAAAGCGGAATTGACGGTTAAACGGCTTTAAAACAATTTGTATGACCACTCTGCTTGATTGACTTTCTAGAACAAAACTTTTATTTTCTTGTACTCCAAAGCGGTAGTTGATCAGCAGATTGTGCCGTTATAAAAAGAAACATATTTATGTATACATAAGTGCGTGCATAATTACACACATACCATCCACATTGAGTGCATGTATTTAAACATGTATGTATGTATATGCCTAGTTATTTAAATTGAGAAACGAATTTAAGAAAATAAGAAGTAGGAAACTAACAAATTGAATAATACAGTGGCGGCGGTAACATTCCCCCCCTTGTAAGCGAACTAGGGGTCTGTGAGCTTGCCATCGTTATTACCGACGTCTAGGACTGCTATTTTTGACACGGGCCTCTCGAACGTACTAGAGTTAGTTTTTACTTTGACACGACGAACTTGACCATCTTTAGCAGTGGTTACTTCTGTTATGATACCTTTTGGCCAACTGTTACGGGGTAGCGTATCGTCTACGATTATAACTATGTCGCCTACGGTTGGCGGCTTCACCCTTTCAAACCACTTGCCACGTGTTATTAATTTTGGGCCATATTCACGAACCCATCTTTTCCAGAAATGGTTAGCAAACTGCTGGGTGTGATGCCATCGTTGACGAAGATTGAAGTTAACTTCGCATAAGGGTTTGTATCCATCAGCTGACCCAAGAAGTAAATGGTTTGGTGTAAGGGCGTCGTCCTCTGCGGAGTCTAGAGCCACAAATGTCAGTGGACGGGAATTTATTATGAATTCGACTTCCCATAGAGCGTTTCTTAGTGTTTCATCATTAAATTTGAAGGCTGGGCGCATTGCGTAGAGGGTTGATTTTACGGTGCGCACAAGTCTTTCCCATGCACCGCCCATGTGTGGTGCTGCAGGTGGGTTGAACCTCCACTTTATTTCATTGTAATTGGAGAGAACTTGACGGAGGTCCAGATTTTGTTTTTCTTCACGAAGAACTCTTTCAACAGATTTAAAATTTGTACCGTTATCGGTATATATTTCTTTGGGCGAGCCACGACGACTTATAAAATTTTGAATACACATGATGCAAGAGCTTGCATCCAGACTATGAGCAACTTCAATGTGAATTGCGCGGACTGTTAAGCAGGTAAATAGTACGCCCCATCTTTTTTCTCCACGCCTACCCACTGTCACAAACAATGGACCAAAAAAGTCGACGCCTACATAAGTAAATGGTCGTTCAAAACTGGCGAGTCTTGCTTTTGGTAAAGACGCCATTAAAGGCGGTTGTGGTGAGGCTGATTGGTTTTTACATCGTTGACATTTCGACCGAACGTTTTTATAAACGACCCTTAGCTTAGGTATGTAAAATCTTGTTTTGATTCTGCATATTGTGGCTTCGTGTAGGCAGTGATGAAAATTTTCGTGGTAGTTCCGAACCAACAAAAACGTTATATAATGATTATTAGGCAGGATAATAGCATTATTGCAGTTTAGAGACTCAACTCTGCCACAAGCACGTAAGACTTCGTCATCGTCGAGGAAAATATTTAGCTGTTTGAGTTTGCTGCTGCGGTGTATTTTATTTTTTTTTTTGAGACACCATATTTCCTTAGAAAATTCGCAATCTTGGGCATACCTAAACAAAACATTTTTGGCCCTTTGTATATATTCAAAGCACATACCTTTAGTTTATGTATCTCCTCGTACGATTGATTTTAATTTTTCAATGTAAAGTACAAAGTGTGAAAGTGCCATATAAAGGCGTTTCCAATTTGAAAAATATTCTATGTTGATTAATAAGGATTTTGCTTTGTTGATAATAAGCAAGTGATTTCGCATTTCTTCTTTATTTAGGTCATCTATATCTGGGCATTTGGGCCACAAATTTTTGCTTTGTTTCAAAAAGGTAGGGCCATTGCGCCACAAATCGTCATCTGTTGAACCAACTTTCGTTGCGAAGTCAGCTGGATTTGATTTGGATGGCACCCAATACCATTGGTTTAAATTTGTGGACTCCAAAATTTCTCCAACTCGATACATCACGAATGTTTTAAAATTTTTTGGATCCATCGTTAGCCATTTAAGCACCGTCTTAGAATCGGACCAATAAAAACAATCTGTGCAATGTAGACGAGTAGCGGTTCGAATTCTTGCGGCTAAACGTGTACCAATCAACGCCGCTTGAAGCTCCAACCGAGGTATTGATATTGGTTTTAGTGGGGTAACTTTAGATTTGGCTGCTACAATAGATACATCGACATCGTTCTTTCTTTGTACACGGAAGTAGCATACTGCAGCATAAGCGTTTTCCCCAGCATCGACGAACGTATGTAGTTGAACCTCGGGCTTAAATTTGAGTAGCTTAGAATAACATCTAGGAATGGCGATTGATGAAATTTTAGCTAGGTTCGAGAGCCACAAATACCATTTTAAGTGAAGGTCTTCATTGAGTTTATCGTCCCACTTTATACCTGAGCGCCAGATATCTTGCAGTAAAATTTTTAGGCCAACAGTGTAATGGGAAACAAGTCCTAATGGATCAAAGATAGACATTAGAACTTGGAGAACTTCTCTTTTAGTAGGAACCAGGTCGGTGTGTAAAACATCCCTTCGAAGCCTCGAGAATCTAGAATTATATCGAAACACGTCCCAATACATACCAAGAATTTTTTCAAGAGCTTTAAATGAGGTTTGAGTTTCCGAGCCGTCATCAGATAGGTGTTTTCGAACGAGCTCCGAATTAGTTATCCAGTTTCTCATATGAAAACCGGCTGCCGAATGGATCATTTTTACTTTAAGTACGAGTTCTTTTGCTTCTTCATGTAGTGATAGTGTTGTATAGCTTTAACAGCTCGAGGGTACAGCTGTTTAAATTCCTCAGCATTTTTGTTTCTTATGAAGTGAGCGATGCACGGTGCGCAGCTTATGCCGAAGGTTATGGCTTTCATCACATACACACTAGGTTGTGTTTCGTTTTCACCATTTTCGATCCACAAAAATCGTTGAGCGTGCATATCTTCATCGTTGACGCTGATCCGATGAAACATTTCGGCTATGTCACCGCAAATGCCAATTTGCCCAACACGAAACTCAATTAAAATATTAAAGAGTGGAGTAAGTAAATCAGGGCCACAAATTAAGAAATCATTTAAGGATTTGTTGTGTGTCTTTGCTGCTGCGTCCCATACAAGGCGAATCTTACCAGGTTTATTTGGATTAAGAGCTACAAATATTGGCAGATACCATGTACGATTCGGGTAAGATAACATTTCAGAGCTCAGAACCTTTCGAGCATAACCTCTAGATATTAATTTATCAATTTCAGCTTGCATGGTTTGTTGTAATTGTGGGTCCTTTTTGAATTTTTTCTGAAGGCATTTAAGTCGATGGCATGCGGCTTCATAGCTTTCTGGTAGCTTTTGAGCTTCATCTTTCCATAGTAGACCAACTTCGTATTGTTTATTTTTCTTTACGGCCGAGTTTTCAAGAATTTGCATTGCTTTTTTATTTTCAGGCGATAAAATGTTTTTCTCTTTGGGCATTTCCAGGGCAAAATATTCCTTAACTTCATCATGGAGAGCATCATAACTTTTTTCGCATCCACATGTATGTATATTTAATGATGGAATATTATTTGATTCTGTGCCCGTACCTTGCAATGTCCACCCCAGGCGCGTCTTAGAGGCTATCGGCTGACCACATTTACCTTCTTTGATTTTTAACGGCACGGCTACCCTCCAATTGTTGATGCCTATAAGAACCATTGGCTTAGCACTTGTGTAGGATTGTATAGGCAAACCTCTTAGATATGGGCAGTCCTTCACCATGTCGTCAAATTTGATTGACTGCATGGGCAAACTGAGATTATTTACAGTATGTACGTTATGAAGAGTAAACCTGCTATCGCTTTTAGCGCCGGAAACTTCAATGTCGACTTTAATAGAATTTCGCTCAGAACGAGTAGTTTCGCCAGTCCATTGTAGCTCTAAGGGTTCTTTTTTACCACTGAGACCCAATTTTTCAAAAAAGCTATGGTCCATTAGGGTAACGGATGAACCTTCGTCTAAAAATGCAAATGTCTCTATCGAGGCGCCATTACAATGAATAAGGATGGGCAAGATTCTGAAATACTGCGTACTTTGACGACTATCATTATGTGCGTTCACGCTTGCACTACTCCCTTGGGCCAATGTTTCAATTGCATTATTTGTTGGTACTGTATATTTATGTAACAAGGGGTGATGCTTTGCAGAACAATTGCTAATGGCACATACCTTCTTTGAGAAACATTTGCGTCGATGAGCATTTAAACACTGGCGGCATAAATTATTTCGCTTTACCACGTTCCACTTTTCGTTCAAGCTAAGTGCCTGAAATTCACCACAATGCTGTATTTTATGTTGTTCACTTTTGCAGAAATTGCAATTTGATTTATGTTGATAGGTTAGCTCTGTGTGAGTGTACACTGAAGCACCTTTTTTGGCTCCTAAGGGGGACACGACTTGACTTGCAGCTCCTGCTATATTGTAAATCCAATCGCTAAACGCTTTCACTACTGGTACCTTATCATCTTTTATGTGCATTGCCCAATTCAATTTGTGGCTATCAGGTAATTTATCAAGTAGCGTTTTCACGAGCAATGGGTTGTTTAAATGGGCCGTCAAGTTACAGGCCTCCATTGTTGAGCAAATATTTCGTATGGTGAGCGCATATTCGATAATGCCGTCGAGCCTGTCCTTAAGCGGAGGAATTTTTGTTGCTTTGGCAATCATGCTGTCTAATATATGCTCTGGACGACCGAAACACATTTCTAGCGTTTGTATTATTTCACTCACCATGGACGGAATAAGCAACTTGCTTTTTACTAACTCTCTGGCACGACCCCGAGACACGACTGCAACGCATTAAATTTTCAGCATCTGTGTAACCCGCTATTTCTGTGCTGTTTTTGAAATTGCTTATAAATAGGGGCCAGTCTTCTGGGTTGCCATCGAATGTTGGTAGATCTTTTGGGATTACCTGTCTCGCTGCTAATTGCGCTGCATTGGGCTGAAAGCAAGAAATATTTAAAAAGGAATTTGAACTTTGGCTAACTTCCCTTTGTGTTAGGATACTGTATTTTTTCTCCAAATACTGCCTTTGAAGTTCCTTTTCTTCTTCTAACATCTGCAATTTTAATTGTGTGTGGGAGTTCATAGAGACGGACGTTGTGCTTGGGCCACAAAGAGAACTACATTGTTGCTGTACAAATTTGCTGCCTGTTGTTGCTGTATTTTGCAAAATATTTCCTGACATCTTCACTGGATTGCCCTTTTCATATCCATCATTATTTAGATTTAATGGCTGATGGGCGTTTTTCCCTGACGATGAGTTAGGTGCATCTGGAAGGGACCCTTTTGTTTGGATATCAGGTGATGATGAAGCTTGTAAGCCTGCGGTAAACTCAGCTGTAGCATTTACATGCGCTCGTGTTTTTGGGGCCACGTTTGAGGTACTATTTTTACTAACAACGCAGGAACAGTTCCAAGTTACATTTTCAACGTCACTAGTTACCCCAACGCACTCAAAATGATACCACTTATCACATGAGTCGCACTGTACCATCTGTTCGGTGTCTTTTTCTTTGCACTTGTTGCAATTAAAGTCTGTTTGCGACATTATTTTGTCTTTTTATTAAACAGATTTTATTTATTTGTTTTTTATTTTATTTTTTATGAATAATTTTCCCACCACGGTTTTATTTTTGCAAAGCAACTTAAATTGTCTTTAACGCGACAGTTTTATTTTAATTTTATTAAGGAAATTAATTCTTTTCAAATTGTTTTAAAGAAATGTTGGTTCTTTCGTTAAAGCAAGCGAAGTAATGAAAACAACTTTTAAGAGCAGTTATAATTCATTATTTATTAAAATTCTAATTTGTATTTAATACAATAAAGCGGAATTGACGGTTAAACGGCTTTAAAACTATTTGTATGACCACTCTGCTTGATTGACTTTCTAGAACAAAACTTTTATTTTCTTGTACTCCAAAGCGGTAGTTGATCAGCAGATTGTGCCGTTATAAAAAGAAACATATTTATGTATACATAAGTGCGTGCATAATTACATACATACCATCCACATTGAGTGCATGTATTTAAATATGTATGTATGTATATGCCTAGTTATTTAAATTGAGAAACGAATTTAAGAAAATAAGAAGTAGGAAACTAACAAATTGAATAATACAGTGGCGGCGGTAACAGTAGGTCTGGATGAGGTGCTCTAGCACCTGGCAAGGGATACAATAGATCTACTTTGGTTGCAGTGTCCTGTGTTTCCTTTGACTTGATAATTCATTCATCATTCATGAACTCCAGCAGTGTAACAAATGGCAATCAAAGTCTCAAAATCTGCCAGTGGGTACTACAGTTATAATTAAAGGCAACACACCTGTCATGAAGTGGCAAAGAGGAAAGGTGATCGAAACATACCCCGGGCCCGGCGGTATCGTGTGGACAGCAACAATCAAAACATCTACAGGTACCATGAAACGTGCAATTCACTTGCTCCGCTTCCTCTCGATACATCCTCAACCACTACTGGCAATGAAAGTACACCTGATACGCTTCCTCTGGACACATCCTCAACCGCTGCGGGCAGCGGAAGTGAAAAAATCAGTCCGCTTTCCAAGGAAAACTACAAATCTAAATACAAAAATAAAGGAAATAGCTCGGACCTCAAGAGAAACCATCCACCCACTGACAAATACAAAAGCTCACCGCCCCCAAAACGCTGCACTTTACCTCCAACAATCCTACTAATGATTCTCGTCTTATTCCTTCCGTTATTGGAATGCCAGCAAGGTACCTACACAGAGATCACTAGCTCTCCCGGGTTCCACTTTGAACAGATTGGTCAAGTTAAAACAATCATCTCAGAATGGAAGCTCCTAATCTACTTTGAACTGTTGCAACAGTTCAGATCTCAATCATCAATGTCTCGCGCTCGTTACGCATTTCAACAACGTTAGACTTAAACTGGATGCCAGCTTCGAAAGGCTCTTAAGAAGAAGGGGCCATTGATTTCGTTGGAAATGTAGCAAATTCATTATTCGGAGTTCTGGATTCACAGTATGCGGAAAAAATTACCAACACTATCAAGAGCATAAAAAACAACGAAGACTACCTGGCACACTTTCTACAGAACTTTACAGTTAATAAAACCCATCAGTCTCAACTCATTTTATCACTTAGCATTCAGTTGATAATCATCTCAGACAATGTGCAAACGATGTTAAAGGCCATAATGAATCTGCTAACCGATACGTATCATGGTAGAAGTTCCTCTCTACTGACACCGCAACAATTTTCTTCGGAAGTGGACAATATAAAGGTAAATCTGCAATCGGATTTAATACTACCAGTCACGGATATCATTCATCTGTATGGTTTAGTGACAGCTAATACAGCCGTTTCAAACCAACATATTATTTACACGTTGGAAATTGCACTAGCCTATAAAGAATTCGACTTATTTTATCTTACACCAGTTCCACAATTAGTAAATGATTCGTTGGTTGCGATCATTCCAACAACCGAAATGATGGCTCTCAACGATCACCGAGATGAATATTTCCCGGTTAATGATAACAAACTCCGGGAGTGCCACGTACTTGAACACGATACGTTATTATGTCCAAATATCCAAGCGACACATTCCAGAAATTCACCAATGTGTCGTTGTGACATACATTTATTTAACAATGAGTCAGATCTAAGCTGCAATACCGAGTTACTAGCCAATAGTAATGTGTGGTACCAGCTTCATAAAAAGAACCAATGGCTACTCGCAACTCAGCATCCACTCAAATTAAGTATGGTGTGCAACGGCATAAGTAGTTATCAGGTCCTACAAGGAACTGGATTACTTACATTACCTGCAGGATGTACAATGATAAATCAATAGATCACCGTATATTTGCACCAAACTATCACCTCGACTCTGTATTTCTCCTATACAAGATCAGGAGTTTCATTGCCTCATTTAGAGCAGAATGTCCTCAATCTAACCGAAACATTACCAGAACTAGAAACTTAACCAAACTGCAAGAGGAAGTAAGAGATCAGAATCGCAACATACCTACCCCAACAATCAATCACGGCGTTCATAGCTTAACAATTAGCTATGTCGAATTAGTTCTAATTTTAACATTGTTAACCATCCTTTTAATAAAACTATTATTATAGCACCACAGCCATCACCGAGGTCAAACTGAAACATTTCTTTGGACCCTGGTCAGCATGAATTGCCGGAAATTGTTCAGTTATATTGCCTTTTGATATTAACAATCCCCCTGGGGTCACAATACGAGGTCTGATCAAAAAATAACCGTTATTTTAAAATTTCGTGAGTTATGTATGTTCGATTTTCGCATTTTTTTTCTGTTATGTTGGTACACATGTCTGTTATATATGTTGGCAATATCAGCCATTTTGGATTGTCATTTTGTTGTTGACAGATAAAAAGGTTAGTCGTGTTTTGGTGTGCTCTTCGATTTTTTACTATTCGAAAAAATGGATCAAAGAAACTATATTAAGTTTTGTGTAAAAAATTAAATTAAATGCGCAAGGACATTTGAAATGTTGACTGTGGCGTTTGGCGAGTCTACTATGAGCAGAACACAAGTTCAATTGTGGTATAACCGGTTTAATGAAGGCCGAGAAGATTTCAATGAAAATGCTGATGAAGTGCGTGGCTGCACAGAAAAATATGTATTTCCCCCAGCTAATAGTATAATTTAATTTTTCTTCTCTTCTTTAGAAACTCACATTAATTAATAAAAATATTTCATTCAACAAGAATTGAAATTACTGAACTTAAGCCCGACTAAGAAATTATTTCTGATTATGTTATTATTATTTTTTATTATTGATTCTATTTTTTTTTTTTATTAATTTTAAGTTATTTTTGGCATTTTGTATAAGTACAATAATTATTCATTAAAGTTTGTGATTGCAACTTAAATCGTCATGCACTACACTTCGTTCGGCCAATTAGATTATTCTGGTGTACTCAGTTCCCTGCTCATGTTTCTTGTAAGCTTATTTCAGGTTTTATATGAATCAGCCTGTGGAAAACAGGACAACCATTATAATTGTTTGACTTTTCTCGAGCGAAAACTTCTCGCCAGTTACAGAACACAGGCACTGGTGTACCACTTGGATTAAACTCAACTTCTTGCAATTTATAGTGTACAACTTATAGTGTACACATTAATTAATAAAAATATTTCATTCAACAAGAATTGAAATTACTGAACTTAAGCCCGACTAAGAAATTATTTCTGATTATGTTATTATTATTTTTTATTATTGATTCTATTTTTTTTTTTTATTAATTTTAAGTTATTTTTGGCATTTTGTATAAGTACAATAATTATTCATTAAAGTTTGTGATTGCAACTTAAATCGTCATGCACTACACTTCGTTCGGCCAATTAGATTATTCTGGTGTACTCAGTTCCCTGCTCATGTTTCTTGTAAGCTTATTTCAGGTTTTATATGAATCAGCCTGTGGAAAACAGGACAACCATTATAATTGTTTGACTTTTCTCGAGCGAAAACTTCTCGCCAGTTACAGAACACAGGCACTGGTGTACCACTTGGATTAAACTCAACTTCTTGCAATTTATAGTGTACAACTTGGATAAAAACACCAAACTCTTACAAATCCTTGTGTACCACTTGGAATAAACTAGGGATGTAACGAATTTTCGCATTCGCTTTCCCGTCCGCAAATTATTCGATTACTTTTGCTATTTGCATTCGCTAAAATGTATAGGGTGTTTTTTATTGAGGTATAGAACTTTAAGTTGGCATCACTTTTTTAACTGGCGGCCATTTTGTCAGCTGTCAAGTGATTAATATTTAGTTTGGTTTGCCATTTCATCATGAACAGGTTGACAAAAGAACAACGCTTGCAAATCGTGCAAATTTATTTCGAAAATAATGGTTCAGTTCGCGAAGTTTACCGCAAGCTCCGTCCATTTTATGGTCGACATAATCGTCCATCAGAGCAATTAATTCGGTTAACCATGGATAACCTGTCAATTGGCCACCAAGATCGTGTGATTTGACACCATTGGATTATTTTCTTTGGGGATATGAAGTCGCTCGTCTACGCCAACAAACCAGAAACGTTAGGGGACTTGAAAGCCAACATTCGTGGCGTTATTGCCAACATACGGCCCCATATGCTCGAAAAAGTGGTTGAAAATTGGACCTGTAGAATTGGCTTTAGTCGAGCCAGCCGCGGCGGCCACATGCCCCAAATCATATTTAAACGTTAATGGCATAAAATTATCCTTCCAATAAAGCCAAATTGATGGACATTAAAACGATTTTCTTGTTTTATTTCAATTCGAAGTTCTATACCTCTAAAAAAAACACCCTATATGAGAATATTGCAAGCGAATACTTAAGCTAAAAAAAATTTTTTACTTCTTTTTCGAAAATAGTTTACGATTAACAAACGTCAAAAACACAAACATGGTTTTAAGACAGCATACATATACTTACAAGTAAAGCATTATAATCAAAGCTTTAAAATTTTAGAGGAAAACTTTTCTTTAAATAAGGTCTAATAAGTATCAAATTTAAATGAAAAGAAAATGCAGTTCGGCAGCAGTATTTTCCACTTAAGACTAGTCTGTTCAAACTTTTGAAATATGTTGGGCACCATTCATTACTTCGTAAACAAAATTTTATACGCACACAATATTATTTAAACAAGTGCCACTCATATTATTTCCCATGAAAACTTAAAATGTTTAAGATATATTTCATATGTTTTTCCCAAGATGAACAGAGGTACAACTCCTGCAACATTTTTTCATGAATTTTTCTTAATATGTATTTTGACAGCATTTCGCATGAAATCTTGAACAGAGTACCAGGCTTTAGGGCGAAAGTACGAATGGGTTGATTGCCTAACATTTTGTAAATTTATTTTTAATTATTATCTATACTTCTTTTAATATAATTGCATACATATGTCTTTCTGTTTTAAGAATTTGTATTTTTAATAAATTAATAAATATTTGCTTAATTCAAGACTCAGTTTAAATAAAATGCTATACGAGTGTGTTCAACAAATATTGCGAATTTTGAATTTTCGCGGGTTACATATGTATATAGTCATATGGCACAAAAAGCCATAAAAATCTCATTTTACTTTTTGAATTGTATTTATCTTTATTATGTCCAACGGGCAGATTCACTACTCATGATACATATTTGCCTTGGCGTGTGAATCTGCACCGTGGACAAAATACAAATTTTTTATTGTATTTAATTTTACGTCTAGCGGTCAGATTCGCTACCCACACAAGTACAAACATATTTGTCTTGGCGTGTGAATCTGCACCGTGGACAAAATTACTTTATTCGTTTTGTAAGTTAAATTGAGTTGAAATAAAATCACAAAAGGCAGCCACTCGGAACAAAATAGTGTTTTATTTCTAAGACTGCGAATCGAAGTGCATGTAACTATATTCGAATTGTGATTTTTTGTGGCGTTATGTTAGTACTCATGTCTCTACTTATGCCGATAATTTCGGCCATTTTGAATGTTCAGTTAATAGTTGACAGCTGCTTTGCTTGCACGTGTTTTGGCTCGTGTTCGATGTAATATTTGCAAAAATTAAAATGTAATATTCGCTAAGCTGGTATTCGTTACACCCCTAGATAAAACCACAACCATTTAAACAGCAGTTAAGGCAGGCAAACGAGTCTGGTATTAACACTGACTATTTATGTCTGTAAAGCCGATACAACAGCCTATGCGACGCATAACGATCGCCCTTGAGATTATGCATTGATATGCGTCGCGCGAATAAAGCCATCTTGAGGGAGAAGTACCCTTCACCGATGTTTGAATCCTCTATGACGAAATTAAGAGGAGCGAATTATTTTTCACGTTGGGATCTCAAAAGCGCTCACCACCAGCTTGAATTACACGAAGATAGCCGTGAAATAACTACCTTCAGTTGATGAGCAAGTTGAATTTTTGGGAAAACAACATTCCACGTCTTTTTGATGAGACAGTTCCGCTGTCTAGTCCCTAAATGATACTGTTGTTATTTAAGATGGAAGCGATTTAGAACTCCAGAGTTAAAAAATTAATTAAAAACTGCTAGACGTAACGTTAACATTAGTTTCAGAGGTGCAAAAACTGAGTATTACGCTAGACGTTTTGGCTCAGCAATAGGCTCTAGGCAAAAGTTGGAAGTATATTCTTGAGATTGGGGTTGGCAGATCAGAGTTCAAGCAGTTGTCAAGTCGATGTCGATGAGCTTAATATAACCTTCACAAGTATACCGCTTCTTCCAATAGACAACACTTTCTACAACTTTACAAGTATAACTTCAATATTCTACGGATATTGAACGTCTCGTATGTGAAAAAAAACAGCTAGATGGAAATGGCAACAACACAGATCACCCCAACATAAAATCAGGTTTAAAAAGTGCACTAAAGAACTCCAAGAGTCGCTTGCATCTGAAAAAACTGAATCTCTAAAAGATTATCTGGAAAACCTCAATGTCACACCAGCAAGAAGGATTAAAACACCCGTTGAGTTTAAACCACCTCTGCGCACTTCTACCGGAGGTTGGGCAAGAAGCAATACTGAAAAAGATAACATATTTGCTGAGCATTTAAAATCCGTATTTAACCCAAACACATGTACGGGGGTTGTTGATTTACCGTGTGTAGTACATGAAATTGGTAATCAGATGCTGATGAAAGGCTGAGTCATACAGGCCAATAAGTTTATTGTCAACAATGTCAAAGCTCTTCGAAAAGCTACTCATGATAAAATGCAGAGATTTGTTCAATTTATAAGAACATTTGAAGAAAAGAAATATTGTTCTGCCCTCTTTCTTGATATTTCTCAGGCATTTGGATAAAGTATGGCTTGAAGGCCTAATTAGACTTATCTACCAATAAACATTTTTAATCTTTTGCAGTTATATTCTTGCCCGGAAGTTCACTGTTGTGGAAGGAGATTTCATGAGTGTGACCGAATAAATCTCATCCGGTGTGCCACAGGGGAGTATACTGGGGCCAGTTTTGTATTTGATTTATACTTCTGATATGCCTGTGAGCAGTAACATCCACACATCTACATTTGCCGATGATACAGCCTGCCTTAGTATGCACGAAAACTCTCACGAGGCAGCTCGATATCTTCAGGAATATATTAACCAGCTGGAACTATGGCTAAACGTATGGAAAATAAAAGTAAACGAACAGAAGTGTGCTCAAGTAACATTTACCCTACGAAAAGACACTTGTTCCCCTATTAGAATAAATAATCAAATTGTTTCTCAACACTCAAATTTGAAATACCTTGGTATACACCTTGACCGACGGCTTACATGGAAACACCACATCGAATCTAAGCTAACACAAATGAAACTAAAATTAACTCAGTTACATTGGCTGATTGGTAGAAATCCCACCCTAAGTCTAGATTGTAAACTTTTGATATACAAGTCGCTTTTGAAACCTATATGGTGCTACGGAATTCAGCTATGGGGCACTACTTCAGCTTCAAACGTAGAGAAAATCCAAGGAAGGCAAAACAAAATTTTACGGTTAATAACAGCGGCTCCATGGTACATAAAAAAACTGAAATTTACATCGTGATTTAAATATGCCACAAGTGACTGAAGAAATTGCAAAAGACACAGCAAATATTTAACAAAACTCGAGTCACACCCTAATCGGCTTGCTCGTAATATCTTGAACTTCACTGGACACATCCACTTTAAAAAGAGGGACACAAGGGCTCTAATACTTAACACTCCAGATGAAACTGCTTGAAAATATTTCTTTTTTTGCTTTGCACGACTCTTATGTATTGTTAACTATTATCACTAGTTTATGTCCGACAATGGTAGGGCCTAATAATTATGTTAGTTCATTTTTGAAAATACAATAAATAAACGTAAGTATTAAAATAAATAAATAAATAAATAATATTCACAAAATCAATAGTAACATGTTTTAATTCGCTCGTGTAAGCCAATTATTCAATTTAATTATTTACGGTCTCATTCATAAAAAAATATTTTAGGTTTATTTGACAAATTTCCTATGGAAATATGTCAAATAAGCGCTTAATAAACCTGAAATATTATTTATTAATATGGCTTCAATTTAATTAAGTCGAATACGGTGGGCTCCGATAACATTCACCCCAAATTCGATAAGATATTATTACCGCAAATGTCGCTTTATATACTCGTAAAAAATAATAATTTGTTGTCTAATAAGCAATCAGGTTTTCGCCAAAATCATAGCCGTGTTTCCGCTTTAATGGATGTAACTGAAAACATACGACGTGAACTTGACAAAAGAAAAATTAATTTTTTGATTCTTCTAAATCATTCTAAGGTCTTTGACACGGTTCACCATAGTACGCTTTGCTGAAACTTCAGTATTTCTTTAATTTTTCTTTTACGTCAACTAGATTGCTATCATCATATCTCCTCCGATCATCAGCATTAAATTTATCAAGGGGAGTGCTTCAAGGGTCAATCCTTGGAACACTACTTTTTTCTATATATGCAAATGACTTGCCTAAACAACTTTTGCACTGCAAAATTCATATGTATGCAGATGATGTGCAGTTGTATTTAAGTAGTCCAGTCAATTCCGTTGCTGATAATATTTCAAGACTTAATGATGATCTAAATGGAATTTATCTTTGGGCAACAGCAAATGGACTTTGTTTAAACCCGTGCAAATCAAAATGTATCATAGTATGTAAGAAAATAATCAATAATATTGCTGATGTTGAGGTCTTAATAAACGGAGAAAAAATTACTATTGTAAATACTGCCAAAAACCTTCAAATAATTTTTAGTAACTACCTTACTTGGTCAAACCATGTTAACGCAGTCGTGGGTCAGAGTTACTCAAAGCTGAAATGTGTTTGGTCTTCACAGCACTATACTCCTTTCAATATAAGGCAACTTCTTGTTAAGTCTTATATAGTTGCTGGCTTAATCTACGGCTGTGAACTTTATGCTAGCTGTGACTCAATTAGGAAAAGAAAGCTTAACGTTTTATACAACAATTAATAATTAAAAAAAAAATATTTCTACTGTTGGAGTTAGTTTTCTGAAATCGTGCGATTTCGAATCGATCGGTTTACAGAACAGGGCCGAATATTTTGCTTGGATATGATGATGCGGATTGGGGTGGTGATGTCACAGATCGTAAGTCTGTTAGTGGATACATATTTAAACTGTTTGGTTGCACAGTGTCATGGTCCAGTAAGAAACAACAAACAATTGCTACTTCTTCGAGTGAAGCACAGATGTATCTGAAGCCATATGGTTAAGAGGACTATTGCAAGATTTGAATGTTTTAAAAATGAAACTGTAACCATTTACACATGAAACTAATTGTATGAAAATCGTAATACATTAAAATTTATTCACTACCACACTCACATTGTTTTTAATTTCCACTCAGCTTTCAACGATATTTTGAATAAAGTAATTTTTTGACGTTTTCAGAAAATAAAATGAAAAAAAGGTTAACAGTGTTACCCACTTTAAAGATTTATACAAATATACAGGATATTGGGAAATAGTTTTTATAAATTATGCTTGTTTTGTATAAATATTTAAATAATTATAATATAGTATCTTCAAACATACATGAAGAACACAAATCATGACCCTTTAAAACAATGATATTATTAAAATATTTACAATAATACTTATTCCCAATTTATTGCCCCATAAATTTGTGTATGTGAATATTCTGGGTAACTCTAAGTTGTAAAGAAAACAATTCTTAGCAACTTTACGTTTCGAAGACATTTTTAAAATGATCTTTCACTTTCCTATGAAAACGAACAATAAATTTCAATGAGTCATTTATTTCATTAAATTTTTTATTCATAATACGTATAGAGAAATTTCAAGAAAGTTCTTTCATGTGTAAATGTAGCGTAAGAGATCAAAGCACATAGCAGAGTTGTGCTTTTAAGAACGAACTAGTTCAATTGAACTATTCCCATAAGTGAACGATGTGAACTAGTTCAGACTAGTTGTTCTTTTTGTTCTCTTAGTCTTTATGTAGTCTTGCTTATGGTTGAGTTCGAAGTTTCAAAAATATCAAAATGTTTTGATGTTTACAGGCTGTATTGTAAGTTGCAGTATCTGTTTCAAAATTTGCAACGTATTATATAAACGTGTTGCGTAAGCACCTTGCAAAGTGTGTACCTACCATTACATTGTCTTTTTGATCAATGTTGCCAGTCAATTGTACGAAGTAAAGTAAAGAAGTAAAAGCCTTACCATCATGAATTTTATATATTATACACACACTTTTAGCACAAATATAAGCCTATAAGGGCTAATAAATCAGACAATGATTATATGTATTTTATTTTTAAATCCTATTTAAACAAAAAATGTTGTTTCTCATCAAACAATTATATCAAACTTAAATAGCCAACGTTGTGCATTTAAGTTGTGTTTAAGTTTTACAAACATACCATTTGTTTTGTGCACATATGTGTTTTTTGAAAGCACGTACATGAACAACATGCGGTCGTATTAAAAAGAATTTCATGATATTTTGATATCATGAAATATAGAAATAGAAAAATGCATTCGAATGCTCTTTTATATCATAAAATGTGTTTATTACTATTTTACTTTTCTGCACATTAATAAATCAACTTTGTTATTTATGCTGAACAGCTGTTTATTTAAATACCTTTTATATTTCTATGAAAATTAACTTAAACTATGTTTAAATATTCACTGATTTATTAGCCATAAGTATGTAAATATATATGTACATGCACGTTTACATACACGTTTCGATTCAAGTGTCAATTGAGTTTTTCAATTGAATTGATTCTTGGCCACACACTTCATAAACCGAATTGAAAGATTTTCATTCAACTGCCAAATTTATATTTTCACAATCACAAATTTAAAACTTCTATTGCATTCATTCATTAATTTTTATATTTCTTATTTAAAATTTAATGAAATTAAATACAATTTTAAAAATACATATTTTTTTCTATAGAAAATAAAGCTACAAACATAAATTTTGACAGCTAATCAAGAGACTCGAACACACACAGCACAATCGAATTGAAAGATTTACTAGTCAACATGAAAAATCAAAATCTTTTGACAACTGCCAAACTAATCAATCAATCTGTTTAATAAGAGGTTTATGAAACAAATTTTATATGGAAATTTGAGTAATAAACCTTTTATAAAACCAAAATATTTTTTATGAATTAGGACGTAAGCCTTTGCATGAAAGTTTCCATGGGTCCATCTGTATTTACATACATATATTTACTTTATTTGTATTGTATTTACAATATTTGCTTTTGATGGTTTGCCTTCGGCCAAAATTGTGTAATAGTAACATCGTCGACGAACGATTAAATAAATCGCATATACATCTCCAATAAAGCCAATAAATCCAATAGCTCGATGCATAAATCTCCAATAAAGCCAGCAGCATTAGCAACCATAGAGTCGGTTGTCAACAGCAATACGTTTAATAAACAAGATGTGGCTCCAAATGATAAACATCTTGGTTTGGTGTTTGTTCCACACCCTTGGTCATGTATGATGTTAGTATAGGTTTCTGAACACTTTCGCGTAATTCACTAAAATATTCAAGCATTTCGTAACTGTTAGGATCAACCTAAAAGAGCAAAAAGAAGATTAATAAAATTTGTCAAATTGCCTGCCCTCTTTTTGAAAAAGAACTTACCTCTAGTTTGCAAAGCAGCCCTCAACATTTCCAAAACAACACTTAAATATTTCACAAATTCACTGCCGATACTTAGAGCCATAGCACCAAAAGCTGACAATATTAATGGCTTAACACTGCGATGTAATGTAGGCTATAACAAATTGGCCAACAAAAGGGTCATGATTTCATCACAATAAGGAATGAATAGTTGCAAACTTGATACTATTGTTGATTCTTTCTTCAAGTCCCATGTACAAGAAGGGTTTAAGGGCGTCCATATATTTTACGAATTTAAAGCCCAATAACTCAACCATAGTGGAGACGGCTAAAAATGCGTCTTCTTGTACGCCTCCTCCCTAACAAGAATTTAATATGGTCAATAAAGCGTTCATGATGGCATCGGACATTTGCGGAGCATCATCTTCGTGTACCTTGCCTAAAACACTCTGAAGAGTGGCACACAACAACGATTGGATATTATTAAATTGATGACGATCATTATGACTGACAATATGTGATTCCATTTGCACTACTTGATTGAGGCGTTCTAATATTACAATTGTTATTCTCTTTAAATTTTATTAAAAACACGTTTGCATTAATTATTGTGAAAATTACACAGCAAATTAATGCGAACAAAATATAAAAGGCAAATACCTTAGAACAACACGAAACGAAGAAAACATTAAAAAGGAATTAATGATTTTGCAATCTCTGTTCTGTCGTTCACTGAACAACTGATCGAAAAGAACAACTGAACGAAAAGAACGAACTAGTTCTTTTTTTGGTAGGGAACAAAAAGGAACAATCCCCAAAAAGAACAACTATGCCCAACTCTAGCACATAGATATTAAACATCATATTATTATGATATACTCGTATGTACAAAATCTTTGGATACAAATACTTTTTTAAAATTTTGTAATTGCATTGGTTTGTACCGTCGCTGTTTTAACTAACCGACCTAACTGAAATTTTTTTTAAAATGAGTTAAGTGCTTTACTAGACTTTATAAGTCGTAATAAACCTTGTCTACAATTTTCATGACTGTAAGCATTACTATTGTGCCTATATAAGTAAAAAGATTTTCGACGCGGCCATAAGAATGAATGCATAAAACAACCATAAAAGCTGCTCTTCTGTTAAATTTTTAAAATGTTAGTTAGGCGAGTTAGTTAAATCAGCGACGATATGATAGAAACTTTTTTTTTCATTCCTTTGTAAATTTTTATAAAATCACTAATATTATTCTCTAAAATAAAACTTATTTTTCAATTGCGAGATCAATATTATTATTTTTATTTAATTACATATTACACTTTAAGTGATCATTGATGTTGAATTTTGTAGTATACATAAGTGAAACCGATTATGGCCATGAGGCTAGGTTTTTCTATCTTGGATGAATAAATGGAAATGAAATGAAAATTCGTTCATAGAAAATTTCCCATTTTACTATAAAAATCAATAAAAAGATATTAATTTAATTAATTTATTGCGAATTTCAATAAAATGACTGAAAAAATAACCAAGTGAATTCCAATCGGCAAACATTTAGCTGCCCGGTTTAATATCACAAAAATTCATAAAGTTTTGTGTGCAGACACCTTTCTTGTGATTTCAAATCACTTTCACAAAAAGTGATTTTCAGAACATGACTGCATATCTTTTTCATTGTTTTTATAGTAAAATTGGCTATTTTCTACGAAATAATTTATACAATTTTGAAAAATTCAAGACACTTTCTTTTGCAATATATATTCTTATTTGCAATGTGATTTGCATTTGTGATTTTGCATTTACAAAACAAAACATCAGCTGTTTTCTTTTGTTTTCGAAAGGGTAAAATCACAAAGTTAAAACTTTTGTGAGTTTCATTAACAATTTTGTATGTAATTTGTAATTTTGTATGTAATTTTGTAATTTCTTATTCTTAAAGATACGGTCACACTTGCCAAACATTTGTCCAAAAAAGCGTAACCACTAAATGCTAATAAAACCCTTTTGATTTAGACACTTTTTTATTTAGTTAAAAAGTTTTCAATAAAATTGGATTCTATTACATTGTGTAATAATTATGTGTGAAACTGTTTAACTTAATAAACAAGTCGTCGGTTGGTTCTTGTTTGATGTATGGAACATTTTTAAAAAAAATTAGTTATTGATTGATTATATATGAATGATGTGTCCTCTTTCCAAATTCATTATCAGTTTTCCGATATCTTGAATATATAAGGAGATATAGAGCTGCAATATTGCGCCATTTCCACAATTGTTATATATTTTAGAAATTGTTTTACAGCAATCAGCAATTTTTTGCATATGTGGCAACTTTGCAACGTAAAAGTATTAATATTGTTATTAGCAATTGTTATCATGCATCAATGCATATTCTACTCAACGAATGTGATCCAAAGCAAAATACAAAAATTTTATTGTTGTGTTATGTTTTAATCAAATGAAATTGATATTTATTTTTTATTAATAAAATTTCTTTTATTAAATATATTCAAACTTCCTTTTATATCTTCCGTTGTTTTTTCTTTAAATGTCATGTTGCATGAATAAAATTGATATTTTCTACTTAAATATATACAGTAATTTAAACTACTTGAACAAGTAGTTAAAAATATTGTTGTTATGATTGTGCATGCGTTGACAAAGATTTTTGTCATTTTTTCTTTAAATCCTAAAAACTTTTCATGTTGGATGTCAAAAGTTCATCAACTTTAAGTTTGAATAAAAAACATATGTATCTATTACTTTTATTATTAAACAAAAAATTCTATCGTGTATTTTTATAAAACTAATGAACTAAACATTCTTCATCGATTTTCTCGAAAACACATTTTTGTTCCATACATCAAACCAGTAACCAACCGACGAAGTGCCCAGTCATTAGGTTTTTTATAAGCATTTAGTGGTTACGCTTTTTTGTTTGTCAAGTGACCGCACCTTAAGAATATAAAATACTTCAGTACTGTAAAAATTTTTAATTGCTGATTTTTTCCTTTGTTTGTTTTGATTATTTTGTTAAACAATTCATAACAAACACACTTCCGTTGTCCCTTTTTATGGAGTGAATCAGCTGTTTGTTTGAATTGATTTCGTTCTATTTCTTGAAAAGAGCGGATGAACGAAATCGTTCTTTTTTAGGAAATGAACGAAAAGGAGCGGTCACTTGAATCAACGATTTGGTACAGCTCTATTACAACTTGACAACAATAGACATAAGTTAAACTGATTGTAATCACTTACCTAACTGAATTCTTCCCACTAAAACTGATGCGCCTTTTTAACCGAGTTTTAACATCGCTGCAATCAACATTCGCTGGCAAAGGCCGTAGCTACAACAAAAAAAAGTAAATAAACAAGTTGTTCACTCAAAATAAAAATTTTGGAACACATGCAGTTTAGAGAAGCACCACAAAAATAAAAAGTAACCTCGCAATAGAAAATTAAAAAATAAAAGATTCACTAAATAGCCGGACTTTGGCAGGACTTAAGGATTTTCTCCAGCATGGTTTTCCCGACACGGCGTAGCTTAACACTTTCATGAAACAGGGGTTTCATGCAAATGCATGTTTTTTCTCTTACCTTAATGGTAAAAACGAAATATCTTTACGAAACAATAAATTTGCAGGAAAATGGCATCGATTTGTTAGTGCATATTTTTCCATATTTTGCTGAAAATTCATATTTTTGCATAATTTGGTCATATTTTTGTCTCATATTTTGGTATAATTACATGGTTTTGTGTCATATTTTGTCATACTATCGCTGAAAAATTATTAATGCAAGACTGTTTTGTGGAAAACTTATTCGCTTGCATTTTTGTAGAATTGTAGATAGATTGTACAAGCATACACCTACCAAATTTAATGAAAATTGATATTTTGATGATTTCAAGAGGAAGTTGACTACTATTAAAGCCGAAAGTATACTCAAAATATTTCATACTTAAAAATAAATAAACGAAAAATGTTGTACATTTTACGAATTATTTGTAGCTTGTGCAGAGGAAAACAGATTTCATAATTTTACGAATTTCGTTAAGTTACAAAAATTATTTCGTACAATTATTTTCGTATATATGTAGTACCATATTTTTCGTTTATTTTATTGAATTTAGGAGAAAATAAAAAAAAAATGGAAATTTCGTAAAAATTGGAAATTTCGTAATATAAACATATTTTGTTTTGTTATCATTTTGTTTACAGTACAAAATTATTCTTAAATCTACACAAGTTTCGTGAATTTACAAAAAAAAAACTTTGAAATATTAGAATAAAGACTGTTGTTTTGTTTTATTTTTTAATATTTTCTTCATTTATTTTCCTGTCATTGCAAATATTGTATAAAAAATTATTGTGATAAAAAATTAGTTTTTGGTTTATGCTGGGAAGACAACTAGGACGAACGACAAATTTCGTCCACGGCACATCAACGACGAATAAGTAAGTCCTAGTTTACACTATGCAAGTCTTATTGCTAAGCTGATTAGTGTGTTAGGAGAGAGAGACGAGGGGAAAAGAAACGTTACTGTCCCCTCGTCTCTCTCTCTCCTTCAAACTAATCAGCTTAGCTAAGACTTGCATAATGTAAATATGGACTAAGAGATCTTAATATTGATAATTGGATAATTTTTTAATGAGTTCTAATAATAATATCGGTCCGTTGATTAATAGCAGTGCTGAACTTAAGACTATCTTACGACCCTATCAAAATGCGTTTAAGCTTGCACACCTAAATTATCAGAGTATTAGACCTTCGTCTTACTCAGCTAAGTTTGATGAACTTAAAACTCTTCTTAGTGGATCATCGTTAGATGTTTTTGCTATATCTGAAACATGGTTGAAACCCTATATTACAAGCAAATCTGTTCATATTCAAGGAATGATAGATGCGGTGCCAGAGGTGGTGGCGTTTGTATTTATGTCTCAAATAGTTTGAAGTATAAGGTTGTATTTAGTAGATCTATTGTTGGCTCTTGCGAAAGTCTGTTTTTAGAAATTCATTGTAATAGCTTCAAAATTTTACTTGGCGTAGTTTATCTTCCGTATGGCGATACTTCTACTTTTGAAAATGAGCATTTTCAGTTCTTATCTACTTACTCAGAGGCTATTATTGTCGGTGACTTCAACTAAAACTTATTTAATGTCTCGAAATCCATAGCCTTTCGTTCCTTGTTTACGAGATTAAATCTTAGCATTGTCCATAACTGTAGGCCTACTCACTTTGACGTTTCTCATCGCTCTTCATCTTTAATTGCCTTTATCCTATTGGGTGGTTCTTCTTCCTTGATTTTTTCCGATCAGTATCAATATCCTGCAATGTCACATCATGCCTTGATCTGTGCGTGCTTTAGAATAGAAACTGTGCAAGTACCTGTATATATTGAATATCGTAATTATAGTGCAATTGGGACGGAATAATTAACTTTTTGTCTGATTTTGATACTACCACTATCTATAGAACTTCCGATGTGGTTTTATTATGCTCTAACATTTGTTCCTTATTACATTCTTTATTAACGTTTGTCCCTATTGTTAAAAAGAGGATTGCGGTTAGTACTGATAAATGGATGAAGGCTAGGTGTATTACGCTAGCTCGATCCCTAAGAGACTTGTCTTATTCGCACTACAAGTCCAATAAATCGCCTCGTAATTGGAGAATATTTTGTAAATACCGCAATAGGGCGAAAAAAATCATACGCAAAGAAAAAAGACGTCACTACTCTGACTTGTTTCGAGGTCTTGATAACGATGGCATTTGGAGAGTACTAAGAAATTCTGGCTGTCTAGGTGATGAGGATCGATTTAATGGTTTGGATGTCAATATGATAAATGATTATTTTGTTGATAATGGAGGCATAGGTGGCAGTGGCAATTTCGAATTTGATAAACTTTCCTATTCTGAGGCACATACAGCTTTCCGATGTGTAAGTGATGTAGAGATTTGTTTGGCCTTAAATAGAGTTAAATCTAATGCTATTGGGACTGATGATATTCCGATTAAATTTATTAAAGTGATGTTTCCACATATATCTAGTTTTTTAGTGCACCTATTCAACTCTATTTTGATGAAATCTAGGTTTCCTGCTGCTTGGAAAACTGCTAGGGTTGTCCCGATTCCTAAATCAAAGATAGTTAATGGTCCCGAGGATTTAAGGCCTATATCAATTCTTCCTGCACTTTCGAAAATCTTTGAACACCTTTTAAAAGATCAGATTTTAGAAGCTACCTCCACACGCATTTATCATGGTCAATATGCTTTTCGCAAAGGCTATAGTACTACTACACTCCTACTTGACTTAACTGATTCAATTAGAGAAGATATAAATCATAAAAAATTTAGTCTACTTGTTTCGCTTGACCTCTCCAAAGCATTTAATTCAATTGATCATGGAAGAATGATTAATAAACTTCATTTTAAATTTGGTTTTTCTGTATCTGCTTGCAAGCTTATCTTCTCATATCTTCATGGAAGATCTCAATTTACTGCCCTTAATGGTGTGAAATCCATCATATCAGGGCTTCTTTCGGGTGTTCCACAGGGCTCAGTTATTGGCCCCTTGCTATTCATTCTGTATATAAATGAATTTCCATCCCTAGTTAATTCATTTATATGTAAATCTTTCATTTTTGCAGATGATGTTGCCTTACTATTTAGTTGTGACCGAAATTTTCCTGATGTTTTACAAAGTAATATTGAATATTCTATTGAAACTGTGTCTGCCTGGGCTGCCTATAATTATCTGACGATAAATGCAATCAAGACCAAAGGTATTGTTTTTAGCCCATATGATCGTTTTACTATTAACTTCAATATTTTTATTAACGATGTTAGAATTGAATTTCTAGATCGTATTAAGTTCTTGGGAGTTGTTTTAGATAGAAGCTTAAATTTCGACTCGCATTTTGATGTAATTGTTGGCAGAATTTTACAAGTCTTACGAAGGTTATTTTCTATTAATGCACATCTATCTATTACTATTAAATATCGATTGGCTTATTCTCTTATGATGTCGCAAGTTCTATATGGATTGGAGGTTGTGTCTGGGACGTTCTCAAATGCTATATCCAGAATTAATAGGATTGTTAATACGATTGTTCGATATGTCTACAATATTGGCCGCAGGGAGCATATTACTGACTATATAATAAAATTTCTAGGGTGCACCTTTCCCAATTTTTTGAAGTTACGTTGTTTGATTCTTTTTCATAGGGTTATTAAAACTAGTTGCCCATTATTATTGTCCAAGAGATTTATCTTTAGTCGGTCGACGAGAAATCCACAGATTTCTATTCCTAGGATTGTAAATTCTTTTTATGAAAAATCATTTTTAGTAAGAGTAGCTTGCTATTGGAATCATTTACCAATTGAACTTCGCATCTTTTCGCAGTCTAACAATGTTTTCCGTCTCAAACTTTTAAATTTCTTTCAATCTACATAATCTGTTCTCATACTGCTTTGTGTATATACGTATATGTATATATCCTTATACTTTACCTTATACATGTACTATTGAATTAAATATAAATATATCTTCTAATTTCATCAATATTATAGGATTTGTTAATATACTTTATTGAGTTAATCCTAATTAAATTGACCTATCTTAGCAGTATTGCTATTGATCTGGACTATCATAATATTTACTGCCTTTTGAGATTCCAATGATTGTAATTATTTTTGTTGAACACTATGGTTGGGGGACCAATAAAAGATTACTTTTTTATAATTAAAATTTTTATATTTTTATAATGAAAAATTTATATTTTTATAATTAAAAATTTATATTTTTGTAAATAATATATTTTAATTTCATATGCATGGGCATTATTATCACTAAGTAATATATGTGTAAGTTTGGCCTTTTAGGCTTTATATTACTTTGAACAAACAAATAAATAAAATAAATAAATAAATAAATAATTGGTTATTGTTTGTGCAGAGAGAGAGAAAATTTTTTTCGTCGTCAATCTGCGTAAGAAATAGAAATAAATATATCGCAGATGCACGATGAATTTCGTTCGACGGCGGTGTTGTGTTAATTTTCATATGAACAAATGAGTTCCATTTTCTATGACGAAAGTTCGCAACGAAAAATTCGTTGTTCGTCCCAGTTGTGTTCCCAGCATTCCCAGTTTGATTCGTGAGTTTCAGTGCAAAATATGTATGTGTGATGTATGAGGAATAAGTCCCCTTTTACAATTGAGAAATTGAAAGGCAGACAGATGAAGTTTGTAGGTACCCTTTTACAATTGAGAAATTGAAAGGCAGACAGACGAAGTTTGTAGACGAGGGGCTGAAGAGGTATTGTGTAGTACACGACCTTCTGTACTGGACAATTTTTGTTTCTCTTTTCTACTTTTCGTATTTTATTCTTGTTGCTTCACATGATTTTTCTCCTTTCAGGGGCTGTATGCATACTTGATTTGTATCAAGGCATATGTATGTATTTATGTATAAGTGTATGTAAGTAGCAAACGTCTAGAAGAAAACAAACTATAAATTTTCTGTCTGTCTATTAATTTCGCAATTGTAAAAGGTTTGGGCAAGTACAAAAGAGAATGAGCAAAACGTCTGCCTTTCAGTTTCCCAATTGTAAAAGCGGACTAAAGAAGCTGTAACAATTCCCTTAAAATTATCTTTTTCTTTTCATAATTATTAAAACCTTCAATTTTAAGAATTACAGATTATTCAACAAAATTATTTTTCAAATGTAAGAAAATATACATAATTTTTTTGGCAAATAAACCTTTAACAAACCTAAAATATTTTTGATGAATATAGGGGTAAAGATTTTAATTTACACAAAATTTCGTATATAACACAAAATTGCTTTTCATGATTCACTAATTTATTTCGTAATATAGTTTTCCGTAAATTTACGAAAAAAAAAATTGTAAAAATAAAAAATTTTGTTATTTGCAGATTAATGGTGTCAACTGGCTAGGATTTAAAAAATATCTTAGTAGTCACTGCGTAGAAAACATTCAGCTAAGATCATCTGATGATATTGAATTTAACATTGCCAATCTTAACGAAAATATTAAACAGGCTGCTGAACATGCCACTACCTCCTATCCGCAGACTGGCTTTAATAGAATTTATTCTACGGAAATTGAACGTCTTGTATGTGAAAAAAGGAGAGCTAGAAGAGAATGGCAACAACACATATCACCCCTAAATAAAATCAGACTTAAAGAATGTACTAAACGACTCAAAGAGCTGCTATTGTCGGAAAAAACTGCATTACTGGAAAATTATTTAAAAGGTCTTGATGTAACGTCAGCATCTAATTACTCTTTATGGCACGCTACTAAAAATCTTAAAAGACCCGTTGACCTTAAATCATCACTGCGTACTTCGACCGGAGGCTGGGCGAGAAGCGATAGTGAGAAAAGTAACTTATTTTCTGAGCATTTAAAATCTGTATTTACTCCCAATTCATGTACGGGTGCTGCCGATTTACCGAGTGTAGTTTCTCTACCCCCTCGTCCCTTAAGGTTTAAGTTGCGTGAACTACAAAAAATAATTGCTGAACTTGACACGAAGAAAGCTCCAGGTATTGATGGCATTAGTAACAAGATGCTGATGAACTTGCCTCATATTGCAATAAGAATCTTGCTATTTATTTTTAATGCTATTTTACGAATGCAGTATTATCCAAATAACTGGAAACTTGCCAAAATAAAAATGATTCCAAAGCCGGGCGAAGATCTTACCAAGGCTGATTCATATAGGCCTATAAGCTTACTATCAACAATCTCAAAGCTTTTCGAAAAGCTGCTCATGACTAAATTGTCCAAAATTTTAGCTGATAATGGGTGCATCCCGGACCATCAATTTGGTTTTAGAAGTCAGCATAGCACCATTGAACAAACGCATAGATTAGTCCACGTTGTAAGAACATTTGAAGAAAAGAAGTATTGTTCTGCTCTCTTTATTGATGTTTCTCAGGCATTTGATAAAGTATGGCACGAAGGCCTAGTTTTAAAATTGAAGACATACCTACCAATAAACATACAAAAGCTTTTGGAAAGTTATATTATTGATAGGAAGTTCACTGTTGTGGAAGGAGAGTTCACGAGTGTGCCCAAATCTATATCTTCCGGTGTGCCACAGGGCAGTATTCTGGGGCCAGTCCTGTATCTAATATATACTTGTGATATGCCTGTGAGCAATAACATCCTCACTTCTACATTTGCCGATGATACAGCCTGTATGAGTATACACAAAAACCCTAATGAGGCATCCCGCAATCTCCAAGAACATGGAAATATCACATTGAATCTAAGTTAACTCAAATGAAACTTAAATTAACCCAAATATATTGGTTAATTGGCAGAAATTCAACACTCAGCCTAGACTGCAAACTTTTGATATACAAGTCGCTTTTGAAGCCAATATGGTGCTATGGAATTCATCTATGGGGCACTGCTTCAGCTTCAAATGTTGAGAAAATCCAACGAAGGCAAAACAAAATTTTACGTTTGATAATATCGGCTCCATGGTACATCAAAAATTCAAATATACATCGCGATTGAAATATGCCACTAGTGACTGAAGAAATTGCAAAATACGCAGGCAAATATTTAACAAAACTCGAGTCACATCCTAATCCGCTCACTCCTAATATCTTGAACTTTACTGGACATATCCGCTTAAAAAAGAGGGGGACAAGGGCTCTTATTCTCAACAATCCAGATGGGACTTCTTGAAAATACTCTTATTTTTAGTTTTTCCTTTTTGATTATCACTACTTATGTATTATTTATAACTATCACTAAGTTTATGCCTGACACTGGTTGGGCCTAATAATTATATTTAGATTTAAGATTTGATTACTTATTGTTAGTTCATTTTTGAAGATACAATAAATAAATATATGAAAAAAAAAAAATTGCAGAAAAAATATTTCGTAAAATAAACAATACCGTAAAAACAACGAATATTTTTGTAAAACAAACCACATTTTCCGTTTCTTTTAAATATGAAATATTTTGAGTGTAGTGAAACAGTTCGGCGGGATCTTGATATCTTTTTTTTAAAAATATGACGGATTAAAAAAAAACAAATCTAATAGGTAGTATTCAATTCATGGTGTTGAGTCATTATACAATAATATTATTTTACCATGGGTTGAGTTAAATAAATATGGGCCTGTCCCCGATGTCGACAACGTTCGAGTTGTCGTACACTTGCATTTGAAACAACAAAATATTAAAATTTGTTTTTGTTTTGAATGTAAGTGTTCAACAAGTCGAACGTTGTCAACATCGGGGGAAAGACCTCATTATAACATTATACAAAAATAATCATTTAAATTTGAGCCGATTACATCCACAGACGTTATAATGCACAAAAGCTTTCTAAGAATAAATTGATATAACTTCACATTCGAAAACATACAGAATACAATTTTCAAATGAAAATAAATAACAACAGTTTTCCTTTTCTATTTACTGCAATAAAAACATATCTCGAAAAATGCGTGTTTGGAGTTAAAGAGTTAATAATGCAGAAAAAATCGTTATATCAGACTTAATCTTGTGTAAAAATTTAATATAAAAGGTTTGTACACGCACCACTTGAGAAAAGAAAATATTTTATGTCTTTAATTAGTTGTATGTAAATTTAACTTTTCTTTTGAATAGAAAATTTTTAAAATGCATATGTAAATACCTATATATTTTATTGTTTTTAGTGCATATTTTGCGTTTTAATGTTATATTTTGTTCCTGTCTATTAACATTACAATTCGAAAGCATTTGCTTTCGTTTCGAATTACAGACCCCCTGAAATGCTGGAATTCACGCAATTGATTCTTTGGCAGCCTCCACCTAAATTTAATTAAAGCTGAATGTGTTAATAAAGATTTTCTGCCTTGTAAAGTTTTCCTGCCTAATAACGTTGTGATGCACTGCCGGCCTTTGGATTTTGCTTCACCGTGGTATTGTCCAAAACGGCGCTGCTTACTAAAAAAAAACCCTTAAACTTTTTCTTTAATTTTCAATCAGTTATTTAGTTTTTTTTAGATTTTTGAAGTTTCCTCGGAAAAGTTCAGACCCATACATGATACGATATTGTATCATGAACCCATAACTCGGAAATACACAAACGTCGCCACCAACTTTTTTACTTATTTTTCAATTTTGTATCACATAAGCTACCCCTCAAATTGTATGGAGCTGCATCACTAAACTGTATTTAAACCAAAACTTCAATCGACGTATGCATGTTATATTCAAAGTTTATTCTATATACTTGAAATGTACTAACTGTTCCTCTGGACTTCCGTGGTTCCATTTTATTGTATCAAGTCAAAAGAGAACTCTTTGTACTATTTATAAAAAAAAAAGTAAATATATAAGCAATTTCACCCGGATTGTTTATAATACCGCCAATATTCTGTGATACCGCCTTAACATATTTAAAAAAACCCAATTGTTGTTGGCTGCCCTGCTTACATTGGTTTTACATTGATACGAAACACCCTTGCGACATACGGGTGATTGTGACTTTGCACTTACACTTTACATAGACGTGCAATTTTTATATCTGAACAGGAGCAATAACATCGGCAGAATGACAGCACAAGACACAAGGCACATCAATTAGGTGGGCAATAACCAAATTTACTTTGTTGATTTATATAACCATCCGAATTTTCAAAACTGGGTAACGTCGTCAGAGTGTATAAGAAATATGCAAACTGATATGTCAAAAACCATAAAAACTGAAAATTCGTTAGGTGTTTGAAATAACACAAATAAAAGCAGGTTTCACGGCATACACCATGTTTTGTCCCACTCTACCTAAAATTTTGTCGGCTATTTTGTTTTGATTCTTCTTACTAGAGAAATAACATTCAACGTGTTTAAAAGTAGTGATATACTATCATATACAGTCGTGTGACTTTATTGAAAACAAAAACTGATATGATGTAGTTTAGATGGAGCCAATAACAATCATGAGATTAGTGTTGTATTTTTTCGTAGATCGTTCGATTGCGTATTCTTAGTAAATAGTAATGCACGAATTTTAAAATAACCTGATTCGAGCTTTTCATACGTGTAAATTTTTATACTTCTGTATGTAATCTGTGCTTAAACCTGCACAATCCAAATTTCACATTTGGCTTTTGAGTCACCTGGTCTAGTGCGGTCACCTTATTTTATTAGTGCAATCTACGAAAAAGTACGTCCCTGGTGTGATGAATTGATATTGACTTTTAAAAATTTTCATAAGCTCCATCATACCAGGGTTGTATTTTTTCGTAGATCCCATGACTTTGTATGATAGTGTATCACGGGCTTTAAAGGTGTGGGAGCCGTATATAGTAAAAACTCAAAAAAAAAATTTATAACTGTTGCCAATATTTTTCCAACAAATATCGCTAAAATATACACAAAAGTAGCTAAAGTTGAAAAATATTTGAAAATTTAACAATACATAGATAAATAAATTTATTTTTAGTTTTTTCAAAATTTTTACGGTAACTTGATAGCTTCTTTCATATTTCCCAAATTTCCCTACAAATGTTATAAAATACTAAATAAAAGCAATGAAATATGTTAATAAAAGGCATATTTTATTTTAAAAAACATACACATTTATACACATATCGTCAGTTGGTTACTGGTTTGATGTATGGAACACTTAAAAAAATTGAGTTATTGATTGATTATATATGAATAATGTGTCCTCTTTCCAAATTTAATATTAGATTCCGATATCTTGAATATATCAGGATATATAGAGCTGCAATATTGCGTCTTTTCCACTATTGTAGACATTTAAAAAAAAATTTACCGAAATTGAAAATTTTCGGATATGTGGCACATTTACAACATAAAAGTATTAATATTGTTACTGGCAATTTTTATGATGTATATTAATTCATATTCTACTTAACGAACGTGAATCATAGCAAATTATAAAAATGTAATTACTGTGTTATGTTTTAATCAAATAAATTGATAATTATTTTTTATTAGTGAAATTTCTTTTATTAAATATATTCAAACTGTTTTACCTCTAAAAATCATGTTATATGAACAAAATTGATATTTTCACCTTTTATATCTACTTAAATATATACAGTAATTTAACCTACTTGAACAAGTAGTGAACAATATTTTTGTTACGATTGGGATATTTTCTTTAAATCATAATAACTTTTCATGTTGGATGTAAAAAGTTTAAAAAAAAACATACGTATCTATTACTTTTATCATTAAACAAAAAATTCTATCGTGTATTTTTATAAAACTAATGAACTAAACATTCTTCATCGATCTTCTCGAAAACACATTTTTGTTTAAACGTCAAACCAGTAACCAACCGACGATATGTAACATATTCATTATATTTTTATATATCGCTCCTTTATAGTCATAACTCAAAAAAGCAGGTTTTGAAGAAAACAAGTTTAAAGTTTTCAATTTACATACACTTCAATGAAAATATAAAAAAATATTTTCTTTTCTCAAGACAGCCCTACTGATTTTTTTATGTAGAGCTCCCAGTTTGGAGTACTAAATTTTTTAATCTAATAAAACATGCAAAAATAGCAGTTATTTAAAGGGCTCTTTATTGGATTAATAATATATAAGCATATTTACTTATGTATAAAAGCGCTTTTTCAGGTGAATGTGAGGATGAATTTGAGTACATTAGCTAACTTTATTTCTGTAAAACCTGCATTGTTTTGCCGCTATTCAATCACCTTTTTTCAACTATAGAGCTTGCTTCGTATACGTTCACTGTGTCTAAGCAAACTCACATTTTGAAGTTAAACGGGTACAATGCACAAAAATTGCTATAATTCCCGCTAATAGCTAAATCATAATTTTTTCGACAAAATATACCTTGAAATTTTAGATTTGACGAGAAAATAGATGAATTGGAATCAGTGTTTTGTATACTAACATAAGATCTACACCTAACATAATATTGTTAAATTTTCTTATTCTTTAAAAACGCTTTTCCGTGGACTCAAAGATTTCCAAATGAATAAAAGACCCCAGTGTAGTAATTAGGGTTACGAATGATACAAGTTTTATTTACCAATACACTTAAACTAAATTAATCAATAGTTTAAATACACAAATACAACTTAATTACTCGAATATTCACCACTGGTTATCACTACGCCTTCCACGCTGTTGTATACGCACGTCTCTTATAGTATGTTTCCACCGACATGATTTAGACAAATCATGATAATTTGTGCAAATCATGTTAATTTATACATGATTTACCATAGATTTTGCATATGGATAAATCACATCAAAGTTATTGATTTATTTTAAATAATGTCGAAAATACTATTTTTCGAACTCATTTTAGGTGTGCAACCCTGCGTTGATAAAATTACAAACTCCATCCCTGGGCCTTCCTTCAATAGTGATTGAAAATTTCGAGAAAATTACATTACTAGCGGTCTCCACTAGCCATGAACTTGGTTGGGCAACATGTCGGACATCGCAAATGGCTAATGGAGACCGCTTATGTCCATATTTCGTCCATGCTCTGACATGGATGCTCGAACATATGTCTGAGCAACGATGTTCGCCATGAGATTCGCCGTCCGCAAACATTTACAATAGAAAGAAAAGAGACATAACAAAATTGGTAAATATTCTATCTCTATTGCGCTACCGCAAAATACTTTGATATGCCTGAACATGGACATCGCCCGTGTTCACCACAACAAAACAGTTGATGAACTTTTTACAGTTGCTCTGCCGGCGTCATGTACATGTCTTGTCCAAGATGATGGCTCGTGGAGACGTAGGGTTAAGGAATAGTTAATCAATTTTAAATATCAACTACATGTGAATAAAATTCACAATACAGCGGCTAATTGATTACGAAAATTCGAACAACAAATCACTCACAAGCTCGGTGGAAGCACTTGAAGTGATTTACTTAATGTCGGTGGAAACATACTAAAAGTGTTAAATGTATGAGGATTTCTAGTAAATATTTAGTTAGAAATGTTTTTAGCACAGTCGAAAACTATTAAATCACACTTTCCATACCTGTCATGCAATCTAATAATATTGCAACGTTGTCATATTATATTGTACCAATTCACTTTTCTGGCAGCATTGCTGCTTAACCTGTGTTTTCAAATAAGCTCTATATCACAAAGTACATAGAGGTGAAGAAGGTGAGTGATGAAAAAAGCTAAAATCAGCTCTGACACAGGTTTGGCGAGAAAGGGACAACTGTAGTATATTTGTTATTAAGTTGTTAACGATATAATAAAAACAAACAAGAGAAAAAGTGTATTTTGTGAAATGAACAAGAGAACATTTTTACAAAATTAAATGAAAGATTTTGTAGTGTTGAACTAAAAAAACCATGTGTAAAACATTATTAGTATTAAAAAAGTGATTAAAGTTAGTTTCCAAATGCTTACAAAGTTAATTTTAAAAATTTTCCTACAAAAATATTAGTTTTTACTTCAACTTACAAAAAGCCGACAACGAATGAGACCACAAAGCATAAAATGAAAATACATTTGAGCACATGATCATTTGTACAAAATTAAATGGAGGAACTTGATGTGTTGAATTAAAGAAAACAATGCGAAAAAGATTATTAGTATTAAAAAAGTGATTAAAATTTGTTTTCAAATGATTAGAGACTTCGTTTTAAGCATGTTCGTTCACAAATATTATTACCATTTATTTACAAAAATCTCATAGCGAATGGGGACACAAAGCATAAAAACGTTAAATTAATGCCACTACGAAAGAAACATTAAAGAAGACACAGGTTCGGTGTGAGCGAGGCGTCAAGAGTTCAGAATTATCTTCCGTCTCGTGACATCTCTGGTTACCCTGTGTCTATATGTACGTATGTGCATTCGTAGTTTGACGACCAACACTCAAAAAGTACCTAAAACGATACTTTTGTCATTCACTGGCACGAATGCGCCGTGTGAACAGCATGATGCATAAACAAGATTGAGGAAGCGAAGCATGTAATTCAACTCGTAGAGGAATCTTAAGGTAGAGTTTCATAGATCGCTTTTTGCGCGTTATGCTTTACACGCGTTTTATCCTCTTGTTTCATTCTATACTTTGTTCGCGTTGTTTATAAATACTTATAAGGAAAAAATGGAGAGTGAGATCGAGTTTTTAAAAGAATTTGTGAAGTTAGTCGTAAAAGTAATCGATAACTAATATGCAAAATTTGTTACTGAGAAAAGTGTGGTGAAAAGTTAATTAACAGCCTGTTTTTAGAACGCGACAAAGCCGACTCACGACGAGCCGACTCATGGACGAATACGTAATGAAAAGCGTTTGTATAACGCGAGTCGACTTTGTCGTGCAGCTTACGTTAACTCGCGTATTTGTCAAATATGTACTAAAACGTACTGTTGCCAACATGTTAACAAATAGTGTTTGCTTATATTTTTCCATATGAAATTGTTCTTTTAGATTAAAAAATCGGCAACCCTAGTCTTGTGCATAAATGACATGGACATAAATAAAAACAAATTTTACTGACTTAAAAAAGAGCATACAAAAATTTACCTAAAAAATTTTTTTATATATTTTCTACTTGAAAATGAAAACATATCAAAAATGGATGAACTAAGCCGCAAAACCATAGAAAAGTGTCAAGATATAGAAAGCTGCTTAATAGCTCTGCAAGATAAAAAGCCTTATAAATGGTCACGCTTAAAAGTTGCTGATAAAAAGCTCGATTATGTTCAGAAAGCTTTGACGTACCATCCGGGCAAGGGAGATTCATATAAAGTACTTATATATTAGCATAATAACTCAGTCCTATCCATCTCATGATGTTAGTAAACAAAGAACCCTTACTAAACAAAGATCCTTATAGTTTTACTTTGTGACAGACACTAATAATGTGTACCCAAGGTACTATGGCTCGCCGCACTGTACCTGAGGTTAAACGTACATACATATCTATGGGCAACAGATGCTGCATTTTTTTTCTTAAGACTTGAGAAAATATCTAAAGTATTTAAAAATAAATAAATAATTTAAGCAAATTTTAAATAAGTTGTTAAAAAACATTTTCCTTTGTTGAAATCTGTATTATGATTTTAGTACTTTCACATATAGAAAATGCCAATTCCGAGCATTAAACTTAAGGTAGTTTCATTTCGAGCAAGTTCTTCGTTTTTCTTTTTCTGAAAAACCTGCATTGAAATAACTTCGATCGATTTTGGTTTCTGTGATAGACCTGAATATAACAAAAGTCTTGAATAAACCATTTGCTGGCACTTAATGCCTCGTCCTCTAAGAACACACAGTATTCTTAATAAAAATAGAAAATATATCCTATTTATGTCGTGTAATTGTAGTACTAACAACTGGCTTGCATTAAGGATATTTCAATGAATAATATTTCATATAACTTAACAATGTGTACCCAAGGTACTATGGCTCGCTGCACTGTACCTGAGGTTTAACGTACATATGTATATACGAAAGATGTCCGAATAAAATTTTTCATAATCAAAAACAGTCAAGTAAATGATTGTGTTATGTTGGAGGTGTTTTATAATTGTTGTCTATTCCTATTTTTATATTTTTATTACACTTTTTTGATATTTTTATTTATTTGGCGCATTTATTTTTTTAAACGACTAGAATTTTTTAATCGCCCATTTTGACATTTATAGTGAGTCAAATCGCGTTGTACAAACCCAAATAAACTGACATCTGTTACGTTTTTTAATACAAATCGTCAACACTCGTGTTCTAAAACCCCAAAAAATAAATAATGCTAACATTCTAGCGCTTATTATGGACGAGTCGCGTTCTACAAACAGGCTGTAAATCTTGTTACGCGTCTCATGATAATCGTTCGAAAATGCAATCTGGTTTTCTTTGTCAGATTAATCGGAGTGAGCTGCGGTCAAGTGGCAAGATACAGCCGTCCGGCTAGCCAGTGGAAAAAGGTTCTTAACCCGCTTATCCGACGCATAACATATAGTATATATACCTTGCCAAAATAAACACCACTATATATATACAAAAAAAAATTGAGAAGAAATCATTAGCCCCTAGTTACAATGCGATGGGCTGCACAGTTGTTAAGTATGGGTGCATTAATAAGCAATTAAGTATTAAAATTGAGCAAAATTTACTATTCAAGAAGTTTTCCAGGATTCAAATTATGAAAATAAGAGATTTTGAAGGTGGCTGGATGTTAGGCCACTTGGGTATAATTTCCCTCCTTGGTCGGCCGAGGCCGAGCACCCTGACAGGCCGCCTACCCATTGTTACGCACCTGCCCCTTGACATAACCGCCTACTTGAACTTACCTTCGGCCGCTTGTCTCCCTAGCATGCCTTTGAAATAAGATTTAGTTCATTTTCAAATTCATGGCTTTATTTTAACAATTCATGAGTAAGTTCTAGCTAGACTGTGTATAATACGAAAATATATATGTATATAATATGTATGTATGTTCAATAGGTAAATTAATGGGTATAGAATAGGTAGTTTTAAACTAAGTATTTGTATAATATGTAATCGTAAAATAGTTAATTTCAAAAATATTTACTTGTATAATGTAAAGGTTTAACTATTATGGAAGGTACAGTGTGCAAATGCTTAGGATACATGATTAGAACTTAAGCAGTTCCATTCTGTAGTTCCATCTATGATACCCATGGATATGCTTGTATATATATATATATATATATATATATGTATAAATGTACATAACAAAAAAAATCAATATGGAGTTAATAATATAATACTTATTCTGAAACTGCTGGTATTCTTGTCGGGATCTGATGATTCTGGACGATATGCTGGCGACTGTGGTTGTTACGTTGCTGATTGATGTGATGTCGTTGGTAGATTGGGACGATGGTCGTGCGTAATTGCACTTCTATTTGTTAAGTTTTGTTAAGGGTGTATGATTTTCTTTGTTTGGGCATTATCATTGAGCGGGTTCGATAAGCATTATTGCCTTGCGTTTTCAATTTTGGGTTTAGATAAATCTCTTTTTTTTAAATTGCGTTTAAGTGTACTTTATAAATAGTTTGTGGTTTAATTTTCCATGTAGGAAGTATTTTACAAACTTTATGATTTTAAATTAACGTTTTATTTATTTGAAATCTTCGCTAGATAAACAATTAAGGAGTGTTTGACTTTTTTTCTTTTTCTGTGATAGCCATGCATTTAATGCTCCACCATTCACAATTCAAGGGGCATGTATTTTGCCAGTTCTGTCTATGCAGGCGTACATACATACATACATACATGCACTTATACATATGTGTGTATAACGAAAATACGCAGACTCTACACTTGTCACTTCCACGGTCATTAAGGTCACCTTCTGGTATATTTACGGATTTAATGAATTACCAGTTTGGGACTTTCATTTGGAATAGATGTTTTTAATATGCACTGTCTAATGTTACCTTAAGCAATTTTTCTTTGAGCAGAGGCGAGACACAGGGAGATATACGCACTTCCACCCCAAATACACGATGGAGACAAAAGACGTTAAGTGAAGGGTTACACAACTTCGAGATTTGTTTTTCGGAGCTTTGTAGCTCGACCGAGAGTCTCAAGCATTAGAATTTACTTTATGTTCATGTGCACATGCGTTCATATGCAATACGTGTATTAAGCATATGCGTCTATTACTTTTTTTTATATACACAGTGACACTTATAAAACACTGACTATTGTATGGGACGTGGCCAAGTGTCCTTTTTAATAAGGAGCCGAAGCTTATATTTCCTCCGCGTGTAACAAAACTCACGACTACGGAACATACGCATCCATACGTACATACGTATTAACTTCAATAGAAGTCTTTATGCACGAGCGTGTTGGGATTTTATTTTATTCCTGTTAGCCACTTTGTCACTTTTATTTTCTTTAGTTTTGATTACTGCGTTATGCCGCGAATTATTTGGATCATCCCATTTTAATTACTTTCTAGAACTTGCTTTTTTTAAAACTTTCTTGCGCGTCACTAATTTTCTGTACTTTCCGATTTTACGTCTGCTCGCTATTCTAGCCACTACTTGAATCCCCTTTTACTTCTTCTGACGCCGTTTTTTTTCCTCCTTTTCTTTTCTTTTATTGCAAATTTTCCTAGAACGTACACGCGTAAGTTTTTGATTCGCTAGCTAACATAACGGTCAATGCAGTAGAATTATGTGCAAATGCAAAAATGTCAAAAATATAATGTGGTTGCTTGTTCCTTCATTCGTCCGTACAGGTATGTCATTCGTAGGGTTGCCAGATTTTATTGAGGTAATTAGTCGGGCAAGTCAATTCCTAGCATTCGTGTTAAGACAGATGTTAAGGGTGGATAAAATCCGTAACAAACCTGCTTCGTATCTTCGATGTTCGTTAAGATCGAACAGGAAGGATTTCCTCTTGACTAGTGTCGGAAGTAGACTATGTTTGAAGTATGATTGTGTAACCACGTGTGGCTCGACCCACGAAGCCGGGCAAATAACAGCTAGAGTACTTTACCCTAATAATTACTGACGGAGATCAGATGCGTGGTATTTACCTACATAATTCCCCTGTAAATCCTCGACTTCGTAGAGGGCATTCCCAATCTTATTTCTTACTCTGCATTTAACGAACTTCGGATTGAATTTAGCATTTATGCTTTTTTTGAAATCACTTTGGGTGTGATTCCGACGAAAAAAATCTTGGCCTTGCACAAAATTAACGGACTTTGTTCTCGTGTTATATGTCCTAGTGGCTTTTTCATGGGCGATATTAAGATTGTGTCTTATCTTTTCCCGCATGCTGCAGTCGGTCGGAGTGTTGAATAATGCTATCATCGGCGGTCATATTGAGATTTTCTAGGAGGCGATATGCGGATCCGTGGAGGATCATATTTTGCCCGAAGGTGGCAAAGTAAGGCGTGCATTGTGTCGCCGAGTGGACGTCACTGCGTAAAACTTGTAATATATTGGGTAAACCTCGGTCCCAGTTGGTGTGGTCAGAGTCATTTCGGAGCAAATAACGAATCTTCGAGATGACTTCTCGGTTTGCTCTTTCAGAAGCATTTGCTTGCGGTGAGTAGAACGCTGTCGTTATGTGGGTGATGCCATATGCCGAGAAAAACTCATTGATCTCTTTGGAAGTGAACTGTTTTGCGTTATCACTATGAATGTATTGTGGCACTCCGTATGTGCAAAAAAAATTGTTTTGGAAGTATTCTATAATATTGCTAGAGGTTGCCGCTTTCAAGGGTTTTGAAAACAGAAACTTGGTCAAATGGTCGATTAAAATGAATATTTGGCTGTTTTTAGCCATGGTGCGAGGATAAGGTCCCAAAAAGTCACAATAGATCCGTTGGAAAGGACGGGTTGTCAGGATCTGGTTTCCCATAGGCGGCCGGATTCTGCAAAGGGTTTTGTGGTAACCACCGTGGCACCCTTCGGCGTGGGAAGACTTAACCACGTCCGCTGTCAAGGCTTTGTGCAACCACAGTCTCCAAAGGCTTTCTTCGGAGTCAACTCCGTCTCGAAATCTCACGCGTTTGTGGATGTGCTCGCCAGACACACGCAAGTCCGGTAAAAGTTCACTATTCTGACGAATTTCCCCCTTAAGTTTATTATATTCAGGGCTGTTGAACTCGGGTGAATATAAGTCTACCTCATTATGGCGTATGTTTACCTGAATCTCGTCTACATCTAGCCGCGACAAGGTGTCTGGCACCACGTTTAATGAGCCTTTCCTGTGTTCTATCGTAATCGTGTAGTTCTGGAGTTGCAGGCTCCACCGAGCTAACCTACCGTGTAGGTCTTTTTGCCCCATCAACCACTGCAAGCTCGAGTGGTCCGTAATAATTTTAAAATTCAACCCCTCTATGTATGGTCTGAACCTCTTTACGCAAATAACAGCTGCTAGGCATTCCAACTCCGTTACAGTGTAGTTGCGCTGTGCTTTGTTTAGTTTTTGCGATACGAACGCAATCGGATGCTCTCTGCCGTTGTTGTCTTGTTGGACTAAAACACCGCCTATACTTACGCGGGATGCGTCGCACTGAATGATGAATTCAGCGGAGAAATTTGGTTGGGCCAAAACAGGGGCGCTGGCTAGGGCCATTTTTAATTTTTCGCACGACTCCTTGCCCTCTTGACTTAGACTGAAAGGCTTTGCAGACTTACGTAGGCTATCTGTGAGGGGACCTGCTAAATCAGAAAAATTTCGGATAAACGAGCGGTACCAGTTGGCCATTCCAACGAATCGTCTTACTTGACGAGGCGTTTTGGGTGTGGGAAATTGCATAATTGCTGCTACCTTATCTGGGTCGACCTTCAAAGTTCCTCCCCCTATTCTGTACTCTAAGTACTTAATCTCCCGCTGGCAAAATTTGCTCTTGCCCACGTTGATCGTTAGGCCAGCTGAACTTAAGCTCTTTGCGACTTCAGTGAGTAATTGGACATGGCTGTCAAAATCCTGGCTACAGACAAGGAGGTCGTCCAAATAGACGAATACATTTTCCCTCAGTTTGGCCGGGATGGTTTTATCCATCAGGCGACTCATAGTCTGAGGACCGTTACATACGCCAAAGGGCATGACCTTATACTGATAGAGACCTCTGCCGGGCACCGCGAAGGCAGTCTTTTCCCTAGAGCTATCGGTTAGTCTAATTTGGAAGAAAGCGTCTTTCAGATCAATTCCGCTGATGTAATGTGTATCGCTGAGTCTGCTGAGTAACCCGTTAATGTGCGGCAGCGGGTATGAGTCCTTCTTGGTCAGTGAATTTAGCTTCCTACAGTCTAAGCAGAGTCTTATCTTACCCGGTTTTCGCACGGCAACAACGGGACTGCACCATGGGGAGTTTGACTCCTCTATTACTCCCAGAGCCAATAATCGGTCCAGTTCTCCGTATACTTCAGCCTGTCTAGGAGGGGAAAGCGGGTAATGCTTAGCTTTTACTGGGATCGCGTCACCTGTGTCGATGTGATGCTCCAGTAAAGACGTGCGTCCCAAACCGAATCTTTCATAAGAGGGAAAATCCAGTATAACAGACTCCAGGCGCAGTCTCTGTTCTGGACTGAGATCGTGATAGAGTGCGTCAGTTTTTTGGTCAGTTGTAAACAGTCAATTGATGGAATTACTTGCGGTGCTAGAGCATAAGCTCGCCAAAAATCTACGCCCAGATATCCGTGCTGCTCCAAGTTAGGAACAATATAAAAAATGATATCCTTAGTGACTCCCTTAAAGGAAACGGGAAGCGAACAGTATCCTAGAACGTGATTCTTTGAACCGTTTGCTGTCGAAATATATGATCTGAACCTTTTAAGCTGAATTCTGTGTCTATTTATGAAGTCCTGACTCCCCTTTCCCAAAACTGACACGTTCGCCCCTGAGTCTAAGAGGCACGATATTTACTGGTCAAAAATTCTAATTTTGGCGTATGGCCTCCCATCGTCAGCGTTTGACAGAAGAGTCGTCTCAAGTTTTTTCCGGAATTTCTTTCTCAAGGCATAGCGTGTTCTACATTTTAATATCTGACGCGAAGTCGTACCTGTCAAATATGATTTGTTAGAATAAGGAATATGTAAATAAGGTTGTATGTCAGGGTTGGTTTGAGTGTCGGAGAGTAAATCCCACTGTGCGGGTTTACTCTCATCGCACGAAGTGAACTCGGGATTCAGTCCTTGGAACGAGCGTCCCCGGTCTCCCGCTCGCTCCGTCGCCTGTTTGTCGAATGAGGATTACTACACTCGGGAGTAGTGACCCCCTTCTGGCCGCATTTAAAACAAAATAACGATCGGGTATTTTCGGGACAGTATATATAACTGTGGCCTGACTTAAGGCAATTCCAGCACTTGATTCTGGAGTAATCACCTTTGATGTGTTCTTTGTCAACCCTTAGGGCTTCTACTTGTGGATCGTATTCTGTGTCCGATTCATCATTGGCTGTTTGATCAGACGAAGTCTCTATAGAAACTTCATCCACTTGACGTTGCCTATTTGGTGGATTCTTGGGGCCGCCGTGAGCTCTTAAAGATTTCTCGGCCTCCCTAAGTAATTCACGGTATGACTCTAGATCATCTGGTCTAGAGACGAAGGTCATGTTTAGGAGTTCCGGGCGTACATTCCTCCTGATAATCTTGATCATGGCACTATCATCCAATGGGGAATCAAGTTTTAAATTCATCTTAACTAAAGATGAGTGAAAATCATCATATGTCTCTTTTGGATATTGTTTCCTGGACGAGATTTTCATTAAAACGTCTAAGTCGCTCTCAAGTGTGCCAAATTGTTTGGTAATTGCTCTCTTGAACGTTGAATACGTTACCCTAGGGTTTTGCTTGATGTAAAGCCAGAACCAGGACTCCGCTTTACCCTTGAGGAATATGTGGAAATTTGCCATCAAATAATCCGTTGAGCATTGGCTCCTTTCAGTGAGTGTGTCTATTTTAAACAGAAAGTCCTGTAGGTCTTCGTCTCCGCTGAACGACACGATCCAATCTTTTAACTTGATGTGAATGTTTGCTGAAGTGGCATTTGAGTTACCGTTTGAATTTTGAGAAATATCTGTCGCTCTGTCTGTCGGAGTTCGGCGTAAGTCTCTCCTAATCTCAGAAATCTCCCTTCTAAACTCCTCCTGAGTACTCCTCATCGATTCCCTTACATAAGCTATGAGTGAATCTATAGTATCGGCTCCAGGCCCAGGGTGAGACTCCTGAGGTGGCGAGGTACCGGAGTGTCCTCCAGTTGCCATTTCTGTTTTCACCTGAACACCTATATACTCTAATGACGGGTCCAAGTCACCTGCAGTGTTTGTCTCAATGAGGCTTGTGCTTGATTGCGAATCGGCAAGACTACTTGGCCTACGAGGTGTCGTTGTACTACCACGCCCCCTTCCCTTCGTGATGGACGAATTTAAATCGTGTTTAACAGTAGCAGGTTTACTCCTGCGATCAAATAATACCCGACCTGTGTTCTTGCCGCGTATAGCTGTCTTATTTTGATCTGAACCTGCTCGCGTGTTATATTTGTGCATAACGTGCCAAACCCCCCCCAGAAAAACAATAAGGCTGTGAGCCTTAGTCGAGCTGAATTGGAATCAGTGCCTATTGAAAAAAGAAATCCCGTGTGACTTGTGCATTCAATGAAAATTTTATTATAAAAATTTCTATATGTGAATGCATGTATGTGCGTATGTAGAATAAAAAAATCAATGATATAGCGTAAAAAAAATTTAAAAAAACCCAATACTCGTTATTAAAAGAAATGATTTGTAAATCGTTTTTTTTTTTACGCAAAGCAACAAATCCTTATCTGAATATTGATGAATAGCCAGAAAGGTATTCACCAGTTAATGTTTCAGTCTAAAGCTAATTGGATTAATTAGATTTTAAAATGCTTTAATTATAAAAAAAAATTGAAAGCTAAATTGGTATTGATTAATTATATATTTATAGTTACATGTATTTGTATTATTTTTCTGTGTACTAATATTTATGGTGCGTGATTCAGATGTATGATACAGTAGTTTGCCAATATTTAGGCATGCTAGGGCGACGCAACTAAAGTAAAAAATTGCGATTATGTTTATAGTCAATATCAGGGACGCGATGAGTATAAATTACTCCGACTTTCCTTGATATTCAACACTTGGCATATCATTCCACATGGCAAATTTGAAATGATGCCCCAAGCGTATACGTGTAAAATCTCTTATTTTCAAAACAGTAGAATAACTGACTCGAACTTAACGTCTCGCATCATCATTTTTTCCAATTACAATGATCAAATGTGGGCTGAGTTCGTTTAGTCCTGCCAGGCTTGTCATTTCGAATCATCACCGCAACAATAACCGACCTACTCGTATATCGGTTCCGGACTTGTGATTGACTCGGGTCATATATGAACGTGTATTGATGTTAAAATTTCCATGCCTAACACTGGACTGACCCATGCGCTGGCTCTTTCATTGCTTTTGAAATACAGGCTATTGCCCATGCTCAAGTCTAATGCCAGTACCAACACATTAGGCAATCCTCTCATCAAGAAAACTCTTGAAACCTCTAATGATAGCTTCTCGTTGGGCGCCATATATGTTACGCGTCTCATGATAATCGTTCGAAAATGCAATCTGGTTTTCTTTGTCAGATTAATCGGAGTGAGCTGCGGTCAAGTGGCAAGATACAACCATCCGGCTAGCCAGTGGAAAAAGGTTCTTAACCCGCTTATCCGACGCATAACATATAGTATATATACCTTGCCAAAATAAACACCACTATATATATACAAAAAAAAATTGAGAAGAAATCATTAGCCCCTAGTTACAATGCGATGGACTGCACAGTTGTTAAGTATGGGTGCATTAATAAGCAATTAAGTATTAAAATTGAGCAAAATTTACTATTCAAGAAGTTTTCCAGGATTCAAATTATGAAAATAAGAGATTTTGAAGGTGGCTGGATGTTAGGCCACTTGGGTATAATTTCCCTCCTTGGTCGGCCGAGGCCGAGCACCCTGACAGGCCGCCTACCCGTTGTTACGCACCTGCCCCTTGACATAACCGCCTACTTGAACTTACCTTCGGCCGCTTGTCTCCCTAGCATGCCTTTGAAATAAGATTTAGTTCATTTTCAAATTCATGGCTTTATTTTAACAATTCATGAGTAAGTTCTAGCTAGACTGTGTATAATACGAAAATATATATGTATATAATATGTATGTATGTTCAATAGGTAAATTAATGGGTATAGAATAGGTAGTTTTAAACTAAGTATTTGTATAATATGTAATCGTAAAATAGTTAATTTCAAAAATATTTACTTGTATAATGTAAAGGTTTAACTATTATGGAAGGTACAGTGTGCAAATGCTTAGGATACGTGATTAGAACTTAAGCAGTTCCATTCTGTAGTTCCATCTATGATACCCATGGATATGCTTGTATATATATATATATATATATGTATAAATGTACATAACAAAAAAAATCAATATGGAGTTAATAATATAATACTTATTCTGAAACTGCTGGTATTCTTGTCGGGATCTGATGATTCTGGACGATATGCTGGCGACTGTGGTTGTTACGTTGCTGATTGATGTGATGTCGTTGGTAGATTGGGACGATGGTCGTGCGTAATTGCACTTCTATTTGTTAAGTTTTGTTAAGGGTGTATGATTTTCTTTGTTTGGGCATTATCATTGAGCGGGTTCGATAAGCATTATTGCCTTGCGTTTTCAATTTTGGTTTAGATAAATCTCTTTTTTTTAAATTGCGTTTAAGTGTACTTTATAAATAGTTTGTGGTTTAATTTTCCATGTAGGAAGTATTTTACAAACTTTATGATTTTAAATTAACGTTTTATTTATTTGAAATCTTCGCTAGATAAACAATTAAGGAGTGTTTGACTTTTTTTCTTTTTCTGTGATAGCCATGCATTTAATGCTCCACCATTCACAATTCAAGGGGCATGTATTTTGCCAGTTCTGTCTATGCAGGCGTACATACATACATACATACATGCACTTATACATATGTGTGTATAACGAAAATACGCAGACTCTACACTTGTCACTTCCACGGTCATTAAGGTCACCTTCTGGTATATTTACGGATTTAATGAATTACCAGTTTGGGACTTTCATTTGGAATAGATGTTTTTAATATGCACTGTCTAATGTTACCTTAAGCAATTTTTCTTTGAGCAGAGGCGAGACACAGGGAGATATACGCACTTCCACCCCAAATACACGATGGAGACAAAAGACGTTAAGTGAAGGGTTACACAACTTCGAGATTTGTTTTGCGGAGCTTTGTAGCTCGACCGAGAGTCTCAAGCATTAGAATTTACTTTATGTTCATGTGCACATGCGTTCATATGCAATACGTGTGTTAAGCATATGCGTCTATTACTTTTTTTTATATACACAGTGACACTTATAAAACACTGACTATTGTATGGGACGTGGCCAAGTGTCCTTTTTAATAAGGAGCCGAAGCTTATATTTCCTCCGCGTGTAACAAAACTCACGACTACGGAACATACGCATCCATACGTACATACGTATTAACTTCAATAGAAGTCTTTATGCACGAGCGTGTTGGGATTTTATTTTATTCCTGTTAGCCACTTTGTCACTTTTATTTTCTTTAGTTTTGATTACTGCGTTATGCCGCGAATTATTTGGATCATCCAATTTTAATTACTTTCTAGAACTTGCTTTTTTTAAAACTTTCTTGCGCGTCACTAATTTTCTGTACTTTCCGATTTTACGTCTGCTCGCTATTCTAGCCACTACTTGAATCCCCTTTTACTTCTTCTGACGCCGTTTTTTTTTCCTCCTTTTCTTTTCTTTTATTGCAAATTTTCCTAGAACGTACACGCGTAAGTTTTTGATTCGCTAGCTAACATAACGGTCAATGCAGTAGAATTATGTGCAAATGCAAAAAAGTCAAAAATATAATGTGGTTGCTTGTTCCTTCATTCGTCCGTACAGGTATGTCATTCGTAGGGTTGCCAGATTTTATTGAGGTAATTAGTCGGGCAAGTCAATTCCTAGCATTCGTGTTAAGACAGATGTTAAGGGTGGATAAAATCCGTAACAATCTTACAGAATTAATAAATTTTTTTCTAAATACATTCTCGTTATTTTCATTTTTCATATTATTTGGTAGTGTATTATACAGTTGTAAGCCCTTGTAAAACAGTGATCTCTGCATCTGTGTTGACATAACCCTGTTTAATCGAAAATCGTTCACATTTCTTAGTTCATATGGTTGGCTTTCTCCTATATATCTTATTTGTTCACAAAGGTATCTCGGTGCATCGCCATGTTTCATCTTTTTAATAAATCTGAGCGTGTTAAATTGAAGTCTCTGTTTCACATTTAACCATTTCAGGATATTTAGCATTGTATTTATTTCAGTATATCTATTACATTTTAATATTATTCTCATAGCTTTATTTTGAAGTTTCTGCATTCTTGCTAATTGGAGTGTGTTGCTACATGTACATATGTATATAAAATAGTAGACCCGTACTCAAAGTGTGGTTTTATGATGGTATTATATGTATTTATTGCGGTGGCTTTTGATATTTTGTTTCTCATTCTTCCAAGAAAACTGACTTTTTTACCGATTTTTTTGCATATGTGTTCAACATGTTCATTAAATTTTAATTTGTTATTTTTAGATATTTTATATGCTCGACTTTTTCAATTACCGAGTTATTTATTTTAAATGTTACGTTCGAATTTATGTTAATTTCTATTATCTTCGTTTTGTTTTCATTAAGTTTAAGTTCATTAATTTTTAACCAGTTATTTATTTTATCTATGTTATAAGTTATAATTTCTTGACATTCTTCTTCCTTGTCTGCAATGGTATATATTAAGGTATCATATGCGTATAGGACCATGTTAGATCTCTCTAATATATTTGGCAAGTCATTAATATATATAATAAACAGCAGTGCGCCAAATTCATTCATTACTTCTTCCGATACTGAATTATTTACCTTAGTTGTCTGTTTTCTGCTGTTTATGTACGATTTGAACCAATTCATCTCTCTTCCTCTTATTCCATACATACATATGTATATAGCTTTTCTAGCATTATTTCACTATCAATGGTTTCAAATGCTCTTTTGAAATCAAGAAAAATCGCAATCAATTTCTTATCATTTCCTCTTTCCATTTACTAATGACATAGTTAACTGTCGTTTCACACGAGTGTTTCTTACGGAATCCTGATTGATATGTGGATAGTATACTATGTTCCTCTATATATATCTCCAATTGTATTTTTACAACTGTTTCCAGTATCCTTTCAAAAGTTTTTAAAGTGTTAATAGGCCGATATTCTTCGCATTTCTTTGTAAGTTTTAAAAATTTTGTTGGTCAACTTGAGGCTACAATGTTTAAGTTTTGAGAGATGTGTTAATGGAAACTTGCATACTTAGACGTATTTTCATAAGGATATTATATTGGTGTCTATTCTGGAATACGCGTCGACTTGGTGAAAGTTACATGCAAAATAAAAACAAAACTGTGTAAATGTAAAAAAATTGTTTTTGTTTCTCATACAAAAATAACCGTTTTTAAAAGAGAGAGAAACGCGTTGAAATTCTCACGTTTATTTCATTTTAGAAATATATGGCAAACAAAAACAATTTTTGAAAATTTCTTTTTGTTTTAATGTAAAGTTTCACTTCTTCGACGCGTTTTCCAGAATAGCCTCCATTAATTTTTTATACAACCGAACAAGGAAAAATATTTAGAAAACAACAATGAATTGCGTCTAGGAACTAGATTGTGTGCCCCTCTAATTTTAATTTTACGGTATTTTTAAGGAATTTTTTTTAATGAGCAAACACTATCTTTTAAAAATTTACATATCTTTCGTAATGGACATCATTTTAAGTCATTTGATCTCCCAAAATACCCCAACAATGTGTATGTTTAAAGCCTTCCCGCTAAGTGAACTGGTTAAAAAATGTTCTCTTTTAGGAAATGAAATATTTTTCACCACGGCTACCTTTATTGATCCAAGATATTTATTTATTTATTTATTTAAGAAATACTTTACAAAGTAAATTTGCAAAGTATTGTTGCACAAATATGGGCGGGGTAGCTAGACCATATGCCCAAGATGTTATTAACAGTTTTTTAAAAAGGCTTTGTGACTAACTGTACACGACCTATGCCTTCACATAGGAAGTAGCAACGTGGTTGTTAAATAAATTCCACAAAGGAACCGCAAGAATATACGGTTATCCGTGGCAGATCAGTCAACCAGTGCGAGTGAGACGCAAATTCTCGAAGGCCAATAAACAACAGTGGCCTGGTTGCACTTAAGAGATAATTGCCAACGACGCTTGATGTTGACTCGCCCAGAGCTGCTTTACGACTGCCTTGATCCAAGATATATATTTTTAGTTTCAAGCGCATTTTATACTGTGTTTAGACATACGCCTTAATTGCTCAATTAGGGCATTTTATGCAATTAAGGCCTTAAAGGCCATGACTCACTATCATACAAAGTCGTGCGATCTACGAAAAAGTACAACCCTGGTGTGATGAATTGCTATTGTCCTTTGAAAAGGTATGTATTTATGTATGTAAATAAAAATAATACACAGTCACTTTTATTTGAAAAAACACAAAAGTTAGCATGGCCGCAGTATGAGAGCGTTCATCACATAATTGGAAGGTTTAAAGCTTTAAAGCTAGCGTATTTGGAAAGCATTGATGTTATGTGTTTTCGCTATTTTTGTCCCCCACCACCAACATTTAAAAATTAAACGTTTTACTTGAATGAATAATGCTTAGAGATATAAAATAATAGTTAATATTTGAAAATAATAATATTTATTAATAATAATAGTTGTAATAAAGTAAAAACGAATTTTACGAATTTCAATGGTTTTTAAATATTGTTTTCATTTACAAAGATTCTTCCACATCATCAAAATTGTTATCATTTTCCAACTTCTACAGTGACATTTGAGTTGCGTTTTTTGCTCCAATAATGCAAAGAGCAATAGTTGCTGCTTTCTAACACTGCAGCATTATCAAGTTTTTCATTTTCGTTTTTCTTAAGCACTGTTATATACTAGTCAAATTTTTTTAAAGCCGAATTTGCATCAAGTTTTGAAATTTACAAACACGCATTTTCTCGAGACAAATAAAAACAATGTTTTTTTTCAGCTCTCAAATTGTAATTGAGTAAGCTAAATTGAGTAGGTGTGAACACTAGATTTAATTATTCAATTAAAATTAAATTGACTCAATTAAAAATGCACGTCTGAACACAGCATTAGATTTATTTGAAGATGGCCAAACGGAGTCATCTTCAAGCTCTCTGAAATATATGACGATTTCACTTACGGACACTAGTGAAAGCGACCGTGAGGCTAATGCCAATTCTCATCTTGATGTTTCAAATACTGCTCAGTCATCAATATAGAAAACTGTAGCAGATTATTTGACGAAAAAACGGATAGCAAAAAAATAGAAATAAATTTAATTTTTTAAATTATTACAAACTAATATTTTTTTTTTGATCTGTTATTGGTGGGCAGGGGGTCAAAAATTGGAGAAAATAGCGTTACGTAATATGTGGACGGCCCCTATGGCTGTGACTCCAATTACACATTGAAAAAAATTACACTACACATTTTTTGTGTAGGTTAAAATTAAAACTAAAATAAGTAAAAATAGAACCCAAAGCAGAAACACACACATACTCGTATTATACATGAATCTAATTACATGGCCTACACATGAGAGTAATTACACACATACTGGCAACACTGAATAACAATAAACATGCATGAAACATGGAGGTAGAAGCTTGATAATTTAGGCTTACTTCACTTGATGCCATTTAGGTTCATTAGTAAAAATCGATAATATAATATGCATGATTTTTTGGAGCAAAGTGGTTACACTGCCGAAGAAGTTGTATATCAACATGATGGAGATCAGAATCATACGGCCAAAATCGTTAAGAATTGGCTTTCAAAGCAAAAATTTCACACAATGCAATAGCTAGCATATGCGCAGAACTCAAATCCATTGAAAATGTAAAGGATTTCTTAAAACAAAACATCTTGGGCAGTATGCCAGTGCGCATTTAATGAATTTTAGTTCCGAGTCCAAACGGAATGGGTAAATATTACAAATCTTACATCCGAGATTTTGATCAAAAGTATGCCTATGTGCATTAAAAGCGTAATGATAGGAAGTTTAATAGCCTGGTTGTAGAACGCGACTCGTCCATAATAAGCGCTTGAATGTTAGCATTATTTTTTTTTGGGTTTTAGAACACTAGTGTTGACGATTTTCGATAAAAAAAGTAACAAATGTCAGCATATTTGGGTTTGTACAACGCGATTTGACTCACTACAAACGTCAAGGTGGGCGATTCTAGTCGTCTTAATCCAAAAATAAACAAAACTAAAAAAAATTAATAAAAGTTAAGAAAAAATAAAGAAATGGAATTTCCAACAAGAAAAAGGTAAGTAAACTTTCATATTGAGATTATTCTTGTTTTGATTGCTTATATTTTTAGCATCAAAATATCAATGCTGCAGTTTAGCCAATTGGTGGCATGTATGGAGCAAATTTCACATTTGGCCACGGGAACTAGGGGTGTTATAAGTTTGTACTGTGTGTGTCTGTATATCTGTGTATCTGTACAAGTCCATGTACAGACCTAACAGCTGAACCGGTTTTGATTTAGTTTTTTTTTTGTCTGAAAAAAGATGACTTGATTTAATATTTTCTTATCTTTATTTGAAGAAAATCGGTCCACATCATAAGGTACTTATGATAAAAGCAGTTTTATGTATCTTATTTGTTTAAGGAAAACAAATACCATACAAAAATTGGTTAAAAAAAATTAAATTAAATTAGATGTTTGGGAGCAACGCCGTCAAGGACATATATATTCAACAGAGTATGTCTAGAAAAGATGTGATATCTTCTCAACGGCTGGATCAATTTTCTTTAAACATAACTAAGAACACTCTTGATCAAGTCACCTTTCAAACAGAAAAACTAAATCTAAATCGGTCTAGCTGTTTGGTCTGTACATGGACTCGTACAGACACACACTACAAACTTATAACTCACCCCCGATATATCTAGAAAAGATGTGATATCTTCTAAGCGACTGGGCCGATTTTTTTCAAATGTAGCTATACCTATCTACCTTTTGTTATGTTTTGTTTCCCAAAATAATTAAACTAAATTAAAATTTTCTTTACTTATTTTTTAATAACCAGTATACATATATTTTGTTTTTATTATAATAAACACAAGGAAATCTTTAAAACAGTTTTTTACTTTATGGCGGTTTTTTTATTACAGCCAACACAACATATAATAATAATAAAAATAGTAACAATAATAATAAAAATAACAATATTAAAGATTATAATAACAATAACAAAGCAGCTTCCTTACACTAATTCTTGTTTTTCTTTGTTTATATGTACATTATGTATGTATTTACATATAAATATTTAAGTATGTACATCACTTAGATCAAGCTCACTTATTAAATTAGACACCTTTACTTTATTTGCTTTTTAACAAAACATTTTTTAAAGCAGTCATAAAATTTTTACACAAAATTTATTTATTTATTTGTGTACATGTCAGCTGTGTCTCGTTTATGCACGAGAATAGGGTTTCCGTTTTTTTTTAGCAGAAAACAGAATTTTGTATGAAAAAATATTAAATAAAACTATTTTAAACATGTTGGCAACAGTACATTTTAGTACATATTTGACATATTGGCGAATTAACGTAAGCTGCACGACAAAGTCGAGTCGAGTTATACAAACGCTTTTCATTACGTATTCGTCCATGAATCGGCTCGTCGTGTGTCGTCTTTATCGCGTTCTACAAACAGGCTGTAAATCATGTACATATATGGAAGAATACATTTTTTGAAAGGAAACTTTTTTGTCCATGAGAATTGCAAAAAATGTTTTCCTAAACTTCTGCAAATACTATTTCCTTCTATGTATTTGCTGGACTTAAGTGGGGTACACAATATTGAACATGAGTGACAGTTTTGCTCAAATTTTACATTGATCGATAGTGTGAACACGAATTTCGTCAGTCAACCACAGAATTTTTTGTGGTTGAGTGACACTCAGCGGCCATATTGGTTTTTGACTGATATTGTGTACCAAAAAGCGTCAGTCAAGACATATTTTTGTAGCATAAGCAACACAAGATGGACGCGGAAAATTATTTTTTTAAGAAATACAAAAATTTTTATGAAATGCAAGGCTGTGTGTGATGTTAAAGGCAAAGTGTTAAGACAAAATCGTACGAGGAGTTGTTAAAGATAAGAAAACATTAAAATAATTCATTATAAAAAAATGTTGTTAGCAATAATGCGCATCCAATTCGTGTTTTTTCTGTGTTTTTGTGTCTAATTTCTTTCTTGGATGAAGGTTTGGGTGTCGAACATGATCGATAGTCTGAACTGCCAACACTATCATTCAAAACTGATGAATTTTTGACTGTCACTCATATTCGACCCACTTATACTAGGAACAAAACTGGAACGAATGACGAATTTTTCGGTGCGAACTTTCGTCATAAGAAATAAAACACATTTGTGCGTATTAAAATGAGCACAACATCGCTGTTGAACGAAATTAGTCGTGCGTGGCGAACTCTGATATAGATTTATTTCTATTTCGTACGACGTGTCTTTGCACACACAATCACAGAATATGAATTCTTAGTCTATGCACACAATAACCAATTTTATCAAATACAAGAGAGGAATTCGCTTTGTGCTTCACACGACGAATTTACGCAGCGAACTCTTATCGACAAATTCGTCGACTAGGACGAAATTCGCCGCTCGTCTCAGTCAAGGCAAATTCATAACAGGTAATGTTGAAAACACAACTGATCTACTTTTTTTGGCTAATTTAAAGAACTGACTAAACTAACTGGTTCAAAACATCTTCGCACAACAACTTAGCATCCCCAAGCAAATGGACTGGTAGAGCGCATGCATCGCACACTGAAAAGTATCATAAAATGTCACACGTCTAGCAACTGGACTGACAGTTTGCCAATAGTATTGTTGGGTATGAGAACAACCCTTAAACCTGATTTAAACGCATCAGCAGCGGAAATGGTATATGGTTCCACGATTAGACTACCATGAGAGTTTTTTTGAAAAGCCAACAGAGGAGTATGTCGAAAGCAATTTTGTACGAAATATTCGAGGAATCATCAACGACCTTAAACCAGTTTCAACATCCAATCACTCAACACCAAATGTTTTTATGCAAATGCAACTTGCAACCTGCTCTCACGTTTTCTTGCGAGATGACACAGTTCAGCCACCATTGAAGGCACTTTATGATGGCCCTTTTGAAGTCATCAGTAAAAATAATAAACATTTTGACATAATGGTAGCCGGTAAGGTCGTAAAGGCAAGCATCGAATTAACGAGGACAATAACATCTCTTCGGAAAGAAAACAAATGAAACAGTGGTCTCCGTCAGATGTTCCTGCTCAAAAAAACAGTAACTATAGTTCCTCAACAACAACGTGACATCGAGAGCCGGTAGAACGATAAGTATGCCGAAAAGATTTGTTGAATTTGTTGCATAGCAACCATATTAGAAGGGGAGTACTGTGGCATCAACCTTGCACAGACAATCTTCCCTACAATAAATGAATGACTGAAACTAACAGAAACAAAATTTCTTCACTAACACATTTGCAACAATTTTACATTGAAATAAATTTGACAGTCAATTGACTAGTCATTTGATCGGAAGTGATGATGGATTTATTTATTAATTATAGTTGCTCTACTCTAGCATATAAGTTAGAGTGGAACATATATTGTACATATGCCAAAACTTTTCAAACATCGAGTTTTATTAAAAAAAATACAATTCATTCTGTCTGTGAAAATTAAATTTATAAGTGCTAAAAACAATAGTAAATAAAATAAATTTACAAAATTTAATTTAATATATGTATATTTCTTTTAAAAAATTTAGGTATATGTAAAAAGCAAGATGCGTTGGAAGTGGAAAAGTGTGAAGAGGGTTAGATACCGCTTAATTTATTTGGTGTTTTTGTTTATTTGTATTTTTTGTTTTAAATATGTTGTTTACTTGTGTATCTTAGATATTTTTTATAATAAAGAAGCATATAAAATAAAAAGTACATATATTTGCTGTCAGTATATCAATCATGCATGATTACTCAATTGGGGGGTATATATTAGTCTATTCTGATCAGTCAAACTTGTGTAATGTTTATGCTATCATTGATTAGTAAAAAGCACTGGAGTGAGCAGTTCAACTATATGTTATATTCACTAGTTAGAGAGAGATGCAACATCACATGTACACAAAAGTTTCCATCACATTTTTCATTTTGCCCTTAATAATGTGATAGAAACTTTGTTCTACGCAATGATGATCATGCATGACTTTCGATCAAATGACCAGTCAATTGACTGGTACTATTCTTGTAGGGTTGCAAACGTTGTATAATATTTAATTTTTGGTAACCCTTGGTTTTTCTAAGAAGCCGAAACAAAAAGTGGCACCACTCATTTTGTTAGTCCCCTTTTACAATTGAAAAATTGAAAGGCAGACAGACGAAGTTTGATGGCGAGGGGTTGAAGAGGCAGAGTGTGTAGTACACGACCCTCTGTACTGGAAAATTTTAGTTCCTCTTTTCTACTTTTCGTAATTTATTTTTGTTGCTTCACATGATTTTTCTCAGGGGCTGTATGCATACTTGACGTATATCAAGCCATATGTATGTATTTATGTGTAAGTGTATGTAAGTAGCAAACGTCAAGAAGTAAACAAACTATAAATTTTCTGTCTGTCCATTAATTTCGCAATTGTAAAAGGTTTGGGCAAGTTCAAAAGAGAATGAACAAAATCTCTGCCTTTCAATTTCCCAATTGTAAAAGCAGACTTATTACACTACAAGAAGACCACTAGCACAAAGTAGACCAGAGTTGTAGGAAGTGACTTATGAAAAAGGCTAAAGCGGCCCATCCATTATGCAATATTATTGCATATGTTGTACATATTATTGTCACTTTGCACAATATTTTTAAAGCAAATATTGCTAAATTTTACTGGCAGTGAAAAATTAAACAACATTGTACAATGTTGCCACATTGGCAATATTATTGTACAATACGAAAAATTGTGCAATTATATTGCAAGTGGGTGGGCCGCTTAAAATCCACTGATTTGATCACTGTTAAAAAGGGACAAATACAATGTGTTTGTTATTGAATACTTTTAGTACAACAATCAAAACAAACAACAGAAAATATATACTTATTGAAATGAACAATTGAAAATTTTTACAAAATTAAATGAAAGATTTAGTAGTGTTGAACTAAAAAAAAACAATGAGTAAAACATTATTAGTTAGTTTACAAATGCTACAAACTCAATTTTAAGGATTTTCCTACAAAAAAATTAATTTTTAACTACAACTTACAAGAAGCAGACAACGAATGAGACCACAAAGCATAAAATGAAAATACATTTGAGCACATGAACATTTGTACAAAATTAAATGGAGGAATTTAAAGTATTGAATTTAAAAACACAATGCGAAAATTATTATTAGTATTAAAAAAGTGATTAAAATTTGTTTTCAAATGATTAGAGACTTCGTTTTAAGCATTTTCGTTCACAAATATTCATTTTTACCATTTATTTACAAAATTATGCATCGAATGAGACCGCAAAGTATAAAATGGAATTACTTTAAAATAATACCACGCGAAAGAAAAAGTAAAGAGGATTTGATGAGTGTGTGAGCGAGACCTCCGAAAACACAATTATCTTCCATCTCGTGACATCTCTGGTATAATTTGTGCTATTACCGACCGACACTTTGGTCACAGTCTCCAGTTAGTTTATTAGGGTCTTGGTGAAAAAAATTACCAAAACATTTGTGTACTTGTGATTTTTATCTCTCTCTAACTTATTAATTTCACTTAATTAAAACACATATATCTGATCTGCTTACTCTGCTTCTTGTTTGCCAGTCACTGATAACATAAGCATTGGTAAACTATGACTATTCAATATTTACAAAGAAACTGGTCAACTATTACTAGTCAATGTATTATGTACTATTTATTATTATGTATGTAATTTGTGGCATCAATATTATGTATACTATGTTGCATATACGTGCCATGCCGTATACATCACTGTACCTAGGGTTACCTGACTGCTGGCGGTGCTGGTATTCTGGCTTTTGCTCCGGCTAGAGCTCGCCGTCTTGGTAGGGTTCTTGCCAGTCTGCACAGGATTAAATGAGCTACATAATAATAAAAAAAAATAAATACCAGCCTTCGTTGTGTTAGATGTTGTACACAAAAGGAAATTTAATAAAATTATGAAACCCAAAGCAAATATACGGATCCCTACGCTCGCTTGTCACCAAACACTCTGGTAGTTGGAACACCAGGAAATTGCCCTCCCCTTAGAGATCTCCAGACCTCTCCGTGACATGCCCAGAAGCATTTGGCATGTCCCTAACTCCTTTTCGCAGCACCTCCCTTTCCTTTACTTACCGCCCATTCTTCTTTCTTACCCGCTCATACTGTTTGAGCGATTCAAAACCGTGTATTTTTCTCAAAAAACGTTATAAAGCATATTTGCTTTTTATTCCAAAGTATATAAATATAAATATATATGTTATTATAACAAGTTTAATAATAAAAAAAAATTTTAAATGAAATTATGAATAAAAAGTATTTTACCAAAATCCCTTTGTTTTTTTTTACAATTTAGATTCTCAAACTGAAGGAAAACAATATTTTTCTTCGGGAGTTAAGGGCAATTACCCATTAAAACAACAATGGTAACCTACCGACCTAGGGTGAAAAATATACCCAAAAAGGGGTTAAAGGAAAATTTTCAATAAGAAGAATTTAATTGTTTCCCTACGTATTTGTATAAAAAAAATTAATATGTATAAAATTTAATGCATTACAAAAAAAACTTTAATACAAAAATTTCAAATCATATAAAAAAATTTACATATATCAGTTATAATAAAAAAATAAAATTTGATTATTCGTTCCACAGCTACCTGGCGCCTTGACCACGGCGTTCGGAGACGAAAACCAGCTCCCTCGTTGGATGCAGCGTGTTGCAGGTGGAATCCTTTTTATTTTGCTTTTCGTTTTTACTTTTAGTTTTTGAGTTGTAAATTTTCGCTTTTAATTTTAGTTTTTGTCTTTTTACCTTTTGACTTTTATTTTTAGTTTCTGTCTTTTAGTTATAGTTTTTGACTTTTTTTACTTTTGATTTTTGAATTTTGATGTTAGTTTCTGACTTTAAAATTTAGCTTTCGGCTAATAAGTTTTAAGTTTCATCTTTTTCATCAGCCTTAAGATTTTAACTTCTTTTTCCACAGATTATCTTTAAGCATTTGAATAAATACATCTGTTTTATTTTAAATTTGACTATCATAAATTTTAATTAATATGTCTTCTTTTATTTTCACAAAAAAATTTTTTATTTTTTTATTTTAGGTTTAAACAAAACTAATTTTAATTTTTTTTCTCTCTATTTAATTTTCCACCAGCTGCATCTCTTCAACTCCACTTCTTCAATTCTAACTTCAAACTCCTCTCCAATCTTCCGTACGTTTCCTTTTTATAGGCCCGCTACCGTCATATTTTTCCACCGTTATCATCGGTTATCTTCCACTTCAGCATCAGACACCTCCGTTGTATTCCAGAACTTCTTCAAAAAAAAAATCTTTTCTATCCTTTTTTTCCAAATAAAAAAAAACAACTTGTTCATCCCGTTTTTCTTCCACCGATTTCTTTCTCTTTCTTTTCAGTTTTAATCTTTTTTCTCTATTTATCTTCCCCCCCTATTTTTATAACAGCTGTTGTCTCAAGGTTGCCACTTGAGCAACTGCCTTACCGGCAACAGGGTGCACGTGACAAATGTTTACATAGAAACTCGTAAAATGTAACCTTTAAATAAATAAACATAATTTTTATGTTATTTTAATTGTTTTTAATTATAAGAAAATAAATAAATAAGTAATACTATGTATATTAATTATAGATACAATCCAAAATACAAAATAACAAAGGTAGTACCACTATAGTATCCTCACGCTTTTTTCCCGCTCCAACACACCTTGCTTTTTGTAAATATCTAAATTTTTAAAAAGAAATACATAAATATATAAATTAAATTAAATTTTTTAATTTCTTTTATGCAGTATTGTTGTTACTTAACTTTCTTAGCATTTGTATAAATTTTAATCTCAAAAGTTTTGGTATATTCACATTAAATATTTCAATATAACATACATGTTAGAGAGGAACAACTATCATTGATAAATGTGTCGGTCATCTCTACCAGTCAAATGAGCAGCCAATTAACTGACACTATTAAATTCAATGGACAATTATTGCAAATGTACCTATTAGTGAAAAAATGTCGTTTGTGTTAGTTTCAGGAGGGATATTACACTTCCAAAGTCATTCCGACCCATAAGTTTAACCTCCTATATATCCGATCAACTACCTTGTGTAGGGAGCCTCTACATCTGCGGCATCATGCATACAGGGCTGGTCGATCAACGGACACTGCACTGTATCAACTGACTAACACAATACGTAGTTGTCTGGACGCAAAGGAAGTCATGGTCTGGGAATTTCTGGATGTTGAAGAGGCCTTCCACAACACACAGCACTCTGACGTTGCATCTGCGCTTAGAAGGAAAGGAGTTGGGAACACCATATCCAAACGGATATGTGACATGCTTGAGAGTAGCACTGCGGTGACCCAAGTTGGGGAGGAATATCTTGCAGTAAAGACGACCAGGGGATGCCCCCAAGGCGGTGTGCTGTCTCCGCTTTTGTGGAGCCTTGTAGTTTATGAACTCTTGCATATACTAACGAGCAATGGCATAGAATGTCAAGCATATCATTGCAAGAGGAAAATTTGAAGAGACGTTGTGTGATATAATACAGAACTTGTTAAGGATAGTGAAGGAATGATGTGTATCTGTAGGACTGAATACCAATCCTGCAAAAACTAATATTGTTCCTTTCACAAGGAGGACAACACTTCCATGCTGGCAAAACATCGGAGTAGACAGCGTGCAAATAGAAAGCTTATCGGAGGTTAAGTATCTGGGAGTGATATTATACTCAAAGCTGCTATTTAAACAGCATTTAGGGGCGACTGTTGACAAGGCAACAAAAGCACTAATGGTATGTAGATCTGTCCCAGGAAAAACATGAGGTTGCATACCCAAAATCTTGAGATGGATATACACCATTATAGTGAGACCTATCATCACTTATGGTGTTGTTGCCTGGTCGGACAGGGTCAGGCTGGCTACGACCAGAGATCGGTTAGAAAAATTACAGAGGCTAGCATGCCTTTGTATAACAGGGGCTATGAGGACGTGTTCTACAGCGGCTTGAACTCACGATTGTGATAGAGACTGCTGCCAGACAAAAAGTAATAAGCATCGCTGGGAGGAGCACAGACAGGGACTGTCTAATTATCCAATGGGAGCAATCATCCCTGGCAAGACGATTTCACCTACTTGCGCAACCCTCTGACGTAATGAATAAAGTGTATGACTTCGACAAGAGATTTAGAACTGTTCTGCTCAATAAAAGGGAATGGGGGAAAATAGAACCTCGGTTCTAACTACCACTAGTCCTTGGAAAAATCTTCTACTATTTTTCAATCGGAAGTTTATGCCATTGAGAGATGCGCACAATTTAATCTTGATAGGGGCTACCGAGGGAAAGAAAAAGCCATTTGCTCGGATATTCAGGCTGCCATCAAAGCACTAAGCTCATATGAGTTTACCTTTAAGTTAGCTTGGGAATGCCGTATTAAGCTAAATCAGCTAAGCAGCATGAATAAGGTCACACTCTGCTGGGTTCCTGAACACGCCGGTGTGGTAGGAAATGAAAATGCATGGTCAGACAAGAACCGTTTTGCGGACTCGGATTGTACAAAATCCGGGAAGATATATCGACGGAGATCAAGAGTAATAGGGAACACCTCTGGCTTAATCTCCCTGGGTTGAGGCATGCAAAGTTAATGATTGGAACGTATAACCAAAATCATTTCATAGCTCTCATGTCCCTGAGTAAAAACAATCTAAGAATGCTCACAAGCTTCCTCATTGTAGACTGAGAAAACACCTCAGCAGACTTGGCATTGAGAGTAACAGTATGCGCAGATTCTGTGAGTACGATGATGAAACCCCAGAGCATATACTGAAGGACTGTGAAGCGTTATGCCACAGAAGATATATCGAATTGGGCAAGCACCTATTGGAGGATTGGGAACTGCCAACACTAGGCCCACTGGCAATCCTGAGATTCATCAGGAGAGTAGGTCTGTAGGTCGGTTATTCACTCGATTAATTAATCCAGGTTTTATTAATTATTAATTTATTAATTCCAATAAATAAAAATACATTAATTATTCATTATTTTGAGATTTTATTAATGAAAAAAGGATAACTAACAAGTTTTGAACTAAATCAGACGAGAAAAAATTTATATACATATGTATATGTATTAATAAAAAACAAGTACATAAGTGAGTTTTTTAAATTGTTTAATAGATTAAAGAGACCTCCTAAAATAATCTTTTAGAAATAGTATTTAGTTCAAATGTTTAGGTTTTAAAAGATTTTGTCTTTAGTTTTAATAAAACTTGACTTAGAAAAAATCCTTTCACTTAAATGGAAGAAAAAACTGTTGACTTGTTAAATAAAATGAAGCTCACTGAAAATATTTCTTTGTTTGCATGAACATCAATTTCACAACAAATACCTTTTGTTTATGAGCAGAAAAAATTATTTGCTTCATAAAAATATATCGATGGCTTATTTTGCTTATGTTGACAACGTAATCTCCCAAAGCAAAAGCAACCATGTTGTTTTTGTATTTTTATAATTGTTGTGTCGTAATAGTACTACCTGCAAATAAAACGCCTTGTGACAAGATGCTTCAGAATTGACAACTGAATTGTGGTGATGCTAACTCTAACATAAGGTCTACACCTAACATAATATGTAAGATGAGATCGACAAATTCAATCGCAGAGCGAGTTATGTTACGTGTAGACTTCAAATTAGTGTTATCTCAATCTTATAAGTTTTTTTATGAGAGAGTTGTTATAAGAAATCCCATAACAACAATCTTATGAGATGAATTGTCAAACAACACACGTACATGAAAATAAATTCGTATGCATGTGTGAGTGTTTCTTAAAATAAATGAAAAACAATGTTTTGGATAATATTTCTGGGATTTTATATGTTCAAATGTGTTAAATTTAATTTGTGAATTAAAGATTGTGCGAAAAAGTGAAAACAAAATATATAATTATACAAAAATAATACATGTTAACTCGATGAGAATTTGCATTAAATGAAATGTTATAAGAAAAGTAGAATTACGTTGTCCTGTTGTATGAGATGAAGAGAAATATCGGCATTTTATTTTTGTTATTCTGCCGACGTTCTCTCACATATTATGTCAGAGTTAATCGCAGTTGTAGACGCTATGTAAGAGTTGGTATATTTATGTTTTTTATCGATTATAATTTTTTGTTATAAATTCATCAAAATGCAATGTATTTTGTAAATGTATTTTGTAAATTATGTATTTAAAATACAAAATACTAAATACTTCTACGTCATGTGTTTAAAATACTAATACGTATTTGTATTTTAAATACGTATTTCAAATACATGTATTTCAAATACTGGTTAACCCTGCATAGTGTCCACACCTAATGATATAATATCATAATATATTTTCATTAATATAAAAAAGTGGTAGAAGCTGATAGTTTTACATCATGATGAATCATCACATCAAATCAACATCAAATACAAAGTGACATATAAAATTACATTTTATCAGACCGTGAGCTCTGATGATTATATCATAACGGTGCCATAACGTAGTGTCCACAGCTGATGATTTTATATCATAACTCTTGATGTGACGCCGGCAGGGCAACTATATTTTTTTCATTAATATCAACACAATAGAGTAGACGTTGATGATTATATATCATGATGAATCAAACAAATATTTGAAAAACACTAGCCTAAAATATCTAATTTGCGTGTTGTTTAATTTTTTGCTCACAAATAATTGTTGTGCTTTTTTAAGCGAAAATTGTTAAAAAATAAACGTTAAATGCCAATAACACATAAAATGACATTTAATATCAAGATGAATTTATCAGGCCGTGAGCTGTGATGATTATATCTTAACGCTGTCATAATATTAATAAATTGAGTCTATAGGTGATAAATTTTCATCATGATATGAATTTGACATTCATCATGATGTAATATTAATAAATTGAGTCTATACGTGATGAATTTTCATCATGAAATTAAATTGACATTCATCATGATATAAATCTATCCGCAGTGGACGCTATGTGATTATTATATCATGTTATTATGTGTTAAGTGAGTAGAACAATTTTCTACAATGGCGGAGTAAATGCCAAAAAATAATTAATAAACAAAGCAAAAGGAAATGTCTAGTGAAAAGGTAAGTTTTTAAAATTCCTAAATAAATTTAAGTTTTAACAAATATCTATTATAAGTAGCAAAACAATTGTAGAAGACGCTGGCGTGGAGTGGGGCCAGGTAAGCTGCTCTGTTGGAGTTATGGCCATGTCGAGTAAAGTGGAAAGCATTGATGTTATGTGTTTTTGCCATTTTGTTCCCACCACCAACATTTAAAAATTAAACGATTTACTTGAATGAATAATGTTTAGAGGCGTAAAATAATAGTTAATATTTAAAAATAATATTTACTAATAATAATAGTAGTAATAAAGTAAAAACGAATTTAATGAATTGTAATGGTTTTTAATATTGTTTTCATTCCCGAAGATTCTTCCATATCATCAAGAGCAATAGCTGCTGCTTTCTAATACTATAGAATTGTCAAGTTTTTCGTCTATTTTTTCTTAAGCACTGCTAATTTTAAAGAGTTCGACATTTCTGTTATATACTAGTAAAATTTCTTTTAAAGCGGAATTTTCATCAGTTTTTGAAATTTACAAACACACATGTTTTCTTTTTCAGCTGTATGTGTGAACACTAGAAATAATTACTCAATTAAATTTAAATTGACTCAATTAAAAATGCATGTCTGAACACAATATAAAGCTGCCATAATGTAAATAAATTATGTCTATACGGGAAGAATTTTTATCATGATAACAATTTCATATTCATCATGATATCAATTTGACATGCATGGTGATGCAAATCGACAGGTGTGGACACTATGTCAGGTAGTCACCTTTTACATTTGAGATATTTCTTGCCGGACCTATTTTGAATTCTCATTTGTTCTTGGCCGAAGCTTTTACATATTGGAAATTAATAGACAGATTGAAATTTTGTAGTTTGTATACTTCTTTTTCGCGATTGCTGCTGATACACATAAATACCATATCGTCGGTTGGTTATTGGTTTGCTGCAGTCATAATGTATTTTGAATATACTGTGCCGCAGACCAATAACCAACCGACAAAAATAAATTGCTAAAAGTAGAACATACTCTGCAGAAAACATGGGGTTAAATATCCCCAAATCACCACTTTTGTCGACTATATTGGTGACATTGTCAAACGAGCGTCTACATATTAACATTGTTTTTGATGCGTAGAAAATATTTTGTCAGATACACACAACTATGCTTCTTCTTAATGTTTTATTGGTTTGTTGAAAATACAAGTGGCTTCAAGCAAAATTCAAGTTTTTATGAAAATAAAAAAATTTATTAAAAAATAATTCAAAGAATCACATAAAAAGAAATTGCAAAAGACAAATAAAAAGCAATCCATTTTGTAATTATAAAAATATTTTAAAATGAAATAATTCTGGAAATATTTATGAGCCTGTAGAAGATTTTGTGGGATCAGTTAAAAAGTCCAGTCCAGTAATCCAGATTCATAAGTAAGTTTTGATTTTTTGCATTTATATTAAATACAAACAGCAAACTAAATCCTTACTTGCTGAACGAATGTTCTTTTTTTTTTGTTTTTTTTTATTAAAACAAAAATTTTTAATAAAATTTTCACTTATATTATCATTAGAATTACTAAAATGTACTAGTGACTATCTCTTTCCAATGTCTCGATATGGTCCCAAAAGAAATACCTACTCAGTAGTACCAATGTTAGTAGTTGCTTTTCAATGACACGTACATGCTAAATGTCTATAGCAAAAAGCATTGTCTGGGGTACAATTCGTCAGTAGTACTGGTGACAAAGTCACTAGTAATTCACTACAATTTCACTATTCGCATTTTCTGCAGTGTAGTAACAAAAAATGTGCGGTACAGAGAGTCGTGTACTACACACTGCATTTTCGCTCCTTTTTGAACAATCTTCGTCTGTCCGTCTTTCAATTTCCAAAAATGTAACATCTGCTCTACACCTAACATAATATGTAAGAGGAGAGCGTGAAATTCAATCGCAGAGAGAATTATGTTACGTGTAGACTTTAAATTAGTGTTATCTCAATCTTATAAGATTTTTTATGAGAGCGTTGTTATAAGAAATCTTATGAGATGAACTGTTAAAAAATACACGTACATGAAAATAAATAAGTATGCATTTGTTAGTGTTTATTAAAATATATGAAATACAATGTTTTGGAAAAATTTTCTGGTATTTTATATGTTTAAATGTGCCTAATTTGATTTATGAATTAAAGTTTATGTGAAAAACTGAAAACAAAATAAATAATTATACAAAAATAATACGTATTAACTCGATGAGAATTTCCATAAAATGAAATGTTTAAGAAAAGTAAAATTACGTGTTCCTGTTGTATGAGATGGAGAGAAATATCGGCATTTTATTTTTGTCATTCTGCCGACGTTCTTTCACATATTATGTCAGAGTTAATCTCAGTTGTAGACGCTATGTAAAAGGGCGCGTATATACGCTATAAATATATATGTATATATATATATTTGATAGAAATTCCTGGGCGCAAGTCGACTGTTAGCCGCCGGCGATGATATATTTGGTGAGCCGCCGCCTTGATTCGCATCTTACAACTTAGAAATTGAGGCGGATTGATCTGCTTTGTTAGAAATTATTTTTGAATATTGAAAAAGTAGCAAACAAAATTACAATGGATGGTTTTGATGAAGCTGGGTTATTTTTTTCCGATAATTTATTGGGCGAAGGGCTGCAGTGTCAAAATGGAGAACAATTTAATATGCAAGCAGTAAAAAAGAAGTATAAAGAATTCTTGCGCACGTTTAATGAAGACAATTTCTTCTATAAATATAGGTAAGTATTTTTCTAGTTGTACAATTTTTGGGAATGCAAGATGTGCTTATCATGATTATAGAGATACTCTGAAGAAAAACTATCTGAATGGAAATTTTTTTTTGGAAGTGGAAATTGAAGATTTGGCCGGGTTTGATGAGGCATTGGCAGACAAGCTTAATAAACAGCCTACCGAAAATTTGGAAATATTTGAGGAAGCTGCCAGAGAAGTAGCAGATGAAATAACTGCTCCTAGGCCGCAAGCAGAGGAGAATATGCAAGACATACAGATATTATTAATGTCGAATGCTAATCCAACAAATGTTCGTGATTTAAAGTCAGATTGTGTATCAAAATTAACAAAAATCGCCGGAATTATTGTTGCTGCTTCAGGAATTAAAGCCAAAGCTACAAAAATGTCAATCATGTGTCGGTCTTGCCACGCTGTTATATCCAACCTTAAAGTAAATCCTGGTCTTGAGGGTTACGCTCTGCCTCGCAAGTGTAATACAGACCAGGCTGGCCGGCCGAAATGTCCGCTAGATCCTTTCTTTATTATGCCTGACAAATGCAAATGTGTTGACTTTCAAACACTTAAACTTCAAGAATTGCCTGATTATGTACCTCAGGGAGAAATTCCTAGGCATTTGCAATTGTTTTGCGAACGTTCACTCTGCGAGAGAGTAGTGCCTGGTAACAGAGTACTTATTCAAGGCATATATTCCATTCGGAAAGTGGGAAAACCTTCCCGTAGAGATGATCGTGAAAAGGCGGTCATCGGAGTAAGGGCCCCCTATATGCGTGTTGTAGGAATTACTGTTGATACAGAAGGCTCTGGGGCTATATCGCGATATAGTAACATTACTAATGAAGAGGAGGAAACGTTCCGTCGAATGGCTACTTCTTCAGATATATATGAACGTTTATCAAAATCTATAGCTCCAAGTATATTTGGGTCTGAAGATATAAAAAAAGCTATAACATGTATGCTCTTCGGTGGTTCCCGCAAACGACTTCCAGATGGTCTTTGTCGCCGCGGTGACATAAATGTTTTATTACTGGGCGATCCAGGTACTGCGAAATCCCAATTGTTAAAATTTGTGGAAAAGGTAGCGCCAATAGGAGTATATACTTCAGGAAAAGGTTCGAGTGCTGCAGGTTTAACAGCATCTGTAATGAAGGATCCGGCAACGGTATGTAAAAAGATTTTAATTTAATATTTTTAATAATGTAGGTATCTAGCCTGCAAAACCTTAGAATATCTGTACTTTTCCGAGACACTCATAAGATGAAAGAGCTAATAGCCATTGAATTCCAAACTCCTACTTGGAAATTTTAATCGCGCATGTGGTGAAAACCTATTTAAGACTTCATTGGTCTTTATTTCTCGTTGTTTTTCTGTTCAATGAAGTAACAACATACTAAAGCTAAAATAACTTTATAGGTAAATTAAATTTACTAAATTTAACTAGATTTTTCGATTATTTCATTTCAGTTATTTACAAAATATGTAATATAAAGCCTCAGAAGCCAATAAAATATTACATAATAGTACTGTTATAATACCTGAATACCATATAAAAAAATTTCACATGAAATATTCATGAAAAAATGTTGCAAAGCTTGTACTCTGTTCAACTCGTGAAAAATATATGAAATGTATCCGGCAACATTTTCTTGCAATCTGCGAAACAGGATTCCCAGATTTCGACTGACATCCCCAATTTTAAAATTTGTATCCCCAAAATTCCCCAAAAATGCAATTTGTACTAATTTTACCATTTCACAACAAATTCCATTATTTTTAAAATGTAACACAGATTTTATTTATTTATTTATTTCAGTCTATGGACAACAAATCCTTACAGACTAAGATAACAAAATACATATAATTATATTGTATAAATATCTAAATTAACAATGAAGTATGTGCAAAACCTACATATATACAAAATTATCTTACAATTTATAAATTACAGCTAATTATTATATTAAAAAAGTTATTTTATTACACTAAAAAGTAGGAGTTTAAACTCAGATTTCTCAGTGCCGAATTCAATAAAAGATTGAGAAACTTTTTGTAAATTGAAGTTAATGTCATTGAGCTGAAGAAAGGCACGTGTTAAAGTACCATTACGTGCATAATTAGTCCTATGGAAGGGAAATAGCTTATCGAACCTAAGATTTCTAGGAGGTATATAAAACGACACCATATAAAGCAAATCTGGGCAATCAATAGAACCATTGATAATATCATACACAAATAGAGCCGATTGAACTATTCTACGTGCTTCTAGAGTACGTAAGCCTATAAACAAGCATTTAGACTCATACGGAACGGAAGATAAGTAAGGTAGTGGGCGTGACGCAAATTTAATAAAAACACGTTGAAGTCTTTCAACACGAGTAATCAGATTAGATACGTGAGGACTCCAAATAACAGAAGCATATTCTACCTTAAATCTTACAAACGATGTATAGATAAGCTTGAGAGTATATGGGTCTACAAATTCACAACAACTTCTTTTCAAAAAACCAGGGACCGTAACGGTTATAATTTTTATTTTAAAAATTACTTTTTAATCGTTATTTCTTGAGTTTTATTTATTCCTCACAAAATAATAGTTATTTTGTGACTTTTATTTATTCCTCACAAAATAAGAGTTATTTCTTGATTTTTATTTATTCCTCACAAAATAAGAGTTATTTTTTTATTTTTATTTATTTCTCACAAAATAACAGTTATTTTGTGACTTTTATTTATTCCTCAGAAAATAAGAGTTATTTTTTTATTTTTATTTATTTCTCACAAAATAATAGTTATTTTGTGACTTTTATTTATTCCTCACAAAATAAGAGTTATTTTTTGATTTTTATTTATTCCTCAGAAAATAAAAGTCATTTTTAAACTAATAACTGCCAGTTCATAGAAGTCAAGTAAAAATTCTTGCTTGGCTATTTACATTGAAATCAAACACAAATTTTGAGTGCTTTGTTTGTGTTTTCAATATAAATAGCCAAGCAAGAATTTTTACATGGCTTCTATGAACTGGCAGTAAATAAAATATAAAAAAATAACTCAGTGTTTTTGTAAATAAAATGAAAAATAGAGACTTTAGTATAGATTCTGCATATATTCGTACAATAATTTTTTCCTTTTGAAATTTGTATGAAAAACATATTGTTTGTAACGAATTGTCATTATTTTTCATACGATTTGGTAACGTAGAAATGAAATTTTTTACAAAATATGCCTATTTAAATTGAAAAAAAAACAAATTTGATATTTTTTATTACAAATAATTTTATTTCATTTACAAAAACAACCAATTTATAAGAAAGTGAGTTTGTTTTTTGCTAAGCTTTCACGCCCAAGCCGCTCATCTGGTTTTAAAAATTCTTTCACCAATGGAAAGCTACATTACCAGCGTCAAATATAAGATATTTTTATCCGGTTTGGAACCGGATTTTTTATATTTGTCCGAAAAACACATTTTTGTGCTGGTTAGGGTTTTAAGACCGGTTCTTATGTATTTTATAATTAATTTGTTGCATAACATAAAAATATTTTTTGATTTGTCAAAATTTTTTAATGTACTAAACATCTCAACACCTTCATAATTAACACATAAGAGTTACCAGCTTGATAAATGAAACTTGATAAATGAAAGAAAAATGAAATGTCATATGGGCTTTAGCGAATAAAATAAAAACTTCGGCCCATTGGGTGGTCTAATGTACATGAATTTAATAAATTTTACTCTTTGTGAAGAATGATGCAACGCAAAAGTCTTCTGACTTACCATCATCTTCAAACGCTGAAACACCAGATGCTTTACCGTCGTCTGAAGACACAAACACGTGTTCATTATTAAACGAGTTCTTAAACTCTATTGAAGTAAATTCAGAGGATGAAGACTCAGATGGTGATCTGGAGGAGGAAATGAAAAGGGCGATAAGCGAAATAGACAATTACAATCCTAAGCCCATTGACGTGGATGCAGATGTAATGAAATATTGGGAGGAAAAAAAATATATATATCCATACCTGTACAGATTGGCACAGGTTTTGCATAGCACGCCAGCAACACAAGTCTCTGTGGAAAGAGCATTTTCTGCGCTAAAATTAATATTGACAGATTTAAGATCGAATTTATCACCAGAGTCCATGCAAAAACTCTTATTTGTTAAATTAAATTAATTAATAAACACATTTTAAAAATGACTTTTATTTTCTGAGGAATAAATAAAAATCAAAAAATAACTGTTATTTTGTGAGGAATAAATAAAAGTCACAAAATAACTCTTATTTTGTGAGGAATAAATAAAAGTCACAAAATAACTGTTATTTTGTGAGAAATAAATAAAAATAAAAAAATAACTCTTATTTTCTGAGGAATAAATAAAAATCACAAAATAACTGTTATTTTGTGAGGAATAAATAAAAGTCACAAAATAACTTATTTTGTGAGGAATAAATAAAAATCAAGAAATAACTCTTATTTTGTGAGGAATAAATAAAAATTAAAAAAATAAAAATCATTGCATCTATAGGTAGTCCATGTAACATGGAGTATTGTGGTATATTCCTTGTGCCCGTAGCACTTCTCTATTATTGTGATTTTTTCAGTTTAAATTTGGAAAATAATCGTTATTTGCGATCCCTGCAAAAAACCAAACATTTTATATGCCTTGGGAAGTATGTAATCAATATGAGCTGCAAAAGACAACGAGCTGTCGAACATCACCCCTAAGTCCAACTTAGAGTTTGACGTGTTCAAATTTATACCATTAATATTGAAGACAAGCACAGTGGGATTCAGAGACCTATGAAAGGAGACATGTAAACATTTATTAATGTTTAGACTCAGACTATTAAGCCGGCACCAATCACTTAGATTATTAATCTCAATTTGCAGAATATGCGCATCATTAATTGATTCCAATTTCATAAAGAATTTCAGATCATCGGCTTATAAAAGATACTTCGATTTCACAAAACAGTTACCAATGTCATTAATGAACAATTTAAATAACAATGGACCAAGAATGCTTCCCTGGGGTACACCCGACGTTTGCAGATAAGGGTTAGATTTAAAACCTTCAATACTCACAGAGCAAATTCTATTGGATAAATAGGACTTAATACAAACCAGGAAATTAGAATGGAAGCCCACTAAACTCAATTTCGATATAAGCAAGGAGTGCGATAACTTATCAAAAGCTTTTGAGAAGTCAGTATAAATTACTTCCACTTGAGAACCATGTTCCAGCGCATCTAAGCAGTATTCGCTGAAAAGATTCGAATTTGTTACGGTAGACCTTCCAGAATAAAAACCATGCTGATAGGGAGAAATCCATGGCTTGGAAAGGAAAAACAATTTTTTGTGAACGATGTATTCAAAAATCTTTAAAATACATAACTTAGAAATAGGCCTATAACAACTTACCTTCCTTAAAAATAGGAGAAACTGTAGCAACCTTCCACCTACCTGAAGCGACAAATTGAAAATAAATGTAAGAGCAGGTACGAGAGTTTTTGAAGCTTTCTTTAACAGATGCGTACATAAGCCATCACAGTCACTCTTGAATGAGGTTTTTACCTCAAGAATTGCTTCCGATACATCAGCCTCGGAGAGGACTAGTAAGCCCAAACTTAGCTTTGAAGACACCACTGGAGTTGGGATATTATTTGAGAACGGCTCAAAGTTGGATTTAAAAAATAAAGCGAACAAATTAACAGCATCATCACAGGATTGAGAAATTGATCCATCTAAACGAACTACTGATGGTATATCTGATGATTGTTTCTTGGACTTAACGAAAGACCAAAACGCTTTAGGGTTACTTTTAATTTCCTGCTCCTTAGACAAGTTTTAGCTGTTTTTTTTAGCTTTTTTAGACCACTAGTATACCACGGCAATTTATAGGGCTTAATATTCTTTTTTGGAATGTTACTAAGACAAATATGATTCATTTTCCGTAAAAATTTTTCATAGCACTCACTTGTTGTTAGGCCAGCAAAAAGATCAAACCAATTAATAGAATCAATTATGGAATTAAGCACATCAAAATTACATGATATAAAGTTAAAATCATTAACAATCAATCGTAAGTTGAGAATTTTTAAAAAACGTTAAATGAGAAATTTCAATAGTTAGAGGTTTATGGTGAATATTTGACGGGGATATCCACAGTAAAGGGACATAAATTTGGTATTTAAGAGACTCTGGGATAAAGATAAGATCAAGAAAACGATTTAATTGATTATGAAAAGTATTCACTTGGCAAAGGGTGAGAGACATTAAACTGTCAATAAAATTAATCTCATAGCTATGATTTACGTTACGAGGCGATAAAAAAGCATCGTTAGAAAATTTTGACCAAGCAATATTTTTTAAATTGAAGTCCCCCCCCAAAAGACAAGATATTAGAAATATGGGCATCATATATATGATCAGCGCTATTAGGTGGAATATATGAAGCACAAACTAGGAACGAACTGCTTATACCGGAGATTGATAAAATAAGCTGATCAAGTAGACCATTATGATCATCAATTTTACAAATAGATGACTTAAAACACTTTTTTACATCAATTGGAACTCCACCACCCAAAGAAAGAGCAGTGGTAGAAGCATCTCTATCTTTACGGAAGACATTGAAGAGATTGAGATAAAAAAATTCAGCATCCGAAAAGTCTTTGTTCAGCCAAGTTTCAACCAACACAATAGCATCATAATCAAGTTGAGTGGAGAAATCGTAGACAGCATTGGACTTACATCTCATTCCCGATAGATTTTGGTAGTATACTTTAAATAAGTTGCCTGTAGTAACTATCTACGCTTGGGCTTATTATACTGTGTAGATGTTTGATTCCTTATAACAGCATTATGTGACGAGTGAGGTGGAGTAGAAGAAACAGCAAAAACAAGTTGTTTACTTGCGTTATTATTCGCTCGTTTTTGTTTAGTATTTGTAACACTTTCATTGGACTGTACATTACGATCCAAATCATACTCGCTAGGGTTAACGAGTGGGGAAATGACTGGGCAAATTTGTTGATTCGAAGTGTAATTTGGTGAAGTTAAGTCTGGCACCACTGCATTATATTTTAATTTCTCAGCGTATGTTATTTTACTTTGATCATTATTTGTTTCTATTATGACCTTTTTTATTTCATTACACATATCTGTGCTTTTATCTTCAAAGTTTTTGAACGCTTCTTTGTTTTTATTTTCAAAGTCCTTGATATAGGATGACAAATTTTTTAGTTCATTAAGACTTTTTTCAAATGTATTATGAACACGATCTAATTTATTAATTCTTTTTTCATATCTCTTTTCAATTGCTTGTAAGAGTTTTTTTTATTTCATGTTCATTTTGTTTTAAAGCAGAACCAAATTCATGTTTGTATTCAACCATTTTGTTTGTATTTTGTAGCAATTCGTACTAAATTTTGTTTCTAATTTAATTTTTTATTGACTCCATTGCCGGAAAAAACTAGTTCAATGCAAGCGTTGCTCCTTGATACATAAAGTAAATTTAATATATACAGTACTCTACCAGTTCTTTAAACGGTCGTGATACAGCGGCATCTTGATATGAACAAGTCAAAACATGTTTAAGTTTTTTGATATTTGTATATAAAATTGTAAGCATCAAATAAGGTAAAGAACTAATTGACAAATAATTTGTAAGTTATATAGTACATATGTACGTGTAAACAATAAAATTAGCTGAGGAGCAATGCGACTACCTGTTTGTCGTGTAATAAACCTTATTTAAATTTTGCTAACAGCAAATGTTAAAGACGAGTTTATTGTACCATTTATTATTTTATATTATTTATGAACTAAAAGAGAGCAATTGGAATATGTATTGATATTAAAATATTCCGACAAATAAATTAAAAATATAAGTAAAATACAAATCCCCAAAAAATCTCATAAAATCTCCAAAACATAAAAGTCATCCCCGTACTCAGGTGTTTAATTTTTTTCTCGCATAGTGTTAATCACAGCGTAACCAGAGATGTCACGAGACGGAAGATAATTGTGAACTCTTGACGCCTCGCTCACACCGAACCTATGTCTTCTTTAATGTTTCTTTCGTAGTGGCATTAATTTAACGTTTTTCATTTTATGCTTTGTGTCCCCATTCGCTATGAGACTTTTGTAAATAAATGGTAATAATTAATATTTATGAACGAAAATGCTTAAAACGAAGTCTCTAATCATTTGAAAATAATTTTTTAATACTAATAATCCTTTTCGCATTGTTTTCTTTAATTCAACACCTCAAGTTCCTCCATTTAATTTTCTACAAATGTTCATGAGCTCAAATGTATTTTCATTTTATGCTTTGTGGTCTCATTCGTTGTCGGCTTTTTGTAAGTTGAAGTTAAAAATTAATATTTTTGAAGGAAAATGCTTAGAATTGAGTTTGTAAACATTTGAAAACTAAATTTAATCACTTTTATAATACTAATAATGCTTTACATATTGTTTGTTTTAGTTCAACACTACAAGATCTTTCATTTAATTTTGTAAAAATGTTCAATTGTTCATTTCACAACTTACACATTTTCTCTTGTTTGTTTTGATTATATCGTTAACAACTTAATAACAAATATACTACAGTTGTCCCTTTCTTGCCGAACCTGTGTCAGAGCTGATTTTAGCTTTTTTCATCACTCACTTTCTTCACCTCTGTGTACTTTGTGGTGTTAATGCCTGAATTTCAAAAGTTGTTTACAATTTTCGTACGCCATTTTGTTTTCTTTTGCTTTGTTATATACAATTGTGTATACTGAAAACGTATATGAAAAAGTTTAAATAAATTTTACTTAAAAAATGTGTTACTAAACATTTAAAAATAATTATATTTAATTATTAAAGTACATATGTATCTTTTATTATACTTATTTCACATATTAAAGGTTTATCAAATAATAAATTTACTTTGGTTTTGTCTAACCATACATTTCCTTTTTGTTGTATGCAGATCTGGGACTATTGCAATAAATAAGCATTGACTATTTTCCCACACTAAACCAAATCAATGCAATTGCAAATTTATTGCATTAGCACTAACTTTGATAATTATAGTACTTATATGCTTGAAGTATGAATCTTATTAATTTTTTTCGATTGGTTCTGAAATGTAGTTTGTATTAAAGAAAAAAAAACTTTGTCAATATTAATTTGTATGTTCGTATTTATATAGGTGCCCTCAAAGTGAACTTTATTTGTTTATTTCTGATATCTCCTAAAAATATGTTCACGTTTTATTCAATTTCACTGTGTACAATATGTTATAATGCAATAATATTGCATTACTTCATGATGTGCTTAGTGGCAATACAAAATTAGTTAATTTTTCGCCATGCGATTAGCTGCTAATGCAATATTAATCTTACTTTTCCGAGATTTTATTTAATTTCAAAAAATAGTGCATTACAAGCATTAAATTTAAATTCCCACTAAAATTTTTGTTTTTCAATCAGTGCTTATGCAAAAGTAATGCAAGTTGCCCAGGTCTGGTTGTATTCATCTGTTTTTGACATTCATCCATTATTTCTACACAAACAAATCGCCTGTTGTTTTTGTATTTTCTTAGTTATAGATAACTAAAGTCTCCAAAATGACAATATGCAATGCGCTTTAAATTGTTAAGTAAAAATGTTTAAATCTGAAAATTAAGTAAAAAAATACGTGTGGCACTCGGTGACTGCCGCGGTAAAGCTATTGCTTAGCATTTTTTTAATCAACTTATGCAATTATAATTATTTATTTATTTTTTTATTTATGCAGTATTTTTTTCTTTGATATCAATTCAAGTTTTTTCTTTGATATTAATTCAAGTTTTTTCTTTGATATTAATTCAAGTTACACTTTTTGAGCGTGGTGACCGATAAGAAAACAAATTTTTTTCTTTTATTGAATAAATGGGAAGTTAATATCGTTTAAAATATTTTTATTATCTTACAATTCATGTAGGTTATTCACGAATTTTTATCATTGAGACTATAGGTTTATGGTAACTGAAATAAGAAGTTTGAGACTTGATATGCTCTAAATACAGGGTGTTTTTTAGAGGTATAGAACTTCGAATTGAAATAAAACAAGAAAATCGTTTTAATGTCCATCAATTTGGCTTTATTGGAAGGATAATTTTATGCCATTAACGTTTAAATATGATTTGGGGCATGTGGCCGCCGCGGCTGGCTCGACTAAAGCCAATTCTACAGGTCCAATTTTCAACCACTTTTTCGAGCATATGGGGCCGTATGTTGGCAATAACGCCACGAATGTTGGCTTTCAAGTCCCCTAACGTTTCTGGTTTGTTGGCGTAGACGAGCGACTTCATATCCCCAAAGAAAATAATCCAATGGTGTCAAATCACACGATCTTGGTGGCCAATTGACAGGTTATCCATGGTTAACCGAATTAATTGCTCTGATGGACGATTATGTCGACCATAAAATGGACGGAGCTTGCGGTAAACTTCGCAAACTGAACCATTATTTTCGAAATAAATTTGCACGATTTGCAAGCGTTGTTCTTTTGTCAACCTGTTCATGATGAAATGGCAAACCAAACTAAATATTAATCACTTGACAGCTGACAAAATGGCCGCCAGTTAAAAAAGTGATGCCAACTTAAAGTTCTATACCTCAATAAAAAACACCCTATATTTAAAAAATACCGCGTCAATGGTGGTCCCATATTTTGTTGTGGATTCTTGTGGATCATTATTCATTTTCAAATTAAATTTTTCCGAAAGAAAAGTAGTCAACCGCTCTGATTTTTTATCAGCGAAGTTGATGTTGAAATCGCCAGCCAAGATAAGTGGAAATTTATTACCATTTGTACCAAGTATTTTCGACCCTTCAGTTTGTGTACATCATTTTTTGTCAACCACGATTGCTCGTAAGTGTTTTCCCACATGTAAAAATAGCATACTTTAGGGGTTAACATACACTGGGCGATTCAAATACGGCCTGGCCCAAATTCTCTTATTTTGTTTTTGTTTTCAATATAAGTAAGCGAAAGAAACTTTCTTGTCGACATCGTGGGCCAGGCCGATAGTCTTAGGTTTTTTTATTTTCGTTACGGAATTTCTTGATTCGGTCGCCGCGCTCAAAGCCCGCGATAAAAGCTATGCAATAGCTTAAAAAAATTAGTTTATGAGTCAGAAACTATTCGATGAAACATATGCTACAAGATTTCTCATAAATGTAATCGGGGCGACGTGAAATTCTTTTAGAGAACGGTGTAAAGAGTTCCATAACTTGATAACTCTCACATGAAAACATCTTTCATGAATAACATGGTTTCTTACTGCATATAACAGTAGTGGGTTTCTCTCAGATCGTAAAAATACAAAATGTCTACAGACGTACTCTGGGCAGTTATTTGCCACTACCTTGTAGTAGAAGAACAAAAGTCGGATGTTAACGAAACTCCTGAAGTTGCAACCCAAAAAATCAATCACGTGTGGTGAAGCATGGTCGTGAAGCTTTAATTTATAAACAAAACGTATTATTCTATTGAAAAACAATAAGTTCGACATCAGCAGAGAGTGTGCAGCACGTTTCCTAATCGACAGAGGCAGATAGGTTTAAAGAATATAACCTTTGTAAGGTAAAATTAATTTTCGAACTAACAACACTAATATGGTGGCTAAACCCTAAATTGATATCCAAAACGACACCTAGGCATTTCATGCGCTCAACAAACTCAATGGCCTCGCCATCAACAATAATGGCAAGATTAACTGAACAGTTTTGTGATTTATAAAGCATAGCCTTAGTCTTGGCAGAATTTATACGCAGATTGCTATTTCTCATCCACAGTGAGACATTACACATAAAATTGTTAACATCATTTTCAAAAACATTACTGCAATTAGGATTGCCCTCAAACAAAAGTTGAATGTCATCTGCAAATACAAACGATTCGCATTCAATATCATGTAATAGCGTAAAAAAATCATTCATATAAAGCATAAATAATAAAGGGCCTATGACAATATCAAATATTGTACACAATAATATTGAATAAAACGTTAACCTATTTTATCAGATAGCACAAATAATCAAATGAAAAATACAGTTAAGTTCATTGAGGGCACCTTTATAAATACGCACATAAAAATTAACGAAAAGAAAAACTGTCAATATAAATACAAACTAGATTTCAGAACCAATTGAAAAAAATTAAAAAGTTTCATACTTCAAGTACGTTGCATCTCGAGCTTATTTGAAAAACCGTTCAATTGACAAAATATCCGAACTTATGTTTTCATTATTGTAAAGTTATATCTTAAAAAATTGTGATTTTATAAACGAAAAATACTACCGCTTGGAACAATTTCATCAAGTTTTGTCTTTCTCTCGAAAAAATTACAAAAAACGTAGTGATATGATTTTTCGTCTTGGGTGACGATAAGTACATAGGAAAAAATTAACATATTTATGTGTGTACGTATGTTTTTATGTATGTACACATTTATGGTAGAATTACTGAAATCGTATCGTGCTGTTGCGTGTCAGCTGACAAAATCCGTAACATTTAATAAGCATGTTGATGCTTATTGAAAATGTGTTGGCAACGTTTGCTACGTAAAAATCTACAGAAAATAGATTTTTACGTAGCAAACGTCAACTTCTGGCTTACATACATACACACACGTTTAAAGCAAAGTAACAGCTGACACTTTCGCTGGCAGCCTCACGTTTTTACTAACTAACATACAGACTTAAACGATACGACAACTTCAAAAGTAAGACGATACGATTTGACTAACGAAGCCATTACTCTTCATAATGGCGGTATACGATGTTTGATGCAAATTTTCGTGCGTTAGTGCAAATGCAAAATATCGTAGCTTTTCTTTGGATTGTGTATGTATTTTGTAGTTGTGTTTTAAAGGAAAGTGTGTAGTGGTGAAAAAAATAGTGAGCTAAAACTAACAATGCAATATTCATGCATTACTTTCAAGGGATTTTAGTTTAATGCAAAAAAAATGCACTAATATTATCAAAGTTAGTGCTAATGTAATAAATTTGCATTTTCATTGATTTGGTTTAGTGTGGGAAAATGGACAATGCATTTGGTTATTTAATGCAATAGTCCCAGATCTGCAAAAAGGAAATGTATGGATAGACAAAACCAAAGTAAATTTTTAATTGATAAACCTTTAATATATGAAATAAGTATAGTAAAATATACATATGTACTTTAATAATTAAATATAATTATTTTTAAATGTTTTGTAACACATTTTTAAAGTAAAAATTTATCTAAACTTTTTCACATACGTTTTCAGTATACAGAATTGTGTATAAGAAAGCAAAACAAAACAAAATGGCGTAGGAAAATTGTAAACAACTTTTGACATTCAGGCATTCACACTACACGAGAAAAAAATTAATCACCTGAGTACTTGCATATAATTTATATAAATTTACTTTGGTTGCATATTGCTAACCAATAAGAACGATTTTTTAAAAAAAAAAGTAATATGGGCATTACTTGATACGTGTCAAATTTTTCACGCGAAATAATCAATGTTGCTGAAAAATTTTCGCAACTTCGAACAGAGTACTAGGTTTGAGATCAAATAAACTTAAAACTATTATAAAATAAAATTAAAGAGTTATTATTATAAGTTCTATTTATCAGCTGCCCAGCTGAGATATAATTGAAAAGTAAATAAAAGCAATATTAAGTAATTGAACAATATTCCATAAAGCATAGTACTCTGTTAAAATTTGTGAAAAATGTTGAGCAACATTGATTATTTCATACGAAAAATTTTACATGTAAATAATATTGACTAGCCCTGAAACTATGCTACGATTTCTTATATTTTTAAAAACGCCCCATGTGTTTGTTGTAAATTCCACAAGAAATAAGTGCCACCTATCTTTTTTCGCATGAAACTTAAAATGTTGAAGATACGTTTTTCCCAAGATAAATATAGTACTATTTCTGCAACATTTTTCCATGAACGATTCATGCCAATTTTTTTATATGTATTTTGACAGTATTTCACGTGAAATGTTGAACAGAGTATGAGGCTTAAGTTTCAAACGAAAAAAGTTATTAGAATGAGCAAAAATAGTTAAAGAAAAAGGCAATCCTTACCATAAAGGATTTTTCGAAAAAAGAATAACAAATTCTCGGAATGAGTGTTAAGGATTCCTGGTTGATCGCAGAAATGAAAAAGATCTACATATATAACGCTAACGGTCAGGCGCATATAATAACTTTATAAAATAAAACCAGATTACGATAAATAAGGAATTTGTTGAAGTTGCAAACAAGAAAGCGGTGCACAGAAGAAGAAATATGTTCTCTTCAGGTTCGGTAATCATATATACATATGTACATATGTATATGTTACAGTTGCCCAAACTTTTCACCTATGGAAGAAGATATTTTGTTGGCCACTGTCGAGAAGAAACATGTTTTCAATATTTATTTTAATTTTTTTCAAATAAAGTTTTTTTGTTCATTTTTGGTAGAATTTATTTTTACTTATTTGAACATACGAGGTCTGATCAAAAAATAACCGTTATTTTAAATTTTTTCAAAAAGTATTTATTTATTCATCAATAATTATCTTGTCCCTTCAAAGTAATCCCTCTCAGATATAATACACTTATGCCAGCGGTTTTTTCCAATCCTCGAAACACTTCTGAAACGCGCTTTTTGGTATCGCCAACCGCTCCTGTTTCGATTTTTCTTTTATCTCCTCAGTCGTAGCAAAACGCTTTCCTTTCATCGGTGTCTTCAGTTTTGGGAACAGGAAAAAGTCAGCGGGGGCCAAGTCCGGTGAATACGGTGGTTGAGGCATGATAAAGGTTTTGTTTTTGGCAAAAAACTCACGCATAAGCATCGATGTGTGAGCTGGTGCGTTATCATGATGCAAAATCCATGATTGTTTTTTCCACAATTCTGTGCGTTTCTGACGAATTACTTCGCGCAAACGGCGCATAGCTTCAAGGTAGTATTCCTTACTGACCGTACGACTTTGTGGCAAGAATTCATGATGCACCACGCCATTGCAGGCGAAGAAAACAGAGCAAAATCTTCACATTTGACCGAACTTGACGTCCAGGACGAGCATCGTCATTGACATCTTCTCGGCCTTCCTTAAACCGGTTATTCCACAATTGAACTTGTGTTCTGCTCATAGTAGACTCGCCAAACTCCACAGTCAACATTTCAAATGTCCTTGCGCATTTAATTTCATTTTTTACACAAAACTTAATACAGTTTCATTTTTAAGTTTTCAATAAGCTAATTAGGCCTAACTTCTTCAATGTAAATAAAACAATTTATTCTGCTCATCAGCCACAAATCCAAGGATATATGGGCTGCCAATAATTCATAAACCTGCTATGAACTTTCAAAATATATAGGTAAAATATTAAAAAACATAACATCGAAAGAGTACAACATACAAAACTCAAAACAATTAAAAGAACAACTTAAAAATCTTACTCTTGGAAGTGGAGAAGTAATAATATCACTGGATGTCATTTCTCTGTTTACTAACATCCCAATCAAAAAAGCCATAAATGTCATAATGAAAAAATGGACCTTAATTAAAAATTTTACAAAAATACAAAAATCTACTTTTCTGAATATACTAAATTTTTGTCTGCGTGACAATAATTATTTTGTATACAACAACGAAGTTTATAATCAAGTTTTTGGCATGCCTATGGGCAATCCTCTCTCTCCTGCGATCGCAGATATTATTTTAGATAACCTTGTAGAAAAATCACTTAAAATATTAAAGAGCAAAAATATTAACCTCAAATATATAACAAAACATGTAGATGACATATTGGCGGTAATACAACTAAACGATGGAGATGATATATTGGATACATTTAATAAATATCATACTAAAATACAGTTCACTTTAGAGATTGAAAACCGGAATTCAATAACATATTTAGATACTAAAATATATAGGAACAAAAATAAATTAACATTTGACTGGTATAGAAAAAACACGGCATCGGGTAGAATTATGAACTACAACTCCACACAACCTATGAGCCAAATAATCAATACTGCAAAAAACTTCATTAATAGAGTACTCAGCATTAGCGATGAACAATTTCATAATGACAATATACAACACATCACCAAAACACTAATAGAGAACAGCTTCCCCAAAAAATTAATTAACACGCTAATAAATGAAACGTTCAACAAAATTAAAAACAGCGGTGAAAACAGGAACCCAAATAACTCTGACGATAAACATTTTTGCAGTGTACGTTACATCCCTGAACTAACACATAACAAAAAGATCAGAAACACAATTGAAAATAATAATAAATAAAATAAAATAATAATAATAATAAATAAATTTCGCATACAAACCAAATATCACACTAAACACAATATTCTCAAAAATAAAAACACCTATTGAAAAAGAAGAACAAAACAATGTAGTATATGAAATAAAGTGCAAAGGAAACAACAACATCACATGCGATCTTTCCTACATTGGTACAACAAAGCGCACTTTAGAAACAAGAATAAAATAACATAAAAATGACATTGAAAAACGGAAAAAGCAACAGCTTTAGCACAATATTTATTAGAGATGGGTCACACAGCTGACTTTGATAATGTAAATATTTTGGACAAAGAAAAAGTTGAAAAGAAGAGATACACCATTGAAAGCCTGCGAATACAACAAAAGAGAGAAAAGACGATGAACCTAAAAGAGGATACTGACAACATCAGTGCAAGCTATAGAGTGGCAATAAAATAAAGTCTGTGATAATAGCTTTAAGTTGTGAAGTAAATATTTGTTTGTATGTTACATATACAAAATTGGTTTTTGTGTTAAATGTACATATAATTTAATGTAGAAGACAAACAAAATATAATTGTAAGTTGGAAAAATGTTATTGTTTAAAAGTATTTAAAATAATGTAATGTTTTTATTCAAAAATAGATATATAACCCTTGAAAAAGTCAACAAAACATTGACGAAACATCGAGAAAAAATGTAATTAAAAATTGTTTTATTTACATGAAGAAGTTAGGCCTAATTAGCTTATTGAAAACTTAAAAATAAAACAACTGACTTTGGCCAAAATACATAAAGTATACACAATACTTAATACAGTTTCTTTGATCCATTTTTTCGAATAGTAAAAAAATCGAAGAGCACACCAAAACACGACTAACCTTTTTATCTGTCAAAAACAAAAGGACAATCCAAAATGGCTGATATTGCCAACATATATAACAGACATGTGTACAACATAACAGAAAAAAAATGCGAAAATCGAACATACGTAACTCACGAAATTTTAAAGTAACGGTTATTTTTTGATCAGATCTCGTACTTTAAATTTTTTCCTTCAGTTAAAACTTAAACTAATAAATTGTTTCAGTTAAATTTAACTAAAGAATTTAAATATAAATTGAAATTTAAAAAATAACTGAAATATGTGTTAGCAAGTTTGTACAAACTATAGTTTAAATTTTACGTTTGTTGTTATATATATAAGTTCCCATAGTTCCTACAAGGAACATAGGACCATTTACATTTGTTGTGGTTTCTATAATCTTCAAAATTTAAGATGAGTAGCTGATTGGGCTAAAGCATCCGATCCTGGAGTTGGGACTGCCAGCACGTCTCCAGGCAGACAGTGGACTTGGATTTAATCAATAAATTCACGATGCAGTCATGCTTCAGTAAATATTCATGTTTATTTACCTACTTGCCTGAGACGTTAAGATGTACCGTAACCATTCAGGCTACATGACTGAGCGCCTTCTCACATTAGCTAGCTATCAGAGGAATCTGAAGAGCCATTGCCCGGGAAATACTTGGTCTAAGACCGGAAGTAGTGTGCTGCTTGGACAATCAAACAAAGGAATCGCTTCTGGTCACTCCCAAGTGAATGACAGTCAGAAAACTTCCCGCACTAATTGCACCTTTGTAGAAAATCCCATTTCCCAAGTTTGGTGTTAACTGCAGTTTAAATTTTTTATTGTTAACGGCCCTAAATACCGAAACGAAATTAGTTAAAAAATATTTATACACATGTACAAATATTTTTTTAATATGTCATTGATTTCTTTTAAAATAGTCATTTAAAAACTGACGATTCTTTTACTTTTAATAAAACAAAAATAAATTTTTTTTCGCAATTTGTTAATATCCAGTGCATATTGACATCATGGAAGAAAGGATTGGGCAACTTCTTGTTAAATATTCGAACATCATTATTATGGGTGATTTTTGATTGAATTTGATTTACACTCGTCTCAATTAGTTAGGTCTGCTTGTACAAGAATGGACCTGTCATGCGTGCATAATAACTTGCCCACACACATTGATGTGGCTAATGCCTCCACTTTTTTCTAATTAGTCCGACTATTAATGTGATGCTTTCAGATCAAATGCAAAGTCCATCTATTTCGGACCATTCCTTTATTTTTATTACAGTTTCAATGATGGTACATAAGGTAGATCAGTACGTCGAATACAGGGATTTCAACAATCTAGATACCACCTCTTTTGAAAATATAGTTAATCAATATGATTTTTCAGATTTCTATGACAATCCTGATGTCGATAGTCAACTCTATTCTTTGATGGGTTGTGTGAATATTTTGTATTCACTTGTCCCACTTAAGAGATTTGTAGCTCGATCCTCAGGTGATAATTGGTTTAATACAAATGAGATAAAATTTCACCTTTCCCTTAGAGATTTGGCTTATAGCGCTTATATTAGAAATCCATCTAAACGTAACTGTATGGTTTATTGTAAAACTAGGAATAGATGTAAGAAAGTTATTCGTAGGATCAAGAGAAATTATTTTTTGGCAAAGTTTAGAAGTCACAGTACTAAAGATATGTGGAATATAATAAGGTCAAATGGTGGCATTGAATCTAAGCAGAATGTGGGTGATTTCAATCCGAATGACCTTAACAATGTATTTTTATCTTATAGTACTTACTATTGACTCTGGGAATCCATTTCATTCTGATCCTAACTTTAATGAGTCTGGTTTTTCATTTCACACTATTGATGTTAATGAGCTATGTACTGCTATGGAGTCTATAAAATCAAATGCGGGCATGATAATTTTCCCTTAAAGTTTATAAAATTGGGTTTTCCAATGATACATAGGCACTTGCTTTTTCTTATTAATAACATTTTAACATGCTCTATTTTTCATTACGAATGGAAAGTGGATAAGGTTGTTCCTATTGGGAAAAGAAACTTTATCAATAGCATGGATGACTTGAGACCTATTTCCATACTACCCATTTTATCTAAAATTGTGGAACATATTGTTAAAAAACAAATTATGGAATACTTGGATAGCAATAATCTTATAAGTTCGTATCAATGTGGCTTTCGGAAAAGTTATAACACGTCACCATTTGCAGCATTTTAATTTCATTAGTCATATCCAAAGCATTTGGTCGTGTTAGCCCTTCCAATCTTATTGTCAAACTCTGCAATTATTTTAAATTATCCCGTATGGCATGTAAGTTCGTTTATTCCTACCTAACTGGGCGACGACAATTTGTTACCACTAACAATCATTCATCTGAGTGGAAGACGGTTACAAGTGGGGTACCACAAGGTTCCGTATTGGGACCTTTACTATTTATTTTATATACCAATGATATATTTTCCATCATAGAAGGGTCTTCCTGTAAGGTCTTTGCGTTCGCTGATGATTTTCAATTACTTTTCGCAGGAGAACCTCGATTTATGGGCTCATTAGAGGAATATATTAACGTCGTATTATTGAATATTGTTAACTGGATGTCAAAATCAAATCTCAATTGCCATTCAAGGTATTCCGATTAAATTTGTTGAAAAAAATAAAATGCCTGGGGTTGATAATAGATTCTAACCTGAATTTTGGCGACCACTTAAACTGTTTGAGCAGTAAAATTAAATTCACGCTAAGACGCTTGTACTCTTTAAATCTTTATTTACCTTTATTTGTCAGGAAGCGTATGGCTCATGCTTTGCTTTTATATAATATGCTGTATTGTGCAGAAGTTTTTACTGGGACAACTGCCTATATCATGAACAAGTACCAACTTCTTCTGAACAAAGTAGTTCGATTTGTTTATAATCTTAAGGTTCGTACTCATATTATGTAATTGATTTTTTGGGTTGCAGTTCAAGAATTTTATCCATATTCGTTTGCTAATTAAATTTTATAAAATCATCAAAAGTAATCTTCCCCAATATTTACGTCATCTTTTTGGTTTTTAAGCGGATGTGTCCAGTAAAGTTCAAGATGTTACGAGCAAGTGGATTAGGATGGGACTCGAGTTTTGTTAAATACTTGCCTTCTTATTTTGCAATTTCTTCAGTCACTAGTGGCATATTTAAATCATGGTGTAAATTTGAATTTTTCATTTACCATGGATCCGATGTTATTAACCTTAGGATTTTGTTTTGCCTACGTTGGATTCTCTCTACATTGGAAGCTGAAACAGTGCCCCATAGCTGAATTCTGTAGCATCATATGGGTTTCAAAAGCGACATGTATATTAAAAGTTTACAATCTAGACTTAGGCTTGAATTTCTACCAATCAGCCAATGTATCTGAGTTAATTTTATTTTTATTTGTGTTAGCTTAGAGTCAATGTGGTGTTTCCATGTAATCCGTGGATCAAGGTGTATACCAAGGTATTTCACTTGAAAATTTTAAGGAAAATTTTCATTGTTGATCCGAATGGAGGAACAAGTATTTCTGCCTAGGGTAAACGTTATATGGACACACTTTTGATCATTTACTTTAATTCTCCATAAGTTCAACCATATTTCCAGCTGAGTAATGTGTATTGGAGATATCGAGATGCCTCGTGAGAGTTTTCGTGCATACTAAGGCAGGCTGTATCATCGGCAAATGTAGATGTGTGGATGTTACTGCTCACAGGCATATCGCAAGTATAAATCAAATACAAGATTGGCCCCAGAAAAGTTCCTAAGCCCAAGGTTTATAGTATCTTCACTCATCTCAAGTTGCTAATAGCATACCTTACCTCATGCACCAAGGTGTATAGTTCCTCAACTCATCTCAAGTTATTAATATCGTACCTTACCTCAAAGTTTTAGTTAATCGTCCTTATCGGGGAAAATGTAAGGAGTATGTTTGTGTGATTCTTCGATTTTTTGAAAGCAAAATATTCGTACACGTCTTTTAAATTTTTTTTTTCGTTATAGCGCAATTTCGTCATGGAAGGAGGTGCAATGGTGTTGGCAGACGGAGGCGTAGTTTGCATTGATGAATTTGATAAAATGCGTGAGGATGATCGAGTTGCGATTCACGAAGCCATGGAGCAACAAACCATATCAATTGCTAAAGCTGGCATTACTACTACTCTAAATTCTCGATGTTCTGTGTTGGCTGCAGCCAATTCCATATTCGGTCGTTGGGATGACACTAAAGGCGAAGAGAATATTGATTTTATGCCAACAATTTTATCGCGTTTTGACATGATATTTATTGTAAAAGACGTGCACGATGAATCAAGAGATATAACAATGGCGAAACATATTATAAATGTGCATCTCTCTTCTATTAGGCCAGCCCCTGCAGAACAGGCGGAAGGAGAAATTTCTTTAGCTCAATTTAAGAAATATATACATTATTGTCGAACTCATTGTGGTCCACGATTGGGTGAGGAAGCAGGAGAAAAACTTAAAAGTCGTTATGTTCTTATGCGCAGTGGAGCTGGTCAACAAGAAAAGTCATCTGACAAACGTTTAAGTATTCCTATTACAGTTCGTCAGTTAGAAGCAATTATTCGCATTTCGGAATCTTTGGCGAAGATGCGTTTGTTACCATTTGTCGATGATGACCATGTTAAAGAGTCGTTACGTCTTTTCCAAGTTTCTACACTTGATGCTGCTATGACTGGTAGTTTGGCAGGTGCAGAAGGTTTTACTACAGACGAGGATCAAGAAATTTTGAATCGTATTGAGAAGCAATTAAAGCGACGTTTTGCCATTGGATCTCAAGTTTCAGAACAAAACATAATACAGGTATAAATTGCAATAATTACTTAATGTTTCAGTTAAAAACGAGAATTAGAAAACACTATACTTTCAGGATTTCTTGCGGCAAAAGTATGATGAAAGTAAAATTTTTAAAGTAATCCATACTATGGTACGGCGCGGAGAGTTGCAACATCGTATGCAACGTAAAATGTTATATCGCCTATGTTAATTCTACTTTTTGTTAAACATTTTGTCCATTAACAAATAAAAAACAATTACTCTAGCAACAAGTACATGGACTATTCTTGGTATACCAAAAATTAAAATGAACTAGAAAATTTTGTTTATCTATTTTAACCACGTCTATGAATTTGATTGCTGCTTGGGAAACTTATAAGTAGGCTTCAACCACCTGTACATGAGTATTTTAGTCCTTTGTGTTAAAATTTTTTACATTCATAAACCTTTTCCGGTTTTTGACACAAAGTATGTTAACATTAATAAAGATATCTGCGGACTAGTGAGTTTTTTTATGTTAAATCACGGGAAGCCTATATTTCCATGTTAAGTCGTCCAAATAGGAGCTTCTTGTAGCGGCTGTTATTTGGTCTCCATCCAAGTTAAAAAACCCACTGAGTTTTTAGTAGAGTCTGGTAAAAAATTTAGAGTTAAAGATGAGTGGAAAATACTCGCGGAAAAATTCGATTGTTTTGGACGACCTTTAGGGACCGGTTCAAATATTTCGTAAGCCGATTTTTGTTCCCCCCTCCCCTTAGTAACAGATCGTAACAAAATTCGATGCGAGTGATGCGAGAATATTCGTATTCGAATTCCCAAATATTCGGCCCTTTTTAGATATTCGTATTCGTTTTAAAAAATTTGGACCTGTTCTGAAAATCACGGTGATTTTAAATCACGATGGTTTTAAATCACGTGATTTCAAAAGTAAACTAACAATAGCTGACTCGATAGTGACTTTTTATTGTATTTTAAGTTGTCATATATAATAAAATATTTTCTTCGAACTTCCAACGCTATAAATCGTGCAATTTACAAAAGCAATGATTTGGCTTTTATTAATTTCTTGAAATCACTGTGATTTGAGGATGAGGGTGGCGTTGGCTGAAGTAGTTAGTACATTGACTACAAAACCGAAGGTCCTGGGTTCGAGCCCGGTCTCCGACAGTCATTAAAAATAACAACACCACGCATTTTTCTGATGTGCATTAGTGTCCTTTGTATCAGTTGTTGTGGGAAAAATTCTAGTGATGCAGGCATAAGGCACTGGTCACTAAAAACTATACCGACTTCATGAGATACTAATCCTAATGTAACATCAGAGCGCCCTCCTTCGTTGTGTAGCAGAATCATCGGCGAAGTAAAATAACCAATAAAATGGCTACTAAACACAGCGCTGCAACACTGCATTTTCAAAAAGCGTGCAAAAAAGCAGAGTTGTAAAAGAATGAAGCTTTCCTAAAATCTCTTCCTTCACCACCTGTCTTCTCTATCAGTATCCCTTCCCTATCACCCTCTCTCACTATCTTCTCTTCAACTAACAGGTAGAACAAAGGGATTATTGTATTGGACCCAAGTGAGCTGGACTCTAGCTTTCACCCTTCCTTACCAGCAGCCTGCTAACGTAACCTAACCGTGATTTGACATGTCGTGATTTGCAGAACAGGCCCGAATATATAAATACAGGAGTGTTCTGAAAATCACTTTTTGTACACCAAAGATTGGTGTAAAAAATCTGATTTTTATGAATAAAATGGATTATTTAAAAATATTAAAAGATAATTTAGCACAGCTAGCTACCAAATTAAAAATAACTGGAGATGCTTGATTAGTTGAAGATAAATACCCGAAGCATTCGTCCTCAATAATAAGAGAATGACGTCCATCCACTGTAAACAAATTGCAGGCACATCCTCCCTAGAGCTTTCGCGTTAGTATTAACGAGATTATGTGGGCGTATGTGGAGAAAAAATTGCGCGACTGTAGATTAAGAGCAAAAATTAGATCAAAAAAGTTCTACAGGGCACACGGGAGCATATGCCTCCCAATATAACCAACAATCCGGTTCATTATATGAGAATAATGTATTAGATGGTAGACATGTCCACATGTAGTACTAATTTTTAATGTATTACATATTTCATAGTTCCTGAAGGAAAAGTTTTTTTTTGCTCTTGAAAAATAAAATAATTTTGTTAATAAAATTAAACATTTTCATAGAAAGCTGATTAATTTGCCTTTAAATTGCTTTTGGTTTGATCTTAAAGTGTTGCAAAGCAACAGAGATACTTTGAATAGAAGAGCAGAGCGTTTGTTGTACAAGTTTTTTCTTTGCTTACTGTATATATAATTGGAGATCTGGCAACGATCTAGCGTGTTCTATTTTCAAGTGACAAGGCATCTGAAATCAGCTGGTTCTTAATAAAGCAAGTGTTTGGGGCGTTAAGAATCAAGTAAAATTTCAAGATAAATGAAATTAAAATTGATTTAATAAATTAAAAACTGAAAAGGAAGGAAAATATTGATATGGCATTAACAAAAGTAATCAATTGTTCACCTCGATACGTTATGTTAAATGTACATAACATACCAACGTGTGAATAAAAAAATTCTAAACTTTATGTTAAACGCAGATTTTGACGTACACATAAAATATCATGTGAATATTAAAGTGACATTCCACAAGACAAATACATATAATGTGAACACAGCTTAACTTTTTTCTCTGAGTGAAATTATTTACGCACATAACAGTTTTTTTCTTATAATAAAGGAGTCTTAGCAGTTTTGATGTTTCTTCAGATTTTTTTTCGCCATTGTTGGATGTTCGTGTTAAGGATAATCAGTGCAAATTAGTATAAATTCATACTGGGTGATATTATTGACTCTGCACGGAAAGGAAAATGCAACGGAACTAAATGTCGATCGACATGCAAATTGCAATTATTCATTCCTGCGGATACGCTTACCGCAAAATTGATTTAACATCCCTGTTTTTATTAATTCTGATGTATAGTGTCAGCTGTTGTTAAAAAACATTTTAAAAAGATATGTATACTACATACATGCTTTTGCAAATACATAAATATGTACATATGTATGTATGTATTTTTGAAATGTAAAAACAAAAAGTTTAAAATTTTTTTTAATTTTACTTATTCAGTAAACAATGTATTTTTAATAAAAAATATTTTATTAATGCCCTAATTCTGTTGGACGATTGTATCGTCTTGTCTATGGCAGAAAAAAGCAGCAGTTATGATTGTTTAAAACAATTTATTATTTGTTGTCCATGCTAGAAGGTTCGTGTATTTGCTTTATGATTTTGTTCTAAACGTTATATCCAACACATATTTTTTCAAATATTTTTCAAACTATTGTATAATACTTTAATTTTATTTTTATGTTTTAAAACATGGTAATAATATTTTTATTTTTCATTATCAAAGACAACACCATTTTTGAAGTAAATAATTTAGAGAATTCAAAAACAAGAACTCAAAATCATTTTCAAACAAAACCGTCCTAAATCTTCTTACTGAATTAGAGCATAAGTAAGTAAAATAATAATTTAGGTAAGCAAAACAGATAAAAAGATCTATAGTGCGAAATCAGTAATATGGTAAACCCGTCGCTGTAGAGTTGATACCACTGTGGAAAAATACTGCTGCAACGGAATGAATTACCCTTATTCTGGTTGTAAACATGAAATCAAAACGATATTTTTTTCATGCTTACATATATTTATTTATTGTATCTTCAAAAAATGAACTAACAATAAGTATTCAAATCTTAAATCTAGATATAATAATGAGGCCCAACCAGTGTCAGGCATAAACTTAGTGATAGTAATCAATAATACATAAGGTTTGTTTCTTTACTCTACATTGGGATCCCGCGGGATCCCAATTTGCACGAAAAGCGTTCCCGCACTCGAAAGTTGGGTAAATGAGAGAGGTTTTGTGAGAGTAATGTTCTTCTTCTTGCACGAAACAGACTGCACTTTTTCTTCGTGCTACATTGGGCAAATAGAAAATTAATCAGCTGTTTGAAAACTAAACAATAACAAAGAAAAATTACATACTAGAAAAATGGAAAAATGTATGAAAATATATTTAAAAACTAGTGGCGAACAAAGTTTTATAAGTTTTTATATGAAATTAAGACAAAAACCTATATTTGCTGAATCATGTAAGTAAATAAGTTCGTGTGTATATACACACGTGTGTATATATGTAAGTATGTTGTTTAGTTATGTGTGTACGTATGTATATGCATACATGCATTGACATTTCCTTTTGTGATAAAAATTATGGTTTTCACGTTCCCGTACTTTTGTACATTTTTGTAGTTTATTGAGAGAAATTACAGTTTGCTCTCATTTTACCGAACCTTACCCAAAAAGTAAAGAAACAGCAACTCGAAGAAAATTCAAAAATAATTGAATTAGTTCTTTATTTCATAAGTTTAAATTGTTTTTTTTTACCTTTGTTTGTTGGAAGATTATTTATATTTCTTTTAGCAGCTGGAAATTTAACAATATTTTTGCATACTGCTATGATGTTATCCTTCAGTGAATTAAAGTTCTTAAGAAATAAGTTTGACTTTTCCGGGTACAAATTATGGAAGTCAATATCGATCTAAATATAAAAATATAAATTTTTTATTTATATATTATATAATTTTAAATTTTCTACCATATAACACACTTCCACTACTGTCGCTTCTAAACATAACCGGCACTCTTGACACAAAGAACAAAAGTGAAACTAACTTGCAGTTAATGCATACTCCTTATCCATATGTGTACGCATTGTTCATAATATATGCAGAAATGGGCACAACTTATGAACAAGTTACACACATATCAAAATTTTGGGCAAAATCTATGCACAAGTAGGCATAACTCATGAACAATAAGTGTTAATAGTCGTTCATGCACAATGTTCATATATTATGATCAATTGTGTTTAATTTTCAAATAATTAAGCTATGAACAATGTTCACAAACTGTGCACATTTTTTGTGTATAACTTATGCACAATTTTAATAGATTGTGCAGAATTTATGATTATTAGGCATACTTTATGCGCAAAGTTGCATATTCAAAAATGTACCTAAACATTTTATAGTGTAGGGGCGCTTGTAGCAAATATTTTCAAAAAAATAATTGTTTTTCTCAACATTTGTTTTTTATTATCAAATATTTCTTTTAAATAACTGGTTTCATTTAATGTTTCTCATCTGTTATTTAACATATACTAAACTGCACAAATGTTATTACGAGTTTTAGAGTATATACCTTAAGTTATTGGATAGCGCAGTGCAGATCATTTCTCAACAATCACAAATTCAACTAATTGTATCACGTACTAATAACGAGTATAACTAATCTTTTTTTTCTCTGCCAGAATTAATTATTTTATTGTTTTGCTGAGAATAATAGGCTCCTTAATATATTATTTCCTTTTTTTCCTGAGTAATAGATAGAAATAAAAGATTGACCCAAAATAATTTTCAATTTAAGCTCAAGACCTGTATGTTTGCTGGGATTTAGAGTAAAATCAGTACATAAGAGATTACATTTAATTAATTAATGCATGTTCTCTAACGCCACTTTTCCACTAACTGATGTTTTCTGGTGGTATAAAAGAGTGTTTTGGTGTGACATATTTTTTCTTCCTTATAAAGAATCACACCATCACCACCATTACGCCAGTACGGTTCATTTGTTTAAATTATCGTTTTTTAACATTAAATTAAGTGCCATCTATCAAAGATAAGATATTTGAAGGACAACTGGAGCATTCGTTTGGGAAAGGAATAAAAAGGAAAGAAAATATAGACTGGCCTTTAACAGGTAATCAAAAATAAGTAGCACCCCAGCATTTTCGGTTATTTTGGATTTTATTTCCACTTTAGCAGCAGTAGCCTTGACTTAGGAATCCTTTGGGGTCCACTTTTTCCTACATGGAAACACCATATAGGGAGGGAGAAAACACATAAAACTAATGAAAACTTCAAGAACATTGCTGCCGGTGGGAAAAGGTTATGTATAAAAAATAAAATAAAATACTGGAAAAACTAATAATAAATAACCTTACTTCTAATATCACAGACAATATTGCACAAAAGTAAAACATAATTGGTAAAAAGTTCCGAAAATATGTACATATATGTATACAAATTTTACTAAGTTTCAAAAAATTTTCTTTTAAGGCCCAACTATAATATGAATAAGCTGGCTTAAGTTAATGTCAGAATTGAACGATAAGCCTGTCAAATGCTTAAACATTTCAGAGGTGACTTTTAGGTGGCCATAATGTACTTACATGAACTTAAGCACTTCTTAGCCATAGCTGCACATCTAGGTATTGTTCATAATTTTGCAGTAATTTTCTCATAACTCCTAAATGAATGCAATTCAATCTAATTAATTTGTTATAATGTGCTTATCTATTAAAAATTCACAAATAATTATATCTATCAATTTATTACATGTTTTATTTGCTTTGCCTACTAAAAAGTACAACAGTGAATACACATAAGCAAACAAAAAAAATAAGTGCAAATTAAAGTTTTGCTATATTTTCTGAGTTTCAAATTAAAAATCAATAAAAAAAATATTTAAAAGCAATGAATATTTTCTGCTGCTGTCTATTTGCGTTTAAAAAATGCACAAACCGTTGTTTCCGTATGGAACGTGCGTTCAGTTTGGCACTTTACTTAACCAAATGACATTTGACGAAACTTGACGAAAAGTTTCATTAAGTACATTATAGTTGCACACATACGTATTGAATGTAATCGCACAGTTGCTTAAATTTGCTTATGCATATTATAGTTGGGCCTTTACTTCGTTAAACATAATTTTTCTTATTTTTAAGTGTACATGTAAAGGCAGAAATTATAACAATCACAAAAAGCAACAAGAACAAAATTCGTATTAATCAAATACGTATATGCTACCTACAGAGAATATACATATATTTGCTTTTACTTTCTATAAAAAAAAACAAGAGTTACTCATTTAATTTTTTTCTTGCGAGAAATAAAACGGTTTTGCTTAGCAGTCCAGTGATCGTCATTATTACTACCACAATTTACCAATTATTGTTATAAAAAAAATTTTTTATTAGAAAAAAAAATTTTTCAATAATTTAATAACTCCTTACATTAACTACAGTTGAGAAAGCTAAAAAGAAAAAAAAACCAGAGAAAGTCTATTTTACTTGCAACACCAAAACTATTAACATGAAAATCTGAGTTTAACCATAACATCAGTTCCAGTTCCTGCTGAAAGATATCTTTCTTCGATTGAGCCTTAAAATTTATGTAAGTTAATTTGGAATTTATTTATTTTCATTTCCTAAACTGGTGTATTATATGCTGCCATCGTTGATCTAAACAAAAGAAATTTCCTAAGCAAGAGAAATTTCTTATATGAAATTGAAACATAAGTTTGTTTTGCTGTTAACAACATTGCACTGCTCTGTTAAAGTTTTGTTAATGTTAAGTAACAAAACGATGTCCGCATATATTTTATTAAATCTCTATTATATTACAAAACATATGAAACAATATGAATTTTGAGTACCAATATGTAAGGAAAGCTTGAAAAACCAAATAAGTTATATTGAAAAATTTAATTAATTACTTTAATATAAAACAATTTCTTTGAGTTTTTTTAAAAGCAATTGCTCTCTGTATCAGTGTTGGCACTTTAACGAAGTTACCTTCGCCGTTGATTTATTTTAGTGGAATTTGAAATTTCGAATGTTAAAGTAATGCAATTCGTTATATTTGATGTGACAACATAAATAAAATCCATTTTTTTCTTAGAAATGTTCTAAAGTCCAAGATATTAATATAAAGGTAGTCTTTGGTCTTGCCCTACAATTTCCTTTGATATTTTTTATTTTTCTTCGGCAACATTGTAAGATCAACAAAATCCTTGGCACAAAAACAACAACTTCGTATATTTACAAATTTCGAGTAAGAAAAATTATTAATTCGTCAGAACGTAACATAGTTAATTCTATAAATTTATAACATTATTGATGAATCTTGAAATTATGCTATTATTCCACGGCTCGACGTTTTATCGAATTATTATTATTATATAGTGATTTTTTTGCATACTTAAAAAAACAAGAAAAATAACAAATTTTAAATTGAATTGCATACTTATTTTTTTTGCAGCCGCATTGGATGCTATAAAACTTACGGCTTGGCCCACGATGTGGACAAGAAAGTTTCTTTCGCTTAGTTACATTGAAAACAAAAACAAATTCTCTTGTTTTGTTTTTGTTTTCAATATAAGTAAGCGAAAGAAACTTTCTTGTCGACATCGTGGGCCAGGCCGTTAATTTTTTTTTGCTTTAAGTTTTTTTTTGTAATTTCTGCCTAACTGCTATTAGTTTTTCATATAGGTTTCTACACTAATCTAGTCGAATATTGTTGTAAGCCTTTATGAGTTGTGTAGCTAATTTTTTTTATTTTTTATGTAAATAAAAGAAAATGTTAATTTTTTTAAATGAATCTCTAGGCGTTAATGCTTTGATTTCGTAAGCACCTGGGAACGTTTCATGATCATGGTCGGGAGGGACGTTGTAGTTGCGCAAATATCAATCGCAACTAATCAAGTAATGGAATTGTGTTTCGATTTTAAACTATACTTTCACTTTAGCTTTCTCTTGTTCTTATATCATTAATCAGACAGCATGCATGTTAAAATTGTGCTTCCTATAGCTTTACATTGAAATTCTTTACTGACCAAGAGTAGCCATGTACTCACCCATTAGCCGACGAGACAGGAACCGGACATTTAATGCATGCTACTCTACTCACTACTTGTACCACCCAAAAAAATAAAATATATATTTATGGTCGTTACATGTTACAATAGTTATGAACAGCTTGTGCATAAATAATGCACAACAGTTTTCTCCGTTTTCAACTGTGATTTTTCGGTATAAGAGATATTTCAAGTTATAAATTGGATGGGTCTCATTTTTCTTAAATTTTATGTCATTTGGTTCTAGTTCAACGCGAAATAGAGGTTGGGGATCTTCTCCCTATTTATTATATTAGATAAATTTTTTAGCTTAAATCCCTGGAGTGCGAGTGCATCTTTTATTTCTTCGGGAACAACATAAGAATCTATGCCTTCAGTACAATTTGCAGGCCTTTAGCACTCTTAAGCTGGTATGTGTAGAAATTTGTTTTATTTTTTTCAAATTCAGTAACCATTTTGAGGAAATCTTTTTCTTCATAAATTTGAATTTTCGTTTCATGAATGTTACCACGTTTTATTGGAATAATGTGAAATTTATTCTCATCGATGACCGAGACTAATTTTTTAATAAGAGCGTTTGAATTTTTTTTCTCTCAGATAGATTGGTGGTGGTTTGGAAGTTTTATTCGAGGATACATCGGGTTTGTCGTTGTCGTCTTGCAATATTTTAAAATGGTTTTGACGATTAGTAGAAGATGCGCTGTTATCCCTAGACATCTTTAATCAGATGAAATTTTAGGAGAATTTGGGCTTCGCCCACGCCTTACCTCAGTTATATATCTGTCCATTCCGACTTGGACCTTGGGTTTTGATCTACTGTTATCTATAGTGATAACTTGGTTAATTGATGAACACGAGCCCGAAGGTGATGATATCGCTGACTTATATGAAGAAGTACAAGACAACTGTCATGTTAACGAATCACTAGTTGGTATTGGACAAAGCAAAGTTGATCGGTGACGAAAAAGTGGCTTCGCCGTTAAAAAAAGACTATCATCAGATTTTTTATTTTTATTGTTTTCATTAAGAGCTTCAGAACTCACAGTAAAATATGCATTTAAGCCGTTAGAACTCGCTTCATAATTTTTTGTATTTGAGGTACTCATGTAGAGTATTCCGCAATGTTACTCTGTTTGTGGTTTCTTTTTGTTGTTTTTATTTCTTTCTATGTAAAAAATATTATTGAAGCAAATAAAGCTTACTTATCAAAGTCAATATGTATTAGGAATATTTTTTTGTATGATTTTTGTTGTTTTTTGTTTCGTATGTACATATGTATGTAAGAAAAACACCGCTATGACGTCTATTCACTATGAAGTTTCAACAGGAACGGAAATGGAAAAATCGTAACTATAAATATTTATTATCCTTAAATATAGTTTTAGCTGATCCAACAAATAACAAAACGTTTCTCTGTTCTGCCGGAAATAACTAAGAAACTTTCCAAAATTATTTTTTAAAGACCGTTCCCTATTTTGGTTCTTTCTTACCTTACATTGGGTAGTTCAATAGGGTTAGAATCATCACGAATTTTTCTTTTGATACGTAGCACATCTATATTTGCGACTTGGTTTTCGTCGTCATAAAATAAATCTACACATATTTGTATCCATTTGGAATGATTTCTTTGAACTAAAATACTCAAAACAATATTTTTTCTAAAACTTGGTGTTTTAAATTTTCTCACAAATTACATAATTGTTTTCTGTCAAACGACATTTTAAGTTGGCGACGCGATGACAATTTCAACTAAAAAACAGTTGTGGTTCATAATACTAAAACACAGTTTGGTCGTGATAGGGGCATATATAAAATAAATTTTGAAAAACATTAACTATTAAATTAATTTACCGTTCTTTGGTTATGGCTCCATATGTCAGCTTTTTGGCCAAAAATTTTAATTTTTTCAAACTAAGCGATGAACGTCACGGGTTAACGTCGTTTAAACGAGTTCAAATTTCGGCTATCAATATCTGGAAAGGGAAATCGTTTTTTGGGGTCCAGACGAACTTGATTCCGAAAAAAATTTTCCTCCCTATGAGGTCCGGTCGCTCTAATATACATACATACATACTTATGTATGGAGATAAATGCAAACTCTATATAAAAACCAACATCACAAAATTTTGTCAAAATTATAAAAACAACATACGAGTAAATGAAAATTTTATTGCATTTTGTTAGTGTAAAAAACCACGGGAACTAAGAAGAAAAAATCAAACTCCTAATTTGAATGTGAAAATCCCCGTGAATCATCAAGTTAAAAAGTGTTTCAATCCCGAACTTGATATTCGCCAATCTCAGCACACGATCATACTTTTTTTAAGTCGCAAATCCCAGCGAACCTATAATATCATAATAATTAGAAAGTTGTCCCCACATTTTCCAAATTTTAAATTGTTTTTTAAACAAACCCTTTTTCTCTTTTGTAATTTTTACACAAATACACTTATAATTTTTATATTACCTAATAATATCGCATATTTGATTTTATATAGTTTTTCATCAAACGAAATTGTCCTTGACAATTCTATTTATTAAAAGTTGCTGAAATCTTCAGGCATAACTTATTTATCCGATAATATTTATTCCCCTCTTAATAAAAGATCCAAATAAAGACGATTGTCTCATTTTTAAGTATGTTCTCGTTGTACCTTCATAGTGAACAGACGTAATAGCGGAATTTTTCTTACATACATACTAAACAAAAAAAATCATACAAAAAAATATTCGTAGTACATATTAACTTTGATAAATAAGCTTTTTTTTTTTTTTGCTTTGCTAATATTTTTACATATAGAAATAACAAAAACAAAAAAAAAAACCGTAAACAAAAAAACACAGACAAAGTACCCTTGAGGAATACTCTATATGAGTACCTCAAATACAAATAATTGCGAAGTGAGTTATAACGGCAGAAATGCCTATTTTACTGTGAGTTCTGATGCTCTCAATGATAACAATAAAAATAACAAATCTGATGATAGACTTACTGTGAGTTCTGAAGCTCTTAATAAAAACAATAAAAATAAAAAATCTGATGATAGACTTTCTCTAACGGCAAAGCCGCATTTTCGTCAGCGATCAACTTCGCTTTGTCCAATGCCATCTAGTGATTCGTTAACATTACCGTTGCCCAGTACCTCTACATTTAACTCAGCAATATCATCCGCTTCGGGCTCGTGGTCATCACTTAACCCTGTTTTCACTATAGGTAAGAGTAGCCAAAAACCCAAGGTCCAAGTCGGAATGGACAGATATATAACTGTGGTAAAGCGCGGGCGAAGCCCAAAATCTTCTAAAATTTCATCTGCTCCAAAGATCTCTAGGGATAACAGCGCATCATCTACTAATCGCCAAAACCGTTTTAAAATATTGCAAGACGACAACGACAAACCCGCTGAATCTGCGAACAAAGCCTCCAAGCCGCCACCAATCTATTTAAGAGAAAAAAACTCAAACGCTCTTATTAAAAAATTAATTTCGGTAATTGGTGAGAATAAATTTCACATTGTTCCAATAAAACGTGGTAGCATTGATGAAACGAAAATTCAAATTTATGAAGAAAAAGATTTTCGCACAATGGTTTCGGAATTTGAAAAAATTAAAACAAATTTCTACACATACCAGCTCAAGAGTGCTAAAGGTCTGCAGATCGTATTGAAGGGCATAGATTCCTATGTCGCTCCCGAAGAAATAAAAGATGCACTCGTCCTCCAGGGATTTAAGGTAAAAAATGTATCGAACATAATAAATAGGGGAAAGATCCCCCAACCTCTATTTCGCGTTGAACTGGAGCCAAATGATATAAAATTGAGAAAAAATGAGACGCACCCAATTTATAATCTAAAATATCTTTTATACCGAAAAATAACAGTTGAAGAACCACATAAGCGTTCTGGACCCGTACAGTGCCATAATTGTCAAGAATATGGCCATACTAAAACTTACTGCAATTTACCTACTGTTTGTGTTGTGTGCGGCGAATTACACGGCACTGCTAGTTGCAATAAGCCAAAAAATCAAAGTGATAAAAAATGCAGCAATTGTGGAGGTAATCACACCGCTAACTACAGAGGTTGTCCTGTGTACTCTTTCGTCAAACAGACTATGGGGCAAAAACCTAAATTAGCTCCAGCCCAATCAGCAAACGCTTTATCTGCCACTATTGCGCAAGTGAGCCAACCAGTTACTTCCCGTGTATCGTATGCCGATGCTGCTAAGACAAATTTTATTCCTACTCAAAATGTTTCACCACCAAATAATTCAACAAATACAAACTCAAGCTTTAATTTCAATCGCCTTGAAGCTACTATTGATAATCTGGTGCAAACTATAAATAATTTTACAACAAATATGACTAGCATGATGCAAGAAATGCTGCGAATGCAGAATACACTGCTTCAAGCATTAGTTAAAAAACCATGAACACGTTAAAAATATGTTTCTGGAACGCAAACGGCATTCGCCAACATAAAAATGAACTTGAGCACTTCCTCACGGAAAAAAATATTGATATAATGTTGGTCTCAGAGACTCATTTGACTTCGAGAAGTATTTTTAAAATTTCTGGCTACACCTTATATGATTCAAAGGACCCAAGAGGAAGAGCATGCGGTGGATCAGCAATTCTAATAAGGTCAAGACTCAAGCATTATATTATTGACAACATTTCTGAAGAACATCTACAAGCAACGAATATTTGTATTGAAAATTTTTCCACTAATTTTGTAATATCATCAATTTACTCCCCTCCCAGATTCGCAATTACTGAAGATCAATACAAGGATTTCTTCAAATCTCTTGGCCCTTGTTTCGTAGCAGCTGGGGACTATAATGCCAAACATACGTTCTGGGGTTCGCGTCTTATCACACCCAGAGGTCGAGCGTTGTTCAACACAATTTCAAAAATGGGCTTGGACGCCATTTCGAGTGGGGAGCCCACTTACTGGCCTACTGACATACAAAAAAATTCCGGATGTTATAGATTTTGGCGTCATGAAAAATATTTCTAGGGATTTAATTCAAGTTGAAGCTTCTCTAGATCTCTCGTCCGACCACTCTCCCACGATCGTTTCAATTTGTAGCCCATTAAGAAGTGACTTACCTCATCCTTATGTGAAGATGATAAATCGTGTTAATTGGCTGGGATTCAAAAAATATCTTAGTACTCATTGCACAGAAAATATTACGCTAAGAACACCCGATGATATTGAATCTAATATTACCAACCTTAATGAAAATATTAAACAGGCTGCTGAACATGCCACTACCTCCCATCCGCAGACTGGGTTTAATAGAATTTATTCTACTGATATTGAACGTCTCGTGTGTGAAAAAAGAAGAGCTAGAAGGGAATGGCAACAGCACAGATCACCTCAACATAAAACTAGGTTTAAAGAGTGCACTAAACGACTCCAAGAGTTGCTTGCATTTGAAAAAACTGCATCTCTTAAAAATTATCTGGAAGGTCTTGATGTCACACCAGCATCTAATTACTCTTTGTGGCGCGCTGCTAGAAAGCTTAAAACACCCGTCGAGTTTAAACCACCTCTGCGCACATCTACCGGAGATTGGTCAAGAAGCGACTGTGAAAAAGGTATTGATGAAATTAGTAACCAGATGCTGATGAAGTTGCCTCGTATTGCAATTAGAATCCTGTTATTCATTTTTAATGCCATTTTACGTCTGGAATATTATCCAAACAGCTGGAAGCTTGCCAAGGTTAAAATGATTCCAAAGCCGGGCAAAGATCTTACCAAGGCCGAGTCATATAGGCCAATAAGTTTACTGTCAACAATCTCAAAGCTCTTTGAAAAGTTACTCATGATAAAATTGTCCCCAATTCTAACTGATAATGAGTGCATACCGGACCATCAATTTGGTTTTAGAAGTCAGCATAGCACCATTGAACAAACTCATAGATTGGTTCAATTTATACGAAAAACTTTTGAAGAAAAAAAGTATTGCTCTGCGCTGTTTATTGACGTTTCTCAGGCATTTGATAAAGTGTGGCATGAAGGCCTAATTTTAAAATTAAAGACTTACTTACCGATAAACATTCTAAATCTTTTGGAAAGTTACATTATTGCAAGGAAATTCACTGTTGTAGAAGGAGACTTTATGAGTATGCCTGAAACAATCTCATCCGGTGTGCCACAGGGGAGTATACTGGGGCCAGTTTTGTATTTGATTTATACTTGTGATATGCCTTTGAGCAGTAATATTCACACATCTACATTTGCCGATGATACAGCCTGCCTTAGTATGCACGAAAACCCTCACGAGGCTTCCCGATATCTTCAGCAACATATTACCCAGCTAGAACTATGGTTAAACAGGTGGAGAATAAAGGTAAACGAACAGAAGTGTGCTCAGGTAACATTTACCCTACGAAAAGAAACTTGTTCCCCCATTACAATCAATAATCAAATTGTTCCTCAAAATTTACAAGTGAAATACCTTGGTATACACCTTGATCGAAGGCTTACATGGAAACACCACATTGACTCTAAGCTAACGCAAATGAAACTTAAACTAACTCAGATACATTGGCTGATTGGTAGAAATTCAACCCTCAGTCTAGATTGTAAACTTTTGATATACAAGTCGCTTTTAAAACCTATATGGTGCTACGGAAATCAGCTATGGGGTACTGCTTCAGCTTCAAATATAGAAAAAATTCAACGAAGGCAAAACAAAATTTTACGGATAATAACATCGGCTCCATGGTACATAAGAAATTCAAATTTACATCGTGATTTGAATATGCCACAAGTAACTGAAGAAATTGCAAAATACGCAGGCAAATATCTTACAAAACTCGAGTCTCATCCTAATCCGCTTGCTCGTAATATCTTGAATTTTACTGGTCACATCCGCTTAAAAAAGAGGGACACAAGGGCTCTAATACTCAACACTCCAGAAGAAACTGCTTGAAAATACTTTTGTTTTTGCTTATCACTACTTATGTATTATTAATAACTATCACTAAGTTTATGTCCGACACTGGTCGGGCCTAATTAATTATATTTAGATTTAAGATTTGAATAATTATTGTTAGTTCATATTTGAAGATACAATAAATAAATATATGTACTAAAAAAAAAAAAAAAAAAATTTTTAAGTATAAATTCTCAAGTAATATTTAAATTTCGCCCGGCGAGCACTTTTAATCTCATATCAAAACTACAGCAACTTATTGAAAGTAAAAAGTTCGTCAATTTATCAATTTTTCCAACTATGGCTGAAGAATTTCCATTCTACTCAGATGATTTCATTCAGTTTTGCGCCCTATTCGGTGAGGTCCCAATTGATGAACTCACTGACTCAGTTGTTGCAGTTAATCTTAAAAATTTTACCAAACGTCCTAAAATCGTATAGAACCTGCTGCACCGATAAAGGAGAAAATCCTGACAAAGACTTTATAACATCTGTCCAAGGGAAATATTTGGCATGTACACAAGACTTCCATAAATATTAAGCAAAAATAATAGATATGCAAAGGTCCTTCACCATTAACGCTCCCATTCAGATTATTGATCCCCCAAACGAAACCCCCTTTTGCTCACGTAAGCATAACCCTTTGAGACACAGATGTATTTTATGGCGGATATAATCCGAATCAATTTTCATCGGCCAAAACCTATATTTTTTCTTGACATAGATTCTTAAAATTTTTACGCCATCTGAAAGAACTCATATCTAAACTAAGGTAGTCAAAAAATTTGGTCAAAATATTCTTAGTAGTGAGCGTGGCATGCTGCCAAAAACAACAAATTTATGTTTATTTTTAAAAACAAAAATTTCCCATATTTTATCTGAAATAAATTACAATTCCTCGAAAACTATTGTCGATAAAGAGCTGCGGTCTTTTTTGTTATGTTAGGTAAGCTGCTGTACAATTTGTAGTGAGAGTGCGATGTAAGAAATTTTAATGCCCCATATTTTCGTAAAACTTGAAGCTTAGTAGTGTATAACTTTTGAAGATCAAACGGGATCAAAAAACCGTAACCCTCCATAGAAAGAGGAAAGTGTCTTCTTTAAGCGTATATATACTTTGCACCCGCCACGACCCGCCTGTGGAACACTTTTTATTTTAATGAAAATACTCAAAAATTTTAAACAAAAATTTGTACCCAAATTGCTAGAAAATCTACCTTAGAAATCACTTAAATGCCATTCTACCTGAACAAAATAAAAATAACAATATCAAACTTATTTTTATATACATAACTTTGAAGTAAAAAAAAACATAGATTAATATTTAAAACCGAATACGGCAAACTCCAAATAAACAATCATAAGTACAAATCGCAGGTAACAAAACGTATTATGTTGATTGTTTTCCTGCAATTTTGTATAGTTAATTGATTTCTGAATATAAGGATAGGTAGACAGGTTGCTTGGAAGATATATGTAGGTATAAACTCACTTTCGGTGGTGGAGGTAATTTTATTCGAAAGTTAAGAATTTAAGTAGGTAACCTAGATTAGCTTTAAAAATTTTATATTGAGTATAGTATATATTTGATTCTAAAATATTGATACATTTTTGCAAATTTCACTTTATAGCGCCTTAGGAAACACGTTTTTTTCATAGAAAATTAAACTTAAATTCTTACAGCAGTGAAACAGAATTGTACTTACAAAAAAAGTATCTGCTTTCGTCAAAAATTTGAAAAAACGCTACAAGGAAGCTGATTGGAGTAAAAGTAAATTCAATATGTGGTTTGCAAAACTGTTACAAGGTGAACTTACTATCCAGATAACTTCTGAAACGACAAGTAAAACCAGTTAATTAGTTATAAATGAAGAAATCGGATGTGAAAACATTAAAGATAGTTAGCTTTGCCAATTGCGAAACAACTAACGAAAGCGGAAGCCGAAACTGAGGGAGTGCTACACGACAGAAGTAATACAGAACTGAACAAGCAATATTCCAGCCAAATGAATAATAATTATAATTTTCATTTACTATTATTTGAGTGAAATAAAGTATAAAAATATTAATATTTTATGAATGATATTAAAATAACGTGTTTCTAACGTATTTTGTGCATTGTATAAAAAGAGGCCACAATATAAATATCTATGAAATATCCATAGATTAACATTTCTTCAGGTACTAATATTTAGTTTTGAATTATGGTTAAAGTTTCTCATAAGTCCATCATAAAAAAATCTAATAGCCATATTTTGGGAAAAATCCCTCATTATATAATACTTAGCGTAAGGGCTTTATGATAACTAATTATATTAAATATTAACAGGTAATTTGTGCTTTAGGTGATACTTAATTATTTTAAACTAGTTTTATGATTCTTATAAGTAGTGTTTAAGTAATATTTTTTAATTCAGTGTCTTTCAGATATTCATCTAGCAGAAACGGTTCAGTTATTTATGTCTGCACATGTCTTACATACTTATGTTTATATATGTTGTTTTTATAAAAATGATTTTAGTTTCATTATAAGGTCTTTTTTCAAAAAAAAAAAAATAAAAAGCGCGCATTTCTAAGCAAATTAAAAAAAATTTTGAAAGTTCAACTTTAACCTTAAATTTCTCCACAACCACTGTACTGATTTTAATGAAACTAAAACTGGATAAAAGCTTAAGATCCACGAAAAAAATGAAAAAAAATCTTCATTAGTTCAAAAGTTACAGAGTTTTGGCTGATGAAAAACGATTCTGAACCACTGTGCGCTGTATACATTGATAATCCCCGAATTCCCCCAGTGGAAAAGCTATATCACGTTAGAATAAAAGTTCAATGGCAAGCCGGTGCAATTAGAAGAAAATACAAATTGTGTTGTGATAATTTTTCTCAGCTCATCTTGGTAGAAAACCAACTCAAAATTATTCTGAACCTAACCAACGATTGCCCCGCAGCAATTAAAACTCAGGATGTCCCAACAGACCAATGGGACCCCTTCATAATTGTACTGTGTGCTAGTAAATTTCCAATTGAAACTCTTTCTTTGTGGGAACAATCTCTAGAATCGCACAAAACGCTTGTTAAATGGGAAAAAATAGACAAATTTATTTCTCATAGATGCAAAGTTGTCGAACGGATAGAATCCCGAAATCAAAACTATTCATCAAATGTAAAAGGAATGGTATTCACCATAAGAATTTCGCTGATAAACAGGAAAATTCCCAAATTAATTGTAAAATTTGTCACTCCAACCATTCACTAAAAAACTGTTAAAAATTTCTTAATCTCGATTCCCAAGCAAGAAACCAATTTGTTCGTCGAATAACAAAATATGTCTTAACTGCCTGGCGTATTCCCATTTACGAAGAGATTGTCCCAGTAAGTTGTTATGCACTCATTGTAAGAAAACCCACCATTCTTTACTGCATTTTTCAAAATATCCTACCCACAATTCTATTTATGATGAGCAGCCCAAAACATTGACGCAAGCCAAAGCAAGAGTAGCTTCTTCAACTATTACTCACATAGCTTCAGTAGAGAACAAAAATGTACGTGAAAATACGCTGCTACCAACAGCCATTTTAAAAATCACCCATCAAGAAGAAAATTTTAAAGCGCGCGCCTTCTTGGATCAGAGTTCAGAAAAAACCTTTATCTTAAAAAGGCTCCAACAGCAACTCAATCTCCCGACAGAAATGAAAACCTACCAATTTCATGGAATAGTATAATACTCTATGCCGTTTGACACTTTATTCTGACAAATGCAATCGCTACATAAATGTACAAGCTATTGTTGTTCCAAAAATAACGAAAATGTTACCCAGCTTCTCACTATCTCAATCGGATATTTCCTTCGCTTCCTTTAGTGATATAGACGTAGCTGATCCAGAGTTTCACATGCCTAATCGGATAGACTTATTGATAGGTAGTAATGTTCTTCCACAAGTTTTCTCGAGGGAATTACAAGTATTTCTTCAATGTTAATGGCACAATCCACTATATTTGGATGGCTGATCAACTCAGGAAGTTTTGGGAGCAAGAAGAATTCCATGCTCAAAGGCCGTAATCTGAAGAAGATACGTTTTGTGAGTCCCTGTTTCAACGAACAATATGTTGTGAAACTTTCATTCAAGCCTGAATTCCTTGAAGAAATACGACTCGGATCATCTCGAGCCACTGAAAAAGCACAATATTTTAGTATGGAACGTTTTCTATTTACCCCATCACGCGATGATTAAGCCCTCAAGCAAGAGCACTAAAGTAAGATTAGTTTTTTATGCATCCAAGAAGTCGAGTTCCGGATTGTCTCTAAATGACATACTGCATGTAGCCCTACTCTTCAAGCTGGCTTAATGAGCTTGATTTTAAAATGGAGACTGTATAAATATGTAAAATGTATCGGCAGATTCTCGTCACGAAAGAAGACAAGCAGTTTCAACGAATCTTTCGTCCCAACCAAAATGAGCCCCTTCTAGATTGTGTTTTGGAAACTGTGACATTCGGAGTGAATTGTGCTCCATATTTAGCCATTCGGATAGTACGTCAACTTGCCCATGATTCTCAAGAACTTTACCCTCAAGCAGCTTATATTTTACAAAAAGAAACATATGTCGACGATATCCTATCAAAATCTCATGACAAACAAAACGCTATTGAATCCTTATCTCAAAAATATTACCTCTAATTCACCCGAAATATTAGCCACAGCTCCCAAAGAAGATATATTGAATGTGAATTTCCTCAAATTCAAAGAAACAAGTGCGATCAAAACCTTAGGAATCCAGTGGAACGCCTTGACTGATTGTATTGTATCTTCAAAAAATGAACTAACAATAAGTATTCAAATCTTAAATCTAGATATAATAATTAGGGCCAACCAGTGTCAGACATAAATTTAGTGATAGTAATCAATAATACATAAATATCGTATTAAGCACAAAAATATTTTCAAGCTGTTTCATCTGGAGTGTTGAGTATTAGAGCCGTAGTGTCCCTCTTTTTTAAGCGGATATGTCCAGTAAAACTCAAGATGTTACGAGCAAGTGGATTAGGATGAGACTCGAGTTTTGTTAAGTATTTGCCTGCGTATTTTTTAATTTCTTCAGTCACTAGTGACATATTTAAATCACTATGTAAATTTGAATTTTTGATGTACCATGGAGCCGATGTTATTAGTCTTAAAATATTGTTTTGCCTTCGTTGAATTCTCTCTATACTGGAAGCTGAAGCAGTGCCCCATAGCTGTATTTCATAGCACCATATTGGTTTCAAGAGTGACTTGTATATCAAGAGTTTACAATCTAGACTCAGCGTGGAATTTCTACCAATCAGCCAATGTACTTGAGTTAATTTTAGTTTCCTTTGTGTTAGCTTAAATTCAATGTGGTGTTTCCATGTAAGCAGTCGGTCAAGGTGCATACCAAAGTATATCACATGTGAGTGTTGAGCAACAATTTGATTATTGATTCAAATGCGGGAACAAGTATCTTTTCGTAGGGTAAATGTTATCTGAGCACACTTGTTCGTTTACTTTAATTCTCCATAAGTTTAACCATAGTTCCAGTTGTGTAATATGTTCTTGTAGATATCGGGAAGCCTCGTGAGAGTTTTCGTGCATACTAAGGCAGGCTGTATCATCGGCAAATCTGGATGTATGGATATTGCTGCTCAAAGGAATATCACAAGCATAAATCAAATACAAAACTGGCTCCAGTATGCTCCCTTGTGGTACACCGGATGATATAGATTCGGGCACACTCATGAAGTCTCTTTCCACAACAGTGAACTTCCGCACAAGAATATAACTTTGTAAAAGATTTAGAATGTTTATTGGTAGATATGTCTTCAATTTTAAAATTAGGCCTTCAAGCCACACTTTGTCAAATGCCTGAGAAACATCAATAAAGAGGGCAGAACAATATTTCTTTTCTTCAAATATTCTTCTTATAAATTGAACCAATCTATGCGTTTGTTCAATGGTGCTATGCTGACTTCTAAAACCAAATTGATGATCCGGTATGCACGTATTATCAGTTAGAATTGGGGACAATTTTACCATGAGTAGCTTTTCGAAGAGCTTTGACATTGTTGACAGTAAACTTATTGGCTTGTATGACTCAGCCTTGGTAAGGTCTTTGCCCGGCTTTGGAATCATATTGACCTTGGCAAGTTTCCAGAGGTGTGGATAATACTCTAGTCGTAATATGGCATTAAAAGTAAATAGAAGGATTCTAATTGCAATACATGGCAAATTCATCGGCATCTTGTTACTAATTCCATCAATACCTGGAGCTTTCTTTGGGTTGAGTTCAGTAATTAGCATCTTAAACTTTAAGAGTCGAGGGGGTAGCGCAACTACACTCGGTAAATCAACAGCAGCAGTACATCTGTTTGGGGTAAATACGGATTTTAAATGCTTTGCAAACAAGTTACTTTTTTCAGTATCACTTCTTGCCCAACCTCCGGTAGAAGTGCGCATAGGATGTTGAGTTGAGTTTCAACGGTTGTTTTAAGCTTTTTCGCAGCGCGCCACAAAGAGTAATTAGATGCTGGTGTGACATCGAGATTTTCCATATAATTTTTAAGAGATGCAGTTTTTTCATATGCAAGCAACTCTTGGAGTCCTTTAGTGCACTCTTTGAATGTGATTTTATGCTGGGGCGATCTGTGCTGTTGCCATTCCCTTCTAGCTCTTCTTTTTTCACATACGAGACGTTTAATATCTGCGGGTGGGAGGTAGTAGCATGTTCAGCAGCCTGCTTAGTATTTTCGTTAAGATTCGCAATGTTAGATTCAATATCATCGGATGTTCTTAGCATTATGTTTTCCGTGCAATGAGTACTAAGCTATTTTTTGAATCTCAGCCAATTAACACGATTGATCATCTTCACATATGGGTGAGGTAAATCATTTCTAAGTGAGTTATAGATTGTAACGATAGTCGGAGAGTGATCGGAGGAGAGATCTAGGGAAGCTTCAACAATAATTAAATCCCTAGAGATATTTTTCATGACTCCAAAATCTATAACATCCGGGTTTTTTTGTATGTCTGTAGGCCAGTAAGTGGGTTCTCCACTCGAAATGACGTCCAAGGTAATTTTTGAAATTGTGTTGAACAACGCTCTTTCTCTAGGTGTAATAAGGCGTGAACCCCAGAACGTATGTTTTCAATTATAGTCTCCAGCTGCTACGAAACAAGGCCCAAGAGATTTGTAGAAATCCTCGTATTCATCCTCAGTGATTGAGAATCTTGGAGGGGAGTAAATTGATGATATAACGAAATTTGTACAAACATTTTCAACACAAATATTAGTTGCTTGTAGATGTTGTGCACAGATGTTATCAAGAATATAGTGCTTGAGTCTTGACTTTATTTAAATTGCTGATCCACCGCATGCTCTTCCTCTCGGGTTCTTAGTATCATATAAGGTGTAGCCATTCATTTTAAATAAGCTTCTCGAAGTCAAATGAGTCTCAGAAACCAACATTACATCAATATTTTTTTCCGAAAGGAAGTGCTCGAGCTCATTTTAGTAACAAAGAAAAATTGCATTTTTGTAACTACTAGAAAATTTAAAAAAATTAGAAAAATATATTTAAAAACTAGTGGCGAACAAAGTTTAATAAGTTTTTATATGAAATTAAGACAAAAAACCTTCTATATATGCTGAATCATATAAGTAAATAAGTACGTGTATGCACATACATAAGAATGTGTTTAGTTATGTGTATACGTATGTATATGCATAAATGCATTGACATTTCCTTTCTTTTGTGCATTTTTGTATATTATTGAGAGATATAGTTTGCTCTCATTTTACCGAACTTTACACAAAAAGTATATTTTTATGCGTTATGTGCATATTGAAAACATACACACGAAAATCATGTGGTCGTATTGAAAACATAATGTGGTCGTACTAGAAAGAATTGCGTTTAATTTTCATAAATATATAACATATACCATTCATAGTTTCATATCATGAAATAAATAAATAGAAAAATGCGTTCTGATTCTGCTTTAGTTTCATAAAATATGTTTTCATGCAATTTTAATTTTCTGCATTTTGATAACCCAACTTTCTTATTTATGTTAAATAGCTGTTGTTTGAAAAGCCTTCCATAATACTGGGAAATTTACGTGCGCGGAATGCATCCAAGACGAGCCAAAACACGTGCAAGCAAAGCAGCTGTCAACAATTAACTGAACATTCAAAATGGCCGGAATTGTCGGTTATAAGTGAGAGACATGAGTATCAACATAACGCCACAAAAAGAACCAAAATTCGAATATACGCAACCCGCGAAAATTCAAAATTCGCGATACGTTTTGAACACACTTCGTATGTATAAGAATATATAGTATAAGTATGTATGTATATTATTTTTGAAGTCAATTACATCGTACTAATAACCAAAAAGTTAAAAACAAATTAAACATAAAACACTTCAGTAGGTTGTGGAGCAGTATTCACGCATATCGACAGGAATTAATATTAATTAAAGGCAGATAGATTTTTCTGGATATATTCTTGGGTCATTACCAAAGTATTTATTTAAGTAATTAATAAAATATGAAATGATAATCCTCCTTTTCGTCATTGGCATATTTCCACTTTGACGTGCTTGTGATAGAATAAACAACACCGCATGTTTTCTTTAATCTGTGACCAAAAGGTCCTAGTCGAAGTCGAAATACGCAAACCAGGATAAATATATATGTATATATTTACTAACGTAATCCTTACTTCTACATTTTTTCCAGTTGTAATTTAGAAAGCTTTAATTATAATTCAGAATGCGTCAATAGTAATTTAGATCTGTCATTTTAAATTCAGAAAGCGTCAATTGTAATTTAGATTTATCAATTAAGAATCAGAAAGCGTCAATTGTAATTTAGTTTTATCAATTGTAATTTAGATTTATCAATTGTATTTAGATTTATCAATTGTAATTCAGAAACCGTCAATTGTAGTTCAGAAAATAATAAATGTGCTAGTGTTTATATTCACTGTACTGTTTATTACTTGGTAGCAAGGTTTTTAATCAAGTTCCCTATTATAATATTTTCAGAGGCTTTTAATATTTTTCGTATTTTAAAAAGAAACATTAATTTTTTTGCTGTCATTGAATTTAATCAGTTTTTTTTAATTTTAAATATTCTTTAAATAAATTTGATTCTTTTTGTATAAAACAAACGTGTTTTAGTATCGAATCCTACATAAATATTATAAAGAAAAATCACTACATAAAAATTGTATGGCTAAAAATTATCTAAAAACATATACCACTGTTGTAGATAGTGCTTGTCTTATCTGCAGAGCAGTAATCATTAAAAATGAAGCAATTGAGAGGAAAAAAGACATAAAAAAATATTTTTTTTTGCTATAATAAAATTAAAATAAATTCATAGTTAATAAAATTTGTACTTTTTCTGCTTTCTGTTAACCTCTTCAGGATATTTCTTTTAAAGAAAAAATTAAATATCGAAATACAAAAAAATAAGAAATATTTTTCTGTAGGAAAAACACTAAGATTCTCAACACTTTGTTCTACAAAAAAAGTGACAGCTTATGACCTTTAATTTTAACTACAAGTCATACCATAGGTCTTTTTTGAACTATGGAAAAGCCTATAATAGATCTTTAGTTTGATCTATAAAATGACCTAGGTACTATTAGTCTTTAATTTGAACTAAAATTCACCAACGAATTGTCTTAAATTTGAAATACAATGCACTACGATTACAATTTTACTTTTAACAAAAAAATGATTTCAGATAAAGTAAAATATTTAAGATGACGTATAAAAATACCTACGGTTGTTCTTTCACTTTAACTATTTAAAGACTTAATTTGCGTTAAAAACACGATTAGATTGTTTCTAGTTGTAGTGGAGCTATAATTTGAAGGGTTGAAAGTCTTAATATTGTGCTTAAGTTCTTTCTTAAAAGTTCTAAAATTTTAATTAAGAGTCCTAGGGATCCTATTTTAACTAATTAAGCTATTCTTATGCAAATATAATTCATTTTATACAAAAATCCCCTGAAGAATCACTTGCTATTGTTACCTATTTTGTCACTACTTACATTTGAAGAACGATTAATGTAATACACTTTCGAAGTCTTTCCATGCTTTAGTACGTCAGTATGTAAGGAGTAAATCATGTATTTTTTGATATATGTTAGAAATTATTTTAAAAAATGTGCTTCAACTTACGTGCCGATGGAACTTCGTCTAAGAACTTTAAGCTCTCCGCATACCTATATGGTTTGCGTAATAAAGCTGCAATTCCTGATGGCAAATTTTCCTTTTGTTTCCACTTTTTATACGTATCCCGTAAATTATGGAATTTCTTTTTGGCTTCCTCAGGTAAAATTAAATAAAGTCTGACAAAAAACGAAGATCACTAAAAGAAATTCATTTACCTGGTACGCCAACATCTTTGCCAATTTTGCACCACAAATCTTCTTTATACTGGAAGCTTTTGTGCCGGTCCAGATTTGCAATTTTTGGCAGCAACTTTTTATTTTTTAGTGCAAAAGAGCGAGAGAGGAGTACAAAAAGTATATATTTCTATTTCAACACTCACACATATTCAAGAATTGCTGCAACAAAAATTGCAAGTCTCTACCGGGACTTAGTAACTTCCCGACTGCAAATTATAGAGACAGTCATACTTCCTTACTTCTTCGATTATTCTTTCTTTATTGTCCATTTTTTCTTCTTCTGTTGGTATATTTTTAAACTTTTATATTTTATGACAACAATTTATAAACTTCAAAATCATGTTTTTTGTTTACAATAATGTTGTGAACACCGCCAATTATTCACAAACTATGGCAACATCAGAAAGAGAAAGAGTGTAAAAAATTGACAGAATAAGAAAGTCCGCAATGAAAATAAAATAGATTTTAATTTTATGTCGTTCTGCACTGCGGGTTTTTACTTCAAAATCGTATGAAAAACCTCACCGCAATAAATTATGGTTACATTGTGTTCAGACTCATACTCTTTTCCATTGGTCTTTCGGCTCTCATCAACAAACTCAAAAGTTTTGCAGTAAAATTTACTGAGTAAATGTTTCATAGCATTGGCAAACATTTACCCAAAAAAGTGTAACCTGTAAATACAAATAAAAAACCTGTTGATTCAGACACTTGTTTATTAAGTTATACTACTTTTACACGAGCACAATTTGCAAATAAATTAACTCACTGTTTATACGGCATTGTAAATGTATAGAAACTTGGTAGCACTTCTGCAGAAATGTTACGTTTACAAAAAAATTGTGAAAATGTATAAAGTAACAAATAGGGTATGTTCGTAAAAGCATTTATACTGCAAATCTGCAGCATCGCGAACATCTACCGTTCAAAAATGCATAACTTGGAAGCACTGTTAAGCGTCAAACGTTTTTTAACGCAAGTAAACGGCATGCCTGCCGCCAATCTCTGCAAATGGCGCAGTAAATTATTTTGAGATGCAAAAAGTTGCAGTGGAACAATAAGTGGAATATGTGTATATATTTTGATATGTAAATTAAATGCTTCGAATTTAACCTAAAAAGAAGGTTGATATGTTCGAAAATTACTGAAACACATAATCTTGGTAGTTTTTTAATACTTCAAAGGAGTTTTTTTTATTTAGGTTGTCTTCTTTTTACGGCCAAATGTGTTCTTATAAGAATTAGCCGCTTTAATTTTCTTTCCAATCTTTTTCTTACTATAATTTAAAAGAAAATTGTCACTTTTGTTATCATGATTTTCTTAAATAAAATTAGTCGTCGACTTAAAAATTTTTTTGCATTTCGTTCAAAAATGTCAACTATGCAGAAATGTTGAGCAGTCGCTGATTAGTTTGAGGGAGAGAGAGACGAGGGGCACAGTAACGTTTCTTTTCCCCTCGTCTCTCTTTCCTAAGAAACTAATCAGCTTAGCAATAAGACTTGAATAGTGTAAATATGGACTAACAGACAATGTCATGGAATCCAATATTACTGGAAACTTTTGAACTTAATAAACAATTGTCTGAAACAAAAGTTTTTTTATGGTTACGCTTTTTTAGGCAAATGTTTGCCAAGTTTGACCATGACATCAGCACTTACTTTTTATTTGTAGCGCCTCTGATTATCGACCACGTTTTTAACTGTGCAGCAGTTCTATATTTTAAGGAGTCGTTGTTATGAACTGCATCAAAACATTGCCGTAATGTTGGAAGTTTTTTAGAGCTTTAAAATTTTTAAAAATATGATAATAGCATCCTTTTCGTCTTGATTCCATTTAGTGCGCTTTGTTTTGCCAACCGAGGATGCTTTTATGAAAATGTATAATATTTACATAAATGCAAGTCACAAAAATTTTGATATTTCTTGCTTTTGTATACATACTTACTGCTCCGGTTTTTTTGCTGGATGATGAACTTGTGTTTTTGTTTACACCCGACTAGTCATCATGGCCTTGTAAAATGTCCTCGCAATCGTCAATTTCATCCTCTTTCTCATCAGCATTATTTTCATCTCCTCTAACTGCCGACATCAAAAGTTTTGATATACTAGTAATTTCTGCCGCCGGTATTATTGCTGATGATAATAAGTCCTTTTTCAACAATATTAGTTATTTCTTTAATATTATTGCCTCCTGACAAGGCGGACATCTTTCTTCTTCTGGCAGAGCGTTTTGGTTGGTCTGCCAGGACCCATAAACATTTTAGGAAGTCTTCTTTCCTTATTTGCGCTCTAAGGTCGCAAGCTGTAAAGATTTTTTGAAGACTGGCAGTATCGCCATGTAATGGATAAGTTCCAGTAAAAGAAGCTATTTGTTTTTACTTAGTTTATTTTCCAGAGCTCATCTAGAAGCTCATAGGACTATTGTTTAACAATTGAATTTTAAAATTAATTTACATGGGCTTATATACTAACTATGAGAATAATGCTTAAGCTATCTTAACATAAGAGGGAAAGGAAAAGGTATATGCTTACTAGGCAAAATGTTCCTTTTAGTTTCTCACGGTAGACGTGCGGCGTTTGTCTCATAGGTAATTTGTAAAACAGAGATTTTTTATTGTTTATATTTATATATATATGTATAAACACATGTATATATGTGACCTTGAGAATTTGTGTATGTATATCTGTAGGAATTTAAGGTTGACTGTGATTTGTGAGGGGGAGGATGTTGTTGAAATAGTCTGAATTTTTCGTAGATTAATTCTAGTATATATATGTGTTTATGATTTTCTTACGCTAGTATTTATATGTATGTAAAAATAAATTGTTTCTCATATCGACATTTGGTGCTATAAAATATTATTATATATATGAACTTCCCTAATCCTATTATGTTTTTCATATTGAAGGATGAGATTGCTTTATATTTTGTCAAGCTTAAATTTGTCCAGTGTTAAAGTCTGTCTGTCAGAAATATGTTTAGATTTGGAGAAATATTAATTTCAGATTTAGTGAAATTCTTATCGTGCTTGGAGTCTTGAAGTCTTATGAATTTTGCTTGATACGTCATCTTAAAAAACCAACTGATTTATATGCAACGTGAGCGTCACACAGACAAGCGTTGCTGTTGTTCCCCATAATTTCAGTTCCATCTCAGCTTTTAGGGATTTTAAAAATTCTAACGGCAATTTTTGTAAATTGTCAGATGGACAGTTTTTGTTTTGCAAACATAACATGTGACTAAAATTTTTATAAATTTTGCGGCAGCTCATGGGTTATTTCATACAACCTCACTAGGCTTGGCTCCAACTCATTCAGTCATTTTGACACATACATATAATCAAACCCTTTTCAATTACAGTCAAATCTCGATAATTCGTAATTGCAAGGGACCGGCCATTTTTTACGAATTATAGGGGTTTTCGATTTAGCGAGGTTTTGATTTAACGGGGTTAAAATAAAATAAATACGAATTAACGAGGTTTTTAATTTTTTTTACTAAAACGACAAAAAAAAATTTGTTGTTTTTGTAACACAGAGTTTTATGCGTGCGTTTTGACATTTTTCTTTATTATTCATGTAAAAAACTGATCTTAAGAAAATAAACACACACACAAGCAAATAAGTGGTAGTTAGCATACAATTACGATTTATAAGAGGTAAAGAAGATTTTATTTATCGTGGGCAGCTCATAGCGAATGCAATTTGAATTATAAAACACCTCAGTTCATACCGGTTATCTTTCATAATCTTTCTGCATATGATATGCACCTATTTGTCAAAGAACTTTCTAGTATAAAAAATGCCACAATAAAACAATAAAAGATAAAAATTAAAATTTGGTCTCTAAATTAATGCTCTCAGACCCAAATTATTCCTGTTTGTTGTTTCCAAAGATGAAGTCATTCTAATGTTGCATATCAGGATCTTATGATCATGCGTTGTTATGCTGGAACGAAGAAGTCTAAAGAAGAGAGATAAATAAAATAATATGTAAATAAATATAACAATAACAAGTAACTTTTTAAATAGAGATGAGAATACATTTTGTATAAACGCATAAATGAAACTTACTTCGATATATCTTTGATGAGCATATAGTAGAAGTTTTCATTTGACTGGAGCCATAATAGATTAAGATGAACGTGCTTCTCTCCTTTCGTTACATAGTACGGTCCTGTAAGTGATATTCCATTATGACCAAATACATTTATGATCACGTCATTTTGATTTTCAAATTGTTTTATCTGATTCAATGGGAGTGGAAACTCTAGGTCTTCAAAATTTAACACAATTGGCCCTATATTAATATTCTCATCAGAAATATTTGTAATATTGTAATTTCTAAAGTTTTTTCGTTGTTTAGGATTCAGACCGGTATTTACATTCAAAGCCACAATGATACACTATTTAAAGCAATAAACATCAGAGTTCTCGGTATTTATGCATGCACGATTCATTGCTTTATTTTTTGGGAGAGAGATAAAGCTCGATCCTCTTCTTATGGAAGCCTTGTTTATATTAACTTCAAGGGAATTTATTGAAAGCAAGGTCCATCCGCTATCCCTCTCTTGATATTCTTCCATTTTGGCTCTTAGCTCATCGGTCTGTTTCTTGTACATCTCATCTATGTCATCAGAGAGGGTCACCAACATCATCTTTGAGATGTGCACAAGTTGGCTAACATTCATCTCATCATTTACCATTTTCATATAATCATATGTGAGCTCCATATTAAATTTAAACGTAGTATGTATCCTACTACGTTCATTAAGTTGTTTTACTATGGAGCTCTTTGCAGATGCGAGAAACTCCTCCGGAAACACGGCGCCCACATTTTTGTTGAGGAGAATATATGTCTCGATCCTCCCATTGAAGTTACTTATTCTTCTAGTAAGAAAATCGCTGATCCTTTCTTGCTGACAGCTGTTTTTGTGTTTTATGGTTCTGACGTGAGCCATACAAATGATGGAATCATCTCATCACAATCCTCACAATATTTGTTGTTAATATTTAGCTTACTAATTCCCAACATAGCCTTCGACTGGCTAGCATAGGTGTGTGTTTCTATATGCTCATTTACTTTTGTTTGAGTCATAAAGATTTTATTGCAGATGGGACAATTTACGGTATTCATTTTATTTAATTATTTTTATTATTTATTTATTTGTTTATAATTTATTTAATTATTTTATTTATAAACAATTTATTTAATTATTTTATTTATAAAAAATTTATTTAATTATTTTATTTATAAACAATTTATTTAATTATTTTTTATACGCTATAAACTTGTTTAACAAACAATAATTAGTTTTAAATTTTTTGTAGTTTTTGTTTTGTTTTCAAACACTTTAAAAATTTGGTTTGGAAAATAGGTTTTAACTTGTTGAGATATCAGAGTATACTGATGACAAATCAACTTTATTTCTTCTACTACATGAGAATCGCGTAGTAGTCATCAAATCTAATTTTTCTGTTGGTATTACGACATATGATGAAATTCATATACACACACACACACACACGCATATACACACATACACATACAAATATGAGAAAAGCGTAGTAGTCATACAATTTAATTTATCTGTTGGCATTACGACATATGATGAAATTCATATACTTTACACAGCAACACCCAGACCAAAATCGCTAGCATCAGTTTGCAATATGAAGGTATAGGAAAAATCAGGGCACGTGAGTGCAGGTCTTTCTATAAGTTTTTATTTTATTTTCGCAAGCTATTTTCTACAATTGTTACATTAAAATAAAATATACTAAAATAAATATATATTATTACCCTTATTCATATCAACCTGATGGGATTCAAAATATTTAATATCTGAAATGCACTTGTACATATAAAACCTATGTCAAAATAATATTTTTCTATCTCCATAAGAATAGCAACGTCAATAGCCTAAAAAGCATATACACAGTCATATGAAAATATGTATGAAGAAGTGTTGATGTAATTCACACAAGCAATGATATTCTTCAAAGCAAAAATAGATACAATCACTTACATTAGGCAAAAACATTACCAAATACATTCCCTATCTACCTTCATTCCAAACAGCTATCAAGCTATTAGCTATTGCAGCTATTAGATTATTTCCTCAGAGATTTCAAAGATACATACATACGCAAAGCAACGACAACTCAAACCAAAGTCAATTAAATAACGATCACCTGCAGTCATACTGGGACCAATTGTCTTTGTGTCAACACTAAAATTCTAGTGACAATTGTAGTATAATAAGTTTTCTTCTATCCGTCAGTATAAAAGAAAGAGATGAAACAGATATGACGTATTTGTGGTGGAATTGTCAACAAATTGTCAATATACATACATTTGTAGAACGCTTACATTCCTTCCAAGTTTCCCCGTTAATGTTAAACGCACAAACTGTTTCGCAAAAGCTACTGATTGTTGAGACATATTTCCAAAAATTTAATCGTTTTATTTCTCCGGCACTCCTATTAAAAATTTTGATGAATATTAAAGATGATTTAAAGAGGTCAATCCAGCAATCTATGTTGAACTCTTTTTCTAGTTCACCAATTGCACTAAACATTTTGTTTTTTAAATACGTGTAAAAATTTTTTATATCATTCTTTGATGGTAACACGACTTTTTTTAGGACGTTTTTGGGTGCATTGGTCTTCAAAAGCTTTTTGGTTTATCAAAACCGGAATGCCCCTCTCCCAAAGAATCATGAAATTTCTAAGATTTTTAATTTTTTCATCTGCCTCAGGAACTTTAATCAACTCCTTGTCTAGCCTTTTACCAACTTTCTTAATTAGAGATGACAAATCATGGGCAACGGCAGGAGTTTTGAACCATCTTAAGTTATCATTCCATTTTGCAACTATTCGCAAGGCACTTACGCATGCGTCGAACAAGCTACACAGAAAGAAAAAAGCCGTACTAAATTCAAGCTTTTTTTCACTTTCTTTTAGTATGAATCGCACTTTAAAATTTAAGTACGAATAGCATCAAAGTTTACTTAAAACAACACAAAAAAAGGCATTAGTTTAGAAAACCAATCCTAGAGTTTCTTAAATTGAGTATGAAGTGCTTAAATTATATAAAAAAGCTTTAAGTACAAAGTTTTTAAATTGAGTAAAAAATTCATATATGTATAAAGTACGGATGTGTAAAACTTTATACACATATGAAAAGCAAAAAAAAGGCTTTCAACAAAAAAAAAATTTAAAGTTCATTAGTGTGCTTATGATTGAAATTCAATAAAATGAAAAAAATTAATGAAAAAAACTAATACTTAAAATAAAAATAATATAATATTTGTAGTTCTTATCCGAAAATATTTTATTTAAGTGCTACTAAGTGCAAGTATATATGTTTTAAATTATGTAAAGATGACTAAAATAAAATAAAAAGTGGAGGGACTTGTATTGCGAAGCTATCTCTGAATATTTAAAGAGTAAAGCCTGGTACTCTGTTCACAATTTCGTGCGAAATGCTGTCAAACTACATATAAAAGTATTTGGTGTGAAATATTTGCGAAATAAATTCGCAAAAGTAGTACTCTGTTCTTGTTGTGAAAAACACGTAAAATCATGTCTTTCCATGCAAAATTAGTCTGGCATCATTTTAGTTTAGCTGCGAAACAACATGAGCAGTGCTTTTTTCGCACGGAATTTAACAATGTTGCATACTTTCAAGCAATAATAGCAAGAAATTTATAAAAAAAAACCGCGAGTTGGGCTACATTTAGTACATGTCAAATTTTTCACGCGAAATAATCAATGGTGCTGAAAATTTTTCTCAACTTTGAACAGAGTACCAGCCTTTAGGGTGCATTTTAAAATTTCTGAGTTTTTCATGCAAACAAAAAAAAACCAACCGTTGTACCGGGTGTCAGATAAGTATTATAAAAAGCTGAAAAAATACAGCAACAAATACACGCATTTCTACAGCACATTTATTTTATTTTGGAAAAATTTATAAGGCAGCCTGTTGTTTAAAACCTGAATTTATCAAACTTGCAATGGGAACGCAAAATCAGCTGTTTATGAAATATAAAAATGCTGTAAAAGCAAAATGTATCGAGTAGGAGAGGACAATTGGATTCCATCTGCATCATCATCTCTTTCACCTTCTATAAGTTTAAAAGTTTCTCAACTAAAATCTGCGTATGTGAACCAAGTATAATAATTGCTTCTGCTCCCGTCTTTGAAAATAATAAAAAAAAACAAAGTATAGGTACGAAAACCTTCTGCATATGCATGCCCCATGAGTTCTGATTGAATAGTTATTTTCATTTGCTCAATTCGCTGTAAGACCAGACTTAGAAATATGTTATCGCTCTAGGTGACCAAGAGCCCCTAGCTTCTTAATGACATAGTTTCCCTTAGAGCACTGATGGGGTTGCACTTTCGGAAAGATGACGATTATAAATGTAATCAGCTTAGAAACGTGGGCTTTAGTTGAGAGCAAAACAAAATGGTAGTTTCGTGCTGGTCAAATTCCTATTATTATTTAGTAAAAAAAATATTCAATAAAGTGCTCAGAGAACCTACATATATAAATTTAAAAACTAGAATTTTTTAGACTCATTTAGCATTCTCTCATCATAATTTTTTGCTAACACTATTACGAGTAGCAATACATGTATAGTTTCGGGATATTTGTTAGAGGTAGTGTAACAAATATGCACGTACATATGAACTTAACATCATATGTGTGTACTATATTATATATCTTTTCAGTTTGAAATTGACGGTGAGATGATATCTGTCCAATCAAAGGTCGATAGATGGTTAAAAACTGTGGAGGTTTTTAAAGGAAAATAAGTTTTAAACTGGATATAACCTAAGCCAGTTTCCAGTTATTGATGATATTGATGATATTTATTACATTTACACGTATCTCTGCAAAACTTTACATTATAATGTGTATTTTAAAATTATAATATCTCTACCAATTATTTTAAATAATATTGATTTTTTTTAATTCCAACTAACTTATAAACTGTAACTGTAATTTTTATTACCAATAGTTTACATAAAAAACATTAAAATGTACAATAAAAAGTTAATTAAAAATTAAATTAAATTTTTTTTATTCATTAAACTGAGTTAGGATTATTTAAAACAGACACATTTTTGAGATTGATTCAATCTCAGTTTTTATCGAAGCAATCTCGTTTTTGGATTATTTTAAGTATGGATTCGGCAATCTCGTTTTGGTAGTATTTCAAGTACAAATTTGCGATTAAATCAACTACGAAATGCTTGAATCAATAGGAGGATCGAGATATGGATAAAATTAAGTATTTAAAACTTGAATAATACGTACTTGAATCAATCCTTCTGTACTTGATTTAAGTATATCCGAACTTATGACACCGCTTTCTTAATGCTGTTATCAAATGTTTGCATCGTAATTAAAAATCTTCCTAATAATCTCAAACGACATCTTATCATGTCCTCCTAGTGCGATAACTAATGTGTGTTTTACTAAATGATCATATCGAATGGCTCGAGTAACATCATCATCCTTTAATACCGGAAAAATTTTATTTCTGACATGTAGCGTGGTTTGATTATCACCATAACCAACACTGTGTAGTAAACATGTGAAGCTTACAGTCCAGTGTCAAGTTGCATTGACAAACTGCAACTAACATATATTTTGTACAACGGCCATTTGACACTCACGAGTTTGATCAAAGTGCGCTGCATAAATCATATTTAATAACCACATGTGTTTATATATATAAATATAAGCAATACAAAATCTCTGTTTTACAAATTACTTATTTGACACACGCCGCTGTTAGAAGCCAGGATCGGCATACAAATTATACAATATATGTTTAAAAAGGGAGTCCCTATAACACCTTTTTATTTTAAAACCGATGGGGGGTCCCAGCTAAAACTTAGGCGTTCAAAAGAACTGCCAAAAGAAGTTTTGAAACTTTAAAAGAAACAAGGCTAAAGAGCCGATTTATATTAATCAAATTAAAGTCTGATTTTATTTTAGTTTTTCTTTGGCTTATATACTAATTTTGAAATTAAATCTTAACCTTTCTAACTTATTCTAAACATACAAATATTATTGTTTTCTCTTTCAATACTATGAAGGATCGTATTCACACATCCGTTTGACCAATCATCGTGTTTTATATTTAGAATTGCACTCAAACAGAAATGTCTCACTCAAGCAATTATTCGTAAGCTGTTCAGCATTGCACCATGCATGCATAGAACGAAAGTAATGTTATTGATATTTTATTACTTCTTTGTTGCATTCATTGTGCAAGTATTATCAACTTGTGTGATACACTACACCGCACGTCTACTGTGAGAAACTAAAAGGAACATTTTGCCTAGTAAAGATACACCTTTTCTTTTCCCTCTTATATTAAGATAGCTTAAGCATTATTCTCATAAGTAGTATATAAGCCCATGTAAATTAGTTTTAAACTTCAATTGTTAAACAATAGTCCTATGAGCTTCTAGATGAGCTCTAGAAAATAAACTAAGTAAAAACAAATAACTTCTTTTACTAGAACTTATCCATTACAGTTTTTTAATTTCAAATAAAAAAACTATGAAGATATTTCACATCAAATATTTACAACAACAACAAAAGACATACATACATAAATAAAATCAATTTGTAGATATGTATGTACATATCTTATCAAATATCTTACCCATACTCAAATATTTATTAGATCTTAACAATCACACTTACATATCTACATCATGAAAACATACAAACCGTCCACCAAGCCACTGACGCTTGAAAAGCCGCTCAGTCAAAGACAAATGTACTTAAGTAAACAAACTTATCACAGCCAGCCAAACTCTATCCCACACACAAACTCTATCCCACACACAAATCTAAACATATTTCTGACAGACAGACTTTAACACTGAACAAATTTAAGCTTGACAAAATATAAAGCAATCGCATCCGCCAATATGAAAAACATAGTAGGTTTAGGGAAGAGAGAACTCTGATTGCAATCGGTTGTATTTAAGTAGTGCTCCACAAAACAAGCAAAAAAAAAACTCCTAAAATCCGCAATTAATTTGAACAAAATATATCAAAAAATATAAAAAGTGGTCTAAAATCTGGTTGTGAATAAATATAGTATCAATATCAATCAATCAATGTATCAATGTTGTATCTAAAACAAGTGTTTTTTATTTGCTCTGATACAAAATCAGTTTAAAAAAATAAATACATATAAGTATTAAAAAACAAAAACAAACAAAATTTTAAATCCCGAGTACAAGTGTACTAAGAAAAAAAATTTAAGAGAAAAAATAAGCAGAAACCAAAAACAAAATGAGCCAAAAAATGTTGTGCAATCAATGCAAAAATGAAATTACAACACTAAATTATGTAAAGTGCTTTAATTGTAATTCAAATTATCACTTTTCAACCTGTTCCCCCTTATCAGAAAGCAGCTACGGAACTATGAGCACTGAAAGACAAACTCTTGCAAGTGTCATATCTGTAAGCCTCGAGTTAAATCTCCCAATACGTCATACCAATCTGTTGTTTTTGAGTACCAAAAAAAAAAAGACAAGCGCGAACCGATGTTGAAGAAGAAAAGGCAGAAGGTGACAATAGCAAAAAATTTAAGGAATCAGTGTCACTGATCTTAGTCAACACCAAATTACACTCTGTACAATCGAATGTCACTGAATTGAAGTCTGAATTAAAAGAAATAAAGAGAACGGTACAACAACTCGCAGATAGCTTAGAAGTATCCAATATGCAGATAAAAGAAGAGATAAAAAATTCGCTCTCATCAATAACTACAGCAATCACATCGCTGGTAGCCCAAGTGAAAGAACTTAACGAGAAAGACAAGCAGCGAGACACACAAATAAACACGATGGAAACACGTATTAACAAGCTGGAACAACAAATGATCAACAAAAATATAGAGATCAAGAACGTTACAAACCAGGAGGTCTCAGCAACAGAGGTGGTTAAGAAAATTGCATCATCTCTTAACATTGAATTGGTTGAAAGAGACATTAATAGAGCATACCGTTTAAAAAACAACAACAACAATGGCAAAATAATTGTGGAATTCTCTACATTATCAAAAAAATCGGAGATAATGAGTAAAATAAAAAGACATAGAGTAGACAGAAACATCATTAACAACGATGGGCACAATTATAGCAACATACCAGGTGGCTTTATATACGTTAATGATGAATTAACATTTAACAATCGTAGACTGCTATGGTTGGCCAAAACAAAAGCAAAAGAAGCCAACTGGAAGTTTGTCTGGGTGCGTAATGGCAATATTTTTGCACGTAAGGCCGAAAACTCCCCACTTTGTGTTATCAATAACTCCACAGACATCGAAAATATAACAAACACAATTTAAAATACAAATAACCTCAAGTCTTATTCCAAACAAATTTATTTTCCCACACGTTTATTTTTCTTCACTTTATACGTACATATGTATATAAAATAAAAAATAAATAAAAAAAAAATTAAAAATGATAAACAATATCCAAAAAGAAACATTAAACAGTTTTAACAAAATAAATAAAAAATATTTAAGTTATCCCAACTCACTAATTTACATGAACATTCGTTCATTAAGACTAAATTTTGTATCTTTTCTTGCATCCATAGAGAGCATAATAAACAAAATAAAACTTATTGTATTGGAGGAAACAAATATTAGTCCATATTTACACTATGCAAGTCTTATTGCTAAGCTGATTAGTTTGACGGAGAGAGGGACGAGGGGAACAGTAACGTTTCTTTTCCCCTCGTCCTTCTTTCCTAACAAACTAATCAGCTTAGCAATAAGACTTGAATAGTGTAAATTAGGACGTAATGACAGCAAGAAAAATTTTTATAATATAAAAGGTTTTAATTCCATATTTCTTAACAGAGAAGGAAGAGGTGGGGGTGTTGCTGTGTATATTGCAGAAAATATAAATTTCAATTACTTATCCAACAACACAAACTCCTTTGAAATCATACAATTAAATATGAATATAACAAACGCTAAAACTCTCTCTCTCTTTTATCAGTTTACCGTCCCCCTCACTTAAGCGTCCCGATGTTTATCAACGAACTTTACACAGTAATAAACAATATATGTAAATAAAAAGCAAGAAATATTACTTGTGGGAGATGTAAATATTGATATTTCTAAAAATAATGCAACAACAACAACATAGTTAAATATGTTAAGCAGTAATGGTCTGCAATGTTTGGTCAGTGAGATTACTCGCGAAGATTTAAAGAGAAATACTGCAACATGCATAGATCATCTCTTTTTCAAATCAATAAAAACAACAACAAATGCATGTACTGCAATTATAACAAGTAGTATATCTGACCACTACACACTTTTTTGTGCTGTGTATGAAAAAACAAACGACCAGAGAATGGAAAACATAAATATGATACAGGGGCCGCAACTAAACATTCACAAAATAAATAAGCAAATTCAAGAAACAAATTGGAATATGATGATTAACCAAACAACACAGATGACCTATACAATAATATAAAAAAAAGATTCGATGATATATATAAAAACTCTTTTAAAAAAAGAAAACAAATCAAAAAAAGATCGGCAAATCCATGGATTAGTGAAGAGATTATTAAATATTGTGACATCCGGGATAAACTTTTTAAAAAATGGCGAAACAATCGCAATAACGTTTTTTATGAAAATGAATTCAAAACTTTTAGAAACTTTTTGAATAGAAAAATAATTTTTGAAAAAAAGAAGTATTTTAGAAATAAATTTATAGAAAACAGATATAACATGCGGGAAACATGACAAATAATTAATGAAATAATTGGCAAAAATCAAATAACATTGATAATTTCATAATGCGAAGTTTTAGAAACGAAGATATAAGCACCGTTTTAGATAAATTTGCATAAAATTTTAGCGGTAATGTAAAAAACCTATTGCACAACTGTAATATCAGAACAATCGAAAGTAATGAAAGCGCTTTACAAAACGCCATCTACGTTGAACAAACAAACGAGCAAGAAATTTTCTGTATTTTAAATTCTATCAATGAAAGAAAAGGACCAGGCATAGACAAAATTCGACCGAAAGACATTAAAATAAATGCTGCTTACCTAACACCCATTTTGACAAAGCTAATAAATTTAAGCATTGAACATGCCATAGTACCAGAATTGTTACAAACGTCGATAGTTAGGCCAATTTATAAGAGCGGGACACAGTCCGATATAAACAACTATAGACCAATAGCAATTCTTCCTGTTATTGAAAAGGTTCTTGAAGAAATTTTGGTCAGAACGCTCAGCGGTTTTCTTCGGAAATACAACATAATACACAGAAATCAGTATGGGTTCCAAAAGGGTAAGAATATTAACCAGCTATTAGTAAATTTCTCTAATTGTCTAAGCAAACATATGCACGTATTGGCGCTATTTATATATTTCAGTAAAGCATTCGACACCCTTTCCCACAACAATATTATTCGTGTGTTAGAAAGAAATGGTATAAGAGGCAGAATTTTGAATTGGTTTCAAAGCTATTTAGAATGTAGAAAATATTGCGTTAAAATAGACAACAGACTAAGCAACGGAGTTAAGTATGACGTGGAGTGCCACAAGGGTCTAAGTTGGGGCCAATTTTATACATAATTTATGCAAACGACATGCTGAGGTTCTTAAAAGAATGCGAAACTTTTGCGTATGCAGATGATACTGCTACTATTGTAGCAGATAATAATGTTTCAAATGTCACAGCATTAATGCAAAGTAAACTAGATATAGCAACAAAGTGGTGTCACGACAACGGACTAATAATCAATGCTCAGAAAACAAAAATTATGCATATCAAGCCATCATCTACCTAATGCACAAATAAACTTAATATTTCATAATACTGATTGTCTGCATGCCAAAGCAACTGGACCGGCTATAGTGATATATGCTCAACAATTATAGAGAAAGTCGATAGTTACAAATATCTTGGGGTATACGTAGATAGTAATTTTAAGTGGAAAACACACATAGAAAATGTGCAAAAAAAGGGTCAGAACAACTTTATATATGATTTACCATTTAAGTAATAGTGCACCATACAGTGTTCTACGACAAGCATATTTTTCCCTAGCAGAGTCGTACCTTCGACATGGCATTACAGCGTGGAGAAGCGTAAAATATAGCAGCACGTTACAAAAAAACACAAAATCGTATATTGAAAATTCTATGGAAAAAATCCAACATAATTACCAACACAATAACACAAAGTAACAACAACAACAATGTCAACACAAACAACAACATTAACACCAACAGCTACAACAGCAACAACAACTTCACCAGAAGAGTCAACAACATGAACAACAGCATCAATAACATCAACACCAACAACATAAACTACAGCGTCAACAACGTGAACAAAAGCGTCAACAACAACGTTATTAACAACACCAACAACAATATTAACACCAACAGCTACAACAGCAACAAAAACTTCACCAGAAGAGTCAATAACATAACCAACAGCATCAATAACATCAACACCAACAACATAAACTACAGCGTCAACAACAACGTTATTAACAACACCAATTTGAACTTGAACAATAGCATTCATAACAGCAACAATAGTACTAACATCGTTACCAGCTACAACACCAATAGCACAAATAATCTTGGCAAAAATTTACAGATTTTGAATGTTAAGAATATTTACTACACAACGATAATAAAAGAATTTTTCAACGACAATAGATTTTTGCAGCAAGTTATCACACTTACAACACCAGAAGACGTACGGAGGGCAGATTCAAAGCTAACCATTTTAGAAATTAATATGGCAGAAACACATTGTCCCTAATGTTGCCCACAATATTAAATAAAATCCCTATTAATATAATTCAGACATCAAATCAATTTAAACGAAACCAGCTAATCAAGAAGTATTTAATTCATCTCCAATAGTTAATCCTTAAAATACTCAGAACTCGTTACTATAACTTCATTGTTAATATTATTTTGATTATCAGTATGTATTAACCTGCTATTTTTCGTTTTTTATTTACCATCACTTTTAGTTTATTAAATATACTCGTACATATATCTGGAAAAGAATTTTAGGAGTAGAAAGTTAATAAAATACATATTTTATACTTATTTAATCTACATATTTACATAAAAATTTAAGTATAATCTATATTTAAGATTGCAATACAATGAAAATTAGTATAGATTTATCTGCAGACAAGCTTTTAAGCTTTGCGGAACTTATTCTAATAAGAATTGTATAAAAAATAATGAAATAAAACGTTGATATGGAATACAATTTATTTCTACGAACATATAAATACTAGCGTGAGAAAATCACATGCATACATACGCAAATACATAAAATCCATCTATCTCAACAACACCCTCTCCCACCTCAAACATTATTACAACAACACTCTCACCTAGCCCAAATCACGGACAGCTTTAAACTCCTACAGGCATACATACACACAAATTCCCACGGTTACATATTACAAGAACATCTCGCCCCTCATAAATCACGATCAGCCTTAAATTCGCACAGACATACATACATACATCTAATCCATCTACCTGGGTACACCCTCACCCACCTCAAATCACGATCAGCCTTAAACTCCTACAGCCATACGTACACACAGATTCCCATGGATACATATTACAACAACACCCCGCCCCTAATCAATCACAGGTTGGCTTAAAATCCTACAGGCATACATACACACAAATTCCCTCCGTTACATATTACAAGAACACCCTCACCTACCCAAATCACGGTCAGACATTAGAAAAAAAAAATAACTTTCACGTTTTCCCGTCGGCATTAGAAACAAAATAATCATGTTTTCCCGTACACTGAACCAAAAAAGCATTCTTAAAACAAGAATCTTGCGTTTTTGTTTTAAAAATGCTGCATTTTTAAAAATCATTTTTAAAATATGAATGTTTCTTATAATATTAATATACAACATTGTTATTTTTATAACGAAAAAGTTCTAAAACAAAAATGTGCGCTTTCATTTTAAAAATTTCAAAAACTATAATGTTTTCTTATTAAAATAAAAATTATAATTTTTGAAATCATAATAAAAAAGAAAATGTATTTTTAAACATTCTAAAAACAAAAATATTTTATTATTATATCAATAATTTTATTTTTTTTAAATAAAAGAATATATTTTTCCCCGAGTAACATTTTATATTTGTGTCGTGTTAAAAAAAAAAAGAATTAATCTGTTATTATGACCAAGTGTATATTAATGTCCATTATCCTGTATGATCCTTGCGCACAAAATCTTAAAATTATTGCGAAATTTAAAAATAACACGGTGTTCATAACATTATAGCGACATTTTTTGTTGAATGCTCGTCATGACGCAAATGAAAATTCGTTCGATTAGCGCTTTGGACTACAGTCGAAGACCGAAAATTTTTCATAATAAGGACATTTTGATTCCAAACAAAATTAACATTTTTAATTTTAATACGAACCATCCGTAATTTCAAAATTCTCTTTTATTAATTTAAAACGTTTCATTCTTAATTTAAGAAGTCTCCATTATTAATTCAAAACATTTAATTTTTTATATAAAAATAATTAGTTTTAAAATAAAAATGCTTCATTATTACTTCAAGAATATTTCATTCTTAATTAAAAAACATAAGTTCTTAATTAAAGTATGTTCAACTTTATATCAAGGTTGTTGTTTCTTAAAACAAAAATAATAATTTTTCATTTCAAAATAGTTTTAATTTTTAAGCAAAGAATAAAAATTTTTAAAATAATACAAAGCAAACTTAGTTCTATTTCATAAAGGTTTCGTTTTTAAAATCAAAATGTTTCTTCTTGATTTTAAAACTTTATTTTTTGGGTGTAGGCATTAGGAAATATCATTTTCATAATTTTCCCGTCGGCATTAGGAAAAATCATTTTCATGATTTTCCCGTCGGCATTAGGAAAAATTATTTTCCCGATTTTCCCGTCGGCATTAAGAAAAATAATCATGTTTTCCCGTCGGCATTTGAAAAAAAAAACTGAAACCTATGAAACCCCTCAATGTATTCCAACAAAATATTCCACGCACAATTTCCCACGATCACACATGCATAAATACATACACTTAATGTAAACAAAAAACAGTTAATGTAAACAAAGAAACAAAATTTCTCAAATTTTAAATTTTAATTACCCAAATTTTAAAATTTCAGAAAATTTTACACTGAAATTCTCAATTTTCAAATTTTACTGCCAGTTCATAGACGCCTTGTATAAATTCTTGTCTTGCTATTTACATTGAAAACAAATACAAATTTTGAGTGCTTTGTTTTTATTTTCAATATAAATAGCCAGACGAGAATTTTTACATGGCTTCTATGAACTGGCAGTTAATTACCCAAATTTCACAATTTTAATTGTCCCAGAACAGAAATTACACTACTACTAATTCCCACTAATGCGTGCATACATCAAATCATCATCGTTTACTGGCGGAGCACGATGTTATCAGTAAATTGCTTTTGAAAACTCAAATCGAAAAACTAAAGGACATATTAATAATATAGCTTAAGGGAGGCATTAATATAATTCAATAATATATTCAAATGCAAATTGGTGGACTTCAACGTGAAGTAAAATAAGCGATAGAAGACAGTTATAAAATTGGAAAAGACATTCTAAAAATTAAATCATCTTTTGTAAAACAAATTGAACAGTTGAACGATAAAATTTATTGATTGAAAAATTAACTACATGTTAGTATTAATAGCTGAAAGTTTGATGCACTTTCGGCTATTAATACTAACAACACTCTCAAAAAAATCTGTAAAATAACTCCATAATAAATCTACAAAATTGTTTGTGCATTATAGAGATGTAATGAAAGGAATAGATGATTTTTCATGGAGCTGATTTAGTTGAAAAGAGAAACTATTCTACAGAAAATAGAAATGATTGATTTTTGTAGACTGTAATTGACACATTCTCAAAGTTTATATGGACAGTACCGCTGAAAATAAAAGCTGCACTCGAAAAAACCAACGTAATGGAAAATATTTTTGAAACGGGACGAGTACCAAAGTAACATAAATAGAAGGATTTCACCTCACGCTTTCCATACAAAATTTGGCTCATGCATGGGATTATGTTTTTTTTAAAGGGGGGTTATTTGGTTGAAATTTCATCCCTGGTTGAATGATACAGAATCCAAATAAAAACGGCTGGTGCCTTGAGAATATGTCTTTATTTCAAAAACTAATCTGATTTATAAAAAAATTAAAAGAGCTGGTGATTCCCCTGATAATAAATCATCTTCACACTGTAGTTAGTTGTAAATGTTTGTAAGAATGTATTGTGAATGTTTGTGTATATGCTAGAAGACGTTTTGAATTTATTTTGAATGTTTGTGTATTTGCTAGAAGATCTCTGAGGTAAATTTGTGGGTGTGTGAATTGGTTGATGTGAAATGTGGTAAGTCTTACAAGAATTAGATGCTGCCAGTGTGTGAGGAATGTTTAAGACTTTGCATATCTGGTAAGCTGATTAAAAAATTATAAATTTGAGTATTAATTGTTGCCTACTTTGTGGGTATAAGGTTAATGATTACAGTCAAACGTCGATTATCCATACCCGTTAATTTCAAAATCTCAGAAATTCGAATTAAGCGGCTGGTGCCTTGAGTAAATTTTTTTTTGTACGTAAATATGTTTATTTATTATATCTTCAAAAATGATCTAACAATAAGTATTCATAACTTCAATCTAAATATAATTATTAGGCCCGATCAGTGTCAGACATAAACTAGTGATAGTAGCTAGTAATACATAAGAGTCGTGCAATGCAAAAAAAAATATTTTCAAGCAGTTTCATCTGGAGTGTTAAGTATTAGAGCCCTTGTGTCCCTCTTTTTTTTAAGCGGATGTGTCCAGTGAACTTCAAAATATTACGGGCAAGAGGATTAGGGTGTGACTCGAGTTTTGTTAAATATTTGTTGCGTATTTTGCAATATCTTCAGTCATTTGTGGCATATTTAAATCACGATGTAAATTTTAGTTTCTTATGTACCATGGAGCCGATGTTATTAACCGTAAAATTTTGTTTTGCCTTCGTTGGATTTTCTCTACGTTTGAAGTTGAAGTATTGCCCCATAGCTGAATTCCGTAGCACCATATAGGTTTCAAAAGCGACTTGAATATCAAAAGTTTACAATCTCTAGACTCAGGGTGGAATTTCTACCAATCAGCCAATGTAACTGAGTTAATTTTAGTTTCATTTGTGTTAGCTTAGATTCAATATGGTGTTTACATGTAAGCCGTCGGTGAAGGTGTATACCAAGGTATTTCACGTTTGAATGTTGAGGAACAATTTGATTATTGATTCTAATGGGGGAACAAGTATCTTTTCGTAGGATAAATGTTACCTGAGCACACTTCTGTTCGTTTACTTTTATTTTCCATAATTTTAGCCATAGTTCCAGCTGGGTAATATGTTCCTGAAGATATCGAGCTACTTCGTGAGAGTTTTCGTGCATACTAAAGCAGGCTGTATAATCAGCAAATGTAGATGTGTGGATGTTGCTGCTCACAGGCATATCATAAGTATAAATCAAATATAAAAATGGTCCCAGTATACTCCCCTGTGGCACACCTGATGAGATTGATTCGGGCAAATTCATGAAGTCTCCTTCCACAACAGTGAACTTTCGGGCAAGAATATAACTTTGCAAAGATTAAGAATGTTTATTGGTAGATATGTCTTCAATTTTAAAATTAGACCTTCATGCCATACTTTGTCAAATGCTTACTAATTGACCTGTATGACTCAGCAAGCTTCCAGTGGTGTGGATAATACTCCAGTCGTAAAATGGCATTAAAAATGAATAACAGGATTCTAATTGCAATACGAGGCAACTTCATTAGCATATTATTACTAATTTCATCAATACCCGGAGCTTTCTTTGGGTTGAGTTCAGCATTTAGTTTTTGTACATCACGCATCTTAAACTTTAATGGCCGAGAGTGTAGAGTAACTACACAAGGCACATCAACAACGCCCGTATATGTGTTTGGGGTAAATACGGATTTTAAATGCTCAGCAAATATGTTATCTTTTTCAGTATCGCTTCTTGCCCAACCTCCGGTAGAAGTGCGCAGAGGTGGTTTAAACTTAACCAGGGATCGCAAATAACGATTATTTTCCAAATTTAAACTGAAAAAATCACAATAATAGAGAAGTGCTACGGGCACAAGGAATATACCATAATACTCCATGTTACATGCAATGATTTTTATTTTTTTAATTTTTATTTATTCCTCACAAAATAAGAGTTATTTCTTGATTTTTATTTATTCCTCACAAAATAAGAGTTATTTTGTGACTTTTATTTATTCCTCACAAAATAACAGTTATTTTGTGATTTTTATTTATTCCTCAGAAAATAAGAGTTATTTTTTATTTTTATTTATTTCTCACAAAATAACAGTTATTTTGTGACTTTTATTTATTCCTCACAAAATAAGAGTTATTTTGTGACTTTTATTTATTCCTCACAAAATAACAGTTATTTTTTGATTTTTATTTATTCCTCAGAAAATAAAAGTCATTTTTAAAATGGGTTTATTAATTAATTTAATTTAACAAATAAGAGTTTTTGCATGGACTCTGGTGATAAATTCGATCTTAAATCTGTCAATATTAATTTTAGCGCAGAAAATGCTCTTTCCACAGAGACTTGTGTTGCTGGCGTGCTATGCAAAACCTGTGCCAATCTGTACAGGTATGGATATATATATTTTTGTTCCTCCCAATATTTCATTACATCTGCATCCACGTCAATGGGCTTAGGATTGTAATTGTCTATTTCGCTTATCGCCCTTTTCATTTCCTCCTCCAGATCACCATCTGAGTCTTCATCCTCTGAATTTACTTCAATAGAGTTTAAGAACTCGTTTAATAATGAACACGTGTTTGTGTCTTCAGACGACGGTAAAGCATCTGGTGTTTCAGCGTTTGAAGATGATGGTAAGTCAGAAGACTTTTGCGTTGCATCATTCTTCACAAAGAGTAAAATTTATTAAATTCATGTACATTAGACCACCCAATGGGCCGAAGTTTTTATTTTATTCGCTAAAGCCCATATGACATTTCATTTTTCTTTCATTTATCAAGTTTCATTTATCAAGCTGGTAACTCTTATGTGTTAATTATGAAGGTGTTGAGATATTTAGTACATTAAAAAATTTTGACAAATCAAAAAATATTTTTATATTATGCAACAAATTAATTATAAAATACATAAGAACCGGTCTTAAAACCCTAACCAGCACAAAAATGTGTTTTTCGGACAAATATAAGAAATCCGGTTCCAAACCGGATAAAAATATCTTATATTTGACGCTGGTAATGTAGCTTTCCATTGGTGAAAGAATTTTTAAAACCAGATGAGCGGCTTGGGTGTGAAAGCTTAGCAAAAAACAAACTCACTTTCTTATAAACTGGTTGTTTTTGTAAATGAAATAAAATTATTTGTAATAAAAAATATCAAATTTGTTTTTTTTTTTCAATTTAAATAGGCATATTTTGTAAAAAATTTCATTTCTACACGTTACCAAATTGTATGAAAAATAATGACAATTCGTTACAAACAATATGTTTTTCATACAAATTTCAAAGGAAAAAATTATTGTACGAATATATGCAGAATCTATACTAAAGTCTCTATTTTTCATTTTATTTACAAAAACACTGAGTTATTTTTTATATTTTATTTACTGCCAGTTCATAGAAGCCATGTAAAAATTCTTGCTTGGCTATTTATATTGAAAACACAAACAAAGCATTCAAAATTTGTTTTTGATTTCAATGTAAATAGCCAAGCAAGAATTTTTACTTGACTTCTATGAACTGGCAGTTATTAGTTTAAAAATGACTTTTATTTTCTGAGGAATAAATAAAAATCAAAAAATAACTCTTATTTTGTGAGGAATAAATAAAAGTCACAAACTAACTGTTATTTTGTGAGAAATAAATAAAAATAAAAAAATAACTCTTATTTTCTGAGGAATAAATAAAAGTCACAAAATAACTGTTATTTTGTGAGAAATAAATAAAAATAAAAAAATAACTCTTATTTTGTGAGGAATAAATAAAAATCAAGAAATAACTCTTATTTTGTGAGGAATAAATAAAAGTCACAAAATAACTATTATTTTGTGAGGAATAAATAAAACTCAAGAAATAACGATTAAAAAGTAATTTTTAAAATAAAAATTATAACCGTTACGGTCCCTGAACTTAACGGATGTTTTAAGTTTTCTCGTAGCGCGCCACGAAGAGTAATTAGATGCTGGTTTGACATCGATCTTCTCCAGATAGTTTTTAAGAGATGCAGTTTTTTCAGATGCAAGCAGCTCTTGGAGTCGATTAGTACACTCTTTAAACCTGATTTTATGTTGGGGTGATCTGTGTTGTTGCCATTCCCTTCTAGTTCTTCTTTTTTCACATACGAGACGTTCAATATCCGTAGAATAAATGCTATTAAACCCAATCTGCGGGTGGGAGGTAGTAGCATATTTAGCAGCCTGCTTAATATTTTCGTTAAGATTCGCAATATCATCGGATGTTCTTAGCGTTATGCTTTCCATGCAATGACTACTAATCTCAGACAATTAACACGATTGATCATCTTCACATATGAGTGAGGTAGATCACTTCTTAGTGGGTTACAGATTGTAACGATAGTCGGAGAGTGATCGGAGGAGAGATCTAGAGAAGTTTCAACATTAATTAAATCCCTAGAGATATTTTTCATGACGCCAAAATCTAAAACATCCGGAATTTTGTGTATGTCTGTAGGCCAGTAAATGGGCTCCCCACTCCAAATGACGTCCAAGCCCATTTTTGAAATTTTGTTAAACAAAGCTCTTCCTCTAGGTGTAATAAGGCGCGAATCCAAAAACGTATGTTTTGCCTTGTAGTCACCAGCTGCTACGAAACAAGGACCAAGAGATTTGTAGAAATTCTCGTATTGATCTTCGGTGACTAAAAATCTGGGAGGAGAGTAAACTGATGATATCACGAGAATGGTACAAAAATTTTCAAAATGTCAAGAATATAGTGCTTGAGTCTCGACTCTATTATAATTGTTGATCCACCACATGCTCTTCCTCTTGGGTCCTTAGTATCATATAAGGTGTAACCATTTTTTTTAAATAAGCTTCTTGAGGTCAAATGAGTCTCAAAAACCAACATTATATCAATATTTTTTTCCATTAGGAAGTGCTTAAGTTCATTTTTATGTTGGCGAATGCCGTTTGAGTTCCAGAAACATATTTTTAACGTGTTCACGGCTTGTTAATTAATACTTGAAGCAAAGTATTCTGCATTCTCAGCATTTCTTGCATCATGCTAGTCATATTTGTAGTACAGTTGTTTATAGTTTGCACCAGATTATCAATAGTGGCTTCAAGGCGACTGTGGTGGAGACACTTTCTGCGTCGGAAAAGAAATTGTATTAACAGTAAGGTGTAGCCATTCAGTTTGAAAAGGCTTCTCGAAGCCAAATCAAGATTATATCAATATTCTTTTTCCATAAGGAAGTGCTCGAGTTCATGTTTGTGTTGGCGAATGCCGTTTGCGTTCTAGAAACATATTTTTAACGTGTTAATGGCTTGTTAATTAATGCTTAAAGCAGAGTATTCTGCATTCCCAGCATTTCTTGCATCATGTTAGTCATATTTGTAGTAAAGTTGTTTATAGTTTGCACCAGAATATCAATATTACAGGGATGTTATAACCTATGCCTTATTGGCCATTTTCGATTTAACCGATTTTCTCGAAAACGGCCTCACTGATTTTTTGCACGGTTCTCTCATTTTGTTCTCCTAACTCTCCACTTTAAGAATATATGACCCTTTGGTATGACAGTTGAACTGTGCTCCTGGGAAATTTCATCCACGGTTTTTTTGACCATTTTGGACTTGCCCGATTTTCTCACGTGCGCCAAGATAGCGTTGATTTTGTGAATTTAAAAACCGGGAAAAAATAGGGGAAATTTTTTGGGTATTTTTTAAAAAATATATCAGCAAGGTAGTGTTGATTTTAGGAATTCAAAGGGGGAAACGAAACATAAACCGTGGATGAATTTTCCCAGGAGCACTGTTCAACTGTCATACCAAAGGCTCATATATTCTTAAAGTTGCCACTTAGGAGAACAAAATGAGAGAACCGTGCAAAAAATCGGTGAGGCCGTTTTTGAGAAAATCGGGCAAGTCCAAAATGGCCAAAAAACCGTGGATGAATTTTCCTAGGAGCACTGTTTAACTGTCATACCAAAGAGTCATATATTCTCAAAGTGGACACATAGGAGAACAAAATGAGAGAACCGTGCAAAAAATCGGTGAGGCCGTTTTTGAGAAAATCGGGCAAGTCCAAAATGGCCAAAAAAAACCATGGATGAATTTTCCCAGGAGCACTGTTCAATTGTCATACCAAAGGGTCATATATTCTCTAAGTGGACACTTAGGATAACAAAATGAGGTAACCGTGCAAAAAATCTGTCGAACTGTTTTCTAGAAAATCGGCCAAATCGAAAATGGCCAATAAGGCATAGGTTATAGCATCCCTGTAATAAAAAATGCCGAATATGGCGTCTCATTTAGTTTTATGCTTTCAACTCTGATGCAAATATGGCGGCTTATGTTTGTTTTATGCTTTCAACTCTGATTCACACAGAGTTGTATTAAGGCACAAAAAAGACAAGTTTCTATCACCATGACTACACGAGTAATTTGTTTTGACTTTGCACAAGCAATAAATCTGGCGACTTTTTCTGTGAAAAATATGTTATGTTGTATATAGTCGGGTGGTTAGTGGTTTGCCGCGGTAATAATGTATTCTTAATATACTGTGCAACAAACCAGTAACGCGACAATATATGTTTTAGCTGCTTTTATTTACAGCGTTAACATATTATCATTTATGAATCTTATTAACTTTAATGTACTTATATCGCTTTAACTGAATAAAAAACTTAATATATATTTAGAAAACTATATTATGTATCAACTGTCAAAAAAATATGCATACATAAATACTAGAGAATTTTGTGTATTAAAACGAAAACGAATATTTTTATAATTGATATATCTAAATATTTTTCTTCACACTCATTTAACAAACTATTCTAATTTTTATGTAACATTAATTTGAAGTCTACAAGTAACATAATTCTCTCTGCGATTCAATTTGACGCTTGCATCTTACATATTATGTTAGATGTAGATTCTATTTCACGCTTTACCCTACTTCTAGACTAGCTATAAATATGTCGACATATATTGCAGCAGTTGTCAAAATTATGTTATTGTTAGTGGATATAGCTCATTGCAGATACTTGCAATATACATATGTTGCAATAATTGTCTCTCTATAATAAAAATATGCCAAATATGGCAGCTTATATTCGTTTTATGCTTTCAACTCCGATTCACACAGAGTTGTATTTAAGCAAAAATCAGTAATAATGTATTTTGAATATACTGTGCGGCAAACCAGTAACCACCCGATTTTATGTAATACTTTTAAATGTTACCTTGAATCCCACAAAGAGCTACATGTTCTGTTACTACAATCGAACAAAATTAGCTGCTTTTATTTACAACGCTTATATGTTATAATCAATGTACTTTATTAACTTTAATGTACTTTCAATGCTTTAACTGGTTAACCAGAAGTGTGGAATTGTCTAACTTTATTTACAATGTTTTAATTATACTCCATATCGTCGGTTTGTTTCTGGTATGCGGCAAAGTATATTCAAAATACATTATGTCTGCAGCAAACCAGAAACAAACCGACGATATATTAAGAAAATCCCAAAATTTTTATAAAACAAACAATGCCATTAAAATAAACGAAGATGTTCACTGAAAGATTATATTATTTACAACAGTTCGTTTTCGCCTACATATATATTAGATATCAATATAGTATATAAATTTGTTCTTGTTCTGCCGACGGTCTCGCCCAAACTATATCACACTACGACCACACGAGCAATTTGATGTGTCTTAACACAAGCAATAAAGGCGGCAGAATGATTTTAGAAGAATTTTTCACTTAATATTTAGTAAAAAGCTTTTATTTAATAAAAACATCTTTATTTTTCTTTATTTTTATATTTTTTTTTTCTAAAAATTGCGTAAAAATTTAATTTTTTGCAAATAAATTAAATCGTCGAACAGCTCATTTACGTTTTTATCAAGACAAAGTTGTCTGAGCTGAAGCTCTGACAAAATTGTTAAGACTCTGCAATAACACTAATAAATAGAGTTTACACCTGATAAATTAATTAAATAAGTTGTTTTTTAAATAAAAATAAAATAAATTGTTTTTTGTTTTGCCGTGTTTTGGAAAAACATATTCTCGAAAGTTGGCTACAGCCTTGCCCCTTTCTGTGTAATAGTACAAAAACTGTACTATTTAAAATTCGTTGCACTTTTTGCACCATAAACCGATAACAGCATAATCTCAATTTCACTAATCTCATGGAAATGTCAAACGTAATACAGGAAAGTCGAACATAAATTAACACTGAGTTTGACGTTTAATATTAATGCAACAATTATTGCAACATATATTGCAAGTACCTACAATTAACTGACTCCACTAGCAATAACATAATTTTGACAACTGCTGCAATATATGTCGACATAATTATTGCTAGTCGAGAAGTAGGGTAAATCATGACATAAGTCACGCTGCACAAAATATTAAGAATACATTATTACTGCGGCAAACCACTAACCACCCGACTATGTGCAATACAACATATTTTTCACGGAAGTAATCGCCATAGATTTATTCTGCCGGTGTAATTGCTTGTGTTAAAATACAACAAATTGCTCGTGTGGTCATGGTGATAGACCATGTGCTTTAATACAACTCTGTATGAATCAGAGTTGAAAGCATAAAACAAATATACGCCGCCATATTTACATTTTTTTATTACAGGGATGCTATAACCTATGGCTCATTGGCCATTTTCGACTTGGCCGATTTTCTCGAAAACGGCTTGACAGATTTTTTGCACGGTTCCCTCATTTTGTTCTCTTTGTGTCCAATTTAAGAATATATGACCCTTTGGTATGACAATTGAACAGTGATCCTGGGAAAATTCATACACGGTTTTTTTTGTGGCTATTTTGGACTTGCCCGATTTTCTCAAAAACTGCCCTACCGATTTTTTGCACGGTTCTCTCATTTTGTTCTCCTAAGTGTGCACTTTAAGAATATATGACCCTTTGGTATGACAGTTGAATAGTGCTCCTGGGAAATTTCATCCACGGTTTTTTTTGACCATTTTGGACTTGCCCGATTTTCTCAAAAACGGCCTCACCGATTTTTTGCATAGTTCTCTCATTTTGTTGTCCTAAGTGTCCACTTTAAGAATATATGACCCTTTGGTATGACAGTTGAACAGTGCTCCTGGGAAAATTCATCCACGGTTTATGTTTCGTTTCCCCCTTTGAATTCCTAAAATCAACACTAGCTTGCTGATATATTTTTTAAAAAATACCCACAAAATTTCCCCAATTTTTCCCGGTTTTAAATTCCCAAAATCGACGCTATTTTGTTGACGTTATCTTGGTGCACGTTGATAAATTAACTTTCGTATTTCTATTGAACATCTGCTCTTTGGAAAGGTTTCCATAATATTTTGAAATCTTGTAGTGCTACCGTACTTTCAACGTAATTTGATAATAACTTTAATTCGCCACTAAAAAAATTAAAGTGTATTTAAATACATTTTAAATTTATATGAAAATTAACTTAAACTATATTTAAGTTTTCACTGATTTATTAGCCATTAGACCACTATCATAATTAAGGTCACATAACAAGCAAGCACGGAAAAAAGATCTAACTAACACAGTATTCTTGCCGCGCACAATTAAAACAACTCAGCATCTATCATCTAATACACCAAATTCTGCTCTTGCACGCTACTTACATATTTTGCATTGAACGGTATGTAAATAAACAAACCATGCAAAAAAATACTATGTAAAAATAAAATTACGTGTATGTACACTACCAAAAATTTGGCAGTAATTTTTCCTTCATTCACAACAATCATATAAAAACATAAAAACCATCTTACCAAATACATAAATCTATAAGTTTGTAAACAGCTAATAAGATATGCAAAGTATTAAACATTCCTCACACACTGGCAGTATCTAATTATCTCCATCACGACCATAAGAAACCATGTAAGTCTAATTAACTCACACATTTTTTAACTTAAAAAAATATATATGGTACATACATTTTCCCAACCACGGATGACTCATTTGTTTCTTCTAGCATCATCAACTACAAGTTTTTAAGCAGCTAACCAGATACGCAAAGTATTAAATATTCCTCCCACTATGGCAACACTTTTCCTTAAACCCGCACAATACGCAAAGTATTAAGCATTCCTCCCACTCTGGCAACACTTTTTTCCTTAACCCCGCAAAATAGGCTTTACATTATCTATATATATAAAACGGAATGTGTGTTTGTTTTTTTGTTTGTTTGTACCTTATAGGAGACCAGCGGGCAAATTACGGCATTCGATATCGATCGAAATGTCCATACAAACACAATTAAAATTGTATGAAAATTTGCTCAATATCGAATGCCATAATTAGCCCCCAGACCTCTTGACCGATCTTCCTGAAATTCTCACAACATTTATCTGGGGATCTGGCTACTTTTTTTCGCCCACGCCCACTCTTGCGCCCGCTTTTTTAAATTATGTTACTCCTTCCACTTATTGCCCGCCTCAGTAATTGATTAAAAATAACTTCGTCATCTAACGACCAATTTTCAAAGTGCTTTTTGCATATGGAAGAGGTGCACTAAAATTGTTCGGTTTTGTATTTTGCTTATGAAAGAGGTCTACCAAGTTTTTTTAATGTTGGGAGGGGGAGGAGGGGTTGAAATGTGCCCACCAAAAAACAATGAATTATCAAGTTACTTTGTCGTTTGTGGACCAATTTTCAAGGTCCATTTTAATGTTTTTAAATGATGGGGTTGGTGAAAGCAAAACGCCTGCAACAAAAATTTGTTATCAAATATTACTTCTGTTACTTCGTCGTTTGTCGACCAATTTTCAAAATGATCTCTGCATATGGAATTTTCTTTTTAATTGTGGGGGACATGCAAAGTACCAGACCGAAAAATTGATAATACGTTAATATTTTATCTAAACAATCAAAACAAAAACTTCGTAAGAAACTTATTAAAAAATTTACTTTTTAAGTACAAAAAATTTCGTTTTTTAATTACCACAAATTTATGATAATAACCTCCTTATTCTGAACTTTGGGACAAATAATAAAATTAAAATGTTATTAGCAATGCAAAAATTGTCAATTATGATCATTATTGTATTTTCTCATAGAGCTTGAATACGGGTGTTAAATACAATTTGCGATCTAAAAACTAACTAAGAAATAATTTTATACATAAAACAATAAAATGTATCAAAAAAAAAAAACATAATTTTCGCAACGTACAAAAAAAGTAACCAAATAAAATCCCACTTTTATTTCATTTCACACTGATGGGTGTAGCAAAGCGCACCGGGTTAAGCTAGTAACTTTATACAAAATACCCTACAGTAGAGTCCAAATAATTCGTTATCGGAGAGACAAACTGTTTCTTCTTAATTTTTTTACAAATCAGAGGAGTTTTTGAAATAAATTAATTTTCTCAATACACAAACCGCTTATTTCGAATTTCTGAGATTTTGAAAGTAACGGATATAAATATTTGCATTTTGACTTAATATCAACCTTAAACCCGCAAGGTATGCAACAATTAATACACAAATCTATAATATTTTTAAACAGCTTACAAGATATGCAAAGTATTAAACATTCCTCCCACACTGGCAGCATCTTGTTCTTGTAAGCTTTACCACACATTTCACATCAACCAATTCACACACCCACAATTCACCTCAGAGATCTTATGGTAAATACACAAACATTCACAATAAATACAAAATTTCTTTTAGCAAATATACGAACATTCACAATAAATTCTTACAATCGGAGGGATCAATAGATATTTTAATTTTTTTATAAATCAGATTAGTTTTTTTAGCCCTTTTTATTTGTAATTTCTGTATCATTCAATCAGAGATGAAAATTCAATCAAATAACCCCCTTTTAAAAAAACATACTTTCATCTCTGCATGAGCCAAATTTTGCATGGAAAACGTGAGTTGAAATTTTTCTATTTATACTACTTACCAAAAAACTTACAAACAGATGATGATAACGAATATTTTTCTCTATATGAAAGCAAAAATAGTAGAACGATTTATTTGATCATTAAAAGGAATAATGTGAAAAGAATATAAGTGGATTGATATACCATGAAATCCATGTCACGCACTGTTACGGCGTTCGTATAATTATAGCTGATTTTTGTAAGAAAGGTTTTTCTTACGTAAGTACATTTAGGTTCTAACTATTCAATTTTGTAACCGTTTTTAAAATGTGCAAAATGTTTTTGAAACGAGTTTTTATTTGCGTTGATATAAAGCGAAATGTTGCGTACGCACGCGCTACAAAAATTATACTCTGAAACTATGATGTCAGTTTATATTTTAGATTTCTGAGAATCCACTTGAAATAGAATTTTTTATTTTTTTACAGCTATAAGAAGCTATCTTAGATTATACAAATAGCTATACAACTTTGACAAAATTATATATATTATAGTTTTTTAACTTTTAACATCGTCACGCACATGTTAAGTCTGTCACGCACAATTACACGGTACGTTTGTGATATGTACTCATTCGTTTCGAACAAGCTAATAAATAAAATGCAATCCAAATTCATTTTTTATCTTTATTTGTATCTTTTATTGGAAACGAAAGAAATTCAGTTCAATGAAAATAACACATTTTTGTAAGTTGATGATGTAGCCCTGCGGTTGACTTTTCTGTGGATTTCGTGATATAAAAAGTTTACTAACTGCATACAATTGAAAAGTTCATCTCACCATTAAAATGTTTGCGATTAAATTTAACTAAACAAATGAGAAAAAGCTGCTAAATACAGTAATTTAAAGATGTACAAAATGCTTAAATTTAATAAAAGTAAACAAAAAATTAAAAAGGAAATATCTAGTTTGCCATGTTTTTTTTGAAGGATTGATTAGGAATGTTAGGTCTTATTAAAGATGATTAACTTAATGTACTGGAATTCTCTAATTTTGTTGGTCTGTATGAAATATTGTGAAAACTTAAGCGTTCAAAATGAAACACAACACAATGCAATATTCAGAAATACAACATATTATCACTTTTTTGTGTGAAAGTTATACATTTTCCATTTCGAAAGGTCTAGCACGCAAAATTAAAAAAAATTAATATGGGCTTATTATAATTGATCTTCACTCTGTTCATTTCTATAGCACATCTTTAGAAAATAAAAAAAATAGAATCATGCTAAAGCATACCTAAATTGTAAAATGCAATGTAAATAGATCTTACTTTATATCTCTATCTATATGAGTATTAAATAAATTTAAAGAAAAAATATTGAAAGCATGCCGAAGAATGTATAATTAAAAAAAATTCCTCACGTCATGCATTCTTGTAAGCAAAGAAATTTTATGATTTTGTGACAAATGAAATACATAAGTGAAAATTCAAAAGACTGAATTCGTAAATTCTAATAGTATAAGTTTTTAATTGAAACACCACTACATCTCGGACTCTCGCATCACTATCAACAGAAACATGCTAAGGAATGCATGCTAGCAAAATATAAAAATCCCGTTAAAAGGTGATGAGAAGCTTTTTTCTAATCATTAATTCGCAGACAGCAATTGTATCTAGATCAACCCAATTCATGGATTTATTGTATAAAGGTGTGGTTGATGGTGATTAGGAGCTTTTTTAACTGAGAAACCATTATATCTGAATGCTATACAGCCCAGCCTACGCCAACAACAAGAAGTTCAAGGAGACAACCAGCAAACCTCATGTAGAATTCATATTCATAGATATTCCAATGTTTCTGACGCTGTATGAAAACACCGACGTACAGTGCTTCAGAATCGTTTTTCATCGGCCAAAACTCTATAACTTTTGAACTACTGAATTTTTTTTGTGGATAGATAACATCTTAAGCTTTTAGCCAGTTTTAGTTTCATTAAAATCAGCACAGTGGTTGTGGAGAAATTTAAGGTTAAAGTTGAACTTTCAACATTTTTTTAATTTGCTTAGAAATGCGCGCTTTTTATTTTTTATTTTTGTTGAAAAAAGGCCTTATAAGGAAACTAAAATCATTTTTATAAAAACAACAAAGTAAGTTTTTGAAAATTAAATACATATGCCTAGTTGTTTCAGTCATAAATAGTTTATAGACTGTTGGTTATTTTTATTTTTTTTTAAGAGAAGTAACACTCAGGCAATGAATGCCTACTACTATTACTAGGTGTTGCCTTCTTTAGGAAAGGGATAGTGATAGAGAAGACAGGTGGTGAAAGAAGAAATAGAGGAAAGCTTCATTCTTTTTACAACTCTGTGCTCTGATGTTACATTAGGATTAGTATCTGCTGAAGTCGGTATAATTCAGTGAACAGTGACTATGCCTTCATCATATACATAAGTATGTAAGACATGTGCAGACATAAATAACTGAACCGTTTCTACTAGATGAATATCTGAAAGACACTGAATTAAAAAATATTACTTAAACAGTACTTATAAGAATCATAAAACTAATTGGAAATAATTAAGTATCACTTATAGCACAAAGTACCTGTTAATATTTAAAATATAATTAGGTTTTATATAATGAGGGATTTTCCCCAAAATCTGGCTATTAAATTTTTTTATGATGGACTTAACTATAATTCAAAACTAAGTATTAGTACTTGAAGAAATGGTAATCTATGGATACATCAAAGATATTTATATTTGACCTCTTTTTATACAATGCACAAAACACGTTATTTTAATATCATTCATTAAATAACTCAAATAATAGTAAATGTAAATTATAATTATTATTCATTTGGGTGGAATATTGCTTGCAAATTTTCATTATTCAGTTCTGTATTACTTCTGTCGTGTAGCAGTCCTTTAGCTTCGGCTTCCACTTTCGTTAGTTGTTTTTGTGATCGCAATTGGTGAAGCAAACTATCTTTAATGTTTTCACATCCGATTTCTTCATTTATATTTTTCAGTTTTCGCCTCTTAGATCTATCGCAACATTTATCTAGCGATTTTTGTTGTCTTTCTCCACTGTTTTTACTTGTAGTTTCAGAAGTTATCTGGATAGTGTAACGTTCCATCACAAATGACTCTATACTTTTTCCCGATACTGTATATTTTGTCTATTTTAGTTTACAAATATTTAGTCACAAATCACTCTATATTTTCTTCCAACGCTGTATATTTGTTTTATTTAATTTACATTTTTTTTGTTTGTTTGTTATTGAAAGCTTACCAACAGAAATAATACTAACACCTACACAACTGTTTTTATAAGTACTTTCATAAAAAAGTACATACTTTCATAAACATGCGTACGCTATAACAAGAGAAATAAAAGAAACAACAACCACGCTCATGCAGACTAAATAACATCGTACTAACAGAAGTAAAATAACAACAACCACGTACATGCTTTTGTAAGCATGCATGCTATAAAACACATGCAGGCTTTGTACAGATTGTAACTTAAAACGAACAAACTATGCAAATGGGAAAATACTTCTCAAAAGATTAAAATAATAATTATTATAAGACGATAAGTTTAGGTAACAAGCAATCAGGACGAGCTTTACGTCTTAGTACGAAAAGCAGAGGCACTACCTGTATATTACGCAGAACGGACGTCAACGTACAGGCTTGTTCTAATTTTTGAAAGGAAGCATAAAGACCTACCGAATTCATCTTGGGCTTTCTGTAATAAATAGTAGTTAGTATTCAAGATCTGCCGCATACATCTTGAATTTAATATTAGTTAATTTTTTTATTTCAAGATCTACCGAATTCATCTTGAAATAATTTATTTTTTTTTTATATATATTCAAGATCCCCCGAATTCATCTTGAGTTTATTTCTTCTGCTTTGCCGTGTTTTCAAGATCTACCGAATTTATATTGAGAACTCGGTTTATATTCACGATCCCCCGAATACATCTTGAATTTATTTTTAGTTTATTTTATTTCAAGACGTACCGAATTTATCTTGAAATAATTTATTTTTTTTATATATATTCATATATTTTTCGTCAGCGATCAACTTCGCTTTGTCCAATGCCAACTACTTATTCGTTAACATTACAATTGCCTAGTACTTCTTCATATAAGTCAGCGATATCATCCCTTTCGGGCTCGTATACATCACTTAACAAGGTTATCACTACAGATAACAGTAGCACTAAAGCCAAGGTCCAAGTCGGAATGGATAGGTATATAACTGTGGTAAAGCGTGGGCGAAGCCCAAATTCTTCCAAAATTTCATCTGCTCCAAAGATGTCTAGGGATAACAGCGCATCATCTACTAATCGTCAAAATCGGTTTTCACTATTGCAAGACAATAACGACAAGCCCGCTGCATTATCGCTAAAGTCTTTTAAGCCACCACCTATCTATCTGAGAGAAAAAAACTCTAACACGCTTTTAAAAAAACTATTGTCGGCCATTGGTGAAAATACTTTTCACATCATTCCAATTTAACGAGGTAATATTGATGAAACTAAGATCCAAATATATGATGAAAAAGATTTCCGGAAAATTATTAGTGAATTTGAAACAAACAAAACAAATTTTTACACCTATCAACTTAAAAGTGCTTAAGGCCTACAAATAGTATTAAAGGGCATAGATTCATATGTTGACCCCGAAGAAGTAAAATGTGCTCTTATCGACAAAGGATTTAAGGTTAAAAATGTTACTAATATAATTAACAGAGAAAAGGTCCTCCAACCCCTATTTCGGGTCGAACTGGAGCCTAATGACACACAATTGAAAAAAAATCAAACCCATCCAATTTATAGCGTAAAGTTTCTCTTGCACCGAAAAATCACAGTTGAAGAGCCACGTAAGCGTTCAGGTCCCGTACAGTGCCACAATTGCCAAGAATATGGCCATACTAAAACTTACTGCAAATTACCTACAGTTTGTGTTATCTGCGGTGAATTGCACGGTTCTGCTAGCTGTACGAAGGCAAAAGATCAAGCTGAAAAAAATGTAGTAATTGTGGAGGTAATCGCACTGCTAACTACAGAGGATGTCCTGTATATTCTTTCGTTAAAAAGACCATGGGACAAAAACCTAAATTAGCTCCAGTTCAATCAGCAAATGCTTTCTCCGCCAATTTTCCTCCAATGAGCCAACCAAGTACTTCACGTGTATCATATGCCGATGCTGTTAAGACAAATTCTTTTCCCACGCAGAAAGTGTCCCCACCAAGTAATTCAACAAATGCTAACACAAGCTTTAATTTCAGTCGCCTTGAAGCCACTATTGATAATCTGGTGCAAACTATAAACAACTTTACTACAAATATGACTAGCATGATGCAAGAAATGCTGCGAATGCAGAATACACTGCTTCAAGCATTAGTTAACAAACCATGAACACGTTAAAAATATGTTTCTGGAACGCAAACGGCATTCGCCAACATAAAAATGAACTTGAGCACTTCCTCACGGAAAAAAATATTGATATAATGTTGGTCTCAGAAACTCATTTGACTTCGAGATGACTTTTTAAAATTTCTGACTACACCTTATATGATTCAAAGGACCCAAACATACTTTCTGGGGTTCGCGTCTTATCACACCCAGAGGTCGAGCGTTGTTCAACACAATTTCAAAAATGGGCTTGGACGTCATTTCGAGTGGGGAGCCCACTTACTGGCCTTCAGACATACAAAAAATTCCGGTTGTTATAGATTTTGGCGTCATGAAAAATATCTCTAGGGATTTAAATCAAGTTGAAGCTTCTCTAGATCTCTCGTCCGACCACTCTGCCACGATCGTTTCAATTTGTAGCCCATTAAGAAGTGAATTACCTCATCCTTATGTGAAGATGATAAATCGTGTTAATTGGCTGGGATTCAAAAAATATCTTAGTAGTCATTGCACAGAAAATATTACGCTAAGAACACCCGATGATATTGAATCTAACATTACCAACCTTAATGAAAATATTAAACAGGCTGCTGAACATGCCACTACCTCCCATCCGCAGACTGGGTTTAATAGAATTTATTCTACTGATATTGAACGTCTCGTGTGTGAAAAAAGAAGAGCTAGAAGGGAATGGCAACAGCACAGATCACCTCAACATAAAACTAGGTTTAAAGAGTGCACTAAACGACTCCAAGAGTTGCTTGCATTTGAAAAAACTGCATCTCTTAAAAATTATCTGGAAGGTCTTGATGTCACACCAGCATCTAATTACTCTTTGTGGCGCGCTGCTAGAAAGTAAAACACCCGTCGAGTTTAATCTACCTCTGCGCACATCTACCGGAGATTGGGCAAGAAGCGACTCTGAAAAAGGTAAATTATTTGCTGAGCATTTAAAATCCGTATTTACCCCAAACTCATGTTCTGGTGCTGTTGATTTGCAGAGTGTAGTTGCGCTACCCCTCGACCCATAAAATTTAAGACGCGTGATGTAGAAAAACTAATTGCTGAACTCAACCCGAAAAAAGCTCCGGGTATTGATGAAATTAGTAACCAGATGCTGATGAAGTTGCCTCGTATTGCAATTAGAATCCTGTTATTAATTTTTAATGCCATTTTACGTCTGGACTATTATCCAAACAGCTGGAAGCTTGCCAAGGTTAAAATGATTCCAAAGCCGGGCAAAGATCTTACCAAGGCTGAGTCATATAGGCCAATAAGTTTACTGTCAACAATGTCAAAGCTCTTTGAAAAGTTACTCATGATAAAATTGTCCCCAATTCTAACTGATAATGAGTGCATACCGGACCATCAATTTGGTTTTAGAAGTCAGCATAGCACCATTGAAGAAACTCATAGATTGGTTCAATTTATACGAAAAACTTTTGAAGAAAAGAAGTATTGCTCTGCGCTGTTTATTGACGTTTCTCAGGCATTTGATAAAGTGTGGCATGAAGGCCTAATTTTAAAATTAAAGACTTACTTACCGATAAACATTCTAAATCTTTTGGAAAGTTACATTATTGCCCGGAAATTCACTGTTGTGGAAGGAGACTTTATGAGTATGCCTGAAACAATCTCATCCGGTGTGCCACAGGGGAGTATACTGGGGCCAGTGTTGTATTTGATTTATACTTGTGATATGCCTTTGAGCAGCAATATCCATACATCTACATTTGCCGATGATACAGCCTGCCTTAGTATGCACGAAAACCCTCACGACGCTTCCCGATATCTACAAGAACATATTACACAGCTGGAACTATGGTTAAACTTATGGAGAATTAAAGTTAACGAACAAAAGTGTGTTCAGCTAACCTTTACCCTGCGAAGAGATACTTGTTCCCCAATTCGAATCAACAATCAAGTTGTTCCTCAACATTCACATGTAAAATACCTTGGTATACACCTTGATCGACGGCTTACATGGAAACACCATATTGACTCAAAGCTAACACAAATGAAACTTAAATTAACTGATATAGATTGGCTGATTGGTAGAAATTCAACACTCAGTCTAGATTGTAAACTTTTAATATACAAGTCGCTTTTGAAACCCATATGGTGCTACGGAATACAGCTATGGGGCACTGCTTCAGCTTCCAATATAGATAGAATCCAACGAAGGCAAAACAAGATTTTAAGACTAATAACATCAAAAATTCAAATTTACATCGTGATAAATATGCCACTAGTGACTGAAGAAATTAAAAAATACGCATGCAAATACTTAACAAAACTCGAGTCTCATCCTAATCCACTTGCTCGTAACATCTTGAATTTTACTGGATACATCCGCTTAAAAAAGAGGGACACTATGGCTCTAATACTCAACACTCCAGATGAAACAGCTTGAAAATATTTTTGTGCTTAATACGATATTTATGTATTATTGATTACTATCACTAAGTTTATGCCTGACACTGGTTGGGCCTAAATATTATATCTAGATTTAAGATTTGAAAACTTATTGTTAGTTCATTTTTTGAAGATACAATAAATAAATATACGCATTAAAAAAAAATAAAAAATATATATATTCAAGATTCTCCGAATTCATCTTGAAGTTATTTCTTTTGCTTTGCCGTGTTTTCAAGATCTACCGAATTCATCTTGAAAACTCGTTTTATATTCAAGATCCCCCGAATACATCTTGAATTTAATTATAGTTTATTTTATACTGGTTTATTTTATACTGTTTTGAATTACGAGAGCCACCGAATTCCTCTCGGCCGCATTTACTAAACGGCCTCACAAGGCCCACCGGATACTCCCGTAACTAGTTGGTACCGCCTGTAATTCACTGACAATATACCCTGTAGTTTTAAGATATCCTAGTAGCATAAGTTTCGTTAAATAAAGCTTTGTGTATTTTCTTAACACCGAAGAAAATAAATCTTTTATTTCAAAGTTAGTACCCCAGCTGGAAAGAAAAACCACATTACAATAGTAAGTTCAACTTGTAACCATTTTGCAAAGCACATATTGAATTTACTTTTACTCCAATCAGCTTCCTTGTAGCGTTTTTTAAAATTTTTGACAAAAGCAGATACTTTGTTTTGTAACTCCAATTCTGTTTCACTGCTGTAACAATTTAAGTTTAATTTTCTATGAATGTAGCTCAGAACATCTTCCTCATTTTTGTTTTTGAAATATTCTTGAGTCAATTCCTTATAGCTGAAAGTAATGTATTTGCTAAATAAAAATAAATAAAGTAAAACTTGCAAAAATTTATCAATCTTTTGGAATCAAATATTTGTACGAAACTAAATTTTATTTCCAAATTATAGTCCTTATATACAATATTCAATATAAAATTGTTAAACCTAATCTAGGTTACCTACTTAAATTCTCAATTTTCGAATAAAATTAACTCCTCCGCTCTCTCTCTCTCTCTCCTTCATTATTTTCTTTCTGGTAAGAAGGAAAAGACCATCGAAATGAACGTGAGTTTATAGCTATATCTTCGCACCAACCTGTCTACTTACCCTAATATTCAAAAATCAATTAACTATACAAAATTGCAGGAAAACAATCACCATAATACGTTTTGGTACCTGCGATTTGTACTTATGATTGTTTATTTGGAGTTTGCCGTATTAAGTTTTAAATATTAATCTCAATTTTTTTAATTCAAAGTTATGTATATAAAGAGTTTGCTATTGTTATTTTTCTTTTGTTCAGGTAGAATGACATTTATGTGATTTCTAATGCAGATTTTCTAGCAATTTGGGTACAAATATTTTTATGTGATTGTTGAGTATTTTCATTAAAATAAAAAAGGTGTTCCACAGCCGGGTCATGGCGGGTGCAAAAGTATATATATGCTTAAAGAAGACACTTTCGTCTTTCTTTGGAGGGTTACGGTTTTTTGATCCCTTTTGATCTTCAAAAGTTATACACTACTAAACTTCAAGTTTTACTTAAATATGGGGGATTAAAATTTCTTATATCGCACTCTAACTTCAAATTGTACAGGATGTGCTCATATCATTTCTTAAAAAAAAAAAACTTACCCAACATAACAAAAAAGACCGCAGCTCTTTATCGATAATAGTTTTCGAGCAATCGTAATTTATTTCAGATAAAATATGGGTAATTTTTTATTTTTTTTTAACATAAATTTGTTGTTTTTAGCAGCATGCCACGCCCACTACTGAGAATATTTTAACCAAATTTTTTGACTACCTTAGTTTTGAAATGTTTTCTTTCGAATGGCGTAAAAATTTTACTAATCTATGTCAAGAAAAAATTTAGGTTTTGGCCGATGAAAATTGATTCTGAGCCACCGTGCGACGGAGAATTGCTGGTAAAGGTAACTGAGTTATTTGAGATCGATTTGCTACAATATTTGCTTATTAAACATGTATTTCTTTTTATATAAACTTATTTCTACATACATACATATATATTCGCATATATGTAGATATTTATACATTTAAAAATTATATAAATGATCTCTATTTCAAGAAATCAAATCAAAAAAGTAGTGCCACACTAGAAGAAATAATGAATAAAACGAGAGACTGACTGACTAACTGATACGTACAGTCTGTCTGACATGCTGACATGCATATCATCCAAATAAAAGCCAGCCTTCATAAATTAAACATAAAGCCTATTAATGTAAACATAGTTTCTGTATCAAGTTATACAATTTAGGCAATTAAAATTCTAAAATTTAATTACCGTTAACATATGGGGAAGTAAGGACATCAATGATAGAGGGGAGTCACTTATTCAATTCATACTACAAACTAACCTTATAATTGTGAATATAGGTCCTACCTCATCCAAAGTCTCGGACTTAATACTTGTTAATAATGTAGATATTGTTGTAAATGACTGGAAGGTGCTTAGACAGTTTTAAAACTTAGGAAATTGTATAGGAACCAGTTGATGCCATTAGGATACGAAAGATAAATTTTTCGTATCTTTTGATAACTTCAGGTACCATGTGTAATCCCGACATTTTTCGTATCTTTTGAATCTGTACGCGAAATGTACAGAAAATATGAAAACCTTTTTTTGAGGAAATATGAACATATTTTTTATTTTCAGGAAATTTATGTGAACTTTTTGATATAATCGCCTTAACTCGTATATTAATTTCTACAAAAATGAATTTGTTTTGATACATATAATTAACTTTAATTATATAATTAAATACAGTTATTTTTAAAAATTACATGCCTAATATTTATGACTTAAATAAATATAAAAATGAATTTATATGATATCATTTTCTTTACAATATTTATTAAATATGAAATAATAATGTTATGTTAATAAATGTTAAACGTTAAAAATGGAATTTAAAATTCTTTACAAAATGTATCTTTTTGGGAACAAATGTATCTTTTTGGAAACTAAAATGTATCTTTCTCGAAATTTCACTGGCAACACTGATAGGAACCCACGTAATACCAATTGAGTGTTACTATAGGAATATTGAAAACAATTTATATCATGCTAAACCAATTAGGAGTGAAGTTGATATTGAAAGGTCTGTTAATTGCTTAACGAAAGTAAGAACCAAATCATATGAATCAGCTTGTACTCTCTCGCGCATAAAACGTAAGTCTAGACCTCCATGGTGGAGTAAAAATCTAGACGTTCGAAGACGTGAACTGCGTGAGTTCTTCAGATTGGCTAGACACCTAGACCAAACTGAGTGCTGTAGAGACTACAAAAAAGTACTGAAATCTTTTAAGAAAGAGGTGAGAAAGGCCAAGAGAAATTCATGGAAGAATTTTTGTGGTAACATAGAAAAAACTACTGATACGGCCAGAATGAGGAAGCTGCTTGCTAGCAATCCACCAATGCCTAGCACGATTTGTAAAGGGAACGGTGATTAGACTAGCTGCAGCCGGGAAACGTTAGAGGTTCTCCTGGACACAAATTTCCCTGGCTGCACAGAGATCTACTCTCGTTCTGAAACTACAAATGTACTGGATACTGAGAATTGCGAAGTTATTTCCATTAGTAAAGTGCAATGGGCTACTAATTCTTTTGAACCTTATAAATCTTCAGGGCCAGACGGTATCTTTCCAGCTCTACTACAGTATGGTGGACAGAGGATAATTCCCTGGCTAACGGGAATATTCAATGGCTGTCTTCGACTAAATTATGTGCCAAAGTCATGGAGAATAGCTAAGGTTGTGTTCATACCAAAAGCAGGTAGAAGTAAACATAAGTATCCAAAAGACTTTAGGCCTATCAGTCTGACATCCTTTTTACTGAAAACACTAGAGAGAATCTTGGATATACACATCAAGGAAAATGTATACCCAAATATTCTGTCTTCAAAACAACATGCATACACAAAGGGAAAATCAGTTGAGACAGCACTCCATAATGTTGTAGAATTGATTAAGAAATCGTTACACTATAAGGACTATGCTATGGGGGTCTTCCTGGACATTGAAGGCGCTTTTAATAATGTCTCTACGGATGCAATTATGGAAAGCGTCAATCGGTCCGGTGCTCACATACTAGTCAAGAAATTTGTTGGCAATCTCTTAATGTGTAGAATAGTATCTGCAGAATTAGGCAATGCCATTATAAATAAGGAAGCTCATAGAGAAACTCCCCAAGGAGGAGATATTTTACCTCTTCTTTGGACGCTAGTCGTAAATGACATTCTCATGGAATTCGAGGGCAAAGCAGCTAAGATTACGGCTTACGTAGATGACGTAGCCATTATTACAACTTGTAAGTTCCTCGACACAATTAGCTCCATTATGGAGTCCTCTATAAAGGGTATTCATAGATGGGCAGCCAGGGTGGGTCTGAACTTGAACCCTGAAAAAACAGTCCTTGTACTTTTTACTAGAAGGAGAATCAGGGAATGGAGAACACCAAAATTAGATGGTATACCGCTCTCGCCCAAAACACATACAAAAAACCTGGGAGTTATTTTGGATAGCAAACTGAAGTGGAAACCCAATATAGAGGATAGAGTCAAAAAGGCTACCACTGCTCTATACGCATGTAAAAATATGCTGGGCAAGACATGGGGTCTTTCGCCTAATCTTACATATTGGACCTACACAGCGGTAGCTAGACCAATTCTACTCTAAGGAATACTTGTATGCCTAAAAAAGTAAGAAAATATCCAAAGACTAGCAGATTTCTGCATTACTGGAGCTCTAAAAAGCACACCTACTGCAGCTTTAGATGTTATGTTAGAAGTTAAACCAATAAAAATAAGCGCTCTGAATGCGTCATGCAAATCTGTAATCCGACTCAGGACAACAGAACAGATGTCGTACAAACCATTTGGTCACGGTAAATTGCTGGAACACATGGAGTGTAGCTCGGACTACATCATTCCAGAAATTAACTTCCTAGCCAAACCACAGATCACTATAAGGGAAGAAGGCTATCTCGAAGGTCTTAACTATAGTGGGTATAGTTTTAATTTCTTCACTGATGGCTGCGGTTTACTGCCCGGAGCTTAGTATAGAGGAATCTTATAAACTTCATGATTACTGTAGCATCTTCCAGGCGGAAATCTATGCAGCCAAAATGCCTGCAGAATTAGCTTTCACCCCTCAAACCATGAATGCGCGTGTGAATATATATATAGACAGTCAAGCAGCAATTAAGGCAATTTCAGCAGACTGCAACTACTCCTCGGTTGTGCTCATGTGTAGGAAGGCCCTAAATATTTTATGTGCTGGCAGACAAGTACATGTTTATTAGGTCCGAGGACACATGGGGATTGAGGGAAACTAAATGGCCGATATACTGGCAAAAAAGGGACCCAATTACCGGTGGAAGAAACGGTATATGTCCGGAAACAAATTCAATACCTGAAATGGATCATAGACTCTAAGATGAGGGAAGAAGCGGAGGAAAGTTGGCGTGCGACGAAAACTTGCAAAACTTCTAAAATCATGTGGAGCTCCTACGATCCTAAATCGACTAAATTCCTTTTATCACTAACCCGAAGCGACTGTAGACATCTAGTGGGGGTATTAACTGGACACTGGTGGACGGCTTCGTATGCCGTCAAAATAGGACAGATACTTGACGGCACCTGCAGGAAATGTAGGGAGCACGGAGTACTGTGCCACTGTCCGCCTCTAAGCCGCACTAGATTTGACAGTCTTGGTGATCACACTTTTCGAAGTCTTGAACTTGTATCGGGAATGGAAATGTGTAGACTGCTAATGTTTGTTAAATCTGTGTGGAAGTCATTCGATACAGGCAGCACGAACTAGGCTGCCATACTTACAGGTTTATTGTAATCTGCTGGTATCGCTAAGGATCAATACTGGTCTATGCGAGGTCCCTGACCAACCAGACTAACCTAACCTAACCGTTAACGCCGACAGAGGAGAGACAGAAATTCCGACATACAAAGTCATCTAGTTTACTAGAAGAACGGTCGAGAAGTTAGACCTAAATTCTCAGAAAACGATTTTGTTTTCTGTTGATCGCTTTTCAAGAAGAAAATAAGTTTGTTTATTGTGATTTGACTAATTTAAAAGTACATTTAAATTCAGTCTTAACATGAAATTTAAAAATTAACGTTATTCAGTTCTTTATGATATGTATCTAAGATTCCAACAAAGCTACTATATGAAAGAATCTCAAGCGCTTCTAACTGCATCAGAGTTTAAGATAAAAGCTCATATTATTCAATAGCGTCCAATTGATGTATAAATTTAGTTTGAAACAGCAAGAAAAGACCTCAGCTACTGCATTTTTATTGATGATCGAATAATAGAAAGTCCGGAAAGTCTTATAAATTAATTAATATGGATAACAAATTGGTTTTAATAGACATGCAAGGTTTTAAAGCTAATTCGAATGATTTCATCGCAAAAAAAGTATCGGATATTTTCAACAATAATAACTATAACAATTTCATCACAAAACTTCCTTTTGGTTTTAAATGTTTATCAATAAAAAATAAAAAGTAAAAAGAAGAAAACTGGCTAACAAAAAAAAACTATCATCACCTAAGCTAATTTTAAACAGCAATCAAAGACCTCAACTTACTGCATTTTTATCGATGATCGTATTGATAAAAGATCAAGTTCGAAAAGTCTTATAAATTAAGAAATATGGTTGAAAAATAAATTTAATAGACGTGCAAGGTTTCAAAACTAATTCAAATGATTTAAGCACAAAAGAATTAGCGGTTGTTTTCAACATAATGACTATAACAATTTCACAAAATAAAAGAAGTAAAAAGAAGCAAACAGGCTAACCAAAACTATCATCACCTAAGCTGGACTGCTAGATCAGTTTCATTACAAATTGTTTGGCAACTTTTAAAAGTCAATGCAAGATGTTCTAAAATAAATGTAAAAGGTAAAGAAAAAATCCAATGGTTGGAAAAAATTTTATATAAAAATATTTCTAACTTTGACTATATAGGCTACATCAACTTTAAACAAATGGATATTAAATATATTAAATATTTGTTTTTTTACTTACTACAACTATAGAGTTTGTATTATAAAAAAACAATTTTACTTAAAACAGAAACTCCTCACAAGCTTTTAAGTGAATACACATAAAAATTAAAACAACGGTTTTTTATTTCAAATAAAACTATGAAGATATTTTACGTTTATTTACAACAACAACAAAAGACCGCACATGACAAAAAATTTATTCAAACAGGGAGCCAAACACTTATTTGTATGTTCGTACATATATACACAAAATCAATTTGTATTGTAGATATGTATGTACACATATTATCAAATTTCTTACCCATACTCAATTATTAATTGGATCTTAACAATCACACTTACGTATCTACACCATGAAAATATACAAACCGTCTACCAAGCCACTGACGCTTGAAAAGCCGTTCAGTCAAAGAAGACGAATGCATTTAAACAAATAAACTTACCACAGAGAGCCAAACTCTATCACACACACACACACACACACAAATTCTCCACGATCGTACACAAAAATTTCACAAAATCTGAAACTAATACATATATCTCCAAATATAAACAAATTTCTGACAGTCAGACTTTAATATTGGACAAAATATAAAGTAATCTCATCCTCCAATATGAAAAGCACTAGTATTAGGGAGTTCAGATATATGATAACATTTTATAGCACCAAATGTCGATATGGAAACCAAAGTTATTTTTATGTACAAATAAATACTAGCATGAAAAAATCATATACACACATACTATAATTCATCTACGAAAAATTTAAACTATTTCAACAACACCCATCCCCCACCAATCACAGTCAACCTTCAACTTCCCATAATTATACACACACTCAAACAATCGATCTATCTCAACAACACCACGCCCCTCACAAATCACGATCTGCCTTAAACACACACACAAACATACACACAATCCATCTATCTCAACAACAATCTCACTCACCTCAAATTACGATCAGCCTTAAACTCCCACAGACATACATACACACAGATTCCCACGGTTACATATTACGAGAACTTCTCGCCTCTTAGGGCCACGGCACTGGTGGCCAGGAATGTAGCTGAAGGTGAGAAGGGACACAATGTCAAATCGAAACTTGTTAGTGACTGTAGGAGAGCCCTCAACTTGCTTATGGACGAATATGGTGTCAGATTATGTTGGGTTCCTGGCCAAAGCACTGCTGAAGGAAATGAAACTGACAATAAGCTGGCAAAAATAGGGTCAGCGTTAGATGATTGAATGTGTGACAGATCATTGAAATTACCGATAGGTCACTACTATAGGGAACTCAGTAATTGGGTAGAAAGCAGGACCAACAGTTAATGGCGAAGTAGGGAGGATTGTAGAGTCTCTACTGCTATGTGACCAAAACTTGACTCAGCAAGAACTAGCATATGGGAAACTGGCACTCCAGATTTCTGTAAGATGTGCGGGAATGAAAAGGAACCAGAAATCACAGAATACACAAAAGTGAAGAGTGTGACAGGTAAAAAAGGTTCAATCAGGTTTTTTAAAATTCGTGGAAAAAAGAGAGAAATATAGTGTATTTGATATTGTAGTGTATTACTACTTACCAGTGTTGTCAGATTTATTTTCAGCCTTCTCGCCAAATTACTTGTCTTACATCGCCAATGTAATAAAACATTAAATATTAGCTACAAAATATATATTTATGTTGTAATTACATTACAAATATTGTTAAATTTTAAATTCAGTACGTAACATGTATCGTAAAACATAAAAATTATATTGTTTAACACAAATTAAGAAGTGTTTACATTAACATATTAATACTAGTGTATAAAAAATACTTAAAAATAACACAGAAAAAAGTATTCACCAATTAATGTTTTCAATTAATAATTTAATTGATTCAATTAAATTTTTAATTGTATTAATTAATTTGAGTGGAAAAACTTAATTGCTATTATCAAATTGTTTATCGGTGAAAATTTAATTAATTTTTTAATTAGTATTACAAATATTTTAATTAATATTACAAACTCATTCATATTACTTTTTTGTGTGAACTTATTCCAAAAGATAAATCTAAATAGGATAAATTGAACTTAAACAGCAAAATCAATATTAATATTTAAATCTTGTGATAAAACTGAAGGGATAAGTACCAGCGCATCGTCGTAGTAATCATGCATTTTAGGTGAGAACTCATGCAGGCTTTTTGTGCTTCATTATTAAAATGTTGGTTCCAATTTATAAAAAGCAGTTTTCCCTACTGTGTTCATAAGCACCAACTGAGATTTTGTGGTCTATTATTTTCTTTAAAACTTCTTGAATTTCAGAAAATTTTTTTTGAGATAAATAGTTACAGCATTTATAATCTTTTGCACGAAATATTTTATATTGAAGAAAAAATTCCTTATCAAAAAATTTCATGTTCTTAACATTATTCTATTTTATTGAAATCGTAAAAATATAGCCAAAAATATCGCCAAGGATTTCAAATATCGCCAATCGCCATTTCAAAATTTTCATCGCCAAAAACAAAATTTTGTCGCCACGTTTGGCGAGATATCGCCATATCTGACAATACTGCTACTTACCAATTAACACAGCTAATAAAAAGAGTTTTAGTTTTATTGCACTGGAAAGAAGAATCAAATTGGTATACAACTGCTTTGGAATACATTAGCGTCACTTTTCGAATCGCGTCTTCGTTTTCGAATTTCTGCTTATAAGATGATTGGTGATATCCATCACAGCCCCATTTGGTTATAAGTTCCAAAAAAATTAGTTCTTCATAGTCTAACTGCTGCAAAACCTCTTCAAGGTATATACATAAACGTGTTGCTGTGTGGTCGAGGAGAGCTTGCTTCTTGGGGATCTCGTTATATCCATTATTAATTTAGCCGCATCATTATGTCCCGTTACTCTTTGACTCATGGATGCAGCAAATGTAATCTCCTCTGTTGTTAATTGGTGACGAGCTTCATTAAATTCTTTTCGTGGTCGTCCTGAAAACGAACTGCCAAATACTGGTATTGTTACAGTTCCTTCCAGCCATTTAGCGTTTGTGCTTAAAAAGCGGTCCTCTTTTCGTTGTGCTGAAAGCCAATATCTATTGAAACAATTTTTGAAATTTTTCAAACACTGCTTCTGTGCTAATATGTCTCCATCTCCTTGACATTTTGAAAATTCGCTCAATTTTCTGACCAAAAAATCCAATTTCTCGTCAATGGTTCCAGCATTAGATTTCTTCACTATTTGGAATAGTTGTAATCTTGTGTAAACTTGTTCGATGTTGACTCTCGAAGTTACAAAACGGTTTTGATAAAAATTGTGTGCAATAACCCTTTATAAGTATTTTCAAGCGCATGCTTTTATGCGTTAGTTGGATGGCAGCCTGATACCTGGGTGCCCATGTATTTTTTATATACCTATATTTATTTTATGTAATTTTATTTTTGTGATTAATGCTTTTAAAAATTATTCTTATTAGGTACGTACATTTGTTTTTGTAACAAATAATGTTTTATAGAGCAGGTATATAAAAATCTCTTTTATGGGGATGTGTGGGACATCCCTTTATTTATTATCGATAATAAAGAATTTTTCAAATTTATAATTATAGGCAGCTATTCACAATGTGAAGTGTTAAAAGTGATGTGAATAACAATTGAAATCAATAATTTATGACGATATAAATGTGTAAGAAAAAGTGCCTGATGAGCAAAAATAGAAGAAATGTGAAAATTTAAAAAAATCGTCTTTTTTTTTTTGCAAAAAAATTGTATAATTTTTGTTTTAACTTTTGAACGAATTGTTTCAACATGAATATTCAACATATTTTTAATTTTTTTTTAAATAGCTTTTGATCAAACCTTTCAGCGAAAAAAAATCATTGTTAAACCTTTATTCGTTTAGCCGCAAAAAAATATCATATAAACATCTAGAAACCGAAAAAAAACATTTAAATCTCATATAATTTTCTTCACTTTCCTGACTTTAGCAGGGTTTCAGAGCTACAAATCGCAACTAAAAGTCTTCATAATTTACAATATAATGTAAAATATTGTTGTCTATCGAGCTGCGTACTTAGTTCTCAATATTTCTTTAAATTCAGTTTTGCCTTTTTGGCCAGATTTTTGGGTGAAATACTCCTCTGTCCTACTTGCATAAGCAATTGGATGATTGTCTTGAGACAATACAGCACCTATGGCACATTCACTAGCATCGGTAGTCAACCTAAAATTTTTGGAGTAGTCTTGATATCTTAGAATTGGTGGATTAATGATTAATTTGCTTAGCTTCTCAAAGGAAAATTGATAATTTGGATCCGAAAAATTTATTTTTGTGTTCTTTTTTAAATATCTCGCGTAATCCCTAATAAATTTTCGGTAGTATCCCGTAATTCCCAGGAAGGATTTTATTTGCTTAGCAGTTCGTGGAAGGTTTAGCTTTTGAATTGCGTAAATTTTTTTTGAATTGGGCCTTACACCTTCTTTACTTAGTATGTGGCCAAGGTATTCAGTTTCTTTTGCAAAGAATCTCCATTTGTCGAGCTGTATATTAAGATTATGGTCTCGTAATTTTTTAAAAATTTTTTTGATGCTTTGTAGATGTTCCGTCAGCCTTGTATATACTAAAAATTAAAATATCGTCCAAATAGACAACACAAATTTTATTAATATAGTTTCTAAGTACAGAGTTCATGAGGCATTGAAAAGTTGCCGGTGCCTTTTTCAATCCGAAAGACATTCAAAATGTTCCAAAGGAGTTGAAAATGCTATCTCTTCCTATCGTTCTCATTCATGAGAATTTGATGAAAACCTTTAATTAGTTATTTATTTGCAAGCCTTTTTCTTAATTTATATTTTTATAAAATAAAAATGTTTCCTTATATATTTTATATATATATTTTTTTTATTTTAAAATAATTATGTTTTATATAATGATTGTAGTTCAAAAGAAAACTTTTTAAAATTAAAGAAAAAATATAATTGACAATAAAATGATATATGAATGTATGTAAATACTCGTAAGTATATATTAATGATTTGTTAAAGTATATTTTATATTTCGATTCATATTGTTATAAAAAATATAATTAAGGGAATTAACATAAATATGATACATATACGCATATAGAATTAACATATGTATAACTAAGATATAACTCCCCTACCCTTTGCACAAACATTACTCGAGGAATGTGACATACAATAACAGTTAGTCCATATTTACACTATGCAAGTCTTATTGCTAAGCTGATTAGTTTGACGGAGAGAGAGACGAGGGGAACAGTAACGTTTCTTTTCCCCTCGTCCCTCTTTCCTAACAAACTAATCAGCTTAGCAATAAGACTTGCATAGTGTAAATTAGGACTTAATGACATGTAAATTAGTAAGATTAAATTTATAACATTTACAAAAAAAAATAAGAAATTACAATATTTTTATATAAAGGATGTATAAAGTTATAAGCACAAATTATTTTCCAGCTGTAAAAATTTTTTATTTTGTTTTCTTTTGTATCCACAATGAACAATAGATATACAATTAATGTTATTTAAATTTATGCTTTTGCATTTTTGGAATAGTTTCTACCAGTCACTTTTCTTTCGTATTTAATATCTGGTATTTCGTTTTGATAATTGAAAACTCTCTTAACAATTTGCCTGTCGCGCTTACAACCTTTTTCACCCAAAAAATTTGTATTATTCCTTGCCTTTACTTCTTTTATTATATATTTTGGTTTCTGTTTCAAATTGTAAAATTCTAGGTTATTTACCAGTTCCCTTTCTCTGTATTCGCGACAATCTACTCTACCCTCATTAATTTTTTCTATCCTTTTTACTTTATTTTTATGTATATCATTATGTAATTTTTCCTAAACTGATTTATCAAGTTCGTTGTGCAACAATGCGTTAGGTTTAACACCTCTTGTACTATGAATTGTGTAATTATAAATTTGAACAGATTTATATACTGTAGCCTTGTCATCAAGATCGTGATCCTGTTGCAATTTAAACAACTTTATGTGTTCGTTAAGAGTTAGATGAAATCGTTCAATATCAGCATTTCCTGTGTGTGTATTTGGAGACGTAAAATGATATTCTATACCTTGTGATTTCAAAAACTCTCTAATAAGTGCTGTATTAAATTCATTATCAGCAATAATTTTATTTGGTTTCCTTAAAATTGCAAATCTTTCTCTAATTTTGCCGACAATACTTAGAGAGTTATTGTCAGTCAAATAATGTGTAGATACATGTTTTGTTAATTTATCTATACATGTTAAAAATGTTGTATCCTTGTTAAGAAACCATATATCCATGTGAACTATTTCATTCGATTTATGATGAGTCTCAGTCACACAAAATTTTGTTTTAATAGGTCGTCTATCAAACTTACACATATTACAGACAACACAATTGTTAATAAATTTCTGATTTTCTCTTTTTAAATTCGGATAATAAACAATATTTTTCAATTCTAGGCATGTTTCCTCAATACCTATGTGGTTTTTATCATTGTGATATTTCTCTAGTATGGTTAGAAGATTTTCTCTATCATAAACATCCTTTATACATTTAGTACACCGTAAAAATTTCATTCCTGGTACATTGGAAAAATAATGTATAAGAGTCTGCTGGAAATTTTTAAATATTTGAAAATTACTGCAACAATTCCCACTTTTCCTCTTATAGGAAAAATCTTTTTTAAATATTCTATTATTTTTTCTTCGAAATAATTATTTAATGTAATTGTGTGTCTATTATTCTTGTTATGCAAAGTTTCCATTTTGTATTTACAAGTATTTCCTAAGATAATTATAATTTAATTCTTATATATGTTGATAGGTGATTCGGAAATAAAAATGTGGTCATTCATATTTTCTTCTCCACTATGAATTGTTGCCAAATTTGTGCTGAAATTTTGTTCTTGTTTTTCTTCTTCTTGTAGAATATTAACTTCTAAGCGACTAAGATAATCTGCCGCTTTATTGGTTTTGCCCTTGATATAGTCTATCTCAAAGTCGTATTCATTAAGTTTTATTTTCCATCTCTGTAACTTTAAATTAGGTTTTTAAGGGAATTTAACCATACAAGTGGTCGATGGTCTGTTTGGATTTTGAATTTTCTACCAAAAAGATATGGTCTGAAGTATTTAACTGACCAAACAATTGTTAGTAGTTCTTTTTCGATTGCGCTGTAATTCAGTTCATGTTTATTTAATGTTCGAGATGTATAAGAGATAGGATGACCGTTTTGTGAAAGTACTGCTCCTATTGCTCCATTGCTAGCATCTGTTGTTAAAATAAATAATCTATCAAACTTGGGATACGCAAGAACTGGATTGGTACATAAAATTTTCTTTAATTTATTAACCCTTTTTTATGACCCTTTTTTTAAATTTGAAATAATAGGAAGAGCTACTCGGCTATAATCCTTTATAAATTTTGTATAGAAACCAGTCAAACCCAAAAATGATCTGATTTCTTTTCTTGTTTTCGGTAATGGAATACTTTGAATGGCCTTTATTTTCTCAGGATTTGGCTTTATTCCATTCGGTGTTATTATATGAATTTATATGTTCTTGAAGTGACGTTGAAAATACCAAAATATCATCCAAATACACAACGCAAATATTATTTATGTAATCATGAAGAATTTCATTCATCATTCTTTGGAAAGATGCAGGTCTATTTTTTAATCCAAAGGGCATGCGCGTAAATTCATAATGTCCTGTTGAAGAGGAAAATGCGTTTTTATGCTTATCTTCCGGTGAAATTTGGATTTGATGGAATCCCTTTGCTAAATCGATTGTGCTAAAATAATTTGAATTTCCTAACTTAGCAAACAGATCTAATAGGAAATTTGTCTTCAATTGTTACATCATTTAATTTCCTGTAATCCACTACAACTCTCCATTTTTGTTTCCCAGAATTATCTATTTTCTTGGGCACAATCCAAATGGGAGCATTATATGGACTACATGATTTGGTTATAATACCGGAGTTCAATTTTCACGTACTTGTTTTTCCACCTCAGCTTTATGAATTTCCGGAAAACGATACGTTCTACTGTAGGTATTCTATGTTTATATTTACTAATAGAAGATAAATTTTCACCTTCAATATAAATAACAGTATTAAAATCTTTAATTAATTTTGACAGCTCTGTTATTTCTTATTATTTTTTTTCATAGTTCAAATTTTCTGTTTCCAATTTATCGATATTATAATTCATTCGAGGTTGATTAAAATTTATACCTATAATTATGTTATCAAAATATGATATATTATCTTCATTGTAAGGTTTAATAGTTTTTTCAAATACTAAGGGAATTTTCGCATTATCAGTTATTAATATATTTTCTTTGAAATCGATTTTCGCTCCTACTGATTTCAGAATATTACATCCTATAATACCGTCCAAGTCAGTAAATATCTCCGTTTCTAACATTTCAATTTTGCAATTAGGTAAATTAAATTCTTTAAAGAACGGTATTGTTATTTTTGTTGTTGTAATTGCTTTGGAGCAAATAGTATTTAAGATGATAGGACGACTTAATTAAGATTGAAATGATGAGTGAAATAGGTTTTTTTTAATAACAGTGGTACCTGAACCTTTATCTATTAGTAGTTTTATTGGAACTGATTTTGTTTTTAATATTATGCAGGGTAAATTTTTTCGGTCTCTAATTGAAAATTTGATTCTTCAGCATAATCTACATCCATTGGAACAACTCTATTTGTTCGAGAGTGTCCATAACTATTGTTAGATATATTTCTACTTGCAGTTCTATTACTGTTATTTCTATTATCATTGAAACTGCGCCCTGTATTAAAATTTCCACTATTATTATAATTTTGTCTTCTAAAATTTTGCTTTCCAAAATTATTAAACCTTTCACAACATCCGTATTCATCATTATTGTTTAAATTATTTGTATTTAAGCTTTCTAAGTTATGTTGATTATTATATGGGTTGGAATATTGGGGATAATTTTTGTTGCAGCTAAAATTGGAAATATTGTTGGGTTTGAATGAAAAAGGTTGCATAAATTGAGAAGTTTGCGATTTCGTCATATAAAAATAATCGTTTTCAATAAGAATTTCTTTAGCTTTTAATAAAGAAAAGGGATTTCTAGATTTCAAAATTAGTTTGGGTTCATTAGGTAATTTGTTAATGAAAATTCTTAATACCATTTTTTCGTTATTTATGCAACTAAACCATTGTTCATTGCTTCTATCAAATCTAGGTTTTAAGTTAAGTTTTGTTTGAAATTGTGTTGTTTACAGAGGTTTTTAACTCAGCTGTTTTTATTTTATTAATTATACTTTCAATACTATCTACTATACTAAAATTTATCCTTAATATTACCTTCATTTCTTCCCATTTTATTGGATTGTTGTTATTTATTAATGAGATATTTGCTTCTTCTATAATTTTGTTGCGTATCCTTAGATCAAATAGTTCAATATGTATTGCTTCTACATGTTTACGTATTCCTTCAATATTCATGATGAACATTTCCAGCTCTTCTGGTTTTCCACTAAATTTAGGAATATCGGCCAGCAATTGGAAAGGAATCATTGTTATCGACATCTTTTCTAAGCTTTTCACTAAATTACTCAGTTTTTACAGTTTATTCCCGTTTATTTTTATTTATATATTTCTATATAAGAAAAAATTTGCTATGGTCTTGTCTTTTATTGTTTAAATTCTTCGTTTAAATTTGATGATGCTTCTTGAGGTCGCTAATCCTTTAATGTTGAACCAAACATTGGAAAACGTCAGTCAGTCTTTACTGGTAATAATAATTTGACTTTTTTTGTGGTTCGCAAACCCGAATCCGCCAATTAGTTATTTATTTGCAAGCCTTTTTTAATTTATATTTTTATAAAATAAAAATTGTTCCTTATATATTTTATATATATGTATATTTTTTTTATTTTAAAATAATTATGTTTTATATAATGATTGTAGTTCAAAAGAAAACTTTTTAAAATTAAAGAAAAAATATAATTGACAATAAAATGATATATGTATGTATGTAAATACTCGTAAGTACAGGGTGTTTTTTAGAGGTATAGAACTTCGAATTGAAATAAAACACAAGAAAATCGTTTTAATGTCCATCAATTTGGCTTTATTGGAAGGATAATTTTATGCCATTAACGTTTAAATATGATTTCGGGCATGTGGCCGCCGCGGCTGGCTCGAATAAAGCCAATTCTACAGGTCCAATTTTCAACCACTTTTTCGAGCATATGGGGCCGTATGTTGGCAATAACGCCACGCATGTTGGCTTCCAAGTCCCCTAACGTTTCTGGTTTGTTGGCGTAGACGAGCGACTTCACATATCCCCAAAGAAAATAATCCAATGATGTCAAATCACACGATCTTGGTGGCCAATTAACAGGTCCATTCCGCGAAATTATGCGCTCATCTAATGTTTCCTTCAATAAATCGATTGTGACGTGCGCTGTGTGGCATGTAGCGCCGTCTTGTTGAAACCACAACTCATCCACATTCATGCCATCCAATTCGGGAACAAAATAGTCGGTTATTCCTGTGCACGGTGGCGAATCGATTCATTCGGGTCCTCTTCAACACTTTGCTCTACAGCGGCAATTGTTTCTTCGGTGCGCACTGTTCGACGTCTCTGCGGATGCGTATTATCACATAGAGTAAACGTAGTGCGAAAACGATCCATGGTTAACCGAATTAATTGCTCTGATGGACGATTATGTCGACCATAAAATGGACGGAGCTTGCGGTAAACTTCGCGAACTGAACCATTATTTTCGAAATAAATTTGCACGATTTGCAAGCGTTGTTCTTTTGTCAACCTGTTCATGATGAAATGGCAAACCAAACTAAATATTAATCACTTGACAGCTGACAAAATGGCCGCCAGTTAAAAAAGTGATGCCAGCTTAAAGTTCTGTACCTCAATAAAAAACACCCATTATATATTAATGATTTGTTAAAGTATATTTTATATTTCGATTCATATTGTTATAAAAAAATATAATTAAAGGAATTAACATAAATATGATACATATACGCATATAGAATTAATATATGTATAACTAAGATATAACTCTTTGGCTAAGTCCAAAGTCGTAAAATAAACAGATTTTCCCAATTTATGCAATATATTTTCTATATTGGGTATTGGAAAATTGTCGTTGACAGTAGTTTCATTAAATTTTCAACAACAATGCGCCACTTCTTCCTGCCCGATTGGTCAGTTTTCTTAGGCACAACCCAAATAAGAAAATTGTAGGCAGAATTACTCATCACAATAATTTTTTGTTGCAACATTTCTTGAATCCTTCATGGACCTTTGGATATCTATATATTTTAGAACATACAGGTTTATCTTTGTTGTGACTATTGAATGCTTAACTTCATGAGTATGAGTAAGCGTATCACCTTCATGAAATAATAAGTCATTATTTTTACCTAGAAGACCACGAAGCAGTTCCTTTTTTTCGGGATTCATTTCAATTCTAAAGAGTCTATTAATATTTTCTTTACTCAAATCAAGAGATTCCAATGCACAAATGTCATCGTTATTTTAAGGAAGATTGCTTACGAAATATAGTTTTTTATTATTAACTTCAATAAACTTTTGTTCCATACAAATTTTAGCTTTTAAGGCTTTCCAAATATTATTACCAATTCCCTCATAAGTGAACCTTAACAATTTCCATCCCATAAGATTTTATCAAAAAATTCTGTGACAATTTCTTCGCTTATGACAATTTTGTCTGCCAAAGTTGAAAAAGTTAATAGTTTCTTTAATTTTGTACGTTTATAATTAGGAAGTACATTACAGTCGAATAATGAAGTGGTTGATCCCGTATCAAGCAGACACTTTATTTTTGAGTCATCGATAGTTAATTCTACTATCGGTAAACCGTTTTCCTCGTGGTTAAATGAAAATTTGCCTGTTCGTTTGGAATGGTTTCGTTATGTTCAAAGTGAGTAACTTCGATTGATTGACCTAAATTTGGTCGTGATTGATTGGATTGTCGTAACTGTTGTGAATTTCAATATATATTGTCTTTGCTGATTAGTAAAACTTTGTAGATTTTGATTGGAATTTGAGAAATTCTGTCTTTGGTTGTTAAAAAATTTTTTTTTTTGAAATTTTGTCTTTGTTGAGGTTCAAAGTAATAGTGGTTAGAGTTTTGGTTAGTGTTTCTAAAATATTGTTTGTTATCTTTACGTAGCATGTCACATTCTTGTAGACAACTACATGCTTCGCGAATAGAATTAATATTTCGACTATATATAATACTTGCTAAGTGCGGAGGTTTATTATTGACAAAAGTTCGAAAAATCATTGATTCATTGATATTTGGGTTAAATTCTAAGTGTTTATTTTGTATTTAACTTATCTAATAGTGTTTTTAAATTAAAGTATAACTGACTTACATCTTGATCTTTCATTGATAGTGCTCTATGATATAGTTGAGTGTAGCTTTCTTTAACGCCAACTACCTTTAGTAATTCAGTTTTCAGGTTCACCCATGATTAGTCTGTTAAGCCTCTTACCACGTTTGCTGCATCTCCTTGAATTTTCTTAAGTATGCAACGTTGATAAATATATTCCTAAATTTCGCCACCTTGAAAGATTCTTAGGAAGATTTCAATATCTTAGATGAATGATGATACATCGTAGTTTCGATCTATTCCGGTAAAGATATTTATTCTGTCCACCTCCTTTAAAAGGATTGCAATCGGCACTGGACCTACTGATGGCATTTCTGTTGTTTCTGTTGGTTCGGTTGTTGAATTTGATGTAAATGTAGAAATTTAAAATTTTTTTTAATGTCTTTAATTATCAGACAACCTTTTATATTTAAACAATTATAGATGTTTTTACTATTATATTTTTGTTTGACAATCAATATTCTTCCGAATATTTCTAAATCACTTTAAAAATGTTTCTGTTTTCTTATATTTTCCGACCAAAAGGATATTCTTCAGAATATTTTTCGAATTTTTTGTTTCACCTATTGCGCCAATTATGTACCTAGAAATCTAAAGAATTGTGCTTTGTTTAATGTTGAGTAAATTACTGAACTTTATTTTTTATATTTCTTTCTTAATAATTAATACAATAATATTTACTTACTATACATAAATGCATAGTCATCATAAATTCAATAAATACAATATCGATCGAACAGCGATTCTTATTGTTAGGCAATTAAACATTTCAATACATACATACATACATAAAGTATTATTATTAGGGAGGAAACGAATGTTCGCATTCGCAAATAATTCGCTTACTTTTACTATTTGCATTCGCTAAAATGTATGCGAATATTTTAAGCGAATACTAAAGACAAAAAAAATTTTGTACCTCTTATGAATATGAGTTTACTATTAACAAACGTTAAAAAACGAAATTGATTTTAAGCCAACATGAAAAATATGAACATGCATACTCACTTGTAAGCATACTAAACAAAGCTTTAAAATTGTAGCGGAAAACTCTTCTAAAAATTCATATTTATATTTATGCCAACTAAATATAAATATGAAACCAAAATCAAAACCAGCGGTTTTTGGAAATACGAGTATTATTCAATTTTTTAAAAAGAAAATATTTTCTATTTAAGACTAGTCTGTTAAAATTTTTGGAAAATGTTGAGCGCCATTTATTGCTTTGTACAGAAAATTTTAAATGCAAACAATATTAACTAGTCCTTGTTTTTTGCAAATTCCAGGTGAAACAAGTGCTACTCATATTATTTCGCATGAAAACTTAAAGTGTTGAAGATATATGCTTTTCCCGAAATGAACAGAGTACTAGTTGTGCAACATTCTTTTATGAACAATTCATGCCAATTTTTCTTAATTTGTATTTTGACTGTATTTAACGTGAAATGTTGAACAGAGTACCAGCCTTTAGGGCCAAAGTACGAATGGGTTGATTGCCTAACATTTTGTAAATTTATTTTTAGTTATTATCTATACTTATTTTAATATAATTTCATATATCTTTCTGTTTAAAGAATTTGTATTTTTAACCCCCGACAACAAAAAGGGGTGTTATAAGTTTGTAGTGTGTCTGTCCGTGTCCAAGTACATACCAAACGGCTGGACGGATTTTGATTTAGTGTTTTCTGTTTGAAAGGTGACTTGATCGAGCGGGTTCTTAGCTATGTTTTAAGAAAATCGTTTCAGCCGTTTAGAAGATATCACATCTTTTCTAGATATATTGAGAGTTTTTAAAATTTTTAATTTTTTTTATTAATAAATTAATAAACATTTGCTTAATTCAAGGCTCAATTTAAATAAAATGCTGTATTTCGTACATTTATGTATACAACACAACTTCATGTTCTTATGGAAATTTATTTTTATGTGATTTTTGAACGTATTGTAAGTATTTGCAATGCATTTGCAAATGCATTATTCGTTTTCGCATTCGCTAAACTGGTATTCGTTATCACCTAATTATTATTAGCAATCAAGCAACAATGTTGTTGTCAGGGAATCGGATTTCATCAATCGACAATCATGAAGAAAACTACAAACTCGACAAAAATACAAAGTTGATAAACTGAAATACAAAAGTGCATCAACCCAAATAATATTGCAAAGGTTTCAATTTTAGTTTTTATATTTAACTTCAATGTTTGGTTTTGGAGTTCAATGGATCCTGTTGAGGTCATTGATCCATTGGACGTAACTCGCGTTGCTCTGATGTAAGTCGATTCATAATAAAATTTCAAAGCAAAATTAACAAAAAGCAATTATCAGCTATTAAATGGCTGCTCAAATAAAGCAGTGATGCCAACTCAAAGTTGTGACACTCTAAAGAAACACGCTTCATGTGTAAATATTCCCTATACAATATGCAAAGTTCATATTCATACTCCCTTAATTCAAAACAGCGCTCTGTTGTGCAATAAATTAAATTACTCATATTCCTTTTTTGAAAGATTTTGTTCCGGAAGGTTGTATTTAATGAAACATTATTTCGAACAAAATAATTCATACCGAACTAAAAGACATTTCATTATCATTTTAAGAGAAAAGGTCGATTATTTAAAAAACACAAAACTCACTTCGTACACAAAATTTAATTTAAGAAATCAGATTAAAAATTAATGAAAAAGCCACACGGTTGTGACACTATAGGTTCGATAGTACTACCAAAGGGTGGGATTTTGGTGACCATTTTTTATGGGCCTCCAAAGATTTTTAAAATCAGTGCGCCCCTAAAAATAGTGTAATCAGTTTTTGTCCAACAGTTAATTCAGACTTAGTGATAGTGCTTAGCTATATAAATAGCTAAGAGCTTACCAAATAAATCTTGTTAACATCTTATGTCAAAAAAATTATTTCTTTGTACACTTTTTTTGTGCAAAAAATAAGGAAAAATTTTTTTTCACATTTTTCAGAATAACTTAAAGGGACTCCTAAATTTTTGGTTACAATATTTGGCAAACTTGTAGCTACGGTAAAACTGAACAGCTTTTGTGAATATATTAATACATCCTGAACATGTCTAAGCACCCTAATAGCTCATAAAGGCCACTTTTTACCTAAAAAATTCTCGTTTTTCACAATTTTTCGACCCTAAATTTTTTTTAAATCATATAATCAAATGCAGTAGCACTTTGTGCAAAAAACTAAATATATTCCAGCATTTTTTTTTTTTTGAAAAAATAGACCAAAGAATATTTTTTTCACATTTTTCAGCATAACTTACGAGGACTAATAATTTTGCACTAAGAATATTTGGCAAAGCAACAACAAAACCTTAAAATAGTAAATACTGAAATTTGCGACACAAGAAATGCAACTAAAACAAAGAAAGTAAAAGAAATGCAAAAAATATAGTCTAACTAGTAAAAAACAAAAATTTTTAAGCTACAAAGCTTAATAATGGGGCTTAATGAGGTATTTAGGATGCCTAGACACGTTAAGATTATATTGATATGTTCACAAAAGTTTTCAACTTTACCGTAAGTACAAATTTTCCAAATATTGTTAGAAACAATTTAAGAGTCCCTTTAAGTATTCTGAAAAAAGTGAAAAAAAAAATTCTAATTCTATAAAGGTGTAGAAAAACAGGATAGATTCATATCGAATAAAAATTATTTGCTGAGTTTTGTATAAGTTTCTAAGCCTACTACGCTTATTTTTCTTTTGTGATTTTCAAAAATATTATTATTTGTGAATTCTCAAATAGTTTTTGAAAGTCTGTGCAAAAGATAGAAGGTTTGTGACTGTTCAAAATGAAATGCATATAGACATCTACTGGCGATTTGTTAAAGCAACAATGAAATGCATATAGACATCGCTTAACCACCAGCAAACAAATTTCACTTATTTTTCCTTAATTTTTGCACAAAAACAGTGCACGAAGAAATATTTTTTTGGGTATAAAATGTTAACAAGATTTATTTATTTATTAACTACATTATTGCTATATATAGCTAAGCGCTATCACATTTATGTTTTTGTGAGGATACATATTACATCTTATTTTTATATATTAACCCACATATGAAGACCTTCATAAATATATTTTCATATATGAGCTCATATATTATAATACATTTTATATGTATATTCGTCAATACATCAATTCATATATAATACTTTTCGCATGTATAATCCTATACATTTTCATACATGAATTCGTATAAATTCATATATATTTATATACATTTGTATATTAAAAGTATGGACCATGCATATTTTTTTTTAGCTGGGATACATATTTTTCTTTAGCTGAAAGCTCTTCATATGTGGGTCCATATCTAAAAATAAGATGTAATATGTATCCTCACAAAGACATAAATGTGAAAAAAGCCAAGTTCCTTTCCAAAATTTCGGCCATCAAAAATAGTGAGATAAACATTTTGACCAAGTTCTTTTTTATCACAGTACCTATCACTGAAATATGCTATGCATTATATAAATTTGTAATCGTCAGGGTGTCATTTCATTTCTAGGTAAGTGGGTGAACTTTTCTATCTTATGATTATGCTATGGCTAGTGCTTATGGTTCATATAAAGTTTCGTAGGAAAAATTGCTAGGGCGAAGTACACGAAAGAGAAAGCTAAGATTTATGGGTGTAGTCACGATCACTTTTCAAAACAGGAAATTGTTACTTTGGATAAAACTTTCAATCTATGTTGATTTTGAGTTTAAACTGTTTGTCCCCACCTCTGGTTGAAACTTCCGGGTTTTAAGATTTTTCTTAGTGATCTCTGATCTAGATTTATTTGAGTATTAAATTTCAGCTCTGTAGCGTGAATTCGACTTTTAAGGCTATGGACAGGCGCAACTGATAAAACTTCTTGGTTTTAAAATTTTTCCATTAGCTCGCTCAAAGGTTTTATTGTGAGCAGCGCTTAACATTCATGTCAATATGAAATATGTAAATAATAGGTTTAAATCTGCTAAGCCGAAGAAGATGAAACACATGGCTAACATTTTATGGACGTGATCACGCTCACTTTTTAAGATGAAAGCTTAAAGCTTTGCGTACGTGCAACTTCAATTCAAGGTTTCACTAAAATGTCTTGTATTAACAGCTGTATATTTATTTTTTAGTTCCGAGCAATATTAGCGTGACCCCGGCCACCCTGGTAAAAATGTTCGGGTTTTCAGATTTTTCTAGGTGGTTTATTACCTAGACATATGTACTTGTGTCACAAATTTCAGCTCATTAACGCAAATTATAATTTTTATGGGCGAGAACCGCCCATCTGGATAAAATTTCTGAGTTTTCAGATTTTTTAGTTGGTTTCTCACATAGAGCTACTTATGTATCAAATTTCAGCTCATTAGCGTAAAGGCTGGTACTCTGTTCAAAGTTGTGAAACATTTTCAGTACCATTGATTACTTCGCGTGAAAAATTTGACATGTACTAAATGTAGCCCAACTCGCGTTTTTTTTTATATATTTCTTGCTTTTATTGCTTAAAAGTATGCAACATTGTTAAAATTCCGTGCGAAAAAAGCACTGCTCATGTTGTTTCGCAGCTAAACTAAAATGATGCCAGACTAATTTTGCATGGAAAGACATGATTTTACGTGTTTTTCACAACAAGAACAGAGTACTACTTTTGCGAATTTATTTCGCAAATATTTCACACCAAATACTTTTATATGTAGTTTGACAGCATTTCGCACGAAATTGTGAACAGAGTACCAGGCTTAACTTATTATTTTATTAGCATAATCCACTTTTTATTTAATTATGTTTATTAAGCTCGAGGTCGATTTTGTTTAATTGTAATCAATTTTTTCGATATTTCGTTAACAGTTTGTTAACATCGTCAGGAAATAAGCAATTGAAATTGATATTTTATAAATTATAAAAAAGGTTTTGAAACATGTCATAAAATTTTTCGAAAATTGACTTTTAAATGAAAAAACTATAGTAGTGAAGTGTTATTTAGATGGATTTATAAGAAAATGTTTTAAATAGTTTTTTTTATTTTATTTTTATATAAAGTTTTTTTATTGATTTGAAATTATAAAAAGTAATAATAATATTTTTAATATTGAATAACAAAAATATGAAAACTAACTATGATAAATAAATTTTATAAAAATTAGCAAGTTGAAAATACTGTGGCTCACCACAATACCCCCTTCTCAAAGTTCAAATATTAGTTTGAAAACGCACTTTTTTAATACATAACTGCTCATTTGCAATGTAGGCTGGCTTAATTCTATCTATGGAAACAGCTTTTTCTTTTCCATTGAAAATAATCTTGAAGTATTTCTTATCTTTTTTTACAATCTCATATGGGCCAGAATAAGGGGCTTGAAGTGGAGATTTAACACCATCAATTTTAACAAAAACATGTGTGCAAGTTTGCAAATCCTTGAAAATAAATGTTTTATCTTTGCTATGATTTGTTACAGGAACTGCTTTAAGATTTGAAAAATTTTCACGAAGTTTTGTAATAAAACTTGAATGTGATTTTTCACAAGACGTGTTATTAAAAATTTCACCAGGTAGACGAATCGAAGTTCCGTATACCAACTCTGCGCTACATAAACCAATATCTTCTTTAATAGTATTTCTTAATCCAAGAAGTATTGTTGGTATAGTATCAGTCCAATTTGAATTTTTGTGGCACTTAATAGCAGATTTTAGCGTTCTGTGGAATCTTTCAATCAAACCATTTGAACTAGGATGATAAGCTGTAGTTCTAATATGTTTTATTCCGAGGAATCTAGACAATTCGTTGAATAACTCAGACTCAAATTGGCGTCCTTGATCGCTAGATATTCTTAAAGGAACTCCAAATCTGCAAATCCATTGTTCGTAGAATGCTTTGGCTACTGTTTCTGCTTTAATATTCTCTAAAAAAATTACTTCGGGCCATCTGGTAAATCTGTCTATGCAAGTAAGGCAATATTGAAATCCGTTTGATGAAGGCATTGGTCCAACAATATCAATGTTAACATGCTCAAATCTAGAATCTGGACTTACATAATTGCCTATTGGACTTTTGCAATACCTTGTAACTTTTGATTTTTGACAATCAATACAATTTCTGGTCCAAAGTTGAATATCTTTATTAATACCCGGCCATACAAATCTCTTTGTTATCAATTTCGTAGAAGCCCTGATGCCCGGATGTGATAAGCCATGAAGGTTGGAGAATATCTGTTTACGTAAAGACTTTGGTATGTAGGGTCGAACCAAGTCATAGGACTTGTCGCAAAAAATTTCAACTGAACTGTTAGGAACTTTTACTTTCACTAGATTCATCACGTCGGGGTCACCAATGAAGTGTTATTTAGATGGATTTATAAGAAAATGTTTTAAATAGTTTATTTTATTTTATTTTATTTTGATATAAAGTTTTTTAATTGATTTCAAATTATAAAAAGTAATAATAATATTTTTAATATTGAATAACAAAAATATGAAAACTAACTATGATAAATAAATTTTATACAAATTAGCAAGTTGAAAATACTGTGGCTCACCACAGTAGTAATATAGTCGCATATAAATATGACTCATTCAAACATACATTTACATATATATATATGTATATACACATGCATACCCATATACATACAGACACACATATACATGTATGTATATGTATATCAATACATATACATCCACATATACACACACATATATATACATACAAACATACCACCCTCATGTACACATACATATATATACACATACATATGGAGATTTACAAACATAAAAACATAAGAATTTACAATTTTTAAATTATTGTATAAATACAGTAATTTGTTATAAATATACAAACATATATAAACATTTAAAATTTTGTGCGATAATAATGTACATTGGTGATTTTTAACAATTTTAAATATATATACATAAATAAGAATCTTATATTATTAAATGGTTAAAAATATTTGAAAAACGTGTATATGAAAATGAATTGAAACTTTTTTTGGTTTTTTTGTTTTTTATAACAATAAAAACTTTAACGAATAACAATTAACTTATAACAATTAACATTATGTAGATTTTAAATTTTTACTAACTAAATATCTATAATTCTGTGCTGAATTATCTGTGTCTGCTTTAAAATTAATTCTGTGTGATAATGGTGTGTTAATTATTTCTAACATTTCTAACATTAAGCGCCGTTTATAGTTATTTTCTGTTTTTAATATTGAAACATTTTCAAAATCCGGAAAGTGATTTAACTCAAAACAATGGGAAGATAAAGCTGTTTTTTTCGAATTTATATGTCTATATTTTTGATTTGTGACCTGCTATCCTAGTCTTCAGTTTATTTTTCGTCGTTCCAATGTATGTTTTATTACAATTCTCCTCATCATTCCCTTTACAGGGTATTTTATAAACTACATTATAACTATCACACTTGTCCATTTTATCTTTTGTTCTGCTAAATAATTTATTTAATGTATTATATGATCTATGAGCTATTCTATATCTGCCCGTATCAAATATTTTAGATTTTGATAGTCTTTCTGATATTCCAGATATGTAAGTTAAAGATTTATATATTATCTCATCCCAAGTATTATTTATGTTGTTTATTCTTCTATCTCTATATTGATATATAGAGATAGAAGAAACTAAATTAATTGGAAAGTTATTATATTCTAATATGTTTCTAATCTTATTCTTATTGTGGAATGTTTTATCACTAATATTAAGAACTCTTCCTATGAAATTCTTACTGTGTTTACAATAATATGTTTGCTATGCTTAGAATAGTAATTAATCATCCTCCCTGAAGCTGTAGGTTTCTGATACCAATCTATCAATAATCTATTACCTTTCCTAATAATAAGAGTGTCTAAATAAGGAAGTCTGGATTCAATTTCTTTTTCAATAGTAAATTTAATATTAGAATTAAATTCATTAAATGTTAATAATATGTTATCGATTCCACATATAGGAATGATACAAAATAAATCATCTACATATTTTGTCATTATTCTTGGTTTTATATTAAGTTTCTGAATCGATATATTTAATAGTTCCTCCATTACAATATCTATTATGATTGGAGATGCTGGTGATCCCATCGGAAGACCCTCTTGTTGCATAAATATGCTGCTATTGTATTGAAAATATCTGTTATCTTGTATAAAAAATTTCAAAATACGTAAAAATAAACATTCATCCATCCTAGTATATCTTTTGATTGTATCCCATTTGTCTTTAATTGTATTTATTGCAAAATCAATTGGTATACTTGGAAATAGAGAAACTACATCGAAAGAAATTAACATCTCATCATTAGATATATATTGATTCCTGATTCTATCCACGAATTCTATTGAATTTTTAATATTATACCTGGAATCCTTGGTAATATTTTTTAAAATATTTGTAATATATCTGCATAGTTCATATGAAGGAGAATTAATGAAAGAACATATAGGTCTTAAAGGGAAATCCTCTTTATGTATTTTTGGTAACCCATATAAACGAGGAGCAATCGCTACATTTGTTTTTAGTTTATTTTTCTCAACGGATGTTATGATTTGCTTCTTAAATAATTCTTTAACTATGTCGTTGTTGATTTTTTGTAATCTATTTGTTGGGTCTCTATTAATTAAATGATATTTTGTAATATCTCCTATAATATTATTAATCCTAGAATCATAATCTTGTTTGTTAATTGGCTACAGTAACATTACCCTTATCTGCATTTACAATAAGTATATTTTTGTTTCTCTTTAAGTAAATATCAGCTTTCTTTGCTTTATCCAATATAAACCTATCTCTATTTGTTAATCTAATCTTATTTAAATGATTATCAATAACTGAAGTTAGTCTATTTCTAGCTATTTCTTGTTCTTCTTTTTGATTAAAAGTCTGTACTAAATCTTCTCCCTCTGATATAATATTTAAAATAGGAATCTCATCGTTTTAAAAAGGTAAAGCATGTTTGTGTCCGAGTGAAAGGATCCATTGAATGTCTTTTGGTATGTCGTAATTTGTCTTGTTGATAAACCATTTCTCATTAAATTTTATATTTAACTCTTTTAGTTGTAATTCTCTAAGCTTATCAAATTTGTTTTTATGGATCATATTTACCTTTTTTCTATATAAGACCGTTAAGTGCTCTTCAAAATCTAATAACTCAACAATTTCTTCCAATGTTAAATATCTTTCCAAGTTTCTGATAATTTCTTCTCTTTCTTTTTGAAAATGTTTCAATATTTCATGTTTTCCTTTTATTGCTAATCTTAAGAAATTGATTACAATTAAACAAAAACGACCTCGAGCTTAATAAACATAATTAAATAAACTAAAAGGGTCAAATAAATATAGTTAAAATAATCCATTTTTTCAAACTCAAGATTTTTTTGGCCAATGTTTATCGTTCTTGTTAAGTTTCGTTGGAAACGGATAATAAAACCTACATATATAGTATATTTAAATATGTTGAGCCCAAGAACATGAAATAGGAGGCGTAAAGGTGTTTTAACGCCCACTTTTTAAAACGAAAATTTATAGCCTCGCATTATCGCAACACTTATGCCAAGTTTCAATAAAATCGCTTTCGTTAATCGCTTTAGACTTGCTTTTTTAATTCTGAGCTTAATGGCCGTAGCCCCGCCCCCTGGCTAAAAAATGCAAATTTTTCTAGTTATTTGCTCACCAAAATCTACTTGTGTATCAAATTTCAACTCACTATCGCAAATTTAAATTTTTATGGACGTAGCACCGCCCCCTGGCTAAAATTTCCAAGTTTTAAGATTTTTCTAGTTAATTGCTCACCTAGTTCTACTTGTGTACCAAATTTCAGCTCTCTAGCTAATGCGGAAGTGCTGATGATGAGTACTGACACACTCACTACTCACGGTACGTCTTAAAATAAGCACTTTTTGCTCCTTTATATCTCAGGAAGCTTTGATTGTAAAACTTTCGCATATAAGGTTACATGAATTAATTCTAATTATAGTTTAAATTTCATAGTTTTACGATTGCGAGGAACAAAGTTCTGAGGGGTAAAAACAATACGAATAGCTTCGTGTAAATATAGACACTGCGTGCATTGACTGGAACTTGGACTGGCGCACTAGCGTGCGGTCGTATACATAAGCATATACATACAGATAAGGACAAAACTATTTGTACACCCATAATTTTCGGGGTTTAAGGCAAATTGAGAAGAAATTTAAAAAATAAATTATGCCAATAATTTGAGTGCCAATAAATATGTTTATACAAAAAATAAAAAAGTAATTAATAATAAACATAGCAACAAAAATAACAAAAATATTAAAGTCATTGGACAAAAGTATTTGTACAGGTATAAAATACATGAATAAGTACGTGCAAAATGCTTGAAATATGTAACTTTTTTGAAAATTTGCTGATTTGCGGTACCAAGCCGTCAAGAAATGACATCCAAATATGGTATTATATGTTCTTAAAATAGTCTCGTAGTTCACATTAACTGATTCTCAGTTATAATAACCCCAGAAACAGATCGTTACCAGATGTTAAGTAGATCATTAGCAGATGTAAAACAAATCTCTTATAGGTGTAAAATTAATTGTAATGAATATAAACAATAAAATATTAGAGAATATCGTAAAAACAGAGCTGTGAAAAAATGAAAGTTTTAAAATATTAAACTTAATACCTTAGATACTCGTAGATTTAATTTGTTGGAAAATATTGGTGGATCAGCGAAAACTGATCGTTACCAGATGCTAAGCAGATCTTTAGCAGATGTTAAAAAATCGAACATATGCAGCTCATGGCAAAATTCTTTCCAAATTCTGTCGAAGTTCTTGTTATTTCCACTTTCCGTTGCGAACGCTTACGTACAAAAACAAATATTCGATTTAATTAATTTAGGTGTGGACTCACATAAAGTTTACAAACTTGTACAAATGTCAAACACTAGGGCCCTATGCATAATGAAAAATTAGTGTCATGTGCACCCTGCAGTAGCCAGACAGTAATGGTGGCAGCGCTGTTTTCACAGACAGCTGGGAGATTTAAAGAAAATATAAAAAAGTAAAGAAAAAAAGAAATAAGAAAATACAAAAGTTACCACTGGCTGGCTCTGTCATGCTGCAGTGAGTACAAGGCGCAGAGAGAGATAAACCTATTGAAGTAAGAAATCAGGAAGGACACACCCACTTTTTTTTTGTAAAAACTTCGAGAAAAATGTGAAAAAAGATGGCGTGAATCGACAGATCGCGATGAAGGATGAGAGACATGTTTGAAAACATTCGGAGAAAAAGTCGGGATAGTGAGGTATAAAAGAAAAGTTGTAAAGCGAGTAATAAAAGTTTGAAGTGAAAAGAAAATATTTAAGGCAGAAAAAAGGAAAAAAATTTAACTATAAAATATGATACCAGAGTACAAAAATTTAATTTAAAACTAATGTGGAAAATTAAAAAGATAAAAAAAAACTTATAATTGGTTCGTGAAAGAAATCTGGGGTTTTGTGTAGGAATAGTTAGTGAAAACTAGAATACAAGCGTGCAACCAGTTAGCTGAAATTAAAATGTCCAAAATTAAAACCATTTAACAACCTAATATCCAAAGCTATCCAACAAAATTCACACTAAAAGATCCTAAAACTAACTAACAAAAATTGAATTACTAAAACTTAAATACACACAAGAGGACAAAACTCGAGAACAAAATTTCAACTTGAAACCCCTACATATTCTACAGAAACTCAATTATAAAAATCAGAAAAGAAAGCAAAATCTAGTTCATATCAAATAAATGGTTGAAACCTAGAACTACGTAACACCGCATAAGGCTTAGTAAAACTTAACCTACAAGTACTCACCTGTATCTTCCGACTACAACACTCCACCTCCAACAAAGGAAATCGGCCCACCCTCAACGAAGAGAAGGAGACACGTCACTACTTCTGGTGGCGTCAGGTTCCCTGCCATATGACATTGGACACAAAACACGAACGACTGGGACGAACTAATATTTATCCTATTACGTATATATGTATTGGGTGTTTTTTATTGAGGTATAGAACTTTAAGTTGGCATCACTTTTTTAACTGGCGGCCATTTTGTCAGCTGTCAAGTGATTAATATTTAGTTTGGTTTGCCATTTCATCATGAACAGGTTGACAAAAGAACAACGCTTGCAAATCGTGCAAATTTATTTCGAAAATAATGGTTCAGTTCGCGAAGTTTACCGCAAGCTCCGTCCATTTTATGGTCGACAGAGCAATTAATTCGGTTAACCATGGATCGTTTTCGCACTACGTTTACTCTATGTGATAATACGCATCCGCTGAAGTCGCTCGTCTACGCCAACAAACCAGAAACGTTAGGGGACTTGGAAGCCAACATTCGTGGCGTTATTGCCAACATACGGCCCCATATGCTCGAAAAAGTGGTTGAAAATTGGACCTGTAGAATTGGCTTTATTCGAGCCAGCCGCGGCGGCCACATGCCCGAAATCATATTTAAACGTTAATGGCATAAAATTATCCTTCCAATAAAGCCAAATTGATGGACATTAAAACGATTTTCTTGTGTTTTATTTCAATTCGAAGTTCTATACCTCTAAAAAAACACCCTATACATACATACCAAACAAACAAAAAATCATACAAAAAATATTCGTAATACATAATATTCGTAATAGACATTAACTTTGATAAATAAGCAAAGCAAATATTGCTAATATGTTTTACATAGTCAGAAACAACAAAAAAAAAAACCGCAAACAAAGTGACATTGAGGAATACCCTATATGAGTACCTCAAAAAAAAAATTGTGGAAAGAGTTCTAACGGCAGAAATGCATATTTTACTGTGAGTTCTGAAGCTCTTAATGAAAACAATGAAAATAAAAAACCTGATGATAGTCTTTTTTTAACGGCGAAGCCACTTTTTCGTCAGCGATCAACTTCGCTTTGTCCAATGCCAACTAGTGATTCGTTAACATTACAATTGCCTAGTACTTCTTCATATAAGTCAGCGATATCGTCACCTTCGAGTTCGTGCTCATCAATTAACCAAGTTATCACTACAGATGACAGTAGCTCAAAACCCAAGGTCCAAGTCGGAATGGACAGATATATAACTGTAGTAAAGCGTGGGCGAAGCCCAAAATCTTCTAAAATTTCATCTGCTCCAAAGATGTATAGAGATAACAGCGCATTCACTACTAATCGTCTAAACCGTTTTAAAATTTTGCAAGATGACAACGACAAACCCGATGTATCATCAAACAAAACCTCCAAACTACCACCAATCTATTTGAGAGAAAAAAATTCAAACGCCCTTATTAAAAAATTAATCTATATCTTTGGTGAAAATAAATTTCACATTGTTCCAATTAAACGTGGTAACATTGTTGAAACGAAAATTCAAATTTATGAAGAAAAAGATTTTCGCAAAATGGTTACTGAATTTTAAAAAAGTAAAACAAGTTTCTACACACCAGCTCAAGAGTGCTAAAGGCTTACAGATTGTGTTTAAGGGCATATATTCGTATATTGTTCCCCAAGAAACAAAAGATGCGCTCGTCCTCCAGGGACTTAAGGTAAAAAATGTATCAAAGATATTAAATAGGGAGAAGATCCCCCAACGTCTATTTCGCGTTGAACTTCAGCCTAATGATATAAAATTAAGAAAAAATAAGACCCATCCAAATTATAGTTTAAAATATCTTTTATACCAAAAAATAACAGTTGAAGAACCACACCAGCGTTCAGGGCCCGTATAATGCGACAATTGCCAAGAATATGGCCACAAAAAAACTTACTGCAAATTACCTATAGTTTGTGTGATCTGCGGTGAATTGCACGGTACTGCTAGCTGTACTAAGCCAAAAGATCAAGCTGAAAAAAAGTGTAGTAATTGCGGAGGTAATCACACTGCTAACTACAGAGTATGCCCTTTATATTCTTTCGTTAAACAAACTATGGGACAAAAACCTAAATTAGCTCCAGCTCAATCAGCCAACGCTTACTCCACCACTTTTCCTCCAATGAGCCAACCAAATAGTTCACGTGTATCGTATGCCGATGCTGTTAAGACAAATTCTGTTCCCGCACAAAAAGTATCACCGCCAAATAATTCGACAAATACAAACTCTAGCTTTAATTTTAATCACCTTGAAGCTACTATTGGTGATCTGGTGCAAACTATAAACAATTTTACAACAAATATGACTAGCATAATGCAAAAAAAAAGCATTAGTTAATAAGCCATGAATATGTTAAAAATATGTTTCTGGAACGCAAACGGCATTCGCTAACACAAAAATGAGCACTTCCTTACGGAAAAAAAATTTATATAATGTTGGTTTCTGAGACTCATTTGACTTCGAGAAGACTTTTCAAAAGCAATGGTTACACGTTATATGATACAAAGGACCCGAGAGGAAGAGCATGAGGTGGATCAGCAATTTTAATAAAGTCGAGACTCAAGCACTATATTCTTTATAACATTTGTGAAGAACACCTACAAGCAACAAATATCTGCATTGAAAATTTTTGTACAAATTTCGTGATATCGTCAATTTACTCCCCTCCCAGATTTTCAATCACTGAGGATCAATACGAGAATTTCTACAAATCTCTTGGGCCTTGTTTCGTAGAAGCTGGCGCCTACAATGCAAAGCATACGTTCTGGGGTTCGCGTCTTATTACTCCGAGAGGTCGGGCGTTATTCAACACAATTTCAAAAATTGCCTTGGGTGTTATTTCGAGTGGGGAGCCCACTTACTGGCCTACGGATATACAAAAAATTCCGGATGTTATAGATTTTGGCGTCATGAAAAATATTGCTAGGAACTAGAACTCTCCTCCGATCACTCTCCCACAATCGTTACAATTTGTAGCCCACTAAGAAGTGCCTTACCTCACGCATATGAGAAGATAATCAATCGTGTTAATTGGCTGGGGTTCAAAAAATATCTCAGTAGTCATTGTACGGAAAATATTAAGCTAAGAACATCTGAAGATATTGAACATGCCACTACCACCCAACCTCAGACTGGCTTTAACAGAATTAATTCTACGGATATTGAACTTCTTGTATGTGAAAAAAGGAGAGCTAGAAGAGAATGGCAACAACACAGATTACCCCTAAATAAAATCAGACTCAAAGAATGTACTAAGTGACTCAAAGAGTTGCTATCGTCGGAAAGAACTGCAACATTGGAAAAATATCTAGAAGGTCTCGATGTCACGTCAGCATCTAATTATTCGTTATGGCGCGCCGCTAGAAATCTGAAAAGACCCGTTGTGCTGAAATCACCACTGCGCACTTCGACCGGAGTATAGGCAAGAAGCGATAGTGAGAAAGGTAACTTATTTGCTGAGCATTTAAAATCTGTATTCACTCCCTATTCATGTACGAGTGCTGTTGATTTGTCAAGTGTAGTTTCCCTTCCCCCTCGACCCTTAAGGTTTAAGCTGCGTGAAGTACAAAAAATAATTTCTGAACTCAAACCGAAGAAAGCTCCAGGTATTGATGAAATTAGTAACAAGATGCTGATGAATTTGCCTCTAGTTGCAATAAGAATCCTGCTATTTATTTTTAATGCCATTTTACGAATGCAGTATTTTCCACATAACTGGAAACTTGCGAAGATCAAAATGATTCCAAAGCTCGGCAAAGATCCTACCAAGACTGAGTCATATAGGCCTATAAGCTTACTATCAATAATCTCAAAGCTGATCGTAAAGCTGCTCATGACTAAATTTTCCAAAATCCTATCTGATAATGGGTGCATCCCTGATCATCAATTTGGTTTTAGAACAGCATAGCACAATTGAGCAACCGCATAGATTGGTTCAATTTATAAGGAAGACATTTGAAGAAAAGAAGTATTGTTCTGCCCTCTTCATTGACGTTTCTCAGGCATTTGATAAAGTGTGGCATGAAGGCCTTATTTTAAAATTGAAATCATATCTACAAATAAATTTTCTGAAGCTATTGGAAAGTTATATTACTACCCGGAAGTTCACGGTTGTTGAAGGAGACTTCATGAGTGTTCCCGAATATATATCATCCGGTGTGCCACAGGGTAGTATTTTAGGGCCACTATTGTATTTAATATATACTTGTGATATGCCTGTGAGCAATAATATCCATACCTCTACATTCGCTGATGATACAGCCTGTATGAGTATGCATGAAAACCCTTATGAGGCATCCCGAAATCTCCAGGAACATATTACCCAGCTCGAAAAATGGTTGAACTTATGGAGAAATTAAGTAAATGAGCAAAAGTGTGTCCATATAACCTTTACCTTAAGAAGAGATACTTATTCCCCTATTCGAATTAACAATCAAAATATTCCTCAACATTCTCAAGTGACATACCTTGGTATTCACCTTGATCGAAGGCTTACATGGAAACATCATATTGACTCTAAACTAACTCAAATGAAACTTAAGTTAACTCAAATACATTGGCAGAAATTCAACACTTAGCCTAGACTGCAAACTGCTAATTTACAAGTCGCTTTTGAAACCAATATGGTGTTACGGGATTCAGCTATGGGGCACTGCTTCAGCTTCCAATATAGAGAGAATCCAACGAAGACAAAACAAAATTTTACGTTTGATAACATCGGCTCCATGGTACATAAAAAATTTAAATTTACATCGTGATTTAAATATTCCACTAGTGACTGAAGAAATTGCAAAATACGCAGGCAAGCACTTAATAAAACTCGAATCCCATCCTAATCCCCTTGCTCGTAACATCTTGAATTTTACTGGACACATCCGTTTAAAAAAGAGGGACACTACGGCTCTAAGAACACTCCAGATGTAGCTCCTTGAATATATTTTAATACTTTTCTTTTTTTCGCTTAGCACGACTCTTATGTATCATTTACTATCACTAACTTTATGTCCGACATTGGTCGGGCCTATAAATTATATTTAGATTTAAGATTTGAACACTTATTGTTAGTTCATATTTGGAGATAAAATAAATAATTACATGTACAAAAAAAAATTAAAATACCCTTAATGGTGGTTACTTCGCACAGAGGGTTAGAATAGCCTGTTTTCTTGGATTAATTAAAAAAAAATTTAAGTATCGTAAAAATTTTTTGTACCCGGTTAGAGTATATAAAATTCTACATCACTTGTCGTTAAAATAAATGTCTGGTGTTTTTGTAGTGAAACTTCAAGTCAAACTTTATAGAAATTTTTGTGCAAAAAAGGCTGAAAAAAGTGAAAATTTTCCTGTTGAAAATTTTATTTATTTTAAAAAGTATTGCAAAAGTTAACAATTTTTCAATGGAAGCATCAAGTTCAGGTTATTTTGCAAATATGTACTTCGTTAACATTTGTGTATCAAATTGTGTGTGGAAGTGTTTTAGATTTAGTTATTTATATTGGAAATGCCAAAAAAATTAGCATTTTTATATTTTAAATGTATATATAGTTATTATTTGTCCACATTCGTGTCATAATTTTTAGTTTATATATATATTAAGTCCATATTTACACTATGCAAGTCTTATTGCTAAGCTGATTAGTTTGATGGAGAGAGAGACGAGGAGAACAGTAAAGTTTCTTTTCCCCTCGTCTCTCTTTCCTAACAAACTAATCAGCTTAGCAATAAGACTTGCATAGTGTAAATATGGACTAAAGAAGACATAAATCTCTATTATATTGCAAAATTTTACGCTGCCTTTTAGAAGTTATGCATTGTTTAATACAAGTGTTGCAGCAGTCTAAAAATCACATTGATCTCGCGACTGCTGCTGTTGTTGTGTGTTGTGTTTTGTTGTTTTTCATGTTACTTTTTTCTATTTATTTGTGCTCTTCTTTTCAGTATATTAATGACGTTATTTTTGTTTCTTTTAATAATATTCTTTGTTTCAATAATATTTTATTCTTGTTTATTTTAATATTATTCTTTGTTTTGACAAATAGTGATCGTGTTGTGCAGTTTCAAGTAATCGGGTAAAACGGATTTTTGAAAGGTTTTATTTTTGTATTAGCATTATTTTTTTTATAGAAACAAGTTCGAACGTTGTTTTTTATATTCGTCGAATCTTATTTGATATTATGATGAATTCAAGCGCTCAAACAATGAATGACAAGATGAAATTTTTAGCTGAAGAAATCTAAAAACGCACCAACTGCTCTGAGGATAATATGTGTGATTTTAATAAAAGAATTGATGTTTTCTTTAATGAATTTAAATCTAGGTGGACTAGAGCGCATAGAATGGAAATGAGGTTTATTAGTCAAAATAAAACCTGGTTGGAATCCTCTATTGGTTTTACTCTTGCCCCGACTGCAAAACGTGGTCGAAAAGAAATTAGTTTTACCGAGTCCACTGGTTGGAGTAAATATAAAAAAACAAAGATTTTAAGACGCACCATATCATTGCCAGAGTTACTTTATGCTTCACAGGTTAAACTACAAAGCGCAGGTTATGTCGAGGAATCAAAAGTTTTGCGAGCCATATATGAAAAGTGTTGCAAGGGCATAAATTTAAAAAAAAAGTTGAAACAACCACTTCCCACCTTGAAAATATCGAATACAAAAGCCTTGGCTGTTTTTGTAGAAGGTAAACTAACACGAAATCAATACAATGTTGTTAGACAAGCTGCTTCGCAAATTTTTCCCTCCTACAACAATATCAAACTGAAAAACAAAAAACTTACCCAGAATCGACCAGCTTTAAAATAAGCGACACCTCCGTTGAATTAACTTTACAAGGTCTTCTTAATCACACAGCGGAGCGACTAATAGAACTTCAAGAAACTGTTATTGACTCATTAGGTATTACGAACTCGAATGTAGTATTATATTCAAAATGGGGATTTGATGGAAGCTCTGGCCATAGGTCATACAAACAAGCCTTTCATGGATCTGATACTAGTGATTCATCAGTTTTTTAACCACAATTGTAACATTTAGGCTTATGTTTGAGGAGAAGGTAATTTGGCAAAATCCACGGCCGTCTTCAACTAGATTTTGCAGACCCTTGCAAGTTGAATTTACCAAAGAATCCGCATATGTGTCAATTAGTGAAAAAAAAGAGTTGAAGAGGAAATACAGAAACCACATCAACACAAAAGTGTTACTTATGTGGCGCTACAAGTAAGGATTTTAATAATATAGAAGCCATGATCCAAAGATCTGTACATGTAGACAATTTAAGATTTGGCCTTCCCATTCTTCATGGCTGGATTAGATTTTTTGAATGTCTTTTGCACGTGGCATATAAAATACCTTTAAAAAAGTGGCAGGCTAGAACTGATTCTGAAAAAAGAACAGTAGCTGAAACAAAAAAAAAATTCAGAAAAAATTTCAAGATAATATGGGATTAATAGTTGACCAGCCCAAACCTGGTTTTGGAAACACGAATGATGGGAATACTGCAAGACGTTTTTTTCGAAAAGCTGAAAAATCTGCCGAAATAACAAAAATATATGTTAATTTAATAAAAAACAAGTAAGAGTGCTATATTCGGCTGTGCCGAATCTTATATACCCTTCACAAATCATAAAATGTAGAGAAAAGACATGCGTGCATAGGTACGTATGTATATACATATATACATACGTAGATACGTAGACATGCAATTAAACTGCAATATGTAGCGCAAAACTGCATTTTGCTCAGCAGCGAACTTGTATTTTTGTCATTTCTAATAGAATATTTTCTTCCAACTTCCAACGCTGTAAATCGTGCAATTTAAAAAACCAATTATTTATCTTTCATTAATTTTTTAAAATCATTTGCAGAACAGGCCCGTATGAATTAAGTCAAATGAAACTGAAATATAGGGACTTTGCAGTAATATGCATGAGTATAAGGGTTAAAATATATGTTTTTTATATACATATAGGACACAATGGGGGCTATTCTGGAATACGCGTCGAATTGGTCAAAGTTACATGCAAAACAAAACTGTGTAAATGTAAAATAAATTGTTCTTGTTTCGCTTACAAAATTAACCGTTTTTAAAAGAGAGAGAAACGCCTTGAAATTCTCACGTTTATTTCATTTTATAAATGTATTACAAACAAAAGCAATTTTTGAAAATTTGTTTTTATTTTAATGTAAAGTTTCACTTTTTCGACGCGTTTTCCAGAATAGCCCCCAATATATTTTAGTTTATAAAACTTTTTTCATTTACTCTTCCGATAAATTCTTTAAAATATGTACATTGGAGCGACTCACTTGAAAAAAGTTTTTGTTACCCCTCAATATAGTTCATTTTAAACTTTAAAGTTTTCAATTTACACACAACTTAATGAAAATTTAATTTTTCTCTCGATAGTTTAGTATACAAGATTTTTGTATGAAATTTTTACACAATATCAATATGAGGATTAATTTTGCATCATTAACTCAAAAATCTCATTTTTTGATACGTGATGTTGTTTTAGAAAATGAGAGATATGTGTGTATTTTTTTAAGTTGCAAATAACCTACTAGCCTACTATGTTCCGTTGAAAGTTCTTATAATACCTAAGACAGTTTAAAAATAAACTTTTTAAACATTACTGCTGCACTTCTACCAATGAGTAAACATAAGCACCAATAAAATGCAGGAATACAAACTGGCTTTAGATATAAAAGTTAGCAATTTTCTTTTTTTAAAACCAACACTTCTCTATAGGTAAGTTTATTTAGCAATCGAATAATTAAGTTATTTTCGGACCCAGTAAAAACGACATGCAAAACAAATAGTTAATGCATGGGTTCAATTTAGGTGCAGAACGCAAGATTTAAACACAGGCGTGTCATTGACGACCACATTTAACAAAACTGCTCTTCATTGAAATGAGTGCTTAGAACCCATGAAAGTTCCCTTTTTCGATGACGTTTTTCACAAAGCTAAGAAAAAACATTTGTCTCAGCCAGGATACGAACCTCGCTATTAAGACTGTTAAGACACACTCTCTACCATCGATCTACTGTGTACTTATTATTTCAGGGAGATAAAACTGGTTTTATGACAATATGTCAATATGATGATTTAATTCCGTTTTTACATGGAGCTATTTCGGCGGATATTTACTTCAATGTATTAATTACCCAGCAATATCGTATGTGTTTATGATGAGTTCAAAAACTATAGCTTTATTACGATTTGCACAAATGCTAAAGAAAGCATGAAACACTATTAAATTTTGAACGAATTAATTTTTTTTGCTGGGGAAAACATTAATAAATTTATTATTTGCAATAATATACATACATACATACTAAGATACATTCATGTAGGTATTACACAAGAATGATAAAATAATTATTTTATCATTCTTGGGTATTACATACATATTTATTTACATATACATATGTACATAAGCAGCTACATAGGTACATATGTGTGTAATTAACCTAAGTTTTAGATCTTTAAAATAAGTGCAAAATGCCAATAAAACAAAATGTGAATAAAACATTCGTTCTGAAAATAGGAGAACGTGAGTTCATATTTTCATCTCAACATTTATGTTTTTTTCCTACATATTAAAAAATATTTCTTTCATATACTACCACATACATATGTATTTACATACATACATACATATGTAAATATGTATATACTATAAAGGAGTTTTTCTGAAGAATTTTAGAAAATAATATAAAAAGATACCTACATAAGCAGTAGTATTTTATTAAAAAATATAGGTATTTACATACATATGTATTTACATATATGTACATATGTATATACATACATACATACATCATAAATTGATCTCACCCAGCGAATCAATCCAGCTTAACTACGCAGAAGTACTTTTTACTAAATTTAAAAAAAAAAAAACAAAAACCACATGAATGAAATAAAATAGCAACAACAAGCACCCTCAAACAAACAATCTAGTCCACTTTAAAATATTTATAAGACATCCATGATCTTTAGCAAGGGCTTACTTTTTTTCACATACATATACAGACACATTTATATTTACTTGGGCATATTTATATACATATATGTACTCGTATGTATGATCAACATGTCTTTAAAAAAAATTCATAAGTTTCAACACAACAACCAGTGTTGCCAGAAAATGATGGTGAGAGAATGCCAAATCGGTCAAAAAATTCTGCTAAAATGTTCTACAGACGAAACGTATAATGCCAGATTTAAATGTAGAAAAAATTATTGCAATAGCTATGAATTTCATGTTTATACAAACTTATTAGTACTTACAGGTATTTTTATAGGAAATGTTGCAATTACGTTTAAAATTTTAAACGCACTAATAATCCACAATGACAACAAAAAGCGCTTGGGATAGTTTCATTGTTGCCATTTTAGCATTTCCACTGCTAGGTCTGGAATTTCCATTAGTTAAACAGCATTTAACTTTCAAAAAATTCTGCTAAATGCTTTCTAGCAGAGTTTGTTGCAAATAAAAAATTTTAATTTCTTAACAAAATTCTTCTGTATGGAGGATTTTTCTCATAAATGTATATGTATTTCAGGGTAAAGGTTCCCTGATGATCTGCACTAGCAACAGTGAAATGCGCATAGCATCCAGCTAACACTTCAATAATCAATTTCAATGTACGTATTTTTAATAAGCAAATATTTTACTGAATGAGTAAAATAATAATTTGAGATTATTAGTGCGTTAAAGTTTTTTTAACGTTATTATAACATTTCCAAAACACACCAATTATTAACTATTTTATGTTTGTATGTACTATAAAAATACATGTAAATACTAATGAGTTTGTATAAACATAAAATTTAAAGCTATTTCAATAATTTTTTCTACATTTACATCTAGCATTATACTTTTCTTCTGTAGAACATTTTAGCAGAATTTTTTGACCGATTCAGAATTCTCTCATCATAATTTTCTGGCAGCACTGGATATATTTACAATAGAATGCATGTACAATTGACTTTGATACAAAGCGAGCACGTTACTACCCAGCAGAATATCTTGTTACTTCAGGTCTTATCAAATCAATTACTATTTTTATCTAACTGCTAAAGAACGCCTTATAGAAGGTCGCTACACTTTTGCATAAAAGATAAGATACACATTCCACATTTCCTTTTAAGGGAAGGGGGAAGAGGAGCAAATTTTTTTTTTTACCAAACGAAAAGTAAAATCTATTAATTTGAAGACTTTTCAGAATGGCTGGCAAAAAAAGCGAGAGGGAAAAGCAAAAATGATATATGAGAGGAATGGAGCGAGTAGGCCTTGTACATCCAAAGTAAGGAGTACAACGGCCTTCTAGAAAGTATCCTTGCTCTTTCTTTTTCCCGGTGGGTAATTGGGAATTTCGTATTTGCAAACATGTGTATGTATGTATATATGTATATACATACCGAAAACAAAAAATATAAACAAACTAGGAGAAGTGTTCATGCAATTTCCTTGCAAATAATCTACGTAAGCAAATGATGCCGATTTTTTAATTATAGGGGACGCATACATGTTTTATTGTTGTACAATTGCAAATAGATATATAAGTATATCGATGCACACCGAAGTCAATATTGCGCTAATAAATATCTATACATATATAATTGCAAGGCATAATTTTTAAAAAAATTGCCTTATTTATAAAAAATAGTTTATATTTTTAAGAGCGCAATTTTCATCACATGTAGTATATATTATGTCCATGCAAAAATAAATGAAAATGAATCAGACTTTGGAGGTTTGTGTGATCCATCCGGCTCATTTCTTGCAGTTTGTAAGGGTGAGTTTACATCTGGCATTTCTTGTGTGCCATCTACCAAAAAAAAAGAGTAACCAGCAATTACTAATGAAAAACTCTTTGATTCAGACATGTATTTATTAACTTAAACTGTTTCCAATAATGTTGGATTTTCTAAAATTGCCTATTAGTTATGCATGAAACTGTTCAACTTAATAAATATGTACATACGTGTCTGAATCAAACAGTTTTCATTAGTAATTACTGGTTACGCTTTTTTACGCATCTTCGAAAATTATTGTTTAAATTACAAAGAAATCAAGAGCTGTAAAAGTTAAGGTTTGGAACCAGTAAAATTTTAAATAGCACTTACATAAGTCTTTAAGTACATATGTATGTATACCTGTCTGTGAAAATAATTAATAAATAGTTATAAGTTAGCAAGCATAAGCTTTCGTTTTATTACATCTTCGTTTCATAGATTTATACCTACACATACATACTAATGTATGTATGTTATATATAAATAATTGAACAATTTCACTCTAATTCAGTGCGAGTCGATATAGGTAGTTTAATTTTTACAACGATAAAACACATGATTTTACCCTACAATAACTCATGAAGCCGTATAATTTTACAACTAAAAATGTATGCCTTGCAGGAGCTACATAAGTGCCATTTCAACTTTCACAAAACTTATATTAGGTATTTATGTACCTACCAAAAATAAAAAAGTACCAACATAAGTATATCGAACACAGTAAGTTTAAACGCAACTACAAAATGTCCCTGTGATTAAAGCATTTGTGTTTAAGCTGTTTTCGTACATACATATTAAAATATATTATGTTTATATAATCTATAGGGGTTTCACTGCAAAGTTCATTTTTGGCAGTATTTATAACAAATACACGTGTTGAAATAATTTTTTCCTTGTATGGCTGTGTGTACAAAGTACCGAAATTTTATAAATATGTATGTACACATTTTAAAATTAAATTGGGTGAACCTGGAATATATGTATGTGACTAAGATATGCATAAGTAGGTATAAGGGTTACAAATGTGTAGGTATGTGTTTTTACGAAAACAACGCCAGATATCAGTAAATGAGTTCAAATTTTCATAATGATTTCACCATGATTTTTCCATTGGAAAGTCCCTATCATTTGACAGCCATATCATAAAAGTGTGAAAAATATCGGTTCGCCGCTTTGGGGCGGCTACCACGTTTTTTGGCTACGGAATCTCCACACGTTGATCCTGTCGTAGTAGTTATATCCTATATGTACCTACATATAAGTTCATAGTGTGTATGTATGTAGGCATATGTATTTTTTCCCACAATGTAACCTAATTTAATTTCTGTCCGAAAAAGTAGAAATCACAAATTGACTTTGATTTATTCTCGAAAAAATAAAAATCGGAAAATAATTATTTCTATAATTAAAATTTAAGTAGGCTAAAGTTCGTATCTCTTTATAAGCCAAATTACATGTGATAATTTTTAAGGAACAAATAACATTAAAGTTAATTGGAAATATTCTGAAAACACCAACAAAACAAAACCACTAACAATTATTTCTGCTTGAAAAAAGAAAAATCAAGAAATAACAATTATTTCCGGTTAAAAGCAAAAAATCCGGAAATAACATTTATTTCTGCTTAAAAAACAAAAATTTAAATTTTAAAACCATTGAAGTTTAGAGAAATCTAGTTTAGAACAATTAAAATGCTGTGGTTGTCCACGTTGTTTGATGTTTCCCTTCTATACAGTTGCTTTTTTTTAAAGTTCGAAAATAATGACTATTTTTGGTCCCTGATTAATTTCTTTTGCAAAAATACATACATATGTATGTATGTATATTGAAAAAAAACTCTCAAGTGTAAGTTCGAAACTCAACAAACGAATCATAACAGGCCGAATTCTAACTTATTAACCATGATAGCCATTCATTTTGTTGCAAAACATATTCAGAAAACAAATAAGCAAATCTAACACATTCAAACAATCCTATCCCCTTTTGTATGTATGTATGTACATACATACGTATTTACAATCATACATACATATGTGCCCTTAAGTATGAAAGTTGTCTAAGTCATATGCATTTCTGCATCGAAATATGAAATAAATCTCTAAAAAAATTCAATAAACTTATTTATGATTTAATCAGGCTAAAGTTCGTATCGCTTTGTAAGCCAAATTACATGTGATAATTATTAATGAACAAATAACATCAAAGTTAGTTGTAAATATTCTGACAACACATAGTTGAACGGAACAGCCAGCCGTTTTCGAAGGCCACTAAACCTTCATCATCAGCGTTCTTCTGTGTTTGGTCCACTGTGTGTGGTGTCAGTTGATGTAGATTTCTGCCTTATATACGAAACTTTTCTGCAAATGGAATATGTGAATTGGTTTGATTCATCGTATTTCAATTTGCTGAAATGTGTTTTTGTAATGAAGGCCCCAAATTTACCATCACTATATTTACAACAGTCTTACCATTGTCGTTTTTTCATTACTAATTATGCACATGTTAGTTAATTTGCTTATTTTTGTTCTACTTAAGACAAACTTTTTTGGTTTGATACTATAAGTATATTTTTATTTTTAGTTTTTGCCACTGGCCCATGACCATCTATTTAGTTAATTTTAATTATTATTGTTCGAACTTTCATTTTATTTATATATTTATGATTTAATCAGGCTAAAGTTCGTATCGCTTTGTAAGCCAAATTACATGTGATAATTATTAATGAACAAATAACATCAAAGTTAGTTGTAAATATTCTGACAACACATAGTTGAACGGAACAGCCAGCCGTTTTCGAAGGCCACTAAACCTTCATCATCAGCGTTCTTCTGTGTTTGGTCCACTGTGTGTGGTGTCAGTTGATGTAGATTTCTGCCTTATATACGAAACTTTTCTGCAAATGGAATATGTGAATTGGTTTGATTCATCGTATTTCAATTTGCTGAAATGTGTTTTTGTAATGAAGGCCCCAAATTTACCATCACTATATTTACAACAGTCTTACCATTGTCGTTTTTTCATTACTAATTATGCACATGTTAGTTAATTTGCTTATTTTTGTTCTACTTAAGACAAACTTTTTTGGTTTGATACTATAAGTATATTTTTATTTTTAGTTTTTGCCACTGGCCCATGACCATCTATTTAGTTAATTTTAATTATTATTGTTCGAACTTTCATTTTATTTATATATTTATGATTTAATCAGGCTAAAGTTCGTATCGCTTTGTAAGCCAAATTACATGTGATAATTATTAATGAACAAATAACATCAAAGTTAGTTGTAAATATTCTGACAACACATAGTTGAACGGAACAGCCAGCCGTTTTCGAAGGCCACTAAACCTTCATCATCAGCGTTCTTCTGTGTTTGGTCCACTGTGTGTGGTGTCAGTTGATGTAGATTTCTGCCTTATATACGAAACTTTTCTGCAAATGGAATATGTGAATTGGTTTGATTCATCGTATTTCAATTTGCTGAAATGTGTTTTTGTAATGAAGGCCCCAAATTTACCATCACTATATTTACAACAGTCTTACCATTGTCGTTTTTTCATTACTAATTATGCACATGTTAGTTAATTTGCTTATTTTTGTTCTACTTAAGACAAACTTTTTTGGTTTGATACTATAAGTATATTTTTATTTTTAGTTTTTGCCACTGGCCCATGACCATCTATTTAGTTATTTTAATTATTATTGTTCGAACTTTCATTTTATTTATATATTTATGATTTAATCAGGCTAAAGTTCGTATCGCTTTGTAAGCCAAATTACATGTGATAATTATTAATGAACAAATAACATCAAAGTTAGTTGTAAATATTCTGACAACACATAGTTGAACGGAACAGCCAGCCGTTTTCGAAGGCCACTAAACCTTCATCATCAGCGTTCTTCTGTGTTTGGTCCACTGTGTGTGGTGTCAGTTGATGTAGATTTCTGCCTTATATACGAAACTTTTCTGCAAATGGAATATGTGAATCAAACCACTGTGTGTGGTGTCAGTTGATGTAGATTTCTGCCTTATATACGAAACTTTTCTGCAAATGGAATATGTGAATCAAACCAATTCACATATTCCATTTGCAGAAAAGTTTCGTATATAAGGCAGAAATCTACATCAACTGACACCACACACAGTGGACCAAACACAGAAGAACGCTGATGATGAAGGTTTAGTGGCCTTCGAAAACGGCTGGCTGTTCCGTTCAACTATGTGTTGTCAGAATATTTACAACTAACTTTGATGTTATTTGTTCATTAATAATTATCACATGTAATTTGGCTTACAAAGCGATACGAACTTTAGCCTGATTAAATCATAAATATATAAATAAAATGAAAGTTCGAACAATAATAATTAAAATTAACTAAAAATTCAATAAACATTAAATAAACTTCTATGAATTGATAAATTAAAATGTTGCATAATATAAAAATATTTTTTAATTTCTTCAAATGTAATCTATTAAATATCTCGATGGAAGAAATATATGACTTAGACCACTTTCATAATTAAGTGCACATATATTTAATATATTTTATCAATATGCATGCATTAGCAAAATACTTTATTTGTATACAAAAAAAAATTCCGAGTTCTTACCACAAACAACTTTATATTCTTCTTTCAATACGTTTGCTAGCATATTGTTGCTGTGCGTAGAGTTGACTACATACACACGTACAAACAATTAAATATTCTTCTCTGAATACTATTTGTGGCATATTGTTGTTGTTGTAGTTGTTCATATGAACACTCTTATACACATACATATGTATGTGTGTATGTACGAGGGAATGGTCTTCATGCTAGCGTATATTTATACATACATATCTACATAATGTTATTTGCATGAGGCTACTGATTGTTATACACATCCATTCCTATGCATGCGTACGAAAAAGCATGTGCCAAGCAAACATACCATAAGGCAAAGTCTATGTATTGGTGACAAAAAGGGGTTTAATACGAAATAATGCAAATTAAAGCAAATGTTTAAGTATAGTAAATATTTAACGCATTTAAGAGAGCATCAGCAGCAGAGTGGCTAGTGAGGTGATTAGAACTTTTAATATGTTTGGTTCTATGCGCGGTAGTTTTTTCATGAAATTTTAAAAATGTATGATAAAACCATATATTTCAAAATTTTATGAACCGATTATTTTGTTTTGCTGATTTTCATAACCAATTGTGCTGAGGCAAGTGCGGACGTTTCAGTCTAACTCAGAGCTCGCTAACTTCTTTGGGAGCTTAAAAAACGCATATCACGCTCCCCATATAAAATCCGTACAGACAGACGGACAGACTGACAGACCGGACATGTCTTTTTTTCATCTCCTATTCATAAGGATTCAGAATAACTAACTTTATCTGGCAGGAAATGAATATTGTAGAAGTTAAAAAAATCTGGACAAACCTATATATACCCTTTACCATTTTTGGTGAAGGGTATAAAAATGCACGTGTTGCTTATTGCTGTATCCAGTGGCCATGAAATTAATAATGAAAAATTTAAAATATATGCACACAATACAGGACGACTTTTTGTTGAAACGTATCCTTGGTACAATATGCCTCCCACTTTGCACAAGTATTTTATTCACGGACCCGAAATTGTATCAAATGCCATTTTACCTATTGGGCAGTTATCAGAAGAAGCGCAAGAAGCTCGAAATAAAGATTTTAAAAAATATAGGGAGTTTTATTCACGAAAGTGGAGTCGCGAAAAATCAAACCAAGACATTTTTAATATGTTATTGATAACCTCTGACCCAATTATTTCAAGCATGCGAAAACTGCCTACAAAGAAGGTTCAAAGCTTGCCAGAGGAGGCAATTGATTTAATTGCACCTGCAGCTCCGAACCAGAACTATTTCAGTGATGTTGAAGTTGCTGATGCTGCTGATCATGATAATGATGATGATGTTGATGATGATGATGATGTTGATGATTAACTGTATAAAATGTAATGTTTAAGTTCGCATACTGTACTCCTTGCACTATATACCTACACTGATATTTGGCATTATTTAATAAAATTATACTCAAATATACTTTGAAAACATTTTTTTTTACTTATTTTAATGGTATTAAATGGAAAATAAAGAAAAATTATCCGAACTAGCTTCCCTGATTTGATCCAAGAAAACATGCTATTCTAACCCACTGTGCGTCGTCACCAAATTCATCTTTAGCCACACTCCCATGTCAGATCGTATTATTAGTACACCACACATCAATTCATTGGCGTATATGCTGTAAGGTACGCGCAAGCATTTATCTATCATTTTTTTCAATTTTCTTTGTACATTTTCAGGAGAATAATTTTATTCATTGGGCTTATATTTTTTGTTTGATATTTGAATTGTATTATAATATCTAATTATTATATTTTTGTTCTTCATTTTTATTATTTCTTTCATTTTTAATTTTTTTTATAGTATTACATGTAAATTTTAGCGTTTTTTTTATACTGATTGGAAAGAAAAAATTTAAGTACTGAAGAAATTCCATATTACCTATTTCAATATACGATATTATATAGATGTATACGTTTTTCGATTATTTCTTACTTTAGTATCAGGGATATACGGGCTCTTTATAAATAATCATCCTAGAAAATTTTTGTTTATACCTTACGACTTTTCATTTTTGTTTGTTATTCGCCTTATAAAAAGGAATGGTTTTAACCCGACAACATACTAGAGATGGATAACCACACTTCTATAACTACCGCTGCCGAAAGTTCATCATCACAATAGCTAATCAGCCAATTTATACCACGGCCTCCTATACAAATGCTGAACAAATTACGCCAGCAGTGCAACAATTTTTGACTTTGACACAAGGCAACGCTAGTTTTTCAGGGCAATTAAATAACTCAGATAGTTCAATACAATCACCAGAATTTAGTAGCATCACTGCTCAAAACGTACAACAAGAAGTACGTGCGCGCAGGGCATTGTCGCAAGTGGCGCAGGCAACTAGTGGAGGAAACTCCATGAACAATGTATTTAATTTTATTCGCGATGACTTGGCTTTCCAATTACAACAAACAGAACATACTTTGTGGCAGGAGTTGGCGCAAGCAGTACGTTTAGTGGTAGGAGAACAACTCCACGCAAGCGTTAGAGGTAACAGTTCAGCGGCTGTATTAGAAAACTGAAGTGCAACAGTTCAGACGCACCAAATAATAAACAGTCAGGGTTCAGTTTTTGGCCATACTCAGCCACCGACAACAGGGCATAATATAGTTAGTACAATTAATACAGTTCGTACAAATGACGTTTATGAACGTTAATGCCTTCAATAGACCAATGCCAAGCCAGACGCACGAACGTTTTCAGCCTTCGGCAGTGCCGCATGAGCAGTCACAGTCGCCTGAACGTTTATCACAGCAAGGTTCAGGTAATATTCCCACATGCCCGACTTTACATACACGTCCAAGTCAGCGTGACATTGCCTTGTCAAAGTGGGGAATAAAGTTTGATGGTACGTCCAAAGGCATGAGCGTAGAAGACTTCATTTTCCGTGTTCAAATTATGCGAGAAGATCATAACTTAGCTTTTGAAGACCTTCGTCGAACTTTCAAACACGTCAATTGGTACCACAAAGAGTACACGAGATTGATTTTGATTACGAGAAATTACCTCTGTCGCACGTGGAAATAGAAGCTATAGCTGGCTTCTATTTCCAGCCAGAGTGGTATGTGTGGTGGAACTACAAGCAGCAAGGCCACGGTTTTATGGACTGTCCCTCTCCTAACAGCAGAGTTTTTTGTTTTAAATGCGGACGCGACAATGTCGTCACTCCAAAATGCCCTAAATGCCAGGGAAACAGGTCATTTTGAACAAGTCCCAGACGGGGGAGACTCTTTCGACCTCAGTGTAAACCCGTCCAATATCCCTGATTTACGAAACACACCTATAAAGTCCATTAAAATTTTAACAAATACACGCAAACAGCAACCAATAGTAGAAAAGATTGAGGCTCGAGTAATTAAACCATTGCACCAGAGAATTAAAGAATACAATGAGGCGAAACCACGTATTTTTGGGAGCGCATCTATTCGTATCAAGAAGGCTAGGGAAAGGTATAAGAGAAGAAAATGGTTAAGACAGGAGGTAAATGCAGCTTCACTATTTGTAGGTAATGACCCGCGAATTTTTATGAATTTAAATATCAACGGATGCGATATTTTAGGTTTATTAGACAGTGGTGCTACCATCACCTGTTTAGGAAAAGGCTGTCTAGAGTTTGTTCGCAAGGCCAACCTAACCCTTAGCGATTTTACATCACAAACTAACACGGCCGAAGGCAGTCCCCACTGTATAATAGGCCGAGTTAAAAGTAAAATCACTTTTAATGGCATCACGGACGAAGTCACTTTTTACTTAGTTCCGTCTTTTAGTAAAGCACTGTTTCTAGGAGTTGATTTTATAAAAAAAACTAAGTTCTTGGCCAGTATCTGTAGCATTACGATGAACGGGGTAGAGCTGTGCCCGGATAGTGAAGTAGAAAGAGATCGAGTTAGTAATCACATTTTGACACAAGACCAGCAGAAACGCTTGGATAAGATTGTAGCTGGGTTTCCGTGCTACAACAAGAAGGGTCTTGGGCGAACCAGTCTGGAACATAACCATAACTCCAGTAAAATATAGGCACTATCCAGTCTCTCAGGCTGTACAAAAATTGATGTATGCTGAGCTGGATAGGATGCTTGATATGGGAGTCATTGAGCCAAGCAATAGTCCATGGAGCCATCCGGTTACTCTCTTCCGCAAGGAAGAGAACAATCGGTTATACCTGGATGCTCGTAAGCTCAATGCCCCCCCTATCAAGGACGCCTATCCACTCCCTCTGCTCAGTTGGTTAGGGGACTGTATTACTAAAAGCCATGCCAAAAGCTAGCACTAGAAACGTTGTCAAGTTCTTAATCGGCGAAGTATTCCACAAATTTGGTACGCCCCAAACGGTTGTATCTGATAATGGTAAACAATTTACAAGTAAAGAAATCCAGGATCTACTAGTTAATTTTGGAGTCCGGCATGGACGGCCATACACGCGCCACAGGCGAACGCTTCAGAGCGTGTAAACCAGACAATTTGAGCGGCGATACGTTCATATTAGAAAGACGACCACACTGAATGGGATAAATATCTTACAGAGGTAGAGTTTTCAATACGTTCTTCGGTACAAACTTCCATAGGTGTCACACCATATTTTACGCTGTTTGGGATGAACATGATTCCCCATGGCAACGTCTATAAATTGGCAAGAAAGTTACAATGTCTGAATGATTCTGAGCTAAACATCTTGCCGAAATCAGACAAAATGAATTTAATTAGATACAAAATTAGGGAAAATTCGAATAAGACATATTTACGTGGAGAAAAATCATACAACACGCGTTGTCAACGAGTAAAGTTTATAGCGGGACAAGAAGTCTACCATCGCAATTTTCAACAGCGGATTTAAAAATAACTTTAATGCCAAACTGGGGCCTAAAATTAAATGCCGCATAGTACGTCCCAGAGGAAACAGCCTATATGAGGTGGAAAATCTCCAAGTGAAATCGTTGGGGGTATTTCACGCCAAGGATTTAAAGCCATAGGCGATAACATCCTTGGTGGTCTCGGTCCCAACGTTTTTGAACAAAAGGGAAACGTTTATTATTATTTGTTTGAAAGCCCAATTAAGTTTTTGCATAATCAACGCAAATCAGTTTGCAAATTTGAAGAGAAAAAATAGGTACTCTTAACTACTACTCTTGGCATATATATATATATATATATATATATTTTTTTTTTGTCTTCTCTTGCTGTCAAGATGTTAAAGCGTAATGGACTTATGTAACGTAACCTTTTTATTTCCATAAGTAAGGAAAACGAACTTGCACGCTGTTAATAGCATTTACCCATCGTAGACCAATTGCATTTAGTCTCGTAAGAATACTCGCTTATGCATGTTATCTGTTTTTAATTGTCTGTTTGGGTTTCCAAGCCTAGTACCCTGTTCGAAGTTGTCAAACATCTTCGGCAACATTGATTATTTCGCCTGAAAAATTTGACACTTAACAAGTGAGGCCCATATCACCTTATTGGAAAATTTTTTCGTTTTTTTTATTGTATTACGCAACATTGATCGATTTTGATAAAAACCACCGGCTGTTAATATTTCGCACGAAATAAGTGCCAGTCACATTATTTCACAGATGGAGAAAAAATGTTGCCAGATACATTTCATAAGAAAATACAAAAGTTACAACCGGCTGCCTCTGTCATGCTGCAGTGAATACAAGGCGCAGAGAGAGATAAACCTATTGAAGTAAGAAATCTGGAGGGACACTGCCATCTTTTTTTTAGTAAAACTTCGAGAAAAGTGTAAAAAAAGATGGCGTGAACCGACAGATCGCGATGAAGGATGAGAGACATGTTTGAAAGCATTCGGTGAAAAAGTTTTGGATAATGAGGCATAAGAGAAAAGTTGTAAAGCGAGAAATAAAAGTTTGAAGTGAAAAGAAAATATTTAAGGCCGAAAAAATGAAAAAAAAAATTACCTATAAAGCATGAAACCAGAGTACAAAAATTAAACTTAAAACTAATGTATAAAATTAAAATGATAAAAAACTTGTAATTGGTTCGTGAAAGAAATCTGGGTTTTTGTGTTAGAATAGTTAGTGAAAACTAGAATACAAGCGTGCAACCAGTTAGCTGAAATTAAAATGTCCAAAATTAAAACCATGGAACAACCTAATACCCAAAGCTTTCCAACAAAATTCAAATTAGAAGAACTTAAAATTAACTAACAAAAATTAAATTACTAAAACTTAGATACACCCAAAAGGAAAAAACTCGTGAACTAAATTTCAACTTGAAAACCCTAAATATTCTACAGAAACTCAATTATAAAAACCATAAAAGAAAACAAAATCTAGTTAAATCTAGTTAACAACAAGTAAATTGTTGTAATCCAGAACTGCGCAATACCGCATAAGTCTTACTAAAACTTAACCTACAAGTACTCACCTGTATCACGAATGACTGCGACGAACTAAAGTTTATCCTATTACGTATATATGTATATTTGTTTCTTTGCTAATTAGGGAAAGCACATACCATTTTATTTTATATATATACATTTTTGGATTTTTGTTTGTTACCAAAACGTATCAAGAGTAGGTTGAGCTCATCCTAGGACTTTGATTTGACCTAACTTAATACGAGGGTGATTATCCCCCTAAACAGGTGAGGTGTTTTCCTTAAAAGTTGAATATAACAGACCCATATATATATATGAGCAAGAACACATTTTGGAAGACCATTGACTTATACTAGCACTTTAGACACGCCACTAACGGACGGCAGGTTGCCTGTAGGAAGGAATAAAGATTCCACGAGGCTAGTAACTAATTTTTTTTTGTAGTCATACATTGTCTTCTATTCAAAATTGCATATAATTTTCTTTCAAAATAGTTTTATATAAACTTTGTGGTTTTCAATTTCATAATCTTTTTATCTTATAAAAAAAAAATATTTTTTTACAAAATAATAAGAAGGAGAGAAAAAGAAACCAAACTTTAAAATTAGTAAATAAGATATTTAACAATTGTTTCGTATTAGTTTTTATAAAGAAAAAAAAAAAAGAAATCAAAATATGTAATTTAGATTCGAGAATTTGAATTGATGGTTTTCTATTTTTGCTCAATAAAAATCATGGCCTAAGGCTATTTTTCAGACTATAAGATGAAGAGGTAAGTGACCACGATGAAGGGTTGGGGATAACCAAGAACCAATAGGCGAGGTTGTCAAGGTGAAATTCATTAGGATTTCAGAGGGAGGGATTTGCCTCAGTTAGCAAAAAAAGCAGCTAACTCGATTTTATTCTATTGAAACGAACTTGTATAAGAAATTTGCGTAATTAATTTTTATGATTCGGTAGTGTTTTTGTCATAACCTCCGCTTTCGGGCTCCAATATATATATAAATATTAATTTTTTGTCTTGGTATTACATCCTATCAAGTATAGCTGGCATGGTTTATTAGTTGTTGTCCAGTGCCTGATGCCGTCGGCAAGAACACCCCCCAAAACGGCGAGCCCAGCCGGAGCTGAACACCAACATGGCAGCGAGGCCGACAACTGGCAACCGTAGCATCAATATACTACTAGCATGAAGTTAGCATAAGTGGCAAAATTTAACGTGCTCTTAACTAGTTTTTCCATACAGTTTACATTGAAAATCACGATAGGATTTAAAAATGGGTCTGTTGTGTTTTTATACACCAGTGTTTCATTAACAACTCAACTTTTATTAATTAAGAAAATAAGGTACAAGCTACTTAAATGTTATTTGGTATATAAATATATATATCAGTAAATAATCATGATATTTCTTATGTGCCTATGTTGTATATAAGTATGCAAGTATATTAGATATATACCTTATCGTTATACTTGTTATGTACATATGTATGTTCAGTATGTAAGTACTTATAGCTGTATATAATGAGAACAATATAAAGTATTTTCATATGGGTGATTACATTACATTTCTTCCCTTTTTATTTATTTTTATTTTTTTTTGTTTAAAATATAGTAAATATTGTTAAATTTATAATTTGTAATTAATATTTTCTTTTTTTTTCTTAATCTTTCCTTTAAAGTTAATTCATTTTTTACAAGCTCTTCAACGGGTAAACTTTGTGCGTCGAAAAATTCCTCATCTTCACTAATTTCTCGTCCACTTTCTGGATTTCCTGGACTATTTAAAACTATTACATCATGTTTAATTTTCTTTATTTGATTTCTATGGGCTATAATTCGTCTTTTCTCAACTTCGATTAAATACAATGGTTTCCCTTTTTTCCATTTTGCGATACTATTTGGATTTGGATTCAAATATAAAATTTTTTCACCTCTTTCTACATTAAAATTTTTAAATTTTTTGCTCTGTACAAAGTTTTGTGTTTCTCTAATTTTCTTTTCTTTATATTTGGTGGTGATTGATTTTGTATTTGCATCCTTCTGCAAAGTACAATATAACAGTAAAGTTATTGGTTTATACGCTAATATTAATTCACTTGGGCAAATGCCGGTAACTGTTGATGGTGTGTTACGATACTTAAACAAAAAGTTCAGAAGGACGTTCCCAATAGTTAGCTTTTGCTCCCCACTTGATGCAAAATATGCCTTTAAACTACTTTTAACATTTTGGACACCCCTTCCTGCCAGGCCATTACTTTGTGGATGGTAAGGGGTACTAAACATTTGATTTACTCCATTAGTTTTCAGAAATAATGAAAACTACTCACGCCTAAACTGAGGTCCATTATCACTAATCAGTGTAGCGCAAAATCCAAAATTTGAAAAAAAAACAATTTCAATTTCTCAATTATAAAAAATGTTGAAGTTTTTGATAATATTTGGACATCTATCCATTTCTTCGAAAAATCATCTACGATAATTAGGAATTCAGTGCTCTGAAAATGTAGTAAATCGACATGAATCCGTTCGAATGGATACGACGTTGGTGGCCAAGTAAAATTTGGGCAATCCTTAATTTTATTTTTTGTTTTCTGGCATAAACCACAATCTGCAACATATTTCTCAATTTCAATTTCTTCAAATTGATGGCCACCAAATTGATGCCCGAGCTAGTAATTTCATTCGTACAATACCGATGTGAGTTTCGTGAAGTAGTTTTTATATGGCGCCAATAGACTGTTTTCTTTTGCCTCCTTTGTCCAGTAATTTTCTTCAACGAATTTTATCACTTTACTGATTACTACATCTTTTCCTGAAAATCGAACAATGTCTTTTAAAGAAATCGGGATACAATTGTCAAAATTTAAAAAATGTATGTTATAATTCCTTACATCTGTTTCAGACTCTTGAGGAAGACGGGATAAGGCATCCACATTTTTTTGTTTGATCCCTGGTCGATATTTAATCTTGCAATTGTAATTTGATAAAAACAAAATCCACCTATGGAAACGGACAGAAACGATACTAGCCAAAGCTTTTTGATCTCCTAATAGTTTTTCGAGTGGCTGATGATCGGTATATACGGTAAAAGTGTACCCATATACGAATTTATGAAACTTTCGAATCGCAAATATTACTGCAAGAGCCTCTCTATGGATCTGCGAGTAATTTTTTTCAGCCTTGCTCAAGGTGGACGAAACCATGTAACACGGTCTTTCTTTCCCTTCCATGATTATCCTAAGTATAGCGCCTACCCCATATAGTGGAGCATCGCATCCTATCACTATTGGTTTACTAGGGTCAAAATGTACTAATAAATCATTTTCACACAATAATTTCTTAGACTTCTCAAAAGCAATAGTACACTCTTCGCTCCAATTGCAGCTCACATCTTTACGCAGTAGTTTATACAAAGGTGCTAATATCATTGAACTACTTGGTAAAAATTTTGAATAATAATTAATCAAACCTAAGAAACTTTGGAGTTGCTCAACATTACTAGGCTCTGGAGCACGAATTATAGCGTCCGTTTTTGACTTTGGTGGCTTAATACCTTCTGGGCTTATATTGTGACCTAAATACTCTACGTTGTTTTCTAAAAGCTTACATTTACCCCAATTTATTTTTACGTTAAACTCACGTAATCTATTTAAAACTTTGTACAATTTAGCTTTACAATCATTTTCGCCTTTACCTGCTACTAGAATATCATCTAGATAGACTGAAACTCTGTCTAGCCCTTGTATAATTTGATCCATAATCCTCTGGAAAATCATGGAAGCAGTTGAAACACTAAATGGTAGTCGACAGAACTCAACTAAGCCCATGTGGGTATTTATCGTTAACAAACTATATACGACTATCTTGGTTTACTAGCAATTGCAAATATGCTTTACTTAAATCGAGGATACAAAAACATGATGTCCCTCTTAAACTTGTTAGAATGTCTTCAATCAATTGTAATGGATATACATCCATTTCTATAACAGGGTTTATTGTAACTTTAAAATTACCACAAATTCTTATATTTGAATCTTTTTTTATTACGCAGACTATTGGAGCTGACCAATCACTTTTTCGGACTGATTGAATTATACCTACGTCACACATACGGACTAACTCGACCTCTACTGCTTTCCTTAAGCTTAAAGGTACAGTATACGGCTTGAAAAACTTTGGCTGCGCATTTGGCTTAATATAAATATCGGCAGAAAAACCTTTTATTGGACTTGTAGAACTTATAAACAAAGAAGGAAATCTACTTTTCTACCGATAAAATATTATTTAACTTACTACGAGGTGCATCAAAAAAATTTCGCCAGTTGGGGAACAACACATCCAATTGGGGTGAACTGTCGTATCGACTTTACCACAACTAATTTCAAATCGTCTACACCATTCACGGTCACCGATATTTCTCCAATCATATCGACTCTATTCCCTGTTAGAACTTGTAAAGGAGGGTAATTAATACTTGATAAAACAATATCACTAAAATATAATTTATAATCTATTGAAGAAATTACAGACACGACGGCTCCGGTATCAATTTCTATTTCCAACTTTGTTTGGTTTAACAACATGTTTTTTACTAATGGAGACTCAATTTTATTCACCCAATTTAACGACCCCAACTTAAACTGCAGCTCATTTACATGATTTTTGCTTGCATATTTATGCCTTGACGTTTGTTTTTTCTTTGAATAACAGGCTTTTGCTGAGTGGCCTTTTTTTCCGCATCCAAAACAGATCCACTCCTTTGCTGGACATGCGCCACTGATATGCTTTGAAGTACATTTTGGACACTTTTCTAAACTTTTATATTTACTAGATCGATAATTTATTTTATTTATTTCGTACGACGACGATGGTTGCATAGTCTTTTGTTCTTTATCAACTAATTCGAATGACTGGGATAACTTACAGGCTAGTTCCCACGTCAACGACGATGTTGATAGCAATTTTGTCTGCAATTGGTTATTGTTAACTCCACAAACCAACCGATCACGTAACGCCTCTTTTAAAAACGTTCCAAACTCACAGCGGGTTGATAACAGCTTTAGGTTAATTATATATTCGCCTACCAGTTCACCTGCTTTTTGGGAGCAGTTATAAAATTTGAAACGTTCGGCAATTACATTTTTTTCTGGAATAAAATGTGGTGAAATTTCTTTAACTAGGTCCTTAAAAGCTTTGGCTGTTGGTTTTTCAGGCAAAATTATCGATTTTATTCTCTTATAAGCTTCCGGACCCACTAATGTCAAAAATAGTGCTACTTTGTTTTTTTCTTCCACATTGTTAATTGTAAATAATTGCTCAACACGCTCAATATATTCGCTGAAATCATCCCCAAAAGTAAATTGCTCGATAGATCCAATTAATAACATTATGTTAACTGGCTGTGATTTAAAACTTTTTTTTTTCTTCTGGATTTTTAACTTCTCGTCGCCAAAATGTTGTCTATTTATACACCAGTGTTTCAGTAATAACTCAACTTTTATTAATTATGAAAATAAACCTAACCGTAATTTGGTAAATAATCATGATATTTCTTATGTGCCTATGTTGTATATAAGTATGCAAGTATATTAGATACATACGTCATCGTTATACTTGTTATGTACATATTGTATATTCAGTTAGTACTTATAGCGGTATGTAACGAGAACAATATAAAGTATTTTCATATGGGTGATTACATTACAGGGTCAAAACTACATTATGCTGTCATTTTTAATGTCAAATTGTATGGCAAAATTCGTTAAGACCATGTTCAATTTTGCCACTTATGCTAACTTCATGCTAGTTTTTCATTATGCATAGCGTCGTAGAGGGTTATCTTATAGAAAAGCTGTGCAAAGAGTTTCGGAGCAATGGTTTGAGTTACAGCATCATTTTAAAATATATCAAACAATATTGACAAAAAAATTTTGGGGTCAAAAATTAGGATTTTTCTTTGGACATGACGTTTTAAATTGGGGATAAGACGCAAAATATTTCTGCTCATTTATGAATAAAAGTCATATATGAGCATCTGAAATGGAACACTCTTGTGTAAAAAAAAGTTTTGCCTTGATTTGCATGTTTTTGTAGCAGATGATAAAACAAATTAGCGCACACATGAAAGTGAAAAAGCAAATTGTTTTTTTTTGCTCTCACTCTGTTTGAGAAGAAACAGAAAATTTTTGAAACGAACGAGTTATAGTGTTTACCTTAATGATGAAATATAATACAGTCTGCAACTGCAGGAAAATTGCTCCCAAATTAATAAAGCCCATAATAACATCTCGGCAGTTAAGGTAGAGGTCCATAGCTCGCTTTTTGCGCGTTACGCTTTCTATGCATCTTTCAAAAAAGTAGAATCAATGTAATAGTATGTGACAAGTTACATTACAAAAAGCGCATAAAAAAAAGTAGGTCTACTTTTACTTTTGTACGCGTTACAAGCACCATGAAAGAAAGTCAGCTGTTCTTGAATGCTAAAGATGTTAAATAATACTTTATTTCGTACGTTATCGATAAATATTATTTTGCCATGGATAATTTTTTTCTTTTTTTTTCAATAAAAAAAATTTTTTAGTAAAAAAAACTTGTTTAATAAAATATGTGAATATTTTCATTAATGCGATGTATTTTAATTAACTTTTCACCACACTTTTCTCAGTAACAAATTTTGCATATTAGTTATCGATTACTTTTACGTACTGAGTGTCATCTCCGCTAAATCTGTATTAAATAGCTGCTTAGAAAAGTTATTGCTTAAGCCAATAATGTGCATACATTTATATGTAATTTTCAATTTACTTACATTAAAGTCAACAACAGCCGACAATCTGCTGGAATAGCCCTGGCCGAGTTCTTCTCAAGACTATCTTTTAAAATGCTGAATAAATAGTCAAAGACATCTGCAGACATTTTTTAAATGTGGTTTCAAAAAACCCACTTAAATTCCGTTCTAAATACAACGGCCGTACCCAAAACCTTTTCTTTTTTGAAATTGTTCATGGGCATTTTTTGCACATAAAATTAAATATACAAACTCGACTAAATCAACAAATTCTTTTAAAAACTCGATTTCACTCTCCATTTTTTCTTTATAAGTATTTATAAACAAACGCACACAGCTGATCAAAACAAAAATAAAATGGCGCATGAAAAGCAGTGCGTGTAACTCAACGCGAACAAAGTATAGAATGAAACAAGAGGATGAAACGCGTGTAAAGCATAACGCGCAAAAAGCGAGCTATGGACCTCTACCTTAACTTCAAATGCTCTCAATTTTTGTTTTATTTTCTTTTGTGCTTATTTCTCTTTGTAGTTTAGTAGTAGGGAATTGCCGGTTCGGGCGCCGATTAAAATTGTTAAATTGTGGCTGAAATTGTGAAATTGTGGGCTGAAATTGTTAAATTGTGGCTGAAATTGTTAAATTTTGGCTGAAATTTTAAAATTCTTGGAAATTTGTGAAATTTGATACCTACGTGTGTGTGTGTCCGTCCGTCCGTCTGTGTTTTTTGTTTACATTAGGAGTTTTTTGTTTATATTAACTTTTTTTTGTTTATATTAAGTGTATGTATGTTTGTATGTATGTTTGTATGTATGTATGACCGTGGGAACTTGTGCGCAGAATATTTTGTGGGAACACATTAAGGGGGTTTATATGTTTGAAGCTGTTATATGTATATGATTTTCTAATGCCGACGGGATAACATCTTTATTTTTTCTAATACCGACGGGAAAGTTATGATTGTTGTTAGACTGTGGAAATTTGTTGATGTCCGTGATTTGGGCAGGTGAGGTTTTTGTAACATGTAACCGTGGGAATTTGCGGGTGTATCTTTAAGGCAGCCTGTGTTTGGTGGGGGCGGGTGTTGTTGTAATATGTATCCGTGGGAATTTGTGTGCGGAATATTTTGTAGGAATACATTAAGGGGTTTATAGGTTTGAGGCTTTTATATGTGTATGATTTCCTGATGCCAACGGGAAAACATGTTTATTTTTTTCAAATGCCGACGGGAAAACATGTTTATTTTTTTCAAATGCCGACGGGAAAATCATGGAAATGATTTTTCCTAATGCCGACGGAAAATTTGTGGGTGTGTCTAGCTGTAGGATTTGAAGTCTGGCTATGATTCTTGGAGGACGAGGTGTGTCTAGCTGTAGGAATTGAAGTCTGGCTGTGCTTGGTGGAGGGCGGGGTGTGTCTAGATTGTAAGACCTTAAGGCTGACCGTGATTTGGGTAGGTGAGGGTGTTTTGTAATATGTAACCGCGGGAATTCGGTGAAGTTTATGTTTCTTGGAATTTAAACCAAGCTGTGCTCGTGGAGGGGCGGGATGTATTTGCGGCAGATCGACTGGTGTAGGGTGGGGAGTTGTTGTAATATGTATCCGTGGGAATCTGTGTGCATGTACGTATGTATGTCTGTAAGAGTTTAAGGCTGTCTGTGATTTATCAAAGGTGAGGTGAGAGTCTTCATGTAATACGTGTCCGTGGGAATCTGTGTCTATGTATGTTTGTAGGAGTTTAATGCTGAATGTGATTTGAGGTGGGGGAGGGTGTTGTTGTGATAGATAGATAGATAGAATGTGCGTGTGTGTGTGTGTGTGTGTGTATGTATGTATATGTAGGAGTTTAAGGCTGTCCTTGATTTGAGGTAGGCGGGCGGTGTTATTGTAATATGTATCTATAAGAATTTGGCTGTTTATATGTCCGTAGGAATTTTTGTGCATGTATGTCTGTAGGAGTTTAAGGCTGATCGTAATTTGAATTGTTGAGATTGATCGATTGTATGTGACTTCGAGAATTTGTGTATGTATATCTGTAGAAAATTTAAGGCTTATCGTGATTTATGAGGGGCGAAGTGATCATTAAATATATATCATGATTAATGAGAGGTGAGGTGAAGGTGTTCATGTATATGTATACGTATTTGTGTGTATGTATGTCTATATGAGTTTAAGGCTAATCGTGATTTAGGTTGTGAGATTGATAGATTGTATGTTACCTTGAGATTTTGTGTATGTATATCTGTAAGAACTTTAGGCTGACTGTGATTTGTGAGGGGAGGGGCGTTGTTGAAATAGGTTTAATTTTTCGTAGATGAATTTTAGTATGTGTGTGTGTATGTGATTTTCTCACCATAGTATTTATATGTACGTAGAAATAAATTGTTTCTCATATGAACATTTTTTGCTAGAAAATATTATCATATATCTGAACTTCCCTAATCCTAATATGTTTTTCATATTGGAGGATGAGATTGCTTTATATTTTATCAAGCTTAATTTTGTCCAGTGTTAAAGTCTGTCGCTCAAAAATTTGTTTATATTTGTATAAATATTAATTTCAGATTTTGCAAAATTCTTGTGTACGATCGTTTTGATTTTGTGTGTGTGTATGTGTGTATGCGCGATAGAGTTTGACTAGTCTGTGTTAAGTTTGTTTATTTAAGTACATTTGTCTTCTTCGACTTTCGTCTTCAAGCGTCGATAGCTTGGAGAACGGTTTGTATGTTTTTATAATGTAGATATGTAAGTGTGATTGTTAAAATCCAATAAATACTTGAACATGGGTAAGAAATTGGATAATATGTGCACATATGTACATATGGATCTACAAATTGATTTTATGTATGTATGTATGTACATACAAATAAGTCTGGAGCTCCCTGTTTTTTTTGTCATGTGCTGTTGTTGCTGTTGTAAATATTCGCGTGGTCTTTTGTGTATAGATGTGAAATATCTCGGTAGTTTTTTTATTTGAAATTAAAAAAACGTTCTTTTAATTTTTAGATGTATTTACTTAAAAGTTTGTGAGGAGTTTCTGGTTTAAGTAAAATTGAATTCCTCTCTAGTTGTAGTAACTATAGTATAAATATTTAATATTTTTTATTTCCATTTGTTTAAAGTTGATGTAGCCTATATAGTCAACGTTAGAAATTTCTCGGTGTAAATTTTTTCCAACTATAATCTTTTTTCTTCACCTTTTTCATATATTTAAACATCTTGCATTGGCTTTAAAAAATGACAAACGCTTTGAAATGAAACTGATTCAGCAGTCCAGATAGTTTTTTTGTTAACCACTTTGCTTCTCTTTCCTTTTTTATTGATAAACATTTAAAATCAAATGGTGGTTTTATAATGAAATTGTTATACTCATTATTGTTAAAAACATCCGCTACTTCTTTTTGTAATGAAAATCATTCGAAACCTTACTCGTATATTAAAACCATTTCTTCATTCATATTACTTAATTTATAAGACTTTCAGGACTTTCTATTATTCGATCATCAGTAAAAATGCAGTAGCTGAGGTCCTTGCTTACTGTTTCATATTAAATTTCTATATCAATTGGACCGCTATTGAATAAAAGGAACTTTTATCTTAAACTTTAGTGCATTTGGAAGTGCTTGAGATTCTTTCATATAATAGCTTTGTTGGAATCTTAGATATGAGTACATATAATATAGAATTGCATAACGTTTATTTTTAATTTTTATGTTAAGATCATCATCATTTGGATATGAGACTGAATTTAAATGTACTTTTAAATTAGTTAAATCATAATGAGGAAACTTCTTTTCTTCTTGAATAGCGATCAACAGAAAACGAAATCGTTTTCTTACAATTTAGGTCTGGTCTCTCAACGGTTCCTCTAGTATATAAGATGACTTTCTATGTCAACATATCTCTCTACTCTTTGTCAGCGTTAAGGGACAATTAAATGTTAAAATTTTAACTCCTCGAATTGTGTTACTTCATACTGATAATATGTTTTCATTAATAAGGTATATGTTTATATTATGAAGGTTACTCGCCTATGGCTTTTATTTGATGTTCTAGATTTTTTTTTTCTCATTTTATTAAAGTTCAGCGTATTGTACATATATTTCTGATATTTTTAAGCGCGCTTTATTTACCTGTCAGACAAAGTGTACGTATCAGTTGATCACTCAGTCTCTCTTTTTAATAATTTTTTTCTTTTAATATGCCACTACTATTTTTTCAGATTTTACTACTTGAAAAAGAGAATATTTATGTAATTTTTAAATGTATTCATATATACATATAGGTAAATATATGTATATATGTATAGAGAAATTACTTTATCTACAAAGAAATACATGTTTAATTATCAACTATTCTAGAAAATCGATCTCAAATAACGCAGTTACCTCCACCATCAATTCACCGTCGGTGTTTTTATAGCGTCAGAAACACTAGAATATCTATGTTTGAGCGAATTTTTACATCGAGTTTTTCTACATGAGGTTTGCTGGTTGACATCCTTGAAGTTATTGTTGACGTAGGCTGGGTTGTATCACATTCAGATGTAATCATTTCCTGCTTAAAAAAGGTCCTCATTACTATCAACTATATCTGTATACATTTCATTCATGAGTTGAGTTGATCCAGATACAATTGCTGTCTACAGATTAATGATTAGAAACAAGTTTCTCATCACCTTCTAACAGATTTATATATTTTGCTAGCATGCATGCCTTAGCATGCTTCTATCGATAGTGACGCGAGAGTCCGACATGTAGTGGTGTTTCAATTAAAAATCTATACTATTAGATTTTACGATTTCGCTCTTTTTATTCTTTTACAAAGTAGATACATATTTATGTATTTCATTTAGCACAGAGTCATAAAATTTCTTTGCTTACAAAATTGTGTGACATTCTTTTAAATTTGCATGCTTAGGCATGCTTTCAATATTTTTTCTGTAAATTTATTTGATACTCATACAGTTACAGATATAAAGTAAGATCTGCTTACATTGCATTTTACAATTTATGTATGCTTCAGCATGATTCCAGTTGAAGTCCATATTTATTCAGTAAGTTTGTTTGATACTAATTCATACACATATACATTCTTAAAGATTGGAAATCTAAGTCCAATTTATGTAGTTTATCTATATTTTCTAAAGATTTGATAGCTATAGAAATTAATAGAGTTTATTATATAATAGCCCATGGGCATATTTTAAAATTTCGCTTGCTAGAGCTTTCGAAATGGAAAATGTACAATTTTCACTATAAAAAGTGATAATATTAGGTGTTACTGAATATTACACTGTGTTGTAATTTATTTTGATCACTTAAGTTTTCACAATATTTCATACAGGCCACCAAGTTTAGAGAATTTCCAGTATATTAAGTTAATTATCTTTCTTAAGACCTATCATTCCTTCAAAAATACAAACCAAACTAGATTTTTCCTGTTCAATTTTATTTTTTACTTTCATTAAATTTCAACATTTTGTTCATCTTCAAATTATTATATTTAGCAGCTTTTTCTCATTTGTTAAGTTAACTTTAATCGGAAAAATTTAAATAGTGAGATGAACTTTTATATTGTATACGAGTACATTAAGTAATTCTTGGTATATTTCATTTATATGAACCATCATCACATAATTCCTTTGGATGATCTATTAAATCATTCTACTATTGATGCTTTCATATTAAGTAATGTTTAATATTCTACATATGCATGAATTTTCCAGTGTCTATTAAAAAATTCTTTACAATCATCCATTTGTAAGCTTTTTGGTACTCATAACATTTCAAAAATATTTTCCACAGCCTAGGTTTTTTCGAATGCAACTTTTATTTTCAACGGTATTGACCATAGAAACTTTGTGAATGAATCATTTACAGTCTACAATAATCAATAATTTCTATTTTCTGTAGAATAGTTTCCCATTTCACCTAAATCAACTATTCCTTTCATTACATATCTACAATGCACAAACAATTTTCGAGATTTATTATAGAGTTCGTCTACTAAATTTCTTTTTAAAGACATTGAGTTATTTTAAAGATTTTTTGGAGAGTGTTGTGATCTACTTGATGCACTTTCAGCTATTTATACTATCATGTAGTTCATTTTCCAATCTATAAATTTTATCGTTCAGCTGTTCAATTTGTTTTTTCAAAAGATGATTTGATTTTTAGTATGTATTTTATCAATTTTATAACTATCTTCTATCTCTAATTGTATTTCACGTTGTACTCTATCAATTTGCATTTTAATATATTCTTGAATTATATTAATTCCTTAAGCTATATTATTAATTTGTCCTATAGTTTATCGTTTGGAGTTTTCAGAAACAATTTACTGATAACATCATTCTCTGTCAGTGAATGATGATGATGATTAATAGAAATTATATATTTTATATAGTTTTCAACATCAAATTTCTCATAGTATTTCCATGTTTTATTATCAATCATTAAAGAAAATTAAGCTACTATTAGGGCCTATATTTGACCATCAACTTGTATTTTATCTTCATTTAGTTTTAGGTTACTATCACCAAACTTTCATTCATTATTCAAATCTTGATGTGGGCCATAGTTTGTATCTAATTCAATTCTTCCTTCCAAGACTGATAAATGAGTATAAGTGTCTTCAGAATTAGAAGTCTATGAGTAAAAATCATCTTCATCATCCTTATCATCATTCTCAGTATTAGCATCATTAAATAAGATGATGATATCATCAAATATTGTTCCTTCTGAAAGTTTCTTTAGTGTACTTGTCTCTATATTGACTGATGGCTTTAAACTTGTATTATTTTCAGCTTCTATCTTGATTTTACTTTCTTCTTTCTTGCGAATTCTTTCAATATTTCTAGAACTATTTATGAATTCTTTGAGAGGTTCTGTTATAGGTTTAAATGTATCTTTTATTGCTCACATGTATCTATTTCACCAGTTTTTATACTACGAAGCTTTTTCTTCAAGACATTTCTTGTCAACACCAACTGTTTTAAAATTTTCTCATCCATGTTTAATAATAGTAAATAACAGGTATCAGCTATTAGATCAGGTATCAGCTATTAGATCAGGTTATCAGGTAACTGGTCTGGTTTTCAGATCAGCTTATCAGGACCTGGTCTGGTTTTCAGATCAGCTTAATAGGACCTGGTCTGGTTTTCAGATCAGCTTATCAGGACCTGGTCTGGTTTTCAGATCAGCTTTTCAGGACCTGGTCTGGTTTTCAGATCAGCTTAATAGGACCTGGTCTGGTTTTCAGATCAGCTTATCAGGACCTGGTCTGGTTTTCAGATCAGCTTTTCAGGACCTGGTCTGGTTTTCAGATCAGCTTATCAGGACCTGGTATGGTTTTCAGATCAGCTTATCTGATTCAGATTGGTTTATCAGTTTACAAGTAGCTGCCCATTTATAACATTTAGATGAATGCATTTTAAGATCAGATGAAAAACGAAAAAGTAAACTTTTATGTAGTCAAATTCTCTTTTTTTCTACAACGATCATCGTTCAATTCAATATCGTTGCTTATAATCAAAATCCATATTTATCCTTCCAACATGCTTTATATTTGTCTCATCTTAATTAAAAATTATAATTACATTATGATTATCTAGTATCAAATGTTTGGTGATTCTGGTATAAGTTTGACATCAGCAGAATGCATCAACATTCTTATCTCACTCCATACAAAAATATGTTTCTCACATCTAACATCGTTAAATATCATATCGGAATTACTTTTAGCTTTGTTAGGAGAAATAACAGATTCAGTATCTGTAAATGTGTATTATCCCATTCCTTTAATTATGAAATTATGTAATATATTTAAGTATCCATATTTGGGTTGATAGAGAGATTTTGAGTATTAATATGTAGATGTTTTAAAATTTTAGTTCATTAAGACTTTTTAGCAAGCCAATCATATCATATTATTTTTTATTTTATTTTTTTTTTACAATTTGAAAGACCAACTATTTTTGCGCAAATAAAATTTGATAGAGGGGGAACTATGACTTGTTTTTGAACTAAGGTTTGATGAATCATCAAAATTTTGTACCATACTATTTTTAGGTTGTTTTGACTATGAGTATGCACCAATATTTATGAAATGTGTTTCATAAATATTGTCTCTTATATAGGAAAAATAAAATAATACAGCTATACGATACCAGAAAATATTTTCTATATATATAGCTATATTATTTTATTTTTCCTATATAAGAGATAATGCATCAAGTAGATCACAACACTCTCCAAAAAATCTTTAAAATAACTCAATGTCTTTAAAAAGAAATTTAGTAGACGAACTCTATAATAAATCTCGAAAATTGTTTGTGCATTGTAGATATGTAATGAAAGGAATAGTTGATTTAGGTGAAATGGGAAACTATTCTACAGAAAATAGAAATTATTGATTATTGTAGACTGTAAATGATTCATTCACAAAGTTTCTATGGTCAATACCGTTGAAAATAAAAGTTGCATTCGAAAAAACCTAGGCTGTGGAAAATATTTTTGAAATGTTATGAGTACCAAAAAGCTTACAAATGGATGATTGTAAAGAATTTTTTAATAGACACTGGAAAATTCATGCATATGTAGAATATTAAACATTACTTAATATGAAAGCATCAATAGTAGAATGATTTAATAGATCATCCAAAGGAATTATGTGATGATGGTTCATATAAATGAAATATACCAAGAATTACTTAATGTACTCGTATACAATATAAAAGTTCATCTCACTATTTAAATTTTTCCGATTAAAGTTAACTCAACAAATGAGAAAAAGCTGCTAAATATAATAATTTGAAGATGAACAAAATGTTGAAATTTAATGAAAGTAAAAAAATAAAATTAAACAGGAAAAATCTAGTTTGGTTTGTATTTTTGAAGGAATGATAGGTCTTAAGAAAGATAATTAACTTAATATACTGGAAATTCTCTAAACTTGGTGGCCTGTATGAAATATTGTGAAAACTTAAGTGATCAAAATAAATTACAACACAGTGTAATATTCAGTAACACCTAATATTATCACTTTTTATAGTGAAAATTGTACATTTTCCATTTCGAAAGCTCTAGCAAGCGAAATTTTAAAATATGCCCATGGGCTATTATAATAGATCTTTACTCTATTAATTTCTATAGCTATCAAATCTTTAGAAAATATAGATAAACTACATAAATTGGACTTAGATTTCCAATCTTTAAGAATGTATATGTGTATGAATTAGTATCAAACAAACTTACTGAATAAATATGGACTTCAACTGGAATCATGCTGAAGCATACATAAATTGTAAAATGCAATGTAAGCAGATCTTACTTTATATCTGTAACTGTATGAGTATCAAATAAATTTACAGAAAAAATATTGAAAGCATGCCTAAGCATGCAAATTTAAAAGAATGTCACACAATTTTGTAAGCAAAGAAATTTTATGACTCTATGCTAAATGAAATACATAAATATGTATCTACTTTGTAAAAGAATAAAAAGAGCGAAATCGTAAAATCTAATAGTATAGATTTTTAATTGAAACACAACTACATGTCGGACTCTCGCGTCACTATCGATAGAAGCATGCTAAGGCATGCATGCTAGCAAAATATATAAATCTGTTAGAAGGTGATGAGAAACTTGTTTCTAATCATTAATCTGTAGACAGCAATTGTATCTGGATCAACCCAACTCATGAATGAAATGTATACAGATATAGTTGATAGTAATGAGGACCTTTTTTAAGTAGGAAATGATTACATCTGAATGTGATACAACCCAGCCTACGTCAACAATAACTTCAAGGATGTCAACCAGCAAACCTCATGTAGAAAAACTCGATGTAAAAATTCTCTCAAACATAGATATTCTAGTGTTTCTGACACTATAAAAACACCGACGGTGAATTGATGGTGGAGGTAACTGCGTTATTTGAGATCGATTTTCTAGAATAGTTGATTATTAAACATGTATTTCTTTGTAGATAAAGTAATTTCTCTATACATATATACATATATTTACCTATATGTATATATGAATACATTTAAAAATTACATAAATATTCTCTTTTTCAAGTAGTAAAATCTGAAAAAATAGTAGTGGCATATTAAAAGAAAAAAATTATTAAAAAGAGAGACTGAGTGATCAACTGATACGTACACTTTGTCTGACAGGTAAATAAAGCGCGCTTAAAAATATCAGAAATATATGTACAATACGCTGAACTTTAATAAAATGAGAAAAAAAAAATCTAGAACATCAAATAAAAGCCATAGGCGAGTAACCTTCATAATATAAACATATACCTTATTAATGAAAACATATTATCAGTATGAAGTAACACAATTTGAGGAGTTAAAATTTTAACATTTAATTGTCCCTTAACGCTGACAAAGAGTAGAGAGATATGTTGACATAGAAAGTCATCTTATATACTAGAGGAACCGTTGAGAGACCAGACCTAAATTGTAAGAAAACGATTTCGTTTTCTGTTGATCGCTATTCAAGAAGAAAAGAAGTTTCCTCATTATGATTTAACTAATTTAAAAGTACATTTAAATTCAGTCTCATATCCAAATGATGATGATCTTAACATAAAAATTAAAAATAAACGTTATGCAATTCTATATTATATGTACTCATATCTAAGATTCCAACAAAGCTATTATATGAAAGAATCTCAAGCACTTCCAAATGCACTAAAGTTTAAGATAAAAGTTCCTTTTATTCAATAGCGGTCCAATTGATATAGAAATTTAATATGAAACAGTAAGCAAGGACCTCAGCTACTGCATTTTTACTGATGATCGAATAATAGAAAGTCCTGAAAGTCTTATAAATTAAGTAATATGAATGAAGAAATGGTTTTAATATACGAGTAAGGTTTCGAATGATTTTCATTACAAAAAGAAGTAGCGGATGTTTTTAACAATAATGAGTATAACAATTTCATTATAAAACCACCATTTGATTTTAAATGTTTATCAATAAAAAAGGAAAGAGAAGCAAAGTGGTTAACAAAAAAACTATCTGGACTGCTGAATCAGTTTCATTTCAAAGCGTTTGTCATTTTTTAAAGCCAATGCAAGATGTTTAAATATATGAAAAAGGTGAAGAAAAAAGATTATAGTTGGAAAAAATTTACACCGAGAAATTTCTAACGTTGACTATATAGGCTACATCAACTTTAAACAAATGGAAATAAAAAATATTAAATATTTATACTATAGTTACTACAACTAGAGAGGAATTCAATTTTACTTAAACCAGAAACTCCTCACAAACTTTTAAGTAAATACATCTAAAAATTAAAAGAACGTTTTTTTAATTTCAAATAAAAAAACTACCGAGATATTTCACATCTATACACAAAAGACCACGCGAATATTTACAACAGCAACAACAGCACATGACAAAAAAAACAGGGAGCTCCAGACTTATTTGTATGTACATACATACATACATAAAATCAATTTGTAGATCCATATGTACATATGTGCACATATTATCCAATTTCTTACCCATGTTCAAGTATTTATTGGATTTTAACAATCACACTTACATATCTACATTATAAAAACATACAAACCGTTCTCCAAGCTATCGACGCTTGAAGACGAAAGTCGAAGAAGACAAATGTACTTAAATAAACAAACTTAACACAGACTAGTCAAACTCTATCGCGCATATACACATACACACACACAAAATGAAAACGATCGTACACAAGAATTTTGCAAAATCTGAAATTAATATTTATACAAATATAAACAAATTTTTGAGCGACAGACTTTAACACTGGACAAATTTAAGCTTGATAAAATATAAAGCAATCTCATCCTCCAATATGAAAAACATATTAGGATTAGGGAAGTTCAGATATATGATAATATTTTCTAGCAAAAAATGTTCATATGAGAAACAATTTATTTCTACGTACATATAAATACTATGGTGAGAAAATCACATACACACACACATACTAAAATTCATCTACGAAAAATTAAACCTATTTCAACAACGCCCCTCCCCTCACAAATCACAGTCAGCTTAAAGTTCTTACAGATATACATACACAAAATCTCAAGGTAACATACAATCTATCAATCTCACAACCTAAATCACGATTAGCCTTAAACTCATATAGACATACATACACACAAATACGTATACATATACATGAACACCTTCACCTCACCTCTCATTAATCATGATATATATTTAATGATCACTTCGCCCCTCATAAATCACGATAAGCCTTAAATTTTCTACAGATATACATACACAAATTCTCGAAGTCACATACAATCGATCAATCTCAACAATTCAAATTACGATCAGCCTTAAACTCCTACAGACATACATGCACAAAAATTCCTACGGACATATAAACAGCCAAATTCTTATAGATACATATTACAATAACACCGCCCGCCTACCTCAAATCAAGGACAGCCTTAAACTCCTACATATACATACATACACACACACACACACATACGCACATTCTATCTATCTATCTATCACAACAACACCCTCCCCCACCTCAAATCACATTCAGCATTAAACTCCTACAAACATACATAGACACAGATTCCCACGGACACGTATTACATGAAGACTCTCACCTCACCTTTGATAAATCACAGACAGCCTTAAACTCTTACAGACATACATACGTACATGCACACAGATTCCCACGGATATATATTACAACAACTCCCCACCCTACACCAGTCGATCTGCCGCAAATACATCCCGCCCCTCCACGAGCACAGCTTGGTTTAAATTCCAAGAAACATAAACTTCACCGAATTCCCGCGGTTACATATTACAAAACACCCTCACCTACCCAAATCACGGTCAGCCTTAAGGTCTTACAATCTAGACACACCCCGCCCTCCACCAAGCACAGCCAGACTTCAATTCCTACAGCTAGACACACCTCGTCCTCCAAGAATCATAGTCAGACTTCAAATCCTACAGCTAGACACACCCACAAATTTTCCGTCGGCATTAGGAAAAATCATTTCCATGATTTTCCCGTCGGCATTTGAAAAAAATAAACATGTTTTCCCGTCGGCATTTGAAAAAAATAAACATGTTTTCCCGTTGGCATCAGGAAATCATACACATATAAAAGCCTCAAACCTATAAACCCCTTAATGTATTCCTACAAAATATTCCGCACACAAATTCCCACGGATACATATTACAACACCCGCCCCCACCAAACACAGGCTGCCTTAAAGATACACTCGCAAATTCCCACGGTTACATGTGACAAAAACCTCACCTGCCCAAATCACGGACATCAACAAATTTCCACAGTCTAACAACAATCATAACTTTCCCGTCGGTATTAGAAAAAACAAAACACAAAATATTCTGCGCACAAGTTCCCACGGTCATACATACATACAAACATACATACAAACATACATACAAACATACATACAAACATACATACACTTAATATAAACAAAAAAAGTTAATATAAACAAAAAACTCCTAATGTAAACAAAAAAACACAGATGGACGGACGGACACACACACACGTAGGTATCAAATTTCACAAATTTCCAAGAATTTTAAAATTTCAGCCAAAATTTAACAATTTCAGCCACAATTTAACAATTTCAGCCCACAATTTCACAATTTCAGCCACAATTTAACAATTTTAATCGGCGCCCGAACCGGCAATTCCCTACTACTTAGTTTTGTTTAGTCGATATTTACAGTATGCAATTTTTATTGCTAAGCTGATTAGTTTGTTGGAGAGAGAGACGAGGGGAACTGTAACCTTTCTTTTCCCCTCGTCTCTGTTTCCTAACAAACTAATCAGCTTAGCAATAAGACTTGCTTAGTGTAAACTAGGACTTACAAAATGTATGAAATTTATTGAAAGTATGGTAACGTTTTTGAGAGAGTGAGTACTTATATCTGAGAGCATAAGAAAACTCTCAAAAAATAAAATAGATTCTATCTTACGACCGCTTTCTGCGGCTTCTTTTTTGTGCCAATTTGTATGGAAAATATGTTTATGCCGGTATTCTGTTTAATCATTAAAGGCGGTGTCAGATACAACTTCAACGCTTTGCGTGACGTTTCTAGCGTTGGCAGATAAGTGTGTGATAAGTCCAATGCACCTAGGGGTGCCAGATTCTGGGGAGGCAAAAAGAGCACATTCGGTTAAAAAAAAGAGCACAAAAGAGTACATTTTTTAAACTAAATAAAAACACTCAATCCAAAATGTGTTTGGTTACAATTTTATTTACAAAGTTCAATTTAACTTAAAAAATATAAACATACATACATACGTGTATATACATATATGTATGTATGTACATATGTATGTAAATAACACAAAAATTCATCAATTAAAAAACCACATAAAACAATTCTAATTTTAATGTAACAGAAACAATTATTGTACTTATATACTTATAAGTATATTACATTGTGAGATCAACAAAAAACTATATACATATGTACATACATATGTATTTACTAGGTTAAATATATTTATCGCTTCTTTGAACATTTTGTACAATTTCAGTTTTTCCAACATTAGTATTTGAAAAGCGTCTTACAATATATTGTGCGAAGTTTTGGTGGCATTTTAAAGTTTTATTTCTTCCGAGCGTGGTCAATATTTAAGCTTCTAAAAATTAGGTTTTGTTGCATTTACCATAGACGACAATCTTAATGCGTTTTTCAGAGTGCAAAGTCAATGTGTTCTTCAGAGTACAAAGTAAAGTAAAAATAACGGCGTCATAATCTTTATTGTAAATAAGCCTCTGTCTCCACGGCCAATGTTTAATTAATAAATTGGGTAGTAGAGTAAATAGATTCTTATAATATTGCGTTAATGACAAAAAGTGTGTTACACAGATTTCTCAGGTAAATATTGAATTTTTTATGCAAAGGAAAAAGAGCACAAAAAAGAGTACTACGACGAAATAGAGTACATTT